>JAOWBW010000086.1:524406-1197937 GCA_026119855.1 Campanula takesimana
TGTTTCCATTTGTATAAGAGTAATACTAAAGTCAGAAAAAAAAGCTCACAAATTTTGGTCACACAGTTGGCAATCATTGGTTTGATGTTATGATTGTGGACCCCACTGCTCGTTAAATACATATCCAATCAATGATTGCCAACTATATTTGTGACCAAAATTTTGTAAACATTTTTTGTGCCTCAACATTACTCTTTGTATTATGTATACCAGTTATCAAGCGAATTTCGACAATAGCCGCATGATTTTGCTGGTAGAGGTGTTCGTTGTGGATTTGCAGTTAACATATTACTTCCTATGTCCAGTGATAAGTGGCGCAGTTGACTTGTCAATGCTTTTACTTGATTGCACATTGCTTGTACCATGGCAAAATTGCACCAAGACTTTCCTTATATAGAAGCACGAAACTTATTTTGGGACTGACCAAAAAGAAAAGAGTTACACTTTTTACGGGATGTATGGAGTACCTTTTTAATCAAAAGAAGAAAATTTATCAGATTGAAAAGGGGAATAAACATAAGAACGAACAAGCGCCTGGCGAACAACAAAGAAGACAGAATATACAAAGACGCAGAAGAACAAACAGCAATAGAGAAGAACTGCCTTCCAGTCCCTTGCACAATGACCAATGGGCACGTCTTGACAATCCTCCGAGGCTGAAGCCCGTAAAGAAAGCGTAGACATAAATCTTATCCTGCAAGTGAGAGAAGGGCAGCCCTTGATCCCGAAAAATCTGAGAGTTCCGCTCAGACCAAATAACCATAATATACTTGAAACAGCACCACCGCCACAAATCTTGAGCGTCTTTTTATACCTGACCAAAAAATAAGCCTCCACGGAACCATGGCTAAGCCAACGACAAATGTCAAATGGAGAAGACCACACCCTCCAAGCATTCGAGCGATGTAGGAAGAGATGTTCACAAGTTTAATATGTCTCCTATCACACAAGTGTCCGGGGAGATGGTTTTATTTGGCCTTCGCCTCCGCGTTTGATTTCAATCATTAGCATACAACCAGTTAAAGTAATCAGTTAAAAGTCTTAAGATTGTATGGAACATGGATTCCCATATGAAGGTGGATAATCGAAATCAGGTCGCATGCGGATCTAATAAGAACCCATATGAAAGATTTAAACAAAAAGAGACCGAATCCAAGACCTATAACCACTTTGTTCAGAAGGATTGTAAGAAATAAGATGATCATATAGAGCAATTACATCTCCAGTCTAGTTCTTGAAAAATGCAATTTCTATGAAAAACCGTTTCTCTTTCAGACAAGAAGTTAGAAGTAGGAGCATTATGACCGGCAGAAAGTCGAATTAACCTAGGAAAAGATATTATAAGAGGCGTAGTCCCGACCCAATGATCCTCCAAAAAACAGAACTCTACTCCTAATTGGAAGAAGATAAGACTGATGTATGCCTTTCAAAGACTTGCATAACTGAGAGAAGACAGGACTGATGTATGCCTTTCCAATGGAGGTTCAATTAAGGGACGAGTGTGGGCGAAGGACAACACTGACTTTCAAAGATATTTTTTATTTTCATTTTAAGTTTTGTCTCCAGTTAAATAAAAATCAAAGATTACTTACTCACTCCAACCCTCCGGCACATGGCCTATAATTGACAATGCCCTCCTGTTAGTAAGTGGACGACCTGAATTAATTTAGTTTATTATGTGAGATCCACCTCAAAATAAATTAGTATCAACCACTGTTTTAAAATAGTTAATTTTTCAACTCCAAAATCACATTCCCTTTTTTAATTCTACAAAATATAACGTGAATTACGTCAGTTACAATGCTTCTGGAGTAATTTAGGATGAAATTTTCTTTATCATCCCCAAATAATTTCAATTACTATTAGGGTTTTTTAGTTTTCTTACTGTACTTTTCTACTCCCTCCGTCCCAATATGAATATTCTAAAAAGATCAAATTACTTGATCAAGAGCGAATTTGAAATTTTTTTAAACATTTATTTTGGGATGCAGGAAGTATTTTTTAATTTTATTTTTTTGTTCAGCTTTATGATTCTATAGTCAAATAGAGATCGGTAAATCTTACTACTAAAATGTAGAAATCTAAGTTATCATCCTTCAAATTTGTTTTACCCTCTTTATGGTTTCTTTGTAGGCTACCTCATTGTTTACGATTGAAATTGTAGTACAACATTCGGATATATTTGTCCAAGACATTATATAGATACGTTGTAATGTCCTTGTTAATTTATTTACAAGTAAATGCTTTTGTGTATTAAAGACCATGAACTGCAACATTAAAATTTTGGCCCACTAACAAAATTTTCTGGATCCGCCACTGCATGGACCATACTCCTATTAACTCATACGAGTAGCTAGTAGAATATCACAAAATGCATTATTAAAGACATGTATCAAACTAGAATGACAGTGATTCTATTTTGTTTGGGTTTGGGTTTGGGTTTGGGTTTGGGTTTGGGTTTGGGTTTGGGTTTGGGTTTGGGTGTTAAACCTATACCTGGTTGTGCTAATTATTGTTTATAAGGCATGGTGTCATCATATATTTGAAGAATGTGTCCAGTCGTGTCGAATGGTACAATGAGCCAGCAATTTATGCAGTTATTTATTACCACCAATTGCAGTTCGGTTGATAGTAATAGCTGGAGGTTCTTATTGTACAATGTGAAAACAACAAAACCACGAATATTTATAACACAAAGTAGGTTGTGTTCCGATTACACTATTAAAATTAGTAATAGCAAGACAATCAAAACAGAACTTATTGCTCAAATGTAGTTAGTCACTATGAGATGGTACTAATACAAACAACATACCCAAAAGTCAACTTATACTATTATTTTGTCTTGAAACACATAATGTCAATCAGGCAATTCTCTGCTGCGTGCTTCAATACAGAGTAGAGCTAATTTGGGGCACTTCTTAGCAATCCACTAAGTTTCAAAATAATCTACGTTTATATTTATTAAAAAAACTCCAGCTAAACCTGGATTATACGATATACTGCATGATTCGTTCGTAATCTTAATTCCCAATAGCTACGTACACAACTTGATGAAAAGCTAGACCTCAAAAGCATATAACATTCCATAATTCAAGGAAATAAAGCTCACTACAAATTACAGAAAACATTTAGGGCAAATTGCACTATACTACCACTAAGTTTACACGGAGTTGCAATGTGGGTCATAAAGTACCAAAAGTTGCAATTTAGTGCGTAATGTTCACACAAAATTGCAATCCACTACAATTTTGGATGATTGTTATAATGAATGGATGGTAGTTAACAATAGTTAACAAAATGAATGAAAAGGTTAACGGAATTCCTAAAACTTTATTTGATCATCCTTATAATTTAACAAATTTTGAATTTCCTAGTATTTCATCAATTATTCCACAATCAAAAAAAAAATGATGATTTCTATAAAATAATAATATTTTTAAATTCCTTGAAGAGACAACAATATTTTAACAAACAAAATATAATTTTTTTATTAAAAAATAATATACAAAAATAAAAAAATATGTTACTATTACGATTTAAAATAACAAATTTCTACGATGATTTTCTGCCATATTTTTAAAAAATTGCCCCAAATTCTATTTCAAATCAGACTGTCTCTTATATCGCAGCTGAGAGATTAATTTTTTTGTCATATTGAACTGTAATAGTCAGATCTGAAGTCGAATAAATATAAATTTGAAGAAATCACAAGAGAAGACAACAGTTGTGCAACATCGAAGATGTGTCGCGTTATGTTTTGAAATAGAATTTGGGGTAATTTTCTGAAAATATGGCAGAAATTCGTTGCAGAAATTTTGTCATTTTTAACCCTAATAGTAACATTTTTATATTGATATTTAATTAAAAAAATAATAAAAAATTATATTTATTAAAATACTGTTATTTATCAAAAAAAAAATGTTATTTATTGAAATTCATTATTTTATTATTATTATTATTATTTTTTGGTATGTTGTGGTATAATTGACGAATAATAGGAAATTAAAAATTTGTTAAATTATAAGGGTGGTCAATGCAAGATTTAGAAATTCCGTTAGCATTTTCATTCATTTTGTTAACATTAGTTAACTATCATCCATCCAATATAACAACCATCCAAGATTGCAGTGAATTGCAACTTTGTGTGAACATTATGCACTAAATTGCAACTTTTGGTACTTTATGACCCACATTGCAACTCCGTGTAAACTTAGTGGTAGTATGGTGCAATTTGCCCAAACATTTACTTAATAAAAACATTCAGCATATTGAAAGTTACTTTGCAATAATTCTGCTAAGCAAAAAAAGCATTCTGCTCCCAAGTCATGCATCCCTACTTTTTCAGAAAAGAATGGAGGAAAGAGAGGAGAGAGAGAGAGGGTAGGTATTTTACCCAGAAAGTAAAACTACTGGATGTTTGTCAGCTTCCACAACGTCCGTAAAATGAGTTTCTATAGCCTTTGGTACCTGATAGTCACATATTACAACCCGTGAATGAAGATCCTTGTTTCTTGAATTACAATTACAGATAAAGCAACAGCACGAGCCCAATATCTCTAGAGGTGATAATAATGTAGTTTAACATGATGTGTAGATTCTTAAAACGGCATTACAGAGCTGCACAAAATTTGCAGATAGATACTGTAATACACAAGTACAATACGGCCTAGTGCCCTGAATGAAAAATTGCAGTCTACAGCAGACGCAACAACGTCGCAAGTATACGAAGTACCAGATTTTGATTTCAAAAGTTTAGCAATAAATAAGTATAATAAATAGAACTTGAATGCTGTTATGAAAATACACCTGCATGTGACTCCAGTATATCAAGATTAATCCTCTTAACAAATCACACGTAAAGTAAATATAAGATTTAAGATACACATTTCATTGTTAAAAAACACTAAGGCTGCTGGGTAAGTAGATAGCTTATACTCATAATTCTCAATTTTCATCCCATGCAGACTGAAAATCATTAAGATGAATAAGCCAAACGCAGAAAGATCTATCGCGGGCCCAGGTAAATTCTAGAAAGTGACTACATTTTCAGATAAAAGTTGGTGAATTAATACATGTCTTTTCTTCTAATGATGTAAAATTATAAAAGCACGGAAAAGGAATAAGTACCATTGGCGTTTCACCATCTCCTTCATCTGCCAGGACGTGCCCAGTTATCAGCAATAGCGAGTAAAGCTCTTCCAAAATTTCCGTTGGATCACTCGTGCCTCTGCCCTAAGGTGTTGTAAATTTCTTGATGAAAAGCAATAAAGCCAAAATGCCGCACCAAAAATTAAGGAGGCAACGAAAAATAATATAGCATATAAAAACAAATTGGTTAAAGAGGCAACCTAAACTATCGAAACTGGAAATTTAAAGAAGAGAAGGGAGTCAGCTTAACTACATCCATTGTTTTCTCTGTCTATTTGTTACTTCTGTAAACGCACACATTACTACGTATGAAGTTAAGAAAAGAGCTGCTAACAACCAACAAGAGACTAGTATGAAAGTAAAGCTTACATTTCCACCAGAAAGTTGAAAGCAAACGAAAAAAAGGTTCATTTCTATGCCCAGATGCTGCTTAGTTGAGTCCTTTAATTCTAGTTGTCCATGCTTTTTCGTTAGCTTTTGTTACCGTCACACCTTCCCAGGAAAATAATACTCCCTCCGTCCCAGAATAAATGTCGCCCTTTTCGTATGTTAGTACGAATGAACTTTGAGCAATAATTTTAGGTTAATTTGATTATCCTAATGAAAATTTAAAAGTTTTATTGATAGTATTTATAATGGAGTATCAATAACAAGTCTTAAATTTTCATGAGGATAATTAAATTAACTTAAAATTATAGCTCAAAGTTCCTCCATGCTAACATACAAAAAAAAGCGACATTTATTCCGGGACAAAGGGAGAAAACCCAACCCTAACCTACCATAGATCTCACTTTAATAAAGTAAAAAAAAAAAAAAAGGCGAACAAGTAATCTAACTGGTAATAAAGTCTACTTTTATAATCATACTTTAAGCAGATATTACCATGATGAAAGCCTCACACAGAATCACTATAGTTTAATCATAAATGGATATGATGGGGAAGTTTTGGTTTAATTCAATCTTTGGGTGCAACTTAAAAATAGTTGACAGCTTAAAAGTTGCATGCATAAATTTTGTACTTGACTTTACTTAGACTTATGAGCTAGAGAATGCAGATTAACCTTGATATGTTACAACACAGATTTCGAACCCATGTCAAATGTGCCAAGTTGAATACATATATGGCGGGTGAAATGAAGAGTTCTAGATGCACAGGCTGTGAAAGGGGAAGCGCAATTTTCGCTTAACCAAAGCAACTCTCACTTTCTAACCTTTACCTACCTATTTGTGGATGTCATCATGCCGCTCTGGTAAGAGGAAACATTCCCCACCCCCCCCCCCACCCCCGTCTCTATCTCCAGCTGTTAATCCATTACCTCTAAGCAAGCTCATACATATATATAAATATATATATCTGTGGCCAATCCAATACCTCTCAGCAACCCATTGAGGAACTCACAGTACCCTTCTCATATACACACAAATACACGCGCACAAACACATGTAAGAAAATAAAACCTTACATAAGACTCAGGGGAATGTCCTGATGAGAAACTTAGGAATCCTAGCTATCAACCCATCGAGTACTCAAGTTAAATTATTAAGGTTGGAAGCGAGCGTTTGATGACAAGTCTGCACTTACGGTGCCATTGCTGCACTAACTTTCCATAATCCTAACCCCTTGGCTGAAGTTGTACACCGTGTGTGACGTGGACTCATTCTTTCTAAAATACCCATGTAAACACGAATGAAAGGGCAAGGGTGCTGCAGCAGACGCATATATTCAGGTAGTTGAGCGGAAAGAGGCGAGATCCGCACCCATGTTCAATTTAATTTCCCTGTTCAAGTAACGTATGTTGTAGTTCAGAGGGGCGGACTTTACCTGTTGCAGCTCTAGATGAGTAAGGTACCCTAGAAGGGTCATCCTATGCTGGCTCTGTCCCCCAGACAAAGATAAACACATTGTGCTGACGATTTCGTCAAACTATATACCACAACATAAAAAACCAGAATACTGACTCGAACCAACAAGAATCAATTTGAGAACAAAATAAACATTATGATAAGAGGAACATATTTCAAGAATGCATTATTGCTAATGCAGCTTAAGATTGCATTATTAGCAAGTCAGAGTTACACGGCCACAAATGTTTGTTTCTTGAATGAAAGCGAAAGTACCTGATGAAGCTTTTCAAAACGCTCAGAGAACAGCCTCGTAAGTAAAGGAACTATCAAGCCAATGGCTTCTCGGCCAATAAGGGCATATGAGCTTAACCTTTCATCCATAGCTACAAAAAGAGCGCTGGCATGAAATCACACGAAAAAGAAAAAGGAGCGAAATGGAAAGTGTGCTGACAGAAATTGATGGCATTGAAAATAAGAGCTGTTAAAAAGAATATATGCCCTTAGCTAGCAAAAAAAGTGTACCTGATACAGAAGCCTGGAGGCAGTCTTCAGTCTCATCGCTGTAGGCAGATGCAGAAGCAGCTGTATAATGAAGATTTTGTGGTCAAGCGATAGAGTGAAATCATCCTCTAAGCAACAAAAAGAAATAGAGCATGATAGAAGCTATCAGCATCACCTTTCAACTCGGATTCCACAATTAGGCTAAAAAGATGTGCTGCAGCATTTATCCCCTCTGGTGGGAGCACTGAATTCAGACCCGTACTATCTGTTACCTGCAAATGATAGGAAAAGTTCAAGAATAGGAAAAGAAAGATTGTACAAAAGCAGCTACTCAGTATTCACGCTAATTGTACCAGAAGACTAATAACTACAAACAGAGTTAATATATCTACTCATTTTCACAACGGCGTTCCTGCAACTAACTATCAAGCTACCTAATGCAACGTACATCTTCATTTTATACAGGCTTAGGATCAGCATTTCAAATGATATTAAGCTAAGGCCATCCCATGGAAGTGACTTCGATAGGGAGTGAGTGAGAGAAAGAGAGATGCCAAGCCAAACAACTTTATAATGAAGTCCAGAAGCTATCAGCAAACAGAGTTGAACCCACGTCATTGCAAACTGTGCACCACTTTCCTTGTATTATGCCACCAAGATTAATGCTTGAGAAACCATAATCAGACAACAAATATGTGACAACAACTATACAGATAAACACTTTACATGCTGAATCCTTATACAGCAGAAGACTACTAAGATAATGTTTTGACATCCAAGGAATTACATTTTGTCACCTAAGTCCTTTGACGTGGATCTAACATCTAAGTAACTTCCACATCTCATCCTGCAAACAACTAAAAACTCTAGCGGCCACATTTGTAACGATCCGAGCCTGAAAACCAGGTCCACTAAGCAATCACCATGCACTTGCCCACTGAGCAGAAGCACCTTGGGTCAACTGGGGTTACCACAGGCACACCAGGCGCCTTTTGACGCATACAGTTCCAAAATTTCGCGAGATGGATGATGTTGGTGCTACTAGTTTGTAGCCACTTAATTAGCCCACCAAATTGCCCCACATAACCGATGAGGGATGGGATATGACAAATACCCTCACTTTAAATCTTTGTTGTCCAAGGTAAGGCACACTAGGATCGTACGCCCAAGCGAGCTTACAAGCTTTAGGGCCGGGGTTCTGCTCTGATACCACTTTCAATGACCCCGGCCTGAAAACCTGGTCCGCGACGTACGCATCACGCACTGGCCCTATAAGCACAAGCACCTTGCGTAAACTAGGATTACCACAATCCCACCGAAAAGTCAATGGATGATGTTGGTGCCTACTAGTAGTATGTGGCCATGTAAACAGCGGCACTAAACTCCTACACCTAACCGATGTGGGATGGGATACCACAAAATTTCTCCTCTGGATAAAACAATGAAACACCACTTACCCCAATAGATCACCTCGACACTAAAGACAAAGTATTGCATATATGCCTATATGCGAACTTAAACATTTCATACATACTATGGGAATTGAGTTCTATCCACAACCTAATGCCCCAAGACTTGAAATAACTAATCTAAGACTTTCATGACTCCCATCAAACCAGCCCAGCAGACAACTTCATCTCCATCTTTAACCAATCAGCCATCCGACTCCTTTACTCCATCTCTTGTGAAGAAAGCCTCACAATTGAAAATATAAAACAAAAGTGTAGATCAAAGATAAGCTGCCACTACAATCGTGTATGTAAAGTAAGACAAGCGGGCTGCAGAAGGTCCTGATAGTTTATGCATTTGGTAAAAGATGCAATTGGATTTTGCAAAATAGTTGAGGAAGTGGTACCACAAGAAGCGCAGTCCAGGTATCAAGTAAGATATCACGTGCCATCCAACTCCATGACTCTTCGTCAGTGGGATTAGCCATTATATCTTTTACAGCTTCACACATTAAGGCTGACAATAGACTGAGAGTCCCGAAAGGCCTGAACAAAATAAAAACATTCAATTTTTTCAAATGCGTCAATACAAAACAAACTGATCATCAAAGATACTACTAACATTTTATTTAAAAGGCTATAGATAGAAATTTCATGTAGGACCTTATGGGTTTTAACAGTTGATCAAACACAATTGGAGTGGATACAGCCGCTATGGATAACAGTGCGCGGCAACCGTCAAGCATCTCACTGAACCGAACCAAGAATAGGTAAGCCAGAAACATAAACAAAGCATATGAAAATATACATGAACATTACCTTTCACTTTTTCCACATTTAAGTGCTTCCGTAATTGCACTGGGAGGATCAATCCATTGTATAACTCCAGAGAGCAGTTGCAGAAGATGCTGCCCTTGTGTATGTCCATTGTCTACATTTAAAGCCATCAATAGCTCAATTAAAGTAATGAAACCCAAAAAGTATATAAATATAGTGTATACATATGTATTGCCAAAATAACATTAAAAAAAAAAATTAAAAATAAAAAAAAACAATACTGCCTCCGTCCCACCCGAATTAGGATTTTTGGGTTGGACACGGGGATTAAGGAAAAAGTGTTAGTGGAGTAGGTGTTGTGAGTATGAAAAGTAAAGTAGGAGAGATAAAGTGGGGGTAGAGAATAATGAGTGGAAAATTGTTGTGAGTGTGAATGTGGGTCCCATTAAATAAAACACTTCTATTTTTGGGTTGTCCTAATTCGAATGGGACACCCAAAATGGAAATTTGTCCTAATTCGAATGGGACGGAGGGAGTACCTCAATTATCTCAATCAAATGAATATTGTTTTGACCACCAACACATCACTTTTTTAGAAAAATACTAATCTGGCTGATGACTTCATAAGGATATGTGATCAATGGAACTTATGGAAGGAACAGTTTCTAAAAGAGGATGGAGTAACAAGTTAATGAGATACATGATAATAAGGAAGGGATTAAACTCTTGAGCAGTAATCATTAAGTGTGGACAATATATACTCCCTCCGGCCTTATTTATAAGCAAAAATAACCTCTTTCACACAGATTAAGAAATTAGTTAAGCTAGTTTAAGTGTCTTGATTTCACAACCAAAAAGAGATATAATGACTAATATATCCTCATATTAAATGTCTATTGAAAGTGAACTTATCTTTGATATGGGATACTTAATTAGGGGCATTACTGATAAAATGGTATCAAATACAGATGCATTTAGTTATTTTTGCATTGAGATTGATGAGTTGTGCTTATAATTAAGGCCAAATATTTTTTTTATAGTTTTTTTTTTATTAATTTGAAACAGGAGGAAGTACCTACAACAAAAAAAGTCCAACAGTTTTCATGCATGTTCAAGAATTCTCAGACACATAATTGTTGAGCTTTTAGACATTAAAAATCTGTACACCTGATCTATACGAATTTTAATCAATTTCATAGACTATACAACTATTTAATTATAATAGTACCATGAGTAGATGATACATTTATTCTAGTTTAAACAGTAATTAAATTGCACAGCTAAAACGTAATTACACGCTATTAAAAAATACTGTCGTGTACATACATATCAGTAAGATTTCTAATGACAGGGTGTTGAACAACGCCTCATGGTCTAGCCAAATGAAAGCTAATATACTTTGCCTTTCCAACTTTTTGCTATATAGGTACTTCTTTCGTTCCAAAACAAAATAAAAGCATTTATTGTTGCAATTATACTTTGTACGATAGATAAAAATCATTTGACTTTCTGTGCATTATCTTTCTTATCCTCAAGTAACCCTGAAACGGTGATGTATCAATGGGTATAGAAAAATTGCTGAAAGAAAAAAACACATTTAATTTTGAAGTCCCTAAAATAATATAGGTGGCATCTGTCCTAAGTTTTAGGACAGAGGGAGTTATATTTCTCATATACTATGCTAACTGTACTCTTGTGGCTTGTTGTTCAGGATGATCCTAACCTACTCCTAACTAAGTGTATTTAGTGCGTTAACAATAATCATCATGGTATTAGTTTTTAATTCTAATTGCAAAATACTTGCATAATAATTTATGTCTTCAGCAAGTACTCCAAAAAGTACTTACTTGCAGGATTAATAATATTAAATATGGAAGAAAATATTATGGCATTCATTTTTCCTCGTATTTCTTAATATCAGAAGTAAATAAAAGCTAAAATAAAGTATCCTTGGGCAATTATTATCGGACCATATTAATTAATTATATATTCAATTGGGCTGGATAATGTAGTTTTCAAAGAAGCTCGTTAAGTTTTCTGTCTGCGTTGTTAACTTTCGTCCAAAAATTTTAAAGTCCAGCCAAAAATGCCCTACATTAACACAAAGTGTAAACATGAGGAATGAAATTGCTAAAATTGAAACATTAGTAGCCACATAGCAACTCATGAAACTTAAGCGTGCCAATGTGCTATTTGCTCGAACAACTACTCCCTGCGCCCCAAAACAAACTTCCCATAGAATGTTAGGAATGGCAATTAAGGAAAGATGTTGGAAAAGTAGGTGGTGTGAGTGGGAAGGAGAGAGAAAGTGGGGTAGGGAATAGTAAGTGGATAGTTGTTGCGAGTGGGAAATGAGAGAGAAAGTGGAGGGAATCTTTTCCCTTTTGGGTAAGTGGGAGTTTCCAATGGGACACCCAAAATGGCAAAATGGGAAGTTTGTTTTGGGACAGAGGGAGTATATCAAAGTATGTCTTTACTTCTATGACTTATCCACTTCCGGTTTTTCTTCTTATCTACAAAATGTTCATTCTATCCACAGAAATAAAAAAAGTATGTTAACTTTAGCATTTTGAGAGCTTTTTCATTTTAATAGATTACTGATGAGTACTTCTCATGAGTAATGAGTAATTCATAAAGATCTGGTTCTAACCTAGAAAATGTCATCCAAAGAAATAAGGGGAAGTTAGAAGAAATGAATACATACCAGATGGAAACACAGATCCAGAGAGGGAGCAGAACTGTACTATAAGTTTCCCCCGCGGAAACTGCAATAGGGCAATCAATCCAGTAACCTTCACAAGAAAATTTCTGCCTAAGTGCACCATACAAGCCCAATAGCCAGCCAACATGACCACTTGAGATCAGAACGTCACGCCAAGAAGGACCAGGCTGCAACAAGGAACACCACAGGGTAGGCAAAGAAATTAAATATTGATAAAACTCTTCAATAGTTGGATGTCCCATTGAAGAGTCGCCAATTCTACTCTATTTTATATGTCTCTTCAAAAATGAACAAATTACAAGTGCTTGAGACTAGAAACTCAGATTAGGGAATTTGTTGACTGGAAAAAAGAAGGTTTGGGGGGAGTAAGAGTACTGGAATATGGTAGGACCTTCTAGCCTGCTATGGTACTATGCATATGAAGCAGCATATTTTAATGGCCAAAATTGTACTCCCTCCGTACCAAAATGAATATCTATTTTCTTGAAAAAATTGTTCTAAACTGAATGTCTATTTCCTAAATAATTTTGTCCCAAAATGATTTTTTACCAATTTATTTTTCATTTTTTTATTATATACTTGAAAAACCCAAAACATAACAGTGTATAGCAAAGATATTTATATATTTTCACTGCTAAATTTTCTCAAACGTAGAGTATCCCTTAATGTGAAATAGACACTCATTTTGGGACGAAGGGGGGTATAGCAGTAAAGTGTGTACAACAGACATTCATTTGGAAGATCAAATTCCACACCCAATTCCATATAACATAGAAAACAAGAGCAAACACTTCTACTTCTTCTAGCATGATCTCAGAGGTGCAACATTCAGTTTATCAACAACTGTAGAGGAGAACAGGCTCATTACCTGTACTATGGTATAATCAGACGCCTTTAGCAAGCCATTTCTTGTCTAGGAACAGATGAAAAAACATTTATACTCCCTCTTGCATCTTTAATTGTGTTTTTGTTGAATCTAAAATCCCAGTTCAAGATCTGAAGCATGAAACGAAGGGCTACTGAACAAACTTTAACCTCAGCTACAGCAGAATTAGATTCAATAATTGCATTTGTCACACTTAGAGCAGCATCCTGTGCCCAACAGTAGAAAGTCTGCAAATTGAGAAAGACAAATATAAATATAGAGAAAAATAGAGACAGGTAAAAAGTCTAATAATTTTGTATTGTGAAAAAGAGAACAAAACATATGCCCAACATTTTGCACATGCTGCAAAGAATACAAAAATGAAAGGATTAAGGGCAATAAAGGTCAAAACAAGATACAAAAATGTGGATAGAAACTCGAAACCTTCAGGTAGTCAAGCTCCAGCGATGCCAGGCACTGCTCATGAAACTCCCTTGGAAGGCCCATAGCAGATGAAGTAGAAGGTGAAAATTCGGACACCTGAAAAAAATATCCTCAGTTAGAGCATTAACCATCAATATGACAAAACTATAAAGATGTATTGAGCAAAGTAATCATCATATCATGTCATAAATACCAATGATTCGAGGAAGTTAATTCCAGTGAACTGCACATCTACACCATGGGTTCCAATAATAGCTTGTTTTACCTGTTGTGAAAAGACTATTTGTCATTTAAACAAAAAAGAGAAGAACAAAATAGGAAAGAAATTTATGGGAACAAGCTATAAATATTTATAACCAGGAGATGCGAAGATAAACTCCAACTCTCCTGTTTGAATGTGATATTTTTTTCGATTATTTATTATCTAAAATAGCATCATTGCTACCATATACCATGCACCCCTTTTTTGACGAGGGGAAGCATCCATATATACCATTTGTCACCTGGGAACATAGTGCCTGTACCTATGTTTCATATGAAGCCCTGGAGCTACATTAGCCACAATAAGCTATGTATTTATCAAAATTGTTTCTTACAGAGGCAACAACTCCTAGTGCAACTACACAATGGTTTTAGGCTTTTAGCAATTACTATAAGCATGCACAGAAAGAACTGTACACGATAAGCTTACATTTTTTAAAGAACTTACGTATCTGTCGAAAAGTCATATTAAAATTTCATGATGAGATCAAACAGCATTGTAAGCAAGTACATGGATAAAATCCTACAAAATAGTTCTACCAAACACCAGCAATATCAGAGAAATCCATGGCTTCACTTGGTATATACGATAACACTAACACACTGTATGGAAAGTGCTGGGAGTGTAGTGGTATAAAAAAAATATCATAAGGTAAATGAGGCATTACACTACCTCAGAGAAAAACTCCTCCTTCTCAGCAGTTGTGAAGTCTAGCCTGCAGAGATACAAACATGAATTATGACTTGCAAACAAAAGGTTTTCAAAATTCAAGGCACTGCATTAACAAAAGATTAGACATATATTTAATAGGTAACACTTCAACCCTAAGCATACATACATATGTGTGCGTATGTGGAATTTTATTTATTTATTTTTTGGTAAGAAAAAAAAGATAGTATTAAAAGAAGATCAATTCACAAAAGGATAGACAAGGTGTCCATCCATAAGAAAAAACAAAAGAAAAGAATAGACACGACAAACAAGAATCCACATTAAACTAAAGCAGCAACCCAATCTCTCTTCGGGCCATTTAGGGATAACCCTCGGAAGGCACAATTAGCATAAGCCCACATAGACGCTAGATCCACTACTTTTTCTCACAAGAGGTGCTTTGGTAAATCCTGATACGTAAATATGTGTGCATTTCTCTAGATCCAAATACACCAACAAACAGCAAACACCCCACAATTCCATGATATACTCGCATCTCCTCTCTTCTAAACCCTCATAACTGAGACTGGTAGCAAGAAAATATCAATCCGGTGCTCAAACAAATTTCTCCAGCCACCTCAAATAAACAATTCTAAAGATATCGAGCTGTACTAAAATGACGAAAGAGATGATCGTGACGTGGGAGAGCAAACCTTGTCCATTTCCACTAAAGAGAATAACAGATCATTTAATCCCACTAATTCCTTAGTTTCTCTCTCCTCCCTCTTCCCATTTTTACATTATCTCTCCTTCGAGTTCCACACTCACTTGTATCAACAAAAATTATCAACTAACCCTAAAAGTAATGGTCATCATTTGTGATTTCAAGTTCAATTGCAAACAATAGTGTTTGTCGTAGTCGAATTTGAAAGCTTCAACTTCAATTGATTCTTGAAAATGAATGGAAAAAGTTGTGTTGACTTAGGTTGAAATATTGGCTAAGCTTGAGAAGCGAATATGACGGTTTAACGATATCAATTGAGCTCACTGAAGAAATTTCAATTAACCAAGATTCTTGCTATGTCACTAGGGTTAGAATGTACCTCATTCTTCCCATCTTTCACAATCATTTAAATTCTCATAAAGGGGATTGCATTGATTAGTAGTTTAGTATTTTTACTAAACTGGAGGGAGGAGGTGAGGAAAGAAAGAAGAAACATATGTAGAATTTAAATGCCCTATCATTCGCATTATTCAAAATTGACAAGTTTCACACTCTTAACTTCCAAAGGGTAAAACTGATCTTTTGGTCACCTAACTATACGTGTTTTTGGTACACGAATGATGACATTCCAAAAAAAAAAAACTCAATGACAACATGTGAAAAACAGGTATAGTTACATGACCAAAATAGCAGTTTTGCCATTCCAAAAAATGGGGGCATCTTTGTAACCAAAAAAATATAAGTGTCTTGCATGTAGCACTAGGTATATATAACTTGGTTAGGTTTCAAGGGTGCATGGAAAAGCACTGAGCTCAAAATATGAATTAAGGAACTAAGTACACAATTAAAGAAAATACTGGTTCATGTTACAGTTAAATCAAAAAGATGTTGCCACTTCGTCAAAAGGCAACAACCTCTTCCGTATGAAAATGAGCATTCATATTTTGTACCCAACTTAGGACCTTATTAAAATATACTCACATAAATACTCTAGAGTTCAAATTTTGGAGCTTTATTCAAGCAATTTGAAAATATATCTAAAGGGTACAACTCAACTCAGTCTCTGTCCCAATTGGTAAAAACCGATTACATGATGCAAATGGAAACCTCGAGGATCAAAAGTAAGAACTTCTAACAAAGTTGTTAATGATGAATGCCCACCTCACCTTTTTGGCACGTTTGGGATCGGGCGCCTATTAGACTACGGGCGCACAATCCATGCATTTCTAGTAGGGGGTTAGCCCTTTTCTGGTTAGGGCGTGAAGCGGAAGGCGTTTGCCTTTAAGAAAGGCGTACTTGATAACGGTGTTCAAACTAAATAGGACCCTTTTGGGTGTTTTGGGAGTTTAGGTGCCTTAGTTTATGTGTTTTTGGCTAAACTGTGTAGCTTTACGAACTTAACGGGGTTCCGTTAAGATTTCAGGTCCCTAATAATTATTCAACTGGCTCTAGAAAATGGAAGTCTTCATTTGTTACTAGACGGCGAAGTAAGACCAAGCTCATGAGCTTATTTTGACACGTAGACGTCACGGACATCGTGCTTTTCCATGTTCGATAGACGTGGTCAATGGAAAGGTGCATTATAAATCGATAGGAAACTAACGAGCAGTCCCAGAATCAAATCATTTATTGTTGCTACCTTCTTCTCAGCTGTTCGAGAATTGAGGCTCTAAACACGAGATTTACATTTCGAGATACACTTGACGCTGCAACAGGAGCCGAATATGCAATCCAAGGCCACATGCCCAAATGGAAACTAAGCTCCTAGTTTTCAAATTAAGTTCTGAATTAGTGGATGCTTCCAAAAGGCGTCAAACTTTCGATTCACTTGTGGGATCGGAGCAGTCCGGGGGGACCACCATGGCTCGTCTCTTCTTGTGAAACACAAAAGTTTGGGTAGAGCCGGATCAAAGCGTACAAAGATGAGGCTTTATACTAGGCCAAGAAAAAAATATAGAACCTATAAAGTAAAAGTACAATATGTAAATCCAGTGTGGGACGTGGAAAGTCATTGGTTATGTGTATCATTAACTCTTTCGTTTTTTGGTACAAGGAACTTGTTTTGGGGGTAAATTTTGAATACAATTGCTTCCACAATTTCAAGATGAGGTCGAAAGAATAGAGATATAGGACAACATTAGAAGACCAAGCATACCTTATAGATCCTTTGTGCAATTTAAAGTCCCCAAAGTCGATTTTGGGGTTTGATAGTTTCAGCATGGTTGTAGGTTGGCAGCTTTGGCTTTTCTTCGTCATTCCTTTCTCGTGTTCTGGTCGTGTTTTGTTTTCGAGTTTCAACTTTTCCTTTTTCTTATTTACTTTATGGCCTTCATCAAAGCTTTTTACTTTTAAATAGTGGTGGTAGACAACAAGCATCATAGTGTTGTATGTCTTTCCATGGCCATTAATTAACAACAATTTCTTTGTTATTTTAAAAATTATGTTATACTTTTAATTTCATAATATGACAATTAACTATTTGATTAATGTGTATTGACTTAGAATTCTCAATTTTGTGGTGTTAAAATGCGATATGTTGCTATGTATGTAAATTTGGACAATTATTCATTGCGTTGTTATTGTTGGACATTTATGTTGCTACGTATGTAAATTTGGACATTTATGTTGCTATGTGTGTAGATTTTATATATTTTTGATAGTTATTTTTTCTATTTTTCTGCCTTGCTTGCCTTTTAGGCACCTTTCAAACGCCTCGCCTTTCACCTTTTTCAGGCATGTCTTGCCCGCCACCTGCCTATTGCCTTCTATAACTATGCCTTCTAGGGAAAAACATTTATTGAAGATATTTAATGAAAACTAATTCAACTCCATGCTAACTCAAGGTTTTTTTTTTTTTTGGAAACAGTTTAGGCTTTTATTCATAAGAAGATTTGGTGTAGCATGATGCAATAAGTCGCAATCAGGTAATGCAAACGAAGAATCTCGACTAGCATCCCACTATTAAAAACAGATGTTGACTCAATACAAGGCAGTCGAAATGAAGTCAAACATCAGTAGTACCTTAGATGGTTCATTATTAACACTTCAAACAGGAGGTAAGGCTGGTGACACTCACAATGCCCTAAACCCGCGTGAAAGGGAGCCTTGTAAAATCAATAAAACAACGTAACACATTGCCAAAGCAATGACATCGCCCTTCTCTTCCCAATTTCCTTCTTTTGAAGTTTTAAGAAGGATACTGTCGAAACAAGACTAACGAAGTCTCACTGTTTAAACAAAAGGGCAATGCTAGGGGCACAAAAGAAGTCTACAAAATGAGGTGACGATATTTTATTGGTTGCATCGATTGTGGACCCGCCACACTCTAATTAAAAGCACCAATAAAGTCTTGACACATCATTTTGTGAGCCAAATTTTGTGAGTTTTTTTTTTTTTTTTTTTTTTTGTGACTTTATATTTACCCTAAACCAAATAGCTTATTTCATAAAACCAAGCAGCGCCACACTGATGAAACGGATGACCATTAGAGTCTATTGAACTCTAAATTACACACCAATTGGAATTAATCTTTTAGTAAGACAGGTCTTTGCAACCATTCATTAGCGTTAAGCTTATTAAGAAAGAGAGACCAAGTAAAACTTTTATCTTGAGAGGGACCTTGGCTTTCCATATAAAGGGTGAAAGTGGGGGTAGTATCGACAATGCAACAACCACGTGAGGAACATGTTCGTGGGAAGGTATGGATTATG
Organism: Campanula takesimana; assembly: GCA_026119855.1. Classification (NCBI taxonomy): domain Eukaryota; kingdom Viridiplantae; phylum Streptophyta; class Magnoliopsida; order Asterales; family Campanulaceae; genus Campanula; species Campanula takesimana. Next base: position 543,504 of record JAOWBW010000086.1, read on the forward strand.
TCGTTGGGAGATTAGCCAATCCTTGCTTGGCTAATGCGTGAATTGCGGAAGGGGATAGTAATCTACAACAAATTCGTCGAATATAGCTAGAAGGAGGTCCAGATGGTGTGATTAGTGTAGTATTTTCTCGTTTCTTCTTGTTTATTTGTTTCCATAATAAGCTAAGTTTAGCAATAGTTTAGCTATAATTCTTCATTGTCTTGCTAGATTTTCTTATTCAATCTATACATTTCCATGTTTGTCATTTTGAAATTGTTGGGCTATGGCAGAAACCTAGGCAGTGACGCAAGTGTTCATATTTGGCTGAATGGTGTTATAACACCACCACTAATTCAGCCATTGGGATGAACCCTAATCACGTTTTGTATGGAATTTCACCATGGCTGCTTGTTATGCTACCAGAAGGAGAAAGTGCACTAGCTGTTATGGATGAATTCTTCGAGGAGAGAAAAGTATTGGATGCTATTCTGAAGTAAGGGCTGGCAGCAACTCAAAAAAGGCAGTGGCGGAGCTACACGGAGCTCAAAGGCGGCAATTGCCCCCATTGATTTTTAAAAAATAAAAATTTACTAGTGCAAAATTTACAAAAAATTGAGAGTTTAGCGCAATTTGATGAAATTTGCCCCCTTTGAAATAAAAGTAATAATACACTGGATTTGTTTTTACCCTCATTGACTAAAATATAGTTAAAAAATTTATGTTGTGCAATCTTTTGCCCCCACTGACAAAAAATTCTGGCTCCGCCACTGAAAACAGGTATAAGCATAGGACTAAGAGGGAGTACCGAATTGGGGATAGGATTTATTTAAAATTGCAACCATTTTAGTAAGGAGAATGATTAAGAAGAACAATTGTGTTGTGCCTCGGCTCGGGTACTAATTAGGTGGTCCAATTCAGTGGAAGAAGGTGCTTCTTAGGAGGAGGATGCTAATATTTATCTGCAATTTCCAAGGAGGGTATTCTAATGGTCATTTTAAATAAAGAGGGCAAGAATAGAGCGGGCAAGATAGTCTTTTTGTTGTCATAAAAGGGGCTACTACGGACAAACTGCTACAGCCATGTTGTGAGGAACATGTGCGTGCTAAAGGTCTGGACTATGCTGTTGGGAGATTAGCCAATCATTGCTTCCCTTATGCGTGAATTGCGTAAGAGGAATATAGCTGGAGTACGGGCGCAAGCACGTAGTATGTTTGAATCTAACATTTTCTCGTTTCTTCTAGTTTACTAGTAGTTAGCTACGTAAGCTTAGCAGTAATGTGGACACTTCTTCATTGTCTTGCTAGATTTTCATCTGTTAATTCAATTAAATCGATACATTTCCACGTCAAAATGTTGGGCTGTTACCCTCAACAAGATCAAGAAAACACTGTTTGTATCGCGATCATTAAGACGACAAATAAAGTGAAAATTGCATGAAATCATCCCCTCCCATCCCCTGAAGAGAACTCTCAGATAGAAGCTAAATGCCTAGACAATTGACAGAATAAAATAAATGAGATACTCTAAGAAAATTACTTTCTCTCCACACATTCTCTCAAGAACGTGTCCAAGTTCCGTCTGAATACTCACTAAGATAAAAAGCTCTATTTCACTAGGTCTTGGGGTTTAAGTCATCTAAATTGAACTGACTCATATATTAAAGCATGTTTTGCATTGTTGGTCACTCTCCCATCAATGTAGCCCTTTGGATGAGTTGGATGATTAACTCGCATATGCAGTACGCAGTTAAATGTTGTACTAGTCACCAACTTACCAGCCTCTTTTCATTAATTGAGCAGCCACTGCTGAAACTTTTGCTTGGACGTAGCCCTCAGGGGAACTCGCGTATTTCATAACATAGCACAAGCAAAAACTGCAACAAAGAATAATTGTTTTGATAGTCAGCAGAATGCTTACAGAGTGCATAATAATTAAATAATTAGGAGAATATTGATTAAACTTTAAGAGATCTGAAATCATAAGCTTTCAATCTCATTTACTTATATACTGTGTCAAATAAATATCAACATTTTACCTAGCTAACCCCCTCACCTACGTCATTACAGTAAAACCAATGGCAACACCACCAGCAACGTCAATTTCACCTACACAACCTACATACTCCCCCCGTCCCGGCACATGTAGGACTAGAGGAATGGACACAATATTTAAGAAAATGTATTATATGTGTGGTAGAAAATGAAGAGAGAAAATGAGTGGGGTAAATAGTAATGTTGGTTGAATAAATTGAGTGGTGGAAAATGAAGAGAGAGAATGAGTGGGGTTAAATGGTGGGGTATGGTGAACATAAATACATTAAAACATTTCCATTTTTGGCAGTCTCACTTGTGGTGGGACGGACCAAAAGGGAAAGAAGTCTCACTTCTGTTGGGACGGAGGGAGTAATCATTACAACGCCCACCAATGCTTCCACCCCTCCTAAAAATTATTCCAGGAACTTAGCTTCGTTGTATCACGATTCATTAGTGCTAGGTGAAAAGTCGCTGATAGTATTAGATAATCAACCCATTACCAGGTTTATCCTAGTCATCACTCATAGAATTAGGAAGCACTGACACCTCCGTAGGTCAGCGTGTCATGTGTCCGACACTCCTGACACTCTCGGGCACATCCTTAACACCGATAAACGTGACTTTTTTTTTTCAATAATTCTTTTTTCATTATTCGACACTACCCGAAGACACATTTTTTACACTTTCTCACAGTTTAGGAGCCAAAGTGAAGTTTCTGAATGGGCCAAATCATAGAATGAGTAAAATAAAATTAATGTAGCATGGCTTTAATGAGACCTTTATTTGTGAACTTTTTTAAATCAATTTCATGGGTGGTGGGTCTCGGATCATAAAATACATATGATAAAGATTATAAATATATTTAAAAGTAACGTGTCTCAGGCATGTTGGTGTCACAACTATTTTGAAAAACATTTTGTCACGGTGTCCGAGGTGTCGGCGCTTCTTAGCTCATTAGTATTATAGGATCATCGACCCATCAACAATATCAAGTTTTTTATAGTACAATTGAATATTTATTCTCTTTTTTCTTTTTGAAAATCGAAACATTTATGACACAAAGCGGAAAGGATGAAAAGAGTGAAAAGGAGACTAACAACTAAATGGCTTTGGATTAAGACCCAGCAAACAGCTTCCTAGTTCAAACCTTTTCAACTTCAAAACCCTATAATTCGGCACAATTACTTAAAAACCACTCCAGGCCTATTAACATTTAAATCTAAAATTTGGATGTATCAAACACCGTGTAACATTGTGGTTCTTCCGACAAAAACACGAACAACATGCACTTTCTACACAAAATATCGGTAAGCATCCGCATCCCACTGTTAATTAACTTTCAAAATACCTAATGAGACCTTTCTTGTCATCAGCAGTGAGCAACCCCCATTCCCTCATAGCAGCAACTCGAATAGCCGTAGCAGCCTGAAACCTGGCATTCGCCAATTGAGAATTTTCTGTATATAAAAAGTATTGTTAATAGAAATAGATAATGTAACCAACTTGTGATTTTTGTATTAGAGTTATCACTGTTCTAGATTTGAATGTTCTTCCGGATCACATTTCTTAAAGACTGCCATCTACTAAATTGAAGAACCATTGCAGATTAAACATTGTTAGAAAAGTAAGCACATCTAGTTGGCTAATAAACCGACGTTGAATGGCTTGGACTTGAAGATTAGGTGTAAATAAGATTTTTTTATAAGGAGGCGATAAGCAGAGAAGATAGAAACTTTAGATCTCTTTTTGCTTAAAAAAGTAAGGAGAATAGGGAAGTAGAAATCATATATTTTTAATTTTATTTCTTGTAGATGGACCTCATGCCCCCATCTGTAGTATATTGATCTTCTTCTAAGATATTCCTTTTTCTATCAAAAACAAAAGAAAAAAGAGTGTAGAGGAAGCCGTCATATTTAGGAAAGAATAATAGGGGGAAAGAGCTACACCCCACATATTTCACAGATATGGTAGAAATCTGAAATATAACCTACTACATGATTCTCCGACAGTTGAGAGAACTCGATCTCAGGAGTGAACTAGTGTCCAGTCTTCATGAAAAGCGCTTCAACTTGACTCAGGTAGTTACTCTTACCACGAGGCACCACATAGAGCATCTTAAAATCAATACATTAGACTGTATCATGATTTAGGAGGAACCGGAAAGTCCCTTCAATGTGGTAAGCTTATGAATAAAACTAATGAATCGTCCAGAACCTCCAAAAAAATATGGTTTCTGATTCACTGGATCTTATTTGCTTCCATGACCAACTATTTGTTTTTTCGTGGTCGCATACTCTCGGAAGTACTTTCACCTCCTTGCAAATAATAGTTTCTTTCTCATTCGACAACGGCATGTTTTTCTAATGAAGGAAAAGATGGACAGCCCATCTTTTCAAATCATACATGGAAATCAAAGTAGACCCTTGTACTAACTGGGAGTAAAGATGTATCTCTTTGCGTTGGCAGAATTCCAGTTCTCAATGGTAGTTAATCACTATAGTGCTGCAGGCCACGTAACCCGTTGGATTTTGTACTACAGGCCTTGTAACCCTAAATGTGTATTAGAAATACGCTTGTACTGATACCCAACACTGGTTTTCTCTTTTTTACCCCTCTTGGCCTCTTCTACCCCTACTTAACATGCACCCATAATGCAGCATCAAAAAACATAATTATAAGGCTGCTGAAGTAGTACTTTAGTACCAAATAACAAAGAACATTATTCCCAAAACATTTGCATGATCAACTTTCCATTAACAACAGAAAAAATGCTAAATTAGCTATGCTGGAAATAAATATATAACCATATTAACTTACCGAGAATGAATTGACACGTCTGGTAGGGTCGAGGCGATTGGCATAAAGATAAAAGAGTTGCCTCAGCAGCTGTTGGGTTGACATGCATCTGTAGAAGGGAAAATTGGTGCATATACATTTCATTTCCATGTTTAATTCTTGGTAAAGGAAGAGAATAAGAGACATTGAATGAGGACATTCATTTCGGGTCAGATGGAGTAATAGGCTAGAATTTGATCACAAATAGGCAACCGCTTATCGACAAATATGTTCACATGTGCCTAGTTCCATTACACACGAACGCACTTTCAACGGTGAATTATTTACATAAAACAACTTCTCACACTTTCAGTTATCTGCATTTCCCAAAGTGAAGTGTCTAAAATCAAAACCAACAACATTCTCACTGCTGAAAGGTACATTCAGAAACAACACAAAATAAATTGAAGAGCATCACCAACAACAACATTCTAATAATTTACTCCAATTCCTAATTAGAATAACGTCAACAGATATAATTATTCGAATGAAAACTTAAAAGTAGAGACAGGAAGTGGGGAATTTAGGGGAACCTGAATAGAACTGCAAGCAAGTTCGATCGTTTGCATGGTGGATTGAAGCTGAGCCAAATCGAGGCCTCCGCTATTTCCATACCCTTGATTCATCTTTACTCACTGATGATTTAACTAAGCAAGCACACACATAAACACAATCTAACACACTGATTTTGAAGTCAGGTGGATAAACGATGAAGATGGTACAGTAGTTTCGGTAAGAGAGAGAATCACCGGCAACCGATAGACGGCGGCGATGAAATCGGGAGAAAGGGGGAAGGGGTGGCCGGAGGAGAAGGCTATGGGTTCAGTTCAATTTGACAGGGGAAGAAATGAAATAGGAGTAGGATGGATTTTGTTCGAATTACCTCCCCTGAGGGTCTATAATGTTTACACTTCAGCCCCTATCAGGGATGGCCAAAACCGGTTCCGGTTCGGAACCGCCGGTTCCGGTTCGCCATATATGTGACCCTGAACCGGCCGGCGCTTACCCCGGTTCCGGTTGGCACAATCCGGTTCCGGTTAGGCTTCGGTTCTGGTACGGTTCCGGTCCCCGCCTTTAAAATTATTGAAAAACAAGGGATTTTCGGTCCGGTCCGGTTCGCCATTTATGTGACCCTGAAACCAGCCCGGATGCCTTGCGGTTCCGGTTCGTCCGGTTCCGGTTTCCTCCCCGGTTTGCTTCGGTTCCGGGCTTTTCCGGTCCGGTCCCTGTCCGGTTTACGGTTCCGGCCCGTTTTGGCCATCCCTACTATCAGAGCAAACTAGTAATCCTTCTTCTAAGGAAGTTTGACATTTAAAAAATCTTTTCAAATATAGGGCATTAATTTTGTGACAAATTTATTTTATTTTTGAAATGGAGGGAATAATGGTATGTTGGTGGGAATGGAGGGTTATCCAGCATTTAATGAGTGATTGAAATGTTAAAAATGAGACCGTGCGATCGTTAAATCATTCGATTATAGGTGACCCGATCATATGTTTCATTGTTTCACTCAAATATTCGTAATTTTTTTCCTATTTTCAAAAGAAAAAATGTCTAAGCAATATACATTTTAAATTATTCTAATCACGCTTGAATAAAAGATCTTAAATTATAGAAAAACTTAGTTTTTCTTGAATCTTAGAAAAAAATAGTTTTTCTTGGGCGGGTATAAATGGATCTTAGACCGTGCATTTTGAATGAAATATCAAAATCATTAACAATAATAATATCACTTTTTAACACATTTATTTGACTTTTTAATACATACATGACATTGTTTAACTTTAACAAGGATATTTTTTAACACTACCATCGGCATTTATTATGGGTGACCAGAAAAACCGAAAAAAAAAAAAAAAACAAAACAAACAAAGCCGAAAAAACCAAGCCGAAGTATTTTACACCTGTTTGGTTCTTATAATTTAAAAAAACGGAAAATTCGGTCTGGTGTCGGTTATGGATGGCCAATTGCGGTTCCGGTTCCGGTTCGAGAAAAGTAGGAACCGTAACCGGCCCGGTTACACTACGGTTCCGGTTATGACAATCCGGTTCTGGTTCCACAGTTTGTTTGTTTTTAATACAGTAAACGATTTAAAAATAACTCCCTCTGTCTCACTATGTTTGGCCACTTTTGACTTTTAATGGTCAACACAAGTGAACTTTGACTAAATATTAATGTCAAATGAATTATTCTATAGAAATTCTAAAAATTGTTATTGATAGATATATTATTGATTTATCAATAACAAGTTTTAGAAATTGATTAAGATAATTGAATTGACAAATGAATTATTCTATAGAAATTCTAAAAATTGTTATTGATAGATATATTATTGATTTATCAATAACAAGTTTTAGAAATTGATTAAGATAATTGAATTGACATTAACGTTTAGTCAAAGTTCACAAATGTTGACCATTTAAAGTCAAAAGTGGCCAAACATAGTGAGACGGGGGAGTATTTTAAGTGATTTAAAAAAAAAAAACTATTCAAAAATGTTAATGATGATGCATAAAAAGGATGGTACCGGGGGTACCTAATCAGTCGGGAACGCGGCGATGGATAATCCTGGACGAACGAACGGACGATCTGCAAAACAAACACCGTTAGGGCGCGAGGGAGTTACCCCCGCGAAAACCCACCGGTGTGAGAATAAGCATCGTGTAGAAAGATGATATAAACCGGAAGGAAGAGCGTATCATAGTATTGAGAGGGTGTTTTGTGTGTACCTTTGTGTGAGGGATATAACCCTTATTTATAGATTTGGGGTGGAGTGTTCACCAAGAATAGGAGATCTATCGTTGATTTGTATTAGGAGACTGAGTCCTTGTATAATTTAGGATCCTTAGCCCGGTAGGAGTCCCTTTGTACACAAATCGTAGTATGGGTTTATTCCTTAATTTTAGGAGATAGAATATTCCGTTCAGTGGCCCCCAACTTCCTGATTGCATCGTAGTAAGAGAAGGAAGTTTAGGTTTCCTTTTAAAAGAGGTCTCCTTGTTAGGTAAGGATTCTCTATATCGTAGACTTCGGATTGTATTAGGAGAGTTGGGCTTAGTCACTGTAAAGTGAGCTAAGTCGGCTTGTACTTACTAACTCGGCTCGTCATAGAGGCCGAGTTGGATGTGCTGAGATGGTTGAGTAACCATGTTGATTGCTGGAGGCCTGGTTCATGGGTACATGCCAAGTTGAGGTTGCCGGTCAAGTCGGTTTTGTTGAAGTTCAGCTCGGAGCGAACCGAGTTTCTTGGCTGTTTACTTAGCCAGGATGCCTGGCATAAACACTTTTCGTACTGTTTTAAGGATGCTTTTACCTCGGTTTGAGGTGTATGTTAACCCTTGATCTGGTGTCTCAGCCGACGTTATAGTTAGGAGATCTCGGTTTGAGACGCCCAATTTGGTCGAGAGATTGTAAGGCCAGTTTTAGCCATTCACAGGCTGCGGTTGTTCCACCTATTTAAGCCGTGACGAGCGTTTAGGAGCTCGGTTTAGTAAGAAACTAATTAATGGTTAGTCTCAAATTGTCGTGGGAACTAGATGTATTAATCTTAACCCAAATTTGTGAGCACTAGCCGACAGAATTAGGTTTTGATTGTAGCCGAGTTAGGCTACGTTTGTAGGCCATGGTCGTTCACCGTTATGGCCGTGACGAGCGTTAGGAGCTCGGTTTGTAAGAACTAATTCGTGGTTAGTCTCAAATTGTCGTGGGAACTAGATGTATTAATCTTAACCCAAATTTGAGAACACTAACCGACAGAATTAGGTTTTGATGGTAGCCGAGTTAGGCTATGTTTGTAGGCTGTGGTCATTCACCGTTATGGCCGTGACAAGCGTTAGGAGCTCGGTTTGTAAGAACGAATTCGTGGTTAGTCTCAAATTGTCGTGGGAACTAGATGTATTAATCTTAACCCAAATTTGAGAGCACTAACCGACTGAATTAGGTTTTGATGGTAGCCGAGTTAGGCTATATTTTTAGGCCGTGGTCTTTCACCGTTATGGCCGTGACGAGCGTTAGGAGCTCGGTTTGTAAGAACTAACTCATGGCTAGTCTCAAACTGTCGTGGGAACTAGATGTATTAATCTTAAGCCAAATTTGAGAGCACTAGCCGACAGAATTAGGTTTTGATTGTAGCCGTGTTAGGCTACGTTTGTAGGCCGTGGTCGTTCACCGTTATGGCCGTGATGAGCGTTAGGAGCTCGGTTTGTAAGAACTAATTCGTGGTTAGTCTCAAATTGTCATGGGAACTAGATGTATTAATCTTAGCCCAAATTTGAGAGCAGTAACCGACAGAATTAGGTTTTGATTGTAGCCGTGTTAGGCTACGTTTGTAGGCCGTGGTCGTTCACCGTTATGGCCGTAATGAGCGTTAGGAGCTCGGTTTGTAAGAACTAATTCGTGGTTAGTCTCAAATTGTCGTGGGAACTAGATGTATTAATCTTAACCCAAATTTGAGAGTACTAACAAACAGAATTAGGTTTTGATGGTAGCCGAGTTGGGCTATGTTTGTAGGCTGTGGTCATTCACCATTATGGCCGTGACGAGCGTTAGGAGCTCGGTTTGTAAGAACTAACTCATGGCTAGTCTCAAATTGTCGTGGGAACTAGATGTATTGATCTTAACCCAAATTTGAGAGCACTAGCCGACAGAATTAAGTTTTGATTGTAGCCGTGTTAGGATACGTTTGTAGGCCGTGGTCGTTCACCGTTATGGCCGTGACGAGCGTTAGGAGCTCGGTTTGAGAGTGCTAGCAAGGAGCTAGGCTTTGTAAAAGACGTGTGTATGCAGTTATTCTGTCATTTTTTGTCAGGCTGGAGTCTTCATGAAGTCTTCCTTTGTTCCTGATTGAAATCAAATTCTCTTGATGCTTCTTGAAGTTAAGTACCATAGGGGAGACACTCGACCCTTTTTTGAGATATAATCACCATAGGGGAGACATTCGACCCTTTATGGACGTATAAGTAGCATAGGGGAGATGCTCGACCCATGTATAGAGGAGACGCTCGACCCATTTTGATTTCTTTATTCTTCAATCTTGAGCATGTTGTACTTCTTATTATGCAGCGACCATGATTTTTGAGTTGGCGAATAATGTGCTCGGTGGAGCTTTTATTGGGAAACTTGTACAGATTAGCAGCCATAAATAAGATACTTTTGTGCCAATAGTGACTTGTTGGTTTGTCCTGGTCCATATGTTTGATGAGTGGTCCCCATGCTTCTAACTATATTTCTGCTGGCTTCTTTTCATTTCTGATCTTTAATAGGGTTTTTTGCTCCTCATTGACCGGATCAATTTAAACGAGCTTGCTATCTGCTAACTCATAGTTGGCCCCCACTTTTTTCATTTGTATTGTTCAATTTTGTACTACCACACGTTTGTGCCCTTGTATGGTTATTAAATACATTCCAAGTTGGGGGTGTAGTAGTCTTGATTCTCCACCATGGATCTCGCACTTTAGAACTTCTCTCTGGCGAATATGGCCGGTGTCGAGGTGGACAGACTGGTGGAAATTCCTGCTAACCGGATTGTACCGTCCAGGTGATCAAGTCGAAAAGGAGCTCCAGTTGCGAGTGAATTATATAATAGGTTTCCATTTGAGCAACTCGAGTATTGCTTGACCATATATAATGCTCGTCGTTTAGAGTTGTTCGTCGGGTATGCTCGTCTTTATTATGGAGATAGACTTTCCCAAGCTGATAGCATAACGTAATTTGTCGCTCCCCATTTGTTTGAAGAAAGTCCCCAAAGAGTTATTTTGATAGATTTTGTTGCTGTTGTGTTCACAAATCGTGTGCAGGCTTGCAGGACTGCTCGAGCGATTTCTTAGTGGCAAACCGACTAGATGAGTTGAGAATTGATTTTCAAGGTGGCCCATTTGAAGAAGTCATGCCGACCTAAATAGATGATACCGACCCGTAAGAGGGGCTTGTCTCTGAGGTGACTCGGATGTTTGGAATTTATGCAGGTCTTCGTTAACTAATTTTAAAGTCTCTGAATGGCCCCATGTCTTTTGTGCTTGGCATTAGCCTCCCGCTTTGATCGAGCCATGCATGTATCAGAAGTCTAATACGAGCGAGGGTGTTTCCAACCAGATTGCTGGAGGACTCACAAAACCTATGCCTCTTTCTGGATGATGAAGATGTCTTGGTGATGGGTCCGTTTCAGGCCTTCAATCGATTTTTCTTCAATTTGTAAGCGGAGTAGGGTCTGCTCGACATTTGTACTTGCAATTATCAAGTTGTTGATGAGGGTGGCGATCTGCCGAGCTATCTAATGTTGCCCGTACTTATACTTTTGATGATCTCTTTTTGCTTGCTGTAGCAACTGGCTCGTGGTTTACAGCACAAAAATCTCAGGTGTTAGTTGATGAACTCTTTGTGCTTGCTATGTTGTAGTCTGCAAATTGATTGGAAGACGGTAATTGGTTTTTATGTACTATGACAGCCTCCCACTCCTTATTCTCGATGCTTGCGTCGAGGGTGAGGGGTAATATTTTCTCTGGGTTTTCATGACGAGCTCGATTTGAGGATAAGCTCTCTGAGCTCATCCCTTTTCCTTGTAACCTGATTAATACGTACTCCCTCCGGTCCCAAATATAAGCAAAAATAATTAAAATCACACCTGTTATGTTGACGTAGTACGAGAAGCATGTGTTACTTTGCCGCCGTGGTCGAGCCGTGTGCAGTGCCAACCGCAGAAATTAATGGTAACCTTGGCAAGGCTTCTGTGACTAATTCTCGAACAGCCTAATCAGAGAATCTGAGTTTCTGATGCGGAACAGTAGCGAGTCGGGTTAAATTTGATTAAACCTTAGAAGTAGTGGGACCATGATATTGCTTCAAGTGCCAGTTGTCATGCGTTGCTCGGTTTATTTGGGGAACTGTTTAATCTTTTGCGAGCCCGTGCATCTGCTCGGGTTGGCCGTGACGGTTTTTCAGCCCCCGACTACCTCCTGGGTTGGTTATTTCGAACCTGGGTGTGCGAGTGCTCGGTATTTTGTCTATCAATCAAGCACACAATCAGTGCTGCTAGGATGACTATAGTTCTTTGTGTTGCAAAGCTCCTCATTTTTTGGAAGTACGAGGTATTTCTCTTGGATTATAATTTGCCCTTGTGTGTACAATAGTCTTGCTGGGACATAGGTCGCTTAATGTCCTCTAGTCGACTTGTAATTTGTGGTCGTCTTTGTAAGTTTGCTGGCAAGCATAGCAGGTTGATCTTCAAGTGTTTGTCAAAAGTCATCAATGAGGAGTTGATAAATTTTGTCGCAGTTGTGTTCACCAATTGTAAATGACCGATGTCCGTTGTTCTGTATCGGATTGCTGTTAAGACCAATTGGTTCTTGTTCTGTGCCTTGTCTGGGGCCTGATTGGAGCGGACTCTTGCTTGCTTTGGGACGATGATCGTTGCGTAAATAAGCGATTTTCCCTCTGCCATTGTTGTTTGATAGCTCGAACATGGGCTGTCCTGCTGTTGTTCGTTGTAGACGAAAGCTTGTTTGATGTGAGCTGCTTTGAAGAACTCGTAGGCCTGCCTTTCTTGATCGAGAAAATGTGAGTGCAACAAAGAGGAAAAGGGGCACACCACGGCTCAACCATGACAAGTTGATGGTTTTTAATCGATCTATGCCTGCCTTTCCAATATCGTTCTTTTTCAATTGTTTTTTGAGCAATGGTGTGATCTGATCCGCTAATATTTAAACTGCTCGTAGGTCAGCCCGTCTTGATTGATCAAGGTGTTAATATGCCAGCCCGTCCTGTTTTGAGGAGATTGAGAATTCTTGAGTGAGCCAAGCTAACGCGCTCGCCATTCACAATCTGAGTCTTAATCGAGCTTGTTGCCTGTTTGCCACCGTCCTGAGATCTTGGGGCTTTGTTGCTTGCTTTGATTGAGCTTAGGTGTGTGCTGCGTGGCAGCTTGTCCCTGTTGCGAGGCTTGCCTAGTTTGCTCGTTATTGTTGCTCGTAGGTCCCCCGATATTGTGATTCTGATCCGTTAAGGATGAGGACGAGCTTCACTCGGCATACTGAGGTATGTATACTTGATGTACTCGCAATTAAGCAATCATAGGGATGATGGCAGCATTATATGCACACACATTTAGTACATTAGCATGGTCAATGTGGATCAAGAAATTAATTTATAAGAGAGCATGCCTCTAAGCTAATAGGAATAGTACAATACGTGGCTTCCTAATCTTTCACGTAGCAGGCACAATTTAAGGTAATTGCATTACTAGATGTAGCATACATATTTAACATAGGCATGGGAATTCCCAATCATCATTATGCAGACATTGTGAAGGTATGCTTTATTTTGATTGTTTCTTTACAGCATATTAATGGCAGTGCATGATTTCGAGCAATCAAATAAACAGACAGGAATGCTCAATGACGATTAAACTAGGAGGAGTGCACCTGATTATGGAAGTTCATCGGTTAATTGTTTGGCCATCAAATCCGTTCACAACTCCTTTAGACAGCGGTAATTGTTTTCTTAAGTGCTGCTCTCTTCCACCGATTTTTCCAACTGTTGTCCTTGAATTCTAGATCTGGACGGAGGCTAACCCAATTGCAGCCTTCTGTTCATCAAAGTGCCTGAAAGCTCGGGTCTGTTGTGCCTCTTTCTTCATTAATGAATAGCAAAATCAGGGAAGCCTGTACTACTACCCGGATCAAAAAGCCATCTTTTTCTCCTTTCGTCTCGATTCTCAGCCGTGACGAATTTATAGTAGCGCTCGTTTGTTTCTCAAGCAAGAACTCTTTTGACTTCTCGTTTTTCTCGGCGTGTCCATGATCAGGACTTCTCGCTCTATTATCATTGCTTGCATGTGTAAGCACGAGCATGACTTGGGCAAAGCGTGATCCACGTCGGTAGAGTAGTGTAGAAAGATGTAGTTTAGCCGTGCACGTCTTAGTTTCTAGGCCACTTATTAGTCTCTCGGCCACCCTTTGATGCCTTTAAAGTTATGACTTATGAGATATCCGAATTTATCATGGTATTTTCAAGCGAGGCGGGGTTTGATTGAAATCGGCTGACAAGTGAACAGAAGTGATGAGATCGTCATCTGCAGCGGCAGAATTGAATGGCCCTATTCAGATCTGTCCATTAATCTTGGAGGGAGGGAATAGCCAATCAATTAGCCTGTTTTAAGGCCACCAATGTCCAGGGGAGACCATTCACGTGATTGACTTCTTCTTTTAAAATATATTCTCCCCAATTGATTATCCCTAAGAAATAAGAATGATTGAAGGTTGCTGATGAGAGGTCTGAGTAGATCTGTAATTTTCCATTGTCGTAAGTCGCCCGTCGCTCGCATGTTCTCGTTCCCGGCAATGGAACCAAACTGATGATGCATAAAAAGGGTGGTACCGGGGGTACCTAATCAGTCGGGAACGCAGCGATGGATAATCCTGGACGAACGAACGGACGATCTGCAAAACAAACACCGTTAGGGCGCGAGGGAGTTACCCCCGCGAAAACCCTCCAGTGTGAGAATAAGCATCGTGTAGAAAGATGATATAAACCGGAAGGAAGAGCGTATTATAGTATTGAGAGGGTGTTTTGTGTGTACCTTTGTGTGAGGGATATAACCCTTATTTATAGATTTGGGGTGGAGTGTTCACCAAGAATAGGAGATCTATCGTTGATTTGTATTAGGAGACTGAGTCCTTGTATAATTTAGGATCCTTAGCCCGGTAGGAGTCTCTTTGTACACAAATCATAGTAGGAGTTTATTCCTTAATTTTAAGAGATAGAATATTCCATTCAGTTAAAATAAAGTAAACTAGCAAATAAAGAAGACTAAAATAAATAAAGTAGACTAAATGATTGATTAATAATCTAAATCAACATTATCTAAAAATTTATATAAAAAACATAGAAAATAATAAAACAAATGATTGTATATAAAAGAAAAAAGGGACGGTACCCTTTAAATTTTAGTAATTATAGGAAAAATTTACAATGAAAGGGACAACCAACCTTGCCTTTTTATTATTAAGGGAGGACATTAAGAGCCTTTACCTCTTTTTATTACAAATATTTATCTAAATTCTAACCTATATAAAGAAAATACAATAACAATTAAATAAATTACATTTTACTTACCTTAATCGCTTCCCGATTTAGTCACATCAAAGTACTCGTCTAAGACATCTTTTGGCGCCTCGTCTTGCGTTCTTATTTCCGCTCTAACCCAATCATTCAACAAATTACAAGCTTCGAAACTATCGGATGATAAATTGTGACGATTATGCTCAATATTCCCACCAATGCTAAACACTTGCTCCACCGAAACCGTTGATGCGGGACAAGCAAGTACTTCTCTTGCAATTCTAGCAATGATAGGAATTTTTTTTTGCTTTGCTTGCCCACCAATTTAAAATATCAAAGTCATCTTCATCTTCAAAATCAACGGTCAAATATTTATCAAATTCTCCATTAGCACCGGTAGTACGAGATCGTTCACTTCCATAGTAGTTTTTAACAAATGATGGTCGTGCTTGTGATGAGGTAGTGCTAGAGGAATGTTGAATATGAGTAGCACTTGGAGTTGGAGTATCATCACCATATGTTGACTTGTATTCCACAGAAAATTCTAAAAATGCTTGTCTAACACTAGCAACTTTTTGACCAACATTAGAAAAATTGTGATCATTTGGCAAATAAAAGTTTGAATAATAATATTCCAAAAAATGTTTTAAACCCGCCTTTCTAACTCTAGGATCTAATAACTTAGCAATTAAAAAAAGATCGGGGATGTCGAGCAAATATTTTTCCCACTTTTCTCGCATTCTTAAAACCGCATCTTTAAGAAATCTATCATTTTGAAACTCAGAAAATACACTAGAAATTTCTAGACAATGATCAAGAACTAAATTAGAAGTAGGGTAATACGTACTGGATAACGCCGTGGTTGCAATCTCGAATTTCGTCAACAAATTCATCATACTCTCACATTCTTCCCGTTGTTGAGTATATAAATTTGCACCATAGTTAATGGATCCCAAGAACATGCAAAATTTAATTCTCCAATTCCAAGTTTCTTGTAATACATGAAGGGTAGAATTCCATCGAGTTGGAACATCCGTTGGGATTTATTTTTTTTGTTTTTTCCCTAGGCTTGTGTCATATAGCCTCCATTGCCTTGTGATTTTTGATACTTTCATAATAGTATAAATAAACCGCTTCTTTAATTAAAGTAATAGAAGTATCCAAATTAATCACGCAAACCATCTTGGACAGATAAATTTAAAATATGACACAAACATCTAATATGAAAAAATCTACCACCTAGTAATGGCTTACAAACTAAAATTAATTCGGGCAAACTAGAGTTAATAGCGCTAGCATTATCAAAAGACATTGAAAAAACTTTTTCAACAAGATTATATTCTTACAAAATTCTTTGTAACATATGAGAAATATTATGTGCGCTGTGTGCTTCATCAAATATTCTATATGCAAGTAACCTCTTTTGAATTTTTCAAGAATCATCAATCCAATGGCATGTTACACTCATATAAAAATGGGGAAATGATAAAGTTACAAAAGATGGATACAAAATGTGGCTTACAAAATGATGTGTCATAATTGTGTTGATGTTTTTAATTGAAGTGTGCCGGGTCCACTATCGACGTAGCCAATGAAATATCGCCACCACACTTTGTATCCATCATTTTGTAAACTTCTTTTGTAAGCCTAGCATTGCCCATAAAAATGTCTTATATTTTCATCGCTCCATATGTCGGAACAAATTGAAACTTTAGATGACAAATTACCAAATATTTGACATAAAGTGGGAGAAGTCGGAGTAGCGAGCCCCACTTAGGTGGGTGCGGAGATCAATCTTGAGACACTTGAGAAATATGTCCATTTGCTCTTTTGTGTTCGGCCTCTCAACAATTTCAGAGAGTTTGTCATTCCATCTCCTTGTGAAGTCAATGAAGGACTCGTTGTCTCTTTGAGTGGTATTCTCGAGCTCTTTCCTTGTGGGTCGGTGAGTGGTGTTGCCTTGGTATTGGTTCTTGAAGGCAAGCATGGCGGAGTCCCAATCAAGATGGACAGTGAGCGGGAGAGTAGCATACCAATCTTTTGCCGCCCCCTCGAGAGTGAGAGGAAAGCATTGAGCCATCACCTTGGGGAGACCTTCTTCGGAACCATTGCCCAAATATAAGTCTCAATGTGAGCCATAGGACAAGAGTTGCCCTTGAATTTGCTTATGTCGGGCATCTTGAACTTATCAGGAAGAGCGGCCATAGTACTCATGAGGATGGATGATTGATAAAGGCTTGTGTCGGAGCCTTTCCCCATGTTGAGCCCATTGAATTTTTGGTCGATGTAGGCCATGATAGAATCCACTATTTTGGGCTCATTGTTCTCGGAACTTGGCTCTCCCATTTTCTTGGTGCGGGTGTTGACATAAGGACTTTTGAACAAACCCTCGGTCCATTCGGATTCATCATCATTATTCTTGTTCTTCCCCTTGGCAAGATTAGTGAACTTTTCTTTCATTAGCTCCATCTCGGCCTCGTGGGCCTCCATTTGGCTATCGAGGTGGGATTGCCAAATGTCGTCTTTTCTTTGTGCCTCCTTATTAAGGGTGGAGACTTGCTCTTAGAGGAGTTGGACCATGGTTGAAAGCTGTTCGAGAGACATGGTGTTGCTGCTGCCGGTCATGGTTGATGTAGGAGCTGTTGGAGTGATCTCTTCACGGACTAACCGATTTGCCGAATCCCGGTAGACTCTGTAAGTACCAATTGAACCTATATTGCAGAAGAGGCCCTTGTCAGTCTTGAGTAACACTTGCGGTCCACGAAGAGGCTTAGAACACACAGTTGGGCACACGACTCGAACCACATAAGAAAAAAACTCTTTTTTTTATAAGACGGAGGGAATGGATCCCTTTTGGGGTTTCTAAGAAAATAATGGAATCGTCACACTAGTATATAGACCATCTCGCGGTCCCATATACTCATCGGATTCCATCACGTTTGTGAATCCTACTTGTATCGGGATTAAACTAAATTAATGTAGTAAAGCATACATGCGGGGACGGATTTTTATTTTCGTCCAAAATAACCACTTTTGGGGACGGATTTTTATTGCGTCCGTTTCAACAAGTTGGCATGTATGATTTGAAGACATTAGTTTAGGGAAATCTCGGTACATGGAAACCGACTTGAGTCACGGAGTGTTAGACCCTAACTAGAATTGTGTGTTTATGCTCGGCTTGAATATGAGGCTCAAAGGTCACCCCCGGCATGTAGTCTTGAACTACGCCACGGGCTGAGGTTTTCCGCTTCGAAAGAGCCAAGGTCGAGTGGAGCTTGAAACTTTCTAGGACGGGCCTCAACGGGTTTGGGGTTGGACTTGTGCGACTCGATAGTGAGCAGTTCATAGGAATATGTGCATGTAGTGTGAGGTCTATCACGTGACAATTTTTTTTTTTTTAAGAAAGAAATAAAAAAAAAAAAATAAGCATATAATTACAACTTTCGAATCACCCGTGTGACCGATAAAATAAAACACAAAAATTAAAACAGTCCAAAGTTCAGAATAACCACTGATGCAGGCAACTGTGCCCACACCCCACTGTTCTGCTTAGTCACTGAAACCTGTTTCTGTTCTGGGAACCAACCCAGAAGCGTGCGCCTCTGAGTGTTGATACGGGACGCGCGCGCCTGGCGCAATGCTATTAGGAGGCGCGCGCGCCTGGGCACACCTGTCAGATTGTCAGATTTTGGACTTAGGGGATTGCCCTGGTCCTATGTGCATATTGTAACCCCTGCAGAAATGATTAGTGGAGAATAGCAGAAGAAGAAGATGAAGAACATGAAGAAGCGGGCGATTCTGGTCCTTGATGCGGGATGCGCGCGCCTTAGGATGAAGAGGCCAGACGCGCGCGCCTCCCCCATCAGGAATCAGAATGCCCAGAAAAGATGTAGATTTTGATCAGAATGCAAGTTTAACCCTCAAATGTCCCCAGCGGAGTCGCCACTGTAGATACCCCGGGAAACCACGACTTTAGGCTAGAGCGCGTGGAAGGATCCTAGGATGTCTAACTTGTTTTAGATTGTTTAGAGTCGCCACCTATGTTTTGAGGAACATAAGAAAAACCTATTGATAATAGCCTAAGTTTGATTACGAAAACAGAGATTCTTTATTTTGAGGTTCGGGGGTTAGATTACGAGATGGGAAGTACCGAAACACCCATCTCGCTCAACTAAAGTTGGTCTTGCTTAATCAAAATCTACATGAATGATAAACGTTCTTCTTCTTCTTCTTTAAATCGTAAAAGGGGTTTTAAAATAGAGTTTGGAATGTAGGAGATAACTCCTTAACCAACCTCAATGAGATGAGGTGATCATTAGAGTCATGTCCCAAAATGATTTGGGTGATTGCACTTTGATAAAACAAAAGAAAGAGAAAAGAGATGAATTCGAGAAGAGGAAGGAAATGGTTTTTACCTAGTCTTCGAGAGACTTCAAACACTTCTTGATGAATGCCTTTGGAAATGCCTTGAAGGTAAGAAATTTGGCTTCTTTGTTGATAATGTAAGATTTTTGAGTAAAAGATCCAAGGTTCAAGTTCTAAGGTTTTTCGGTCCTTAAAAATGGAGGTAAAGAGAGGTTTTTATAGGTGAAAGAGAGGTGTTTTTGGTGCCAAAACTCAGTCACCAAGAAATCCTTCCCGGGCAAAATCCTGTAAATTGAGCAAGGGAGAGAATCCTGGCCAGAAATCTGTAACTGACGCCCAGAGGCGCGCGCTTCCTGCTTTGGGGGCGGGAGGCGCGCGCGTCTGGCTCCTCCTGTCGGAGGCACGCGACTCAGAGAAGGCAATTTTGACAGAATGGACTAGAAAGTCAGCCCTGTTATTCAGTTTAGTCCCTGGACTTAACGAAGTCAGTCAGGAACTTAACGGAAATGACAGAAACTAACGAGAAACACTTAAAATGGGGAGAAACACAAGATCAAATGTGCAATCGGGGTGAGCGGTCCAAGGCGGGGTGTCTACAATAGGCTAAGAGGAAGGCCAAGAGGTTCAAAGAAAGCTTATGTGCCAACTGGAAGGCCTAGGGGTAGACCTAGGAAGAATGTAAACCCATAAGTTATGAGGGGATTAGTTAGTGTTAGCATTCTTTTATTAGTAGCTTAGTATTCTTTTAGTTTAGTAATAAAGAACTTAGTCATTGTTCTGGTTTAGGTTCAGTCAATAGAATAAAAGTTAGTTTCGAGTTGAGTTACTCCAAATCTTATATGTTCTCAATTTAGTTCTATTAGTATAACTTGATTGAATTTGTTATCAGTAATTTTAGTAGTTAATCCAGTGGGGACGGCCTATAAAGATTTGAAATTCGTTTGAGTACAACGACTAGTACAGTTAAAGACCTAAAGTAAGGTCGATGCAATGAAAAGTCTAAAGTTAGACTGGTATATATATATATATATATATATATATATATATATATATAGGTATGTACGTGAAGTTAGTATGAAACCAAGTTAAATATAGACTCTCGATGAAATATATATATATATATATATATATATATATATATAAGGTATGTACGTGAAGTTAGTATGAAACCAAGTTAAATATAGACTCTCGATGAAACAGTAAATTGTGAGGTCAGGTAACCGACCTAATTAAATTATTTGTCATTAATATGTAAACCCGTTCTCGTGGTGGGTCATCAATCAGTTATAATTCAATCTTTCTTAACTTCAGATGTCTGGAAGAGGAAGAGGAAACCGTGGTAACGCTCGCAAGTCGGGAAATCAAGGCAATGTTGATCCGAACATGGCAAACCTTTTGCAAACGCTGAACCAGACCGTGGCTGGAATCGGACAGGTGGTGAACCAACTAGCACAACCTCAAAACCAACCTCAGCAGGTACCAATGAGAGACCCGCTGGAAATGTTTCAAAGGAGAAAGTCGGACACTTTCTCCGGTACCTCAAAGGAGAAGCCGGAGGACTGGATTAAGGATATGGAGCACATTTTTGAGACTTTGGAATGTACCACAGAGCAGAAGGTAGTTTTTGCAACATTTATGCTTAGGAGTGCGACTCGCACTTGGTGGGATGCAGAAAAGAGAGCAGCTTTGGCAAGAGGTGAAGGAAATTTCACCTGGGAAAGGTTTAAAGTAGTATTAAATGAGAAATACTACCCGGCTAGTGTTCGTCACGCCCGAGTGGTAGAGTTTCTTACTTTAACTCAAGGTGACAAGACGGTGGATGAGTACAGTGAAAGGTTCACAGATCTGCTAGAATTTGCGCCGACCTTCTTCGACAGCGAGGAACAAAAGGCCAGGAAGTTCGAAGCTGGGCTGAGTGATCGGATTCGATTCAGAATCACACCTCTGCAGTTAGCGACATATGGGTTAGTGCTAGACAGAGCCAGAATTGTAGAAAGGGAGTCGGATGAGTACCGCAACAAGAGGGATGAAAAGAAGAAGTCTGGAGACAAGTCTACTAGTAAAGATTCAGCTGGGAACAAGGGACAGTTCAGCGACCGAGACCGTGACAATCATGGGAAGCGGAAAGCTGAGGGAAGATATGATCGTACAGTAAACAAGTACCCGAACAGGAACTTTGGAAACCGAACTGCTTACGATAAGGGAAAGGCTAAAGAGCATGGGACCGCCGAAGTATGCCCTGCATGTGATGGCAATCATAAGGCTGACGTGTGTAAGTACAAAGACAGGAAGTGCTATAACTGTGAGAAGATTGGGCATCCGCAGTGGAAGTGCCTAGAACCGAAAAAGAATGCACAAACTCATGGAGTGAAGTCAGAAGACAAAAGTAAGACTGGTGGTCAGGGGCGTGTGTTCACCATGACTGCTAGAGATGCTAGAGCCACAAATGACTTGGTGGCAGGTACGCTTCAGTTATATTCTCGCAACGTATACGCTTTGATTGATTCTGGTGCCACTCATTCTGTGATTAGTACTAAGTTGGCAAAACAGTTAAAATTGTCACCTAAGGCGTTAGAAGTACCCTTGGTAATTGATACCCCGACTAAGGAGTCGATCCCAGTTACTTTAGTATTTCAGAGTTGTCCTCTAAGGATAGGTGATAGAGAACTCGAGGTTGATCTTATATGTCTGGATCTCAATGACTTTGACATCATCCTAGGTATGGACTGGTTGGCCGCGTATCATGCCAAAGTAGACTGCTTTAGAAAAGAAGTGAATTTTGAATTACCCTCTGGAGAAGGATTCTGTTTTCAAGGGTCGAAACCAAGAGTCCGAACGGGTCTGATTTCTGTAATGAAGGCTCGTAAACTATTAAGAAAAGGTTGTGAGGGATTTCTTGCGTATGTTGGTGAGTCAAACAAGAAACAAGTGACCATCGAATCCCTCTCCATAGTAAAAGATTTCAAGGATGTTTTCCCTGAGGATTTGCCAGGAATACCGCCGGAGCGAGAAGTGGAGTTTTCGATAGATCTAGCACCTGAGACTGCACCGATTTCGAGAGCACCATATAGGATGGCTCCGCCGGAACTTAAAGAGTTAAAGGAGCAGTTACAAGAACTTTTGGACAAGGGTCTGATTAGACCGAGTGCATCACCGTGGGGTGCGCCGGTATTATTTGTAAAGAAGAAGGATGGGTCGATGAGGTTATGCATTGACTATCGGGAGTTAAACCGTGTGACAATTAAGAATAAGTATCCCTTGCCAAGAATCGATGATCTGTTTGACCAACTCCAGGGTGCATGTTATTTCTCTAAGATTGACCTGCGTTCTGGATAACATCAGTTGAGAGTGAAAAAGGAAGATGTGGCAAAGACGGCTTTTAGGACAAGGTACGGGCACTATGAATTCCTGGTAATGCCGTTTGGATTGACAAATGCGCCCGCTGTGTTTATGGAGCTTATGAATAGAGTATTTCAAGAGTACTTAGACAAGTGTGTAATAGTGTTCATCGACGACATCTTAGAGTATTCGAAGTCAAAAGAGGAGCACGAAGCGCATTTGAAGTTAGTATTACAGATTCTGAGGGAGCAAAAGTTGTATGCCAAGTTTAAGAAGTGTGAATTCTGGCTTGAGGAAGTGGCGTTTTTGGGGCATGTGGTGTCTAAGAATGGGGTAGCTGCTAAAATCGAGGCTATAGTGAATTGGGAGAGGCCGACTTCTGTTAGTGAAATAAGGAGCTTCTTGGGTTTAGCTGGTTATTACCGCAGGTTTGTGGAAGGATTTTCGAAGTTATCTCTACCATTGACTAAGTTGACCACGAAAGGAACGAAGTTTTTATGGTCGGATGAGTGTGAGAAGAACTTTCAAGAGTTGAAAAGGCGATTGGTGTCGGCGCCTGTTCTTACGGTACCAACGAGCAGGGATGGTTTTGTAATTTATAGTGATGCTTCATTGAAAGGATTGGGTTGTGTGTTGATGCAGAACGACAAGGTGATAGCTTATGCGTCTAGGCAACTCAAGAACAATGAGAAGAACTATCCCACCCATGATTTGGAGTTAGCGGCCGTAGTGTTTGCATTGAAGATTTGGAGACATTATTTGTATGGGGTACCATGTGAGATTTACACCGACCAGAAGAGTCTTAAGTATATTTTTACTCAGAAAGAGTTGAATATGAGGCAGAGAAGATGGTTAGAACTACTTAAAGATTATGATTGCAAAATCTTGTATCATCCTGGAAAGGCCAATAAAGTGGCAGATGCGTTAAGCAGAAAGAATCATGGAACATTAGCGATTATGATTTCTAAGGGGGTAAGTGAATCGGGAGATAGTGAAATGGTAAAGCTAGAGGTTAGAGTTAAAGGTTATTTGGCTCAGATGAGTGTTCA
The DNA here is from genome assembly GCA_026119855.1 of Campanula takesimana. NCBI lineage: Eukaryota > Viridiplantae > Streptophyta > Magnoliopsida > Asterales > Campanulaceae > Campanula > Campanula takesimana. The sequence goes on from JAOWBW010000086.1 coordinate 567,158, forward strand.
ACCAACATTACTGGTGAGAATCAAGGAAGCTCAGAATGTGGATGACGAGTTAGAAGCGATTCACAAGGTTATCAGTAAGAAGGGAATGGTAGATTTCCGTGTTAGTGATGACGGGATTATGAGATATCGATCGAGGATTTGGGTGCCTAATGATAAAAATATTAAGAGGGAGATTCTCGAGGAGGCTCACTGTTCAAGGTTTTCGGTTCTGTCGCGACCCCGGACCCCGCGGGCCCGAGACCGTGATCTGGACGTCGACTCTAAAACCAAAACTGTGAAATACCGAAGTTAAAAATTCCATTTAATACCAAAAGGTGATGATCCAAAGTTTTACAAAACCAAGTTTGATAAAAACCAAATACAACTATCATAAACTTCCACAAGTTTATGCCCAACAAATTACAAACATACAATTCTTAGTGACGTCATTGTTTGGTACAACTATCCCAAAATGGTTACACATTTACATAATGTAAACCAACCTATATCAACCTTCCCCAAAAGAATATATCCACACTCGACGTCCTCTTTCTCGTGATCAGCGAGACTAATCCTTAGCACCTGGGGGGGTTAAGGAAAACAAAGATAAAAGAAAAATGGTGAGATAAATCTCAATAAGTTACTAATGCAACTACATGACATGCTATGATGCAGTATACAATAAGCAATAATAAATATCACATAGCACATAGCATTTATCACTTAACAGATAGCAGCGGAAATAAACACATAACAAAGGATATAGCCAAGGTTTTCCAAACCGGAACATCCAAATAAAGGATCGCTGCGCAGCTTCAATAATCAACAAATCATCATCTTCATAATAGCATGAAAGCTGAAGAGAAAACCCCGGTACCGGAACCAATAACCATAAAAGTGTCACAAAGGACAAGGACCATGACACAAAGTCATGCCCGGTAGCTAGATACATTCACAGAGGAACGCTAACTTGACTTTTCCAAGGCCAATCTGGAAAAGGGGGTAAAGAAGGGGGCAAAACAATGGTCAACATTATAATGGACTTGGCTTTGCCATTATAATCCTTCCCATCGCCCGATGCAACAAATATGCCAGCTGGGCTTCCAAATAAATGCTATATAATAATAATTTAGCATGATTAAACAACTTAAGGTTCCAAAGTAGGGAACCATTCCAATTAAATCACCACAAAGGTAAACCAATACAAACAACCCATCAAGGACGAACCACATTCCCAAAACGATACTTAATCAAATTCCATATCGTATTTATTCACAAAAGAATCAAATCCAATCATTAAAGTGTTCCAACAATGACAATTAACACTTAATTAATTTCAAACACAAACTTGATCACCAAGGACTCAATTCTATCACTAGAGTGTACTACAATGTTCACTAAGGTCAACTAGAAGGACACCCAAGATTTGGATCAAAACGCATTCTTCAATCACACAAAATTAACAAATGTAAACTTTTAGGGGTTCTGTGCGGCCGCCCAAAAGGGACTGTGCGGTCGCCCAAAATCCCTCAAAACAAGAACAAAAGCTTTCAGATAGATGTGCGATCGCCCAGACATTTTTGGGCGGTCGCACAACGCTCTGGTCTGCCGGAAATCGGGAAGAACAAACTGGGTTCTTCCATTTTTAACCCAAAACACATTTCAACCAAAATTTCAACCTTCCAACTAGTTTACTAATGTACCAAAACAACTTGTAAGTCTAAAAGGACTTATGTAACAACCAAAATCAAGAATCAACCCAACATTCAACAATTCACCATTTTCAACCAAAAACTCAATAAGTTCCAAACAAATTCAAAAACCATCCAAACTTCAAATATAACACATCAAGCATTATCTAAACATGATATGAACATTTTAGCATCAAAATGGGGGAAAAGTAACTTACTTGAAAATAATGAAAGTTGACGGAATTCGATTCTTTTTGGTTCTACGCGATCCTATCGACGATCTAAACAAGGTTCACGTTTTAAGAAATGAATAATAATGAGAGGAAGCAGAAGTAAATGAAGAGAGAAGATAGAGAAGAGAAAAACTTACCAATGGAGGAGAGAGAGAAAGAAATGGCTGGGAAAATGAGAATGGGGGTGGAGTGTATGAGGGAGAAGAAGGTGTAGGGAGAGGGAGTAGGGGAATCATTTTAAAAAGTTACAACTAGACCCCCTCCCCATCTACTAACACAATTACTCCCCACTAATAAATAAGACTCAACAATTCTACACTAGCACAAATGACCCAAATAAAATGCTAGGCATAAATATTACAACACATAAATTGCACACATAATTATTTAAATAAATAATAATTTAAATAAATAAATAAGAAAATAATTAAATAAAAATCATTTAATTACTAATAAAATAGAGCCTAGATTTCGGGTCGTGACACTCACTCCCCCATAAAGAAAATTCGACCCGAATTTTAACGAGACTCACCTTAAACAAAAGCTACGGAAATTTCCTCTCGATCTCATCACGAAGCTCCCACGTCGACTCCTCGATGTTATGATTCCTCCAAAGAACTCGAACCAACGCGATGCTCTTGCTCCTCAACTCTTGGACTTTAGAATCTAAGATCCGAACCGGTCGTTCCTCATAAGTCATATCGGGCTCAATATCCTCCGGTACACTCGGTAACACGTGAGATGGATCATGAACATACTTCCGAAGCATAGAAACGTGGAAAACATTATGCAACCGGTACAAAGATGGCGGTAACGCAAGGCGATACGCTAGAAGTCCAACCTTTCCCAAAATCTCAAACGGGCCAATAAACCTCGGAGCCAACTTGCCTTTCTTCCCAAACCTACGAATACCCACCTTCGGAGACACTTTCAAGAATACCAAATCACCAATCTGAAAACTAAGATCTCGCCTTCGGTTGTCTGCGTAGCTCTTATGTCGACTCTGGGCTGTTTTCAATATATCCCGGATAACTTTGACTTTTCCAACTGAATCCCGAAGCAAATCGATACCCAAAACTTTCGCTTCACCGACCTCATCCCAACAAATAGGCGATCTACATTTCCTTCCATACAAGGCTCGTACGGTGCCATCTCGATACTAGCCTGATAACTGTTGTTGTAAGAGAATTCCACTAACGGTAGGTGCGAATCCCAAGAATCGGAAAAAGTCTATCGAACAAGCTCGCAACATATCCTCAAGAATCTGAATAGTCCTCTCGGATTGACCGTCGGTCTGAGGATGAAAAGCTGTACTGAATCGCAAATCTGTACCCAAAGCTTCCTGAAACGCCTTCCAGAATCTAGAAGTAAACCTCGGGTCTCGATCTGACACAATGCTAACCGGAACTCCATGCAATCTAACGATCTCATTGATATAAAGGGTCGCAAGCTTCTCCATCGAATATCTGATGTCAATAGCAATAAATGTGCACTCTTGGTCAATCTATCCACTATTACCCAAACACTGTCATACTTCCTACGGGTACGAGGTAGTCCCGTAACGAAATCCATAGTCACATGCTCCCATTTCCACTCGGGAATCTCTAACGGCTGAAGTAATCCCGCGGGTCTCTGATGCTCGGCTTTGACCTGCTGACACGTTAAACACCTCGATACATACTCGGCTATTTCCCTTTTCATATTAATCCACCAAAATTGTTGCTTCAAATCCTGATACATCTTCGTACTACCCGGATGAATAGTATACCTCGATTTGTGACCCTCATCTAAAACTTGCCTCTTTAATCCACCAACATCGGGTACACACAAACGACACGGAAAGTCAACTCCACTCGAACTCAAAGAAAAATCCTCGAAGTTCTTTTCCTTCAATTTCTCCATTATCTTCACCAACTCGAGATCTTCTTTCTGAGCTTCCTTTATCCTCTGAATTAGGGTCGGAGATACCCTAATATTCGCAAAAATAGCCCCATGTCTCGATTTACGAGGAGACCAATCTCGAACATCCTCAAGCATTTTCCATTCACGGACCATCATCGAAGCCACATAAGATTTTCTACTAATCGCATCGGCTACCACATTCGCCTTTCCCGGGTGATAAGAAATCGTACAATCATAATCCTTCAACAATTCCATCCATCGGCGCTGTCTATTATTCAACTCTTTCTGGGAGAAAAGGTACTTCAAACTCTTGTGATCCGTAAAAATCTCAAACTTCGCTCCATAAAGATAGTGCTTCCATTTGTGCAACGCAAATACAATAGCCGCTAACTCCATATCATGAGTCGGGTAATTCTGTTCACTAGGGGTCAACTTCCTCGAAGCATAAGCAATTACTTTCCTGTTCTGCATCAACACACAACCCAAACCCTCTTTCGAAGCATCACTGTAAATCACTAGGCCATCGCTCCCATTAGGCAAAGTCAAGATTGGTGCGGTAGTCAACCTCTTCTTCAATTCCTCGAAACTCTTGTCACATTTCTCGGTCCACACAAACGGAACATTCTTCCGGGTCAACTGATTCATCGGAGTAGCAATCCTCGAAAACCCTTCAATAAATCTTCGGTAATAACCGGCTAAACCCAGAAAACTATGAATCTCGGTCACTGACTCGGGTCTCTTCCAATCCACTATAGCTTCAATCTTTGAAGGATCCACAGAAATCCCGTCTTTCGAAATCACATGACCCAGAAATGACACCTTCTCGAGCCAAAATTCGCATTTACTGAACTTCGCAAATAATTTCTCCCTCGCAAGAACGGATAAAACTGTCCTCAAGTGTTGTTCATGCTCCTCTCGAGATTTCGAATAAACAAGAATGTCGTCGATGAAGACTACCACGAACGAATCAAGATAGGGATGGAAAACTCGGTTCATCAAATCCATAAACACGGCCAGCGCGTTAGTCAACCCAAACGGCATAACCAAGAACTCGTAATGACCATAACGAGTGCGAAAAGCAGTCTTCGGAATATCCTCCGATCGAACCTTCAACTGATGGTACCCACTCCTCAATCAAGTTTAGAGAAAAACCACGGACCCTTGAAGCTGATCAAACAAATCGTCAATATGGGTAGAGGATACTTATTCTTCACCGTAACCTGATTCAACTTCCGGTAATCGATACACAATTTCAACGAACCATCTTTCTTCCGTACAAACAAAACCGGTGCTCCCCACGGGGAAACACTAGGGCGGATAAACCCTCGATCAAGCAACTCTTGCAATTGAACCTTTAACTCCTTCAACTCTGCGGGGGCTAACCTATAAGGCGCTTTCGAAATTGGAGCCGTACCCGGCAAAAGATCTATACAAAATTCAATCTCACGATCGGGAGGCATATCATACTCAGTAGAGAAAACATCGGGAAATTCCCGACTACCCGAACACTATCAAAACTAGGGGATTCCTTCCTAGTATCAAGAACACTAGCCAAATACCCCTCACAACCACTATACAATAATTTTCTCGCTTTCATAAAGAAATTAAGCGAACCCTTATACTCAGAGGATTAGCCTCAAACACAAATTTAGGCACATCGGGCATAGAAAAAGTAACAGTTTTCTTACGGCAATCAACGGAAGCATGAAACTTGCTCAACCAATCCATACCCAAAATGACATCAAAGTCTTGGATAGGAAGAACTACCAAATCCGCACAAGGACTCGACCACAAATGACCACATCACAAGCACGAAAGACTCGATCAGAAATCAAGCATTCTCCTATAGGGGTCGACACCTCTAGCATGTACGGTAAGGACTCGAATGCAGCATTTAATATGGAAGCAAATTGCACAGAAATGTATGAATGAGATGATCCTGGATCTACTAATGCTCGTGCGCTCACATTAGACACAGAAACAATACTCCAATAACAGAAGGATCATCGGTAGCTTGTTGTTGATTCATGGCATATATCTTTCCTTGAACTTTGGGCTTCCCGGCGGCATCCCTTTTCTGACCTGATTAGTACCAACTCCTGACCCGGATGACTGACCTCGGTACCTCGTGCACTCCCTCGCAAAGTGCCCCATTTCCCCACAATTGGTGCACTTGCCTTGCTTTTTCCAACACCTATCCTCCGAATGGCCTACCTTCTGACAAAGGTACAAGGCTTCCTATTCTGAATCCCGGAGTAGTACCCGGATTCCTCGGTGTGGTTTGCCCCTTAAACTGAAATGATGCTCCCGGGTTACCTCGGTTGTCGAAACGGTGTTGTGGCTTGCTTTGTGCTCCTTGCTTACTCGGGTTGGCCACCTCGGTCTTCCTCTTATGTTCCCCAATATCTTGCTCTATCAAATAGGCTCGGTCCACCGCATCTTGGAATGTCACAATCCGTTGAGCAATAAGTTGAGTACGGATGGAGGTCTTCAATCCCCGAATGAATCTCATAGCCTTTTGTTCCTCGGTCCTCACCAAATAGTCGCAATACCGGGCTAATTCTATGAACTTTGCCGAGTATTGTGCTATAGACAACACACCTTGCTCTAGGTTGAGTAGCTCGATCTCCTTTCGGTTTTAATCAACAACCGGAATGAAATGCTCCTTGAATTTGCGCACAAACAACTCCCACGCATACACCGTGTGAGTATCATCCCAAGTAGCTTTAACACCCTTCCACCAATGCTCGGCGGCTCCCACAAGCTTGTAAGCCGCAAACCGGACCTTGTCCTCATCCAAACACCCAAATACATCATAAATCTTCTCCATCAACTCAATCCACAACTCAGCCTTCCTTACATCGGGCTCCCCATTGAATTCAACCGGTTTCAACTTCAGAAATTGCTCCAATCCATAGCGGGGTGGTGCTTGTTCTACCCTCGGACCTTGATCATGTATGGCCTTCATGGCCGCCTCGAACATGCCTTGAAACATAGCACGTGCTTCTTCCCTTGTATCATTCTGATTTGCATTACCGGTACTACCTTCATCACTCCTTCTACGAACCATTGTAAACAAGTACCTACATAAAACATCAACCGTTAATCACTCCGCACACTACTACCCACCTAGGTCATACTAATCCACCTAGACTTATACTTAGAGCTAATGCCATAGCTCTGATACCAACTGTCGCGACCCCGGACCCCGCGGGCCCGAGACCGCGATCTGGACGTCGACTCTAAAACCAAAACTGTGAAATACCGAAGTTAAAAATTCCATTTAATACCAAAAGGTGATGATCCAAAGTTTTACAAAACCAAGTTTGATAAAAACCAAATACAACTATCATAAACTTCCACAAGTTTATGCCCAACAAATTACAAACATACAATTCTTAGTGACGTCATTGTTTGGTACAACTATCCCAAAATGGTTACACATTTACATAATGTAAACCAACCTATATCAACCTTCCCCAAAAGAATATATCCACACTCGACGTCCTCTTTCTCGTGATCAGCGAGACTAATCCTTAGCACCTGGGGGGGGGGGGGTTAAGGAAAACAAAGATAAAAGAAAAGGGGTGAGATAAATCTCAATAAGTTACTAATGCAACTACATGACATGCTATGATGCAGTATACAATAAGCAATAATAAATATCACATAGCACATAGCATTTATCACTTAACAGATAGCAGCGGAAATAAACACATAACAAAGGATATAGCCAAGGTTTTCCAAACCGGAACATCCAAATAAAGGATCGCTGCGCAGCTTCAATAATCAACAAATCATCATCTTCATAATAGCATGAAAGCCGAAGAGAAAACCCCAGTACCGGAACCAATAACCATAAAAGTGTCACAAAGGACAAGGACCATGACACAAAGTCATGCCCGGTAGCTAGATACATTCACAGAGGAACGCTAACTTGACTTTTCCAAGGCCAATCTGGAAAAGGGGGTAAAGAAGGGGGCAAAACAATGGTCAACATTATAATGGACTTGGCTTTGCCATTATAATCCTTCCCATCGCCCGATGCAACAAATATGCCAGCTGGGCTTCCAAATAAATGCTATATAATAATAATTTAGCATGATTAAACAACTTAAGGTTCCAAAGTAGGGAACCATTCCAATTAAATCACCACAAAGGTAAACCAATACAAACAACCCATCAAGGACGAACCACATTCCCAAAACGATACTTAATCAAATTCCATATCGTATTTATTCACAAAAGAATCAAATCCAATCATTAAAGTGTTCCAACAATGACAATTAACACTTAATTAATTTCAAACACAAACTTGATCACCAAGGACTCAATTCTATCACTAGAGTGTACTACAATGTTCACTAAGGTCAACTAGAAGGACACCCAAGATTTGGATCAAAACGCATTCTTCAATCACACAAAATTAACAAATGTAAACTTTCAGGGGTTCTGTGCGGCCGCCCAAAAGGGACTGTGCGGTCGCCCAAAATCCCTCAAAACAAGAACAAAAGCTTTCAGATAGATGTGCGGTCGCCCAGACATTTTTGGGCGGTCGCACAACGCTCTGGTCTGCCGGAAATCGGGAAGAACAAACTGGGTTCTTCCATTTTTAACCCAAAACACATTTCAACCAAAATTTCAACCTTCCAACTAGTTTACTAATGTACCAAAACAACTTGTAAGTCTAAAAGGACTTATGTAACAACCAAAATCAAGAATCAAACCCAACATTCAACAATTCACCATTTTCAACCAAAAACTCAATAAATTCCAAACAAATTCAAAACCCATCCAAACTTCAAATATAACACATCAAGCATTATCTAAACATGATATGAACATTTTAGCATCAAAATGGGGGAAAAGTAACTTACTTGAAAATAATGAAAGTTGACGGAATTCGATTCTTTTTGGTTCTACGCGATCCTATCGACGATCTAAACAAGGTTCACGTTTTAAGAAATGAATAATAATGAGAGGAAGAAGAAGTAAATGAAGAGAGAAGATAGAGAAGAAAAAAACTTACCAATGGAGGAGAGAGAGAAAGAAATGGCTGGGAAAATGAGAATGGGGGTGGAGTGTATGAGGGAGAAGGAGGTGTAGGGAGAGGGGAGTAGGGGAATCATTTTAAAAAGTTACAACTAGACCCCCTCCCCATCTACTAACACAATTACTCCCCACTAATAAATAAGACTCAACAATTCTACACTAGCACAAATGACCCAAATAAAATGCTAGGCATAAATATTACAACACATAAATTGCACACATAATTATTTAAATAAATAATAATTTAAATAAATAAATAAGCAAATAATTAAATAAAAATCATTTAATTACTAATAAAATAGAGCCTAGATTTCGGGTCGTGACAGGTTCACCCTGGGAGTACTAAGATGTACAGGGATCTAAAGGAATCCTTTTGGTGGAACAATATGAAGAGTGAGGTAGCGGAATTCGTTTCTAAGTGTTTAGTGTGTCAACAAGTAAAAAGTGAACACCAGAAACCCACGGGACTGCTACAATCGTTACCTATTCCAGAGTGGAAGTGGGAACACATCACTATGGATCTGGTGATTGGACTTCCTAAGACGTTGAAGGGTCATAATGCAATTTGGGTCATAGTGGATAGGCTCACTAAATCGGCCCACTTTCTAGCAATCAAGTTGACTGATTCGTTGGAGAAGTTAGCTAAATTGTACGTGGATGAGATCGTGAGGTTACATGGGATACCGGTCTCTATAGTGTCAGATCGAGATGCGAGATTTACATCGAATTTCTGGAAGAGTTTACAGAAAGCGTTGGGGATGGAATTAACTATGAGTACAGCGTTCCATCCTCAGACAGACGGACAGTCAGAAAGGACGATTCAAACTCTCGAAGATCTATTGAGAGAAACGTCGTTAGATTGGCAAGGAGCGTGGGATGATCATTGTTGGTCCCAAAGGGCAACAAGGGTATAAAAAATAGCTAGAGGGGGGGTGAATAGCTGTTTTTAAAATTCTTTTCGTACCCTTGATAAACTCAATTGCAAGCGCACTTTATCAAATAAGCGTTATGATATGCGCCTATGTGAGTGAGTGAAATCCACAGCGGGATTTAGTAATGTAAATAGGCGCAAAGTATGATAAAGGGGGCGCACACACACTCTAAGTATTTTGGCTCAAAGTGGGTGAAATAAGAAACTAAGGCAAATGATATAACAAACTCAACACAATTCAATCAATCAATCTAAAATGAATAAACAATCAAATAGTTAGATTTGATATGACTTGAAAGGAAATAGCAAGATAATAAGTACGCGCTATTTGGAGAGGTTCGATCGGGAAAATGATCTACGTCCTCTACCAAGATGGTTAGTCTTGGATTTCTAATGGAGATCTTATATAATGAGAGAGTGATACAAATTACAATCGTTTGAGCTTATACACTAACTCAAGATCTAATATTCTATGAGTGAACAAATCCAAAACAATAACCGGTGTATCTCTTAAAGAAAGATCTAAGTGATCAAACTTAAAGAGGCGCGTGTGTGATTTTAGTATCAAGGCTCTTTAGATATTTGAGAATGAGAGCACAAGAAAACTAAAGTGTTATAGCTTGAAGATCTGGGCTAAGGATGAAGGTATGAAGATGTTCTTGAGGAATCTGGGAATTTCAAAGGCAATCTTCAAATCTTCAACAAATGCTTGAGAGTGAAATTCTTGGAAATCTTAGCAATTCTTTAGCAACTCAGCAACTTCAAAATGTTGAAGTTATGGAGTATTTATAGTGAAATTCCAAAAACTAGCCGTTGGAAATTCATGATGATTCTGAGCAAAGGACAAGTGTGCTGTCGCTCATTGAGTGGAGCACGTGTCCTTTTATAGCCGTTAGACACATAACACAAATGTGACCGTTGTGGACAGGTGTCCTCAATTTGAGCGCACACGTGTTATTTAACCATCGTTTGAATTATTGGCGTAGTTTGAATTCTCTTCAAGTCTTTGAATCTTCATTAAATTACTGAGTGTTGAATTAACATCTTTGAGGGGCGCATGAGCCATGGGGCGCATATTAAATTCACAGGCGCGTGGCGCATTGGTGAGAGGCGCATGGCGCATATGCTGAGGCGCATGAGCCAATGGAGCACTTGAGTTAATGCTAGGAGCATACTCATGTGCGCGCGCCAAGAGGCGCATGGCGCGTGGCCTGGAGGTGCATGGCGCATGGTTTGGAGTTACTCAGTGATTTTCTTGAATCTTGATCTTCTTGCCCTATTTCTAAGCCTATTCTATTACAATGGACAACCTAAAAAAATGAAGTATAAATACTTTTTACATGTGGGTCTAAAGTCTGTGAAATGAAACTTAGGTGATGGATCAATCAAATCTAATCAATCCTATTACATTGAAACTGAGATATATGTGGGCATACCCAACAATCTCCCCCTATTTGATTGATGCCATTACCTACTATATCAAGGACAAACATTATACTTGATAAAAACATGTCCAAATAAATGATATTGGTAAATCATGTCTCAAGTTAATGCACACACTAGTCCAAGATATAGATTTCTAATCTATTCCAATAAGGATAAAACATTACAAATGGAAAGATAGAAACAACAGTTTATAACACATTCAAAATGATATGAGTTTTAGTTTTGAAATGTGTTTAAACAAAGTTTAAACTCAATGCATTAAATTGTGAAGCAGTTCAAATATGATGCATATGATTTTAAATAACATTCAATGTTCTACAAACAAGAAGTTTGAGTGAACAAGGTTTGAGATAAACGTGATGCTTTGTTCTCATTAATACTTGGGATGTAGGAGTTACTGATTACAAGTATTGAACAGAAACAAATTCAAAAGAGGTGCTAAAACATGTAAGCACGAAAATCACTATTTTCAAAAGTGTTTTACTAACTACAAAGAAATCTAACAACTTACAATCAAAGAAAACTAAGGATTTTGAGGCGCGTCTTCATCCTTCAATCCTTCTTCAATTTCTGAAACGGAGTGATGGATTTGCTTGGAAAGTTGATAGGCGCGTTTGACATTAGCATGAGTATCAGTGAGAAGAGTATGAGTTTCAGTGACACCGTCTCTGATGTAGTGCAAATGATCCACATTGATGTTTTGATACTCATCAATGGAGCGCTGAGTAATTTGATGCTGCTGAGAAACATTTTCTTCTATTATTTGAAGATGAGCTTCAATAGCATTCTGAGTAGTGATAATATTAGAAGAAATGTGTTCTGCGCGTCTGTCTGAGCTTGAGTAAGCAGCAGTGAAGTGAGTGACAATCATTTCTTTCAAAACATTCAACTTTGAAACTAACACATTCATGTTGGACTGAGATGCAGCAGACTGAGGTATGAAGGTAGGAGGCGCAGCAGATGAAGTGTGCGCCTGATCAGGTTGAGTTTGTACCTGAGTCTGTGTCTGCGCCGGAGGAGTAGAAGAGAGTTTGGACTTGATTGAATTCATCTCCCCCTTAATGGCAGCAATCTCCTCAGACTGATCAGTGAGCATGGAAGTGAGGAGCTCAAATTGAGATTTAATATGAGTCTGGCCTTGCTCCAAATTGGTCTGTCCCTGCTGCAAAGATTTCAGAACAGAGAGTATCTCTTTCAAATCTGAAGGAGCAGATGGAGGAGGCGCAGGGGAGGATAGGGGCGCATGAGATGGGGACAGAGTTGATGGAATATCTTGCTCCCCCTCACTTGAATCATCATCTCCAAATAATTCTTTTCTGAGATCTTGCCTGAATTTTTGTTGAGTGGGAGATATAGGAATTGTAGGAACTGGAGGGGGCGTAGTAGTTGTAGATGGAACTGGAGGCACACGGGGAATGGGGGCGCGATGAGGTGGCGCATGATGAGTAGGCGCGGGATCAACTGTGCCTTTCTCAGCATCTGCGCTTGAACCAGCGCCTTTCTTGCGTTCCCTCTTTTCTAACTCAGCTGCTTTCTTGGCTCGAAAATCTTCATCTCGTTTCTTTTGAGCCTCAAGTCTGCTAGCTTCCTGTGCAATCCTTAGATCTCTATCCTCATCAGATTCAACTCTAGTGCGCTTGATAGTAGCTCTAGGAGGGTCATCAGCAATCCTTTTGCCCTTGCCCTTTCTGCGCCTGCCACGGTGTCTGCGCGTTGACTGGTGCCTTCGGTATCTGCGCTCTTCTTTGTTGGTGCGCCTTTAGGAACTGGCGCATCATCTGATAAAGTATCTTCATCAACTAACCCTTTAATAGATTTGATCCGAATCCCCATTGTGCGCTTCACTGGCTTCTTCCTGCGCTTCTTAAGATCCAAGTTGGCTTTTCCAAAAATTGGAACATCATCAGATTTGTATGTAGGGTTTTCACTCAAAAACTTGACTAACTCAGGATAAGTTAGGAAAATTTAGTAAGGATTCTGCAATGAGTTTTGAATTTGGTTCTCCCATCAGCCTTGTTTTTGTTATACTTATCAATTTGGTGAGACAAAGTTTTGAACAAGATCTGAGGCCAATTCAGTCTAGTCTTTCCCATGATGGCTGCAGTATATTCCCACTGCTCCACAGTGAATCTATTCACATTCCCGGTTTTGAACACGATCGAAGTATCTACAAGATGCGCTATATGAGCGAGTAGATCTCCACCATCTCTTATCTCAACGTTTTTTATGTTGTTTAGAAGAGTAGGAATTTGAAGATAGGTACGCGCTATAGCATTCTGATCTACAACAGAGTAGGAGTTTGGTTGACCAGAAACACCCTGAGGGCCAATAGTGCTGAAACTCACAATGTTCTTGATTGTGCCGTAGAAATAGTTATAGCCACATTCTGAACGGTGGCGCATATCCTGTAGCGCACATATCCGTCAGCTGGAGTCTCAACTAGAGCAGCGGTTGAGAAGAATTCATCAACGAGGAGCGGAGAAAAGAATGGTTGATCCAACGTGAATAAAGGAGTGAGTCCAGCGATGTGAAGGGTGGAAAGGATTTCAACTCCCATTGGATCAAGTGAGAGCTCAGCAAGATCAACTGTCTCACCAGGTCTGAAATTTGCAGGGTCCTGAAAAGTAAATATTTGTGTGAAGTTAGTAGTGTAGGCGCATAGAATCATAAAATGAGCTAAGTATAGAATAGGCGGAGGACAATATATAGGCGCATAAGAAATAGCATGCGCATACTATTATTAGGCGCATATATGTTGTAAGCGTATACAAATACGAGGCGCATATTATGGTTCTACGAAATATACTAAGTAAAAATTAAACAGGAATTTGACTAAGTAAGATATAGGCGCGGAAGGACTTTAGGCGCGTGAATGATTGAGGCGCATAACATTTGTTGGCGCAAACAATTGTTAGGCGCATAAATCAATAGAGGCGCATAAGGCCATAGGGCGCATAACCAACACTTATGCGCATAAATGTAAAATTCATACTAAGTATAAAAACACACGAAAACACACAAACACATATCAAACATGCATATGCAATTTTTAAGAAACAAAATATGAAAATTTTGAAAAACAAGTTTTGAAAATTTTGAAACCCAAGTCATGCAAAAATAACGAAGAACATGTCTTGAGTGCTCGAAGAACACCAAGAACACATAAAACGTGAAACTTCACCTAATCAAACACACAATATATCAAAACGATCGCAATAAGACAAGGATCACAAATATGTAGACCAAAACAAGAACAAATCAACAATGAATCCAGAAAATGGATTCAAAGACTCGAAAATTTGAAAAGTTTGAAAATACAAAAACTTCAGATTCGCAACAAATAGCGAATTGATCGTAAAAATGTTGGATTCAAAAGACTCGAAATCACGAAATGAACATAACCCAACAAACGATTTAAAAAACGGATCACCGAGTCAAGATTTATAAAAAAAATCCATCCGGGTTTTTCGGAAAAAATGAAGAACACATAGAAATGACGAAAACTGTGAAGAAAATGCAGAAATTTAGAGATTTAAGGATAGAGATTCATACCATTTCGTCTTGATTGGCTTTAGTTGATCTTTTAGGACCCATAAAAGTATATATATAAAGAAATATGGAGAAGAAATGAAGAGTGAAAGAGAGAGAAATGAGAGAGAGAGACGGGAGAGAGAGAGAGAGAGAGAGAGCAGAGAGAGACGGGAAAGAGTGAGAGAATATATATATATATATATATAGGTATGTAATGATTGTAAAAGGGGTTTAGGGTTTCTAGGATGGGAGGTGAAGAGATGGGCATTTATGAGGAATATGAAGGAGTTGAAAGGCATTAAATGCTGAATGACACAAAGGTACACTGATGTGACATATTGAGTATAAGAAAAACTGCTCCACTTTCTCTATAAGTGTATGAGCAATTTTGACTAATTTTTGCACAAACCCCAAAAACATTAGTTTTGGTGTAAGTTTGGGGTGCAAGAAATAAATCCCCAGAAAATAAAAATTTTCAAAAAAAACGTAAAACGAGGGAAAAATTAATTGCACAAGTACCCTTGAACAATTAATGGAATGTCAAAAGGACAAAAATTCTCCATAATAAATTAACAGAATAAACATACCTGGTACTTGTGAATTGAATGCGCTTAATCATTGAGTAATAACTTTGAAGCATTGAATACCCGTTAGCAATAAATGTGCGCGTGAACTTGCATTTTTGGCGCGTTAGATTGCTTGAGGGCGCGCATAGAATGATAGGCGCAGTACTTATCTAGGCGCGCAAAGAGAGATAGGCGCGCATTGATGTTGGGCGCGCAAAGTGAGGGGCGCGCAGGGGTGTGAGGCGCGCATTGATGTCGCGCGCGTAGAGTTTCCTTGAAACTTTGAAATTGATCTATCCCTTTTAATACCTAGTATACTCATATAACTCAACAAAACATAAAATCATTAGTATTGACAAAACTATATTGAATTCTAGTTGAGTTCAAGCATACCCATTTCACCTCTCAAAAAGATGAACCGTTTCGCGTCAAGTGCTTTCGTTAGAATGTCGGCGATTTGATAGTCGGTTCCCACGTGTTCCAAATGAATATTTCCTTTCTCCACGTGGTCTTTGAGGAAGTGATATTTGATGTCGATGTGTTTGGTCTTGGAGTGCATGACAGGATTTTCAGAAACCGCAATTGTTGATGTATTGTCGCAGTAGATCGGACAATTTTCTTCGATTATATCATAGTCCACCAATTGCTGCTTCATCCATAGTATTGACAGCAACAACTTCCCGCAGCGATATATTCGACTTCGGTTGTTGAGACAGATACTGAAGCTTGTTTCTTACTTGCCCATGACACAAGTCGATATCCGAGGAAATGACAAGTGCCACTAGTGCTTTTCCTATCGATTGTGCAAGCTGCATAGTCCGCATCTGAATAACCTACAAGTTTAAAATTCAAATCTTTGGTGTACCAAAGTCCAAGGTTAACAGTGCCGGAGAGATATCTTATAATACGTTTCACAGCAATTAAGTGCGCTTCTCTAGGGTCAGATTGATAACAAGCGCAAACACAAACACTAAACATAATATCAGGCCTACTAGCAGTAAGATAAAGGAGTGAGCCAATCATACCTCGATAGAGCATTTGATCAACACGTTTACCTTTTAAATCTTTGTCGAGTTTGTTGCCGGTGGCCATTGGAGTATCATATGTTTTGGCGTTCTCAAGTCCAAATTTCTTGATTAAGTCCTTTGTATATTTGGCTTGATTGATAAATATGCCTTCATTCATTTGCTTGATTTGAAGCCCGAGAAAGAATGTGAGTTCTCCCATCATGCTCATTTCAAACTTGCTCTTCATTAGTTTCTCAAAGCGCTTGCACAATAATTCATTAGTAGAACCAAATATAATATCATCAACATAAATTTGAACAAGTAATTTATGACCATTATGTTTGGTAATGAAAAGAGTTGTATCGATTTTACCGCGAGTGAAGCCTTTTTCAATGAGAAACCTGGATAGTGTATCGTACCATGCTCTTGGTGCTTGTTTGAGTCCATACAAAGCTTTCTGGAGTTTGTACACATGATTTGGAAATTGTGAATCTTCAAACCCAGGTGGTTGAGCAATGTAGACTTGTTCTTGGAGTTCACCATTAAGAAACGCGCTCTTCACATCCATTTGATATAACTTGAAGTTCTTGTGAGCTGCGTAAGCTAGAAATAATCTGATAGCTTCAAGTCTTGCTACGGGCGCGAAAGTTTCATCGTAATCAATTCCTTCTTCTTGCCTATAGCCTTGTGCAACCAATCTTGCTTTGTTTCTCGTGATGGTTCCATTCTCATCCATCTTGTTTCTGAACACCCATTTCGTACCAATCACTCCTTGATCATTTGGTCTTGGAACAAGAGTCCAAACCTTACATCGTTTAAATTGATTGAGTTCTTCTTGAATTGCAACAACCCAATTAGGATCTTGGAGCGCTTCATCAGCCTTCTTCGGTTCAAATTGAGAGATGAATGCAGTGTAAGCATCAAAGTTTGTAGCTCTCCTTGTACGAACACCAACGTTTAGATCACCAATGATATTATTGATTGGGTGACCTCTAACTTCACGAATTTCAAGAGGTAAGTTAGGTTGAGTCTTAGTAACTTGAAGGTCTTCAATTGGTACATCTTCACCAGATTCTAAATCATCAAAATTTAGGGGATGAATTGGTGTAGAGTTGAAACTTGGGTTTACACCAGATGCAGCAGTAGATATAGGCGCATGAGAGGCATCAAGAGGTGCAACATGTGAGTGAGGCGCAGTTGATGACTCATGGGGCGCGCCATATGAGGAATTAGGTGCAACTGATGTTGATGGATTTCCTTGAGTTGATAGATTCTGCTCTTGTGTAGGCGCAACATAAATAGGAGCACCTGTATCATTAAGCTCAACAGAATCATCAGCAACATTTGGAGCCAAATGTGGCTCAAGGAGAGAATGTTCATCAAATGTAACATGTACAGATTCAACTATCACTAATGTAGTTCTATTAAAAATGCGAAAAGCTTTAGAATGTTTGGCATACCCAACAAAAATACCTTCGTCGGCTTTGGCATCGATTTACCTCTATGTTCGTTTCCGTTGTAGAGGATATAACATTTGCAACCAAAGATCTTGAAGAATGCAATGTTGGGAGTTCTACCACGCCAAAGTTCATACGGAGTCTTGTTGTGAAGTTTGTTGATGAGGGAACGATTTTGAGTAAAACATGCTGTGTTGATAGCTTCTTCCCAAAAGTACTTAGGCAATTTCGCTTCAGCTATCATCGTCTTTCCCACTTCAATCAACGTTCTATCTTTCTTTCCACAACACCATTTTGTTGAGGAACTCCAGCGATTGAGAAGTTGTGATCTATCCCATGATCGTCGTAATATCGAGCAACACCGTTGTTCTTGAATTCTGTTCCATTGTCGGATCGAACACTAACGATGTCATCTTCTTTTTAGGTTAGGAGCAGTCTGAATAAGGTGGTCAAATGTCGTAACAATCGTCTTTTGAGATCACCATTTCCACCCATGTATATCTTGAATAATCATCCACCACAACTAGATAGAGTATACTTGTTCTTTCGAATACTTGCAGTGGTGACTGGTCTAAATAGATCAATGTGGAGCAGTTGCAAACATCTAGAAGTTTAAGGATTGGTCTTGCTGGACAAAGATTTCTTCGGTTGTTTGCCAAGTTGACATGCGGCGCACTTCTTGTCATGATGATCAGCAACCTTGGGAAGTCCTTTAACTAGGTTATTCCTGCTGAGTTTTAGATAGTGTAGATACCCCGGGGAACCACGGCTTGGCTAGAGCGGTGAATTATCCTAGGATGTCTAACTTGTTTAGATTGTTTAGAGTCGCCACCTATGTTTTTAAAGGAACATAAGAAAAACCTAAAAATAGCCTAATTTATGTACGAAACCAGAGATTCGGGAGAGAAGGGTTCAGGGGTTAGGTGACGGAGTGGGAAGTACTTAAACACCCACTCGCCCCGCTACGCGGGTCTTGCTACTATTGGTGTTCTAATATTTACATGTCCTTCAATTAATTAAATAGAAATGTGCTAACAATTGTGATGAGAAGAAAAGGGGAAATAAAGGGAAATAAAATAGAATGTTTTATTTATTTAATGATAAAGATTACATGTAACAAGTAATGTTAAAGAATTACATTAAGAGATGAAGAGAAATTAACATGGTGAATTAAAGTTAAGATTAAAATGTAGGGAGATAACCTTAACTAACTTCAATATATGAAGTAGTCATGTTGGTCATGTCCCATTAATGGGGATTGCATACTAGTAAGACTAGAATAAAAGAGAATAAAAGAAGAAGACTTGTACCTTTAGAAAGAAGACTTCAAACTTGGACTTGAAAATGATGTTGTTGTGTAGAGATTTGTGTAGAGTTTTTGTTATGTAAAACTCTTGTTGGAGAATTTGTGTATAATGTAGTTGGTGAATCAAGGTTGGAGTCCAAAAAGAAGTCTCAAAGAAGTAGAGAAGAGATCCCCTCCAATGATGGATTGGAGGGGTTTTTATAGTTGAAAGGGGATGTTTTGGTGCCAATTCGCGGTCACAAAGAAATATTTCCCGGGTGAAATCGATGAAAAATTAGCAAGAGAGGGATTCTTGGGAGAAAATCTGTAACTGACGCCCCAGAGGCGCGCGCTTCCGGATGTACCATCAGAAGGCGCGCGCTTCTGACCTTAAAAGGCGGAGGCGCGCGGCTTTGAAAAGGCAATTTGACAGAATGGACTAGAAAGTTAATTCTGTTATGCAGTTCAGTCCAAAACTAACGGAATCAGTTAGGAACTTAACAGAAGTAACAGAAATTAACAAAAACAAGTTAAATAAAAATACTATATATGCAATCGGGTGAGAGGTCCAAGGCGGGGTGTCTACAGATAGATATTTGAAGTTCAAGTGACTTAAGCGCTTGTACCACAGCCAACTATTTTCGCTCACACTTTTAGCTACAAAACAAATATTAGTACTAGAGTTCATACTATGGAAATCAATAATGTAAATATTTGTCTTACGATATCCCGTGAGTAATGTAGCTCCAGTTTTGCCATTCTTAATAAGACATTGAGTTGAGGTGAAATGGCATTCTAATCCTTTGTCGCAGAATTGAGATATGGATAATAAATTGTGCTTGAGAGAGACTCTTTCAATGCACACTTTGTCTTTCTTGAGCTTTCCATATGCAACAACTTGACCTTTGTTATTATCACCAAATGTTACTGATGGACCTCTTTCTTCATGGACATCTTCTAATAAGGATTTATCTCCAGTCATGTGTCTTGAACACCCACTATCGAGAATCCATTCATAATTTCTAGCTTTTGAAGATCCAGCCATGAAACAAAGAACCTGAAATATAGACATTTAAGCAGGTCCCCTTTATTCCTTTTGGGTCCTAGGGTTAGCAACTTTTGACAACCCACTCTTACTTGACCTTAGGGTTTTTATGTCCTTTGGCATTGGGAGTGAATCGCAAAAGGCATTCCACGGCCTTGTGTCCAGAACAATCACAAATGGAACAATGATGAAAGCCACCAATCACATGAGTTTTCACAAACTCTTTACTTTTCTTTGGGATAGCATTCTTCTTTGGGTCAGATGGACTAGCCTTAACAAAATCCTTCTTTTGAAATTTTGGAGCGCTTGATCTAGGAGGGCGCATAGGTCTAGGAGGCGCACGGCGATGAGGCGCGTGGCTCCTAGGCGCATAATGAGCACTCAGAGAAGGAGCGCGCTTTGTTTCAAGAGGGATTTTGCTAGAGGATGATTCATCTGTAGCTATATCTTTCCCATTAGCTTTCCCAAATTGCTTCGTTGGGTAGACATAATGGAATGTTTGTCTCTTGAATTTTTCCTCTCCTTTACCCATTGAATTAGAATGTTTTTCCTTGGGAATTTCAAAAGTTTGCTGGTTAGTAAATTCACTATCTCTTTCAGCACAGACATCACATTTAAAGTTGTCACTAGTTGATGAGAATCCCAAGCCACTTTTATCACCACTGACTTTTTGGGACTCAAATATATTCTCCATAGTGACACGAGAATTTGACCACTCATTTGTAATCTTTTTAAGATCAGTAATTTGAGCAACCAATTCATCGTTTTGAACTTTAAGAAGTGAGTTCTGTTCTGTTAGAAAAGTGTTTTTAACAGT
This sequence comes from Campanula takesimana, assembly GCA_026119855.1. Taxonomy (NCBI): domain Eukaryota; kingdom Viridiplantae; phylum Streptophyta; class Magnoliopsida; order Asterales; family Campanulaceae; genus Campanula; species Campanula takesimana. The sequence goes on from JAOWBW010000086.1 coordinate 588,100, forward strand.
AAGAGGAGTCATGCTCTTTATCTGCTCCTTAAGGAGGGTGAGTTCAGATTTAAGTAGAGATTTCTCGGTCTTAAGCTGGGAAATATCATCACATGATAGTGCTAAAGCTTCCTTCATACTATCAAATCTAGTGATTACCTTTTCTGCCTTTTTGAACAATTTTTCTTGTTCAGCAATCACTTCATCATCATTGATTTTGGAGATTGGAGCAGTTGGTTCAACTTGAGGTCTAATGTAAGCTCCTTTTCTCAACTTGTTCCTTGCACTTAGATCACATCGTGAGAATAACAATCCACCATCGCTTTGAGCCGGAGTGAGAAATCGTTGTTCAACGAGCTCGCTGATGGTTGGTCCTTTCTTCCTTTTCTCTTGTTGAAAACTTGCAGATTTCTTGATAGGTTTATTCAAGGCATTCATATCAGGAACATCATTGGAGAAGTCATCATAAGAATCATAAGTATCAACTTCATCATCATTTGCCACCAAACAAACGAGTCCATCATCGGAATCTTCATCGCTCTCATCTGAGTCTGTTTCAATCCAAGTGTTCTGCTCATTTGATGGTGCTTCTTCTTCAGCAACCATTCCCTTGTGACGAGTGAATTTGGGAGTGAACTTGGGAGTATGGCTGCTCTTCTTCTGCATATATTCAAATTTTGGAGTTGGGCAGCTTGAAGCAAAGTGTCCTGGTTTCCTGCAATTAATACAAACAAGGTCTTCTTTCTTTTTGAGTCACTGCTCCTCGTGAACTTTGGAGGAGCTCTGCCGGTAGATCCTTGAAATTTGCTGGTTGAGCCGGGCTGAAGTCTTCATCGTCCATGTCCAATAGCTCAGAAGTAGAAATTTTGGGATCAGAACTTTTCTCATCATGAGTAGGCGCAGGCGCAGAAACATGCGCCTCTTCTCTTTGCGCCACCATTGCTATGGATTTTGATTTTCCTTCAGTTTCACTAATTCGCTGAAGTTTGAGCTCATAAACTTTGAGATTTGCATAAAGGTTCCTTAAAGTCCCATACATCTAAAGTTCCAGCGTCTTCGAGAGCGCTAGATTTATGGAGATATCTTGAGCCAAAAGCTAGGAGGAAATTTACATTCAAATCTTTGTTGGAAAACTTCATGCCAAGTGAAATGCATAGATTGATAATTTCACAGTAGCGTTCATAAGTTTGTCTTAAGGTTTCACCGGGGAGTTGAGAGAAATTGTTGAATCTCTTTTGCACTTCATATTTCTTGTTCTCCTTACAAACGGTATCTCCTTCTATATGCTCTTCAATAGCGTCCCATAGCTCATTAGCAGTAGCACAATGCATGACTTGTTGTTTCATAGCCGTGCTTAGAGTGCTTAGAAGAATGTTTCTAGCTTTGCCATCATTTGCAACTCTTCTTGTTTCTTCCTCAGTCCATTCTTCCTTTGGTTTCTTGACGGTTGGTTGAACAGCATTGGTGCGCGGATTTGGATTCGCTTTCATAGGGATGTAAGGTCCATAAACCACGGTGTCATGAAGTCTTTCATCTATTGAGTTGAGATGAGTCAATATGCTGAATTTCCACACGTCAAAATGATCTTCATCAAAGACCGGAACGTGAGTGTAGTTTGCAGTTGCCATAGGTTTTGAGTTTGCCATTTAGAATCGGCACCCAAGATGTTAAGTTTGAAAAACAAAAGTGTTTTATAAAGGTGTTTGCTCTGATACCACTTGTTGGTCTCAAAGGGCAACAAGGGTATGAAAAATAGCTAGAGGGGGGGTGAATAGCTGTTTTAAAATTCTTTTCGTACCCTTGATAAACTCAATTGCAAATGCGCACTTTATCAAAAAAGCGTTATGATATGCGCCTATGTGAGTGAGTGAAATGCACAGCGGAATTTAGTAATGTAAATAGGCGCAAAGTATGATAAAGGGGGCGCACACACACTCTAAGTATTTTGGCTCAAAGTGGGTGAAATAAAAAACTAAGGCAAATGATATAACAAACACAACACAGTTCAATCAATCAATCTACAATGAATAAACAATCAAATAGTTAGATATGATATGACTTGAAAGGAAATAGCAAGATAATAAGTACGTGCTATTTGGAGAGGTTCGATCGGGAAAATGATCTACGTCCTCTACCAAAATGGTTAGTCTTGGATTTCTAATGAAGATCTTATATAATGAGAGAGTGATACAAATTACAATCGTTTGAGCTTATACACTAACTCAAGATCTAATATTCTATGAAGGAACAAATCCAAAACAATAACCGGTGTATCGCTTAAAGAAAGATCTAAGTGATCAAACTTAAAGAGGTGCATGTGTGATTTTAGTATCAAGGCTCTTTAGATATTTGAGATTGAGAGCACAAGAAAACTAAAGCGTTATAGCTTGAAGATCTGGGCTAAGGATGAAGGTATGAAGATGTTCTTGAGGAATCTGGGAATTTCAAATGCAATCTTCAAATCTTCAACAAGTGCTTGAGAGAGAAATTCTTGGAAATCTTAGCAATTCTTTAGCAACTCAGCAACTTCAAAATGTTGAAGTTATGGGGTATTTATAGTGAAATTCCAAAAACTAGCCGTTGGAAATTCATGATGATTCTGAGCAAAGGACAAGTGTGCTGTCGCTCATTGAGTGGAGCACGTGTCCTTTTATAGCCGTTAGACACATAACACAAATGTGACCGTTGTGGACAGGTGTCCTCAATTTGAGCGCAAACGTGTTATTTAACCATCGTTTGAATTATTGGCGTAGTTTGAATTCTCTTCAAGTCTTTGAATCTTCATTAAATTACTGAGTGTTGAATTAACATCTTTGAGGGGCGCATGAGCCATGGGGCGCATATTACATTCACAGGCGCGTGGCGCATTGGTGAGAGGCGCATGGCGCATATGCTGAGGCGCATGAGCCAATAGAGCGCTTGAGTTAATGCTAGGCGCATACCCATGTGCGCGCCCCAAGAGGAACGTGGCCTGGAGGCGTATGGCGCATGGTTTGGAGTTACTCAGTGATTTTCTTGAATCTTGATCTTCTTGCCCTATTTCTAAGCCTATTCTATTACAATGGACAACCTAAAAAAATGAAGTATAAATACTTCTTACATGTGGGTCTAAAGTCCATGAAATGAAACTTAGGTGATGGATCAATCAAATCTAATCAATCCTATTACATTGAAACTGAGATATATGTGGGCATACCCAACAATCATCTACCACTAGTGGAATTTGCCTACAACAACAGTTACCACTCTAGTATTGGAATGGCGTCGTATGAAGCTCTGTATAGGCGGAAATGTAGATCACCTGCGTGTTGGGATGAAGTAGGTGAGAGGAAATTAACTGGACCTGAGATTGTTCAAGTAACGGTGGATAAAGTTCAACAGATTCGCAAGTGGTTGTTAACTGCGCAGAGTAGACAGAAATCGTTTTCGTGAAGACTTGAGTTATGATGAGAAGCCAGTAAAGATTGTAGACCGTAAAGATCAATTTTTGCGGAAGCGAGTGATTCCGTACGTAAAAGTGCAGTGGATTAATCACACGGAAAGAGAAGCCACGTGGGAGCTCGAAAGTGAAATGCGTGATATGTATCCCGCTTTGTTCGAAGATTAAGGTACGTTTAGTTTGGAGGACCAAACTCTTTTAAGGGGGTAAGAATGTAATAACCCGAACTTACCTTTTTTTCTATTTATTTTAAACTCTTAATTACTAATTGGGCCAAACTTTTAATAAAAAGTTTAGTTTAGTTATTGGGTCATAAGTAGAAAGCCCAATTCATTGATTAAGTTAATTAGGAGTCCTTTTGAATTAAGGATTTGAGGAACCCTTTTAGAATAAATACTCTCTTTAAACCCTAAACCTATTTTATTCCACCGCAATTAAAAAAAAAAAAAGAAAGAACGGGAAGGGGAAGTCGACGTAAAGAGAGAGAGAGAGCGGGAGAAGGAGAAGAAAGGAGAAGGAAGAGCGTGTTCACAAAGGTAATTCTACAACCCCTAAACCCTTTCTCCTCATCTTTTTAAGGTTAAATCGTTGGATTAAGAAACCCTAACTCTAAAAGTATGAACTAGGGTTTAGTAGTGTGAAATTTAAAAGGAAGAAGATGATGGTTTGGGGGTGGGTTGAGGCGGCAGTGGCTGCCATGGTGGTGTATGTGTGTGTTCGTGTATTGGTGTGTGTGGGCGTGCGCTGTGTGTGTGCGTTAGTGTGTGTGCGTTAGTGTATTTGTGCGTGTTGTTGAGTGGGGGTTCTGGGTGTGTGCAGATTGTGTGTGTGTGGGTGTGTGTAGCAGATTGTGTGTGTGTGGGTGTGCGTAGCAGATTGTGTGTGTGTGGGTATGTGTATCAGAGTGTGGGTGTACCAGAGTGGGGGTGCATCAGAATGGGGGTGTGCCAGGTTGTAGGTGTACTCAGTAAGTGTGTGCAGAAAGTGTGAAATCAGTGTGTGTAATTCATATAGTGAAATTGAAAGTTGGGAATTGATTAATAAAAACACTAGGGGCGTTGTAGTTATTCTTAAGGTTATTGGTTAACTATGAAAGGAGTTATAGATGACTAAATCGTGGGGTTAATCGAGAAAAAAAAAGAAGTAAATTGGGACGGAAAATAAAATAGTTTTTACTTGTGTCTAAGATTGGACTATTGCATATTTGTAGATTGTCCAAGCGGAGTAAGCGAGCTAGTTAAACGCAAGGCTAAGGTAAGGGATTACGCTCTTAGTAGTATTTGATTTCAATCCTTTGTTTAGGATTCCCAATCTCTGTTTTGTTAAAGTAAACTATCGGTGTGGCTAGATAGTATTTTAAAAACTATTCCGTTCTGCGAATATTACCCTCCTTTGCTATCCACCCTATTGATATTGTTGTTGTTCAATTAGGTTATCATGTGTATGATTCGTATTGTGACTTGGTGTCTAAAGTGAGATGTACACCTTTCAAAAGTAATCAAGTAAAGTTTTGTAAAGTTAAGCTTGGTTTTAATAAGCCCTTAAAAGTGAAGTTTTGTAATAAGTAAAGTGATTACAGTTATCCATAATCCCGAAACGGATAAGTGGACCCCTACAGTTATCCATAATCCCGAAACGGATAAGTGGACCCCTTACAGTTATCCATAGTTCCAAGATGAACATGTGGACCCCTTTGCGTTGCTTGATGAAGTAGCGTAGGTTATCATGATATACCGATTTTGGGTGCGGTCAGTAGAAACCCGAGCCCTGGGTACAGCGCGTGCTTAATCCCTAAATGAAGTAAAGTAAAGTAAAGAAAAGAAAAGTTTTGTGAAAATGTTTTGTTTTGGAAACTGTCTCTGAAGCCACGTATTTTCAAGAAATGAATTGTTTTTCATCAAGTTAAATGTTTTCAAACTGAGAGTTGTTTGATCATTGAGTTATCCTTTCGTTGTGAATTCTTGTTACCGTTCCTTTTGGTTATCCCCTCTTAGTACCCGAGGGGATTCCGTATGAACTTGCTGGGCATTGTTCGCTCATTCCTTTCATCCTCATTTTTTCCAGGTTATAAGTAAGGATACTAAAGGTCACAAGGAATCGTTGGCGTAGAAGCTACTTGCGATTAAAGTTAGTTAGTAGGTATATGTTTCCGTTAAGTTAAGTTAAGTTGAACGTTATTTTTTCGTTGGTTACCATTCTGAGCTAGTGGCTTGTACTAGCCGTTATGGGTTGGATTGTTAGTTAAAGTTTGAATTGTGGTTATTTGTAGCCGTTGGGCATTCTGATTTAAGGATTTATCCAAGTTAATGATTATTTAATAGTTGTGGAAAGTTGGGGTGTTACATAGATCGTCGCTAGGATCGTGTAGAGCTAAGAAAAATTAAATTCCATCTCCTTTCATAATTTCCAAGTAAGTTACTTTTCCCCCATTTATGCAAAAAATGTTCATCCTTAGCTCATTTGATGCTCTAGTTGTTATATATTGCTTCTTGGGTTGATTTGGAATTGATTTGCATTTTATCCATTTTTGTGAAATTTTGATGTTTGAATCATCTCTTGAATTGGGTAGTCTAGATGATGTTATATGAGTCATTTTAGACTTATAAGTTGTTTTGGTACATTGGTATACTAGTTAGAAGGTTTGATTTTGGTTGAGTTGTATTTTGTAAGAAAATGGAAGAACCCAGTTCATCCCTACCGATTTCCGGCAGTACAGGGGTTTTAGGCGACCGCCCATAGGTGGGTTGGGCGACCGCCCAGACCATCAGTTGAATTTGTGTGGAACCAAGGGTTTTGGGCGACCGCCCATGATGGTTTTGGGCGACCGCCCAGCTCATCAGTTGGTTTGGTGATTAGGCAATGGTTTTGGGCGACCGCCCATGGAGGTTTTGGGTGACCGCCCATAATGGCTGTTCAGGAAAGTTTCTATTTTTAGTTGTTTTGAGAGTCAAGCGTGGTCTAGGCTCGGATTACTATTCTAGTGGACTTAAGTTAACATCGTGGGGCACTTTATTGTTTGGAATTGATTCCTTTGTGAACAAATGTGATATGGAAATTGATCAATTATTGTTTGGGAATGTTGGAACGACTTTATTATGTGTGGTTGGTTTTAATTCATCTTTTGGTGATTATTTGGCATGGTTCCCTACTTTGGAATCATTAAGTGTTTATCAAGCTAGTATTTATTGCTTAGCGTTTATTTGAAAGTCCAGCTGGTATTTGTGGTTGTGTCGGGCGATGGGAATATTATAATGGCACCGAGCCGAGTCCATTATAATGTGACCATTGTTTTGCCCTTATTTTCCTCTTCCAGATTGGCCTTGGTTGAGATGAGCTAGCTCCCATTGTGAGTATTCTAGCTAGTTGGTTTTGGGTTATGACTTTGTGTCATTTTCCCTTGTTACTATTGGTTCTTGGTTCCGGTACCGGGTTATTATCTTCAGCTGTTTATGCTACTATGAAGATTGGTTGATTTGGTTGAAGCTGCGCAGCGATTGTTCTATCCGTTTGGGAAACCTTGGCTTATATCCTTTGTAACTTGTTTATTTCCGCTGCTATCTGTTAACTGCTAATTGCTACGTGCTACGTGAATTTTATTATTGTTTATTGCATCATAACATGTCATGTAGTTGCATTAGTGGCTTATTGAGATTTATCTCACCCCCTTTCTTTTATCTTTGTTTTTCCTTAACCCCCCCCCCCCAGGAGGAAAGTAATAGAACTCGCTGATCACGAGAAGGGCGTCGAGTGTGTTTGTGACTTTTTGGGCAGGTTGTTATTCGGTTTACATTGTTGTCAAATGTATAACCTTGGGAATAGTATTACCAAACTGAGACGTAATTAAGGGTAGTAATATTTTGTATTTTGGTATAAGCTTGTGGAGCTTATACTAGTTGTAATATTTTGTTGTTTAAGAATGGATTTCTAAAACTGTGTATTATCATCTTTTGGTATTAAAGGGAATTTTTTATCTTCAGCATTTTGGTGTTTTATTGTCTTAAGTCGACGTCCAGCTCGCGAGTTCCCGGCCCGCGGGGTCGGGGTCGCGACAAAATATGCTAGTAATACTAGCGAGAAGCGTATCCTTTTCAAGCTTCTTAATCCCTCAACGAAGTCACAAAGAATAAACTTAATCTTTTACATCAATACAAAATCTGACGTAGAACAACATGCAATTCGTGTCGTTCAACATCAACATCAAGAAACTTCGACAAGAACATCGAGCACTCGCTTCAACTGAGATCAAGCTTTATAGGCCCTCAACGTAGCCACAAGGAAAATCTCAAAGTAGTTCGAGATCACTCCATCGACCCTCGTCAAGGACTACACTCAAGCTTTATCAATTTGGGCTCGAGCTCAATCCGTCGGTATCTAAAACCACACTCAAGCTTTCAACAAATCAAATCCGAGATCAATCTCATTCGACACTTGTCAATGAGTAAACTCAAGTTTCAGTATTCAAATCTAAGATCAAGTCTATCAGTCCCTCAAAGTTCAACCCACTACGGAGGAGATCGAATTTGAGAATGAATGCCTCGTAATCAATGTAATCATAGAGTTATAATCCTACTTCACCTGATAAATAATGAAATTTAGTTATTTTGTGCACCGACGTTTATAAAAGTTACCAAAGATGAGGCAAGAGTCATAATGTTTTTCAGATGACAAGTGAGACGACCAATAAAAAAAGGTTACCGATCTTTCTAATTTAATAGAACAAACTTCCCGAAAGTTTGAATTTCACGCATCAGACATCTTGAATCCTTCTGGGATTCTCATATAAATATCATTGTCAAATCTGCCATATAAATATGCAGTGACAACATCCATTAAACGCATATCAAGCTTTTCATGTATTGTCAGACTAATGAGATAGCGAAATGTAATTGCATCTACCACAGGAGAATATGTCTCCTCATAATCAATTCCAGGTCTTTGCGAAAATCGTTGTGCAAAAAGACGTGCTTTATATCTTATTATTTTTCCTTCTTCATTTCATTTTCGCATAAAGACCCATTTGTACCTTACTGGTTTACACCTTCAAGTGTACAGACTGCAGTCCGAAAACCTCATGCTTCTCAAGTGAGTTTAATTCTACTTGAATTGCGTCTTTCTAGTTTGGCCAATCATTTCTGCATCAACACTCGTCGATACACCTTGGTTCATGATCCTCGTTATTTTCCATAATATTAAGCGCTATATTATGTGCAAAAATATTGTCGACAATTGTTTCCTCTCGGTTCCATCTTTTTCTAGTATTGACATAACTGATCGAGATCTCATCATTCTCAATGATTTCAGGTACCTGAACTTCTTCTGAAAGTATTTGATTAGATTTTTCATGTATCTCTTCAGGAGATTCATTTACCTCGACGGGGTTTTTCTCAAAATTTGCTCCTTTTTTCTTTCGAGGATTTTTGTCTTTGGAACGATAGGCCTTCCACGCTTCAGGCGTGGTTTAGATTCATTAACAGATTGTCCAATCGAGACGTCAATCCGTATATGAGCATTTACAGCTGGAACATATGACTTTGTCACTCTTTTTAGGCCAGTAAATGCGTCTGGCAATTGATTCGCTATTTCTTGCAAGTGGATTATCTTTCGAACTTCTAGTTCACATTGCTTTGTATGAGGATCAAGATGATATTGCAACGTATTCCACTTGATTTCCTTTGTATGCAATCGGGGTGAGAGGTCCAAGGCGGGGTGTCTACAGAGCCCCTCGGCGACGTGGATTGCGGGGCAAAACGCGTCGACGAAAGAAAGACAACCGCCGAGGACATTGACAAGAGAAAACAAAGACTCGATAAAGCAGGAATTTGAAATTACAAAGGATAGAAATGCGCTCCTTGTGTGAGCGACTTTTGCTGATGGAAGAGGTATGGTGATTTTAGTGGTTCACCATGGACCAAAAATTGGTGCGCGGTGCGGCATATTCTGATGCGCTGTGCGGCTTGTTGATTCTGGTGCGCGGTGCGGCATATTCTGATGCGCTGTGCGGCTTGTTGATTCTGGTGCGCGGTGCGGCTTGTTGATTCTGGTGCGCGGTGCGGCATATTCTGATGCGCTGTGCGGCTTGTTGATTCTGGTGCGCGGTGCGGCATATTCTGATGCGCTGTGCGGCTTGTTGATTCTGGTGCGCGGTGCGGCATATTCTGATGCGCTGTGCGGTTTGTTGATTCTGGTGCTCTGTGCGGCATATTCTGATGCGCTGTGCGGCTTGTTGATTCTGGTGCGCGGTGCGGCATATTCTGATGCGCTGTGCGGTACCTGTTGATTCTGGTACTCTGTGCGGTACCTGGTGCTCTGTGCGGCACCTGTTGATTCTGGTACTCTGTGCGGTACCTGGTGCTCTGTGCGGCACCTGTTATGTGTATGCTTTGCAGATATATGTGCTTGTGCAAGAAGATGCATGAAGAGAGAAATTGTGCTCGTGGTGTGATGAGATTTTGGAACACCCTTGCAATGAGAGAGAAGTAAGAATGTAAAGAGTGATCTTGTGTGCGGTGTGATTTTGAGGAAAGCATTGGATGTATTCATACCTTCACTTACCATTGCCGCTTGAGTGGAGATGGATTCTTGATGTCCGCGGAGGATGCTTTGATGGAGAATGTCCATTCTTTAGATGTTGATGAGAGAATACCCTTGATGTTGGGTTGGCGAGATGGTACTCTGGATGATGGGTCGGTCGTGCCAAGAGGCTGCCTACGTATCCCTTTAAGAGAATCAGACCAGCGTAGTTCAAGGATGATGGAGAATGCTGGAGGAGAAGCTAGAAGCAAGGCAAAGTAAAGTAAAGCACATATTTTTGCACATAGAAGGAGAAAAAGAAAAAGAATTTTTTTTTTTTTTTTTTTTAGAAAGGAAAGAATATGCACACATGTGAGGAAAAGATTTTTTTTTTTTTTTTTTTTTAAGTTCGTGGGTGAACCATTTTAACCATTGTGTGCTTGTGAAGCCAACCCAAGATCAAGTCATGTTCAGTCGGAGTCCGGATTGCCTCGCTTGAATTCTGTTGTCGCCGGTGTGCCCAACGAAGATTGATGTCTATCCCCAAGAGATTTGTCGATTATGGGGCTTCAAAAAGGCTTTTGATGCCGAGATGAGGGGTTGCTGATTGTAAAGCCCCTAGAATGCCTTTGATGCCAAATTTTGAGGGACTTGCATAGTCCCAAGATAAATCAGTTCTTGTCCCATTCGAGTAAATCGCCCTTTGTTGTTGGCGTGAGCAAGCCCCAAGAGGAGATCATTGATGCCAAGCTTCGAGAGATTGCAAAGCCCTTAGTGTCGTGGGCTTGTAGATGGCGGGATGTTAAGACCTTTCATTGTAAAGCCCCAAATTATCTCGTGGTTGGCTCGGCATTGAGAGCGGATGTACCGTTTGGTAGAATTCTTGATAGAGATCTCCTTCTTGCTCTTACTGGGGAGATGAATGGCCTCATTGTGGTTAATACCCAAATGGCTGAGGGCTTATGTCAAAGGATGCAGTAATGTCTTGCGGTGCCGTCGAGGTCGCGGAGGATAAGGTCTTGGCGTGATAAAGTCTCAAATGAGTATGCTTGCTTGACTCTTCTTGAGTTGAACTAATGACGGATCTTCGGATGCAACTAGTGCTGTGGCCCAACTTTATCTGAGCTGCACCTTGTGCTTTTTGATCTCGGAGAAGGGGGTGCTGAATTGCAGAAATATTGGGATTGGCCGTGGCATTTCCCGCTATAACCCTGTTTTGATTAGGGTTTAGCATATTGAATCTTTTTCCTTTTCTCTAAGACTTTCTTCATGATCTCGTTGAAAGTTCTAACAGAAATCATCAACTTCATTCATAACATCGGAGTCTTCATTTAAAACCAAGAGGCCTTTGACTTGAAGTGTTGAGAGACCTTTGAAGCTTGATCTCTTTCATGGAGCTATAAGACTACTCCACATTGCATTGCTTGAGCATTGCTGTCCCCAAAAGACTGTCGGTTGCGAATCCCCAATATTGCCCTTTGCTCGGATTACTGTAATGCCGTAGCCCAAAAGATTGTAGATTGCGAAGCCCCTTGAGACCTTCGGTGCCGAATTGAGGAAGCTTCCAATGTTGCACATGACTCGGCTGGGGATACTGCTGGGGAGTTAATTGCTCTTTGCCGAGGGAGCCTTTAAGACTTGACCGTAGCCCTTAGAGTGCCATCATTGATTGCGAGAAAGGTCCATCCTTGATTGGGGGAACGAGCACGGGCACACGTGACAAGAGGGCTTTTTGACATCCCTTTTGAGGGACTTTGAGGATAGTCTCACACATCTTTCTTGAGCATATCCCCTAGGGCTTGTTGATTGTCAAAAGAAGCCCTTGTTCTCGGGTCATATAGCCCCTAGGGCGTCACCATTTGTTGAGCAAAGCAAAAGTGACTCATCCTCGTGCGAGGGAATAAACATGAGAGGATATGGCAAGAGCTACTCCATTTCTCGGGAGCCTGTCGGCGTACTTTAGAAGCACATACTTGAAGAAGCCTTGAAAACTGAGACACATGTTGTTGCTATTTGCTGCCCAAGCCAATTGACTAGCTAGGGATTATTTGTGCAACCTCGTGCCCTTTTATGATGGGCTCGTTCTCGGTTTTGGCTACCACGGGCCTTCTTTTTATGAACCCAAAAATGCACACTGCTGGAGAATGATGCCGATAACCCAAGACAACCTTTGATGGTGCTATATCTTGTCGAGCCTTTTGCAATCCCAAAGTTGACTCGGTGGGGAATTGACTTGCCGAGGAGATTTAATGTAGAACTTGTCTTCTTTAGAGGCCGGGGATCTCCATTTCTCTTTCCCTTCTCTCTCTCACTCTCTCATTTTTTTTATGACGCACCCTGTTTTTTGCCTAGACCTCCCTTTCGGGTTTTCAATCTAGCGGGCATCTCTTTTGCGTCTTCATCATTTTTTTTTTTTGACTCAATTGATGAGGAAGTGTGCATTGACTCTAGCTGAGGAGATAAGACATGTGATTTTGCGGTGGAGACCTCTTGTCACTAAAAGTGAGTGACATTGAATTGACTAGGGAAGTGTCCCTAGTATTGACATGTATTTTTTATTGAATTGAATGACTCGCGAAGGCAAGTAAGTCATTAAGAGAGAAGAGAAGGAAAGCCCCAATTTGATTGCAAGAAATTGGGAGTATGCAGAAAGAATAGAAGTCCCTAGACTCGACAAGGATCGCGAAATGATTCCAAATCTAAGAAAGTTGTTCAATCTTTTTGGTGATTAATTCATTGGCAAATGAATCGTACAAAGATGTCTTGACAAGTTCGAGATGAAGGCCGGTCACCATAAAGCGCTAGGGCTAAACATATCTTCTTTCTTGCATGAGACCGGACCCGCAGGTTGCCTACGTTCCTCCAGTGTAGAGGCTCAGGTCACCGTAGTTCTTGTTAATTCTCCATTCTTCGGGATGGAATTGTTGCTTCGTCGTTTCGTCCTTTGTTGGTGGATGATGATGTTGATCTTCTTTGATTGAGGGGGATTTTTTTTATTATTATTATCTTTTTTTTTTTTTTTTTTTTTTGTGCTCTAACTTTTGCCTAGGTTGATTTGATGGTTTCAACCTAGCGAGCTCTTTTTTTTTTTTTTTTTTTTTTTTTTTTTAATCCCCCTTTGAAAACTTTGCTTGACTTCTTCATGATTGTTGCTCCACCTTGTTTGTCTTGGCTTCGTCGTTGATGTTGGCGTCGATGGTTAGCCCCTAGGCGTTCAAGTGATGGCCTTGTTTAGACATTTTTTCATCATTTTGCCAAGAATTAGATCGAACAACTTGGAAGAGTGTATGAGGACAAGAACGACTTTTTATTTGATGATGAGACTTGACTCAAAATTTCACATTAATTGGACAAAGAAAACTTAATGCACACTTAAGAGGACTTTGACACTTTTTTTTTTTTTTTTAATTCCTATTACTAGGTAGAGAAAGAGAAACGGAGATTGTTGTTGTAGTCCCTATTGTCGTTGTAGTCCCCCATATCACTACATTCTTCCATGTCATTGCTTGGGAACCCTTTGTCGTTGAAGCTTGTGTCATAGGAGGACTCGGCCACTTCTCGGAGCAAATTGTCAATTCTAACCCCCGCATCATACATGCTTGAGAAATCGGAGTGAAAAGCCCCACTAAGACGAGTGCGGTAGTCCATTTTCAAACATTTCAAGAAGATGTCCATTTGTTCCTTCTTGGAAAGCCTATCAACCATCTCGGCTAGCTTGTCATTCCAACGGCAATAGAAGTCCCCAAATGATTCATTACCCATTTGCACGGTGCTCTCCAATTCCTTCTTGGTGGGGCGGAATATGGAGTTGCCTTGATATTGTGACTTGAAGGCAAGCATAGAGGCATCCCAATTGAGTCGGGTGGAAACTGGAAGACCCATATACCAATCTTTTGCGACCCCCTCGAGAGTAAGCGGGAAGCATTGTGCCATTATTTGAGGAGACACTTTCTTTGGTAGCATGGCCCAAATGTAGGAGTCGACATGAGCGTTGGGGCAAGAGTTGCCGTCGAACTTGCCAATATCGGGTATCTTGAACTTTTCGGGAAGAGCCTCCATTGTGTTCATGAGGAGAGAAGCTTGATGAAGATCGGTGTTTGGGCCCTTGTGCAAATTTAGCCCACTAAGCCCTTGGTCAATGTAGGACATGAGAGTGTTGACCAAACCGGTATCAATGCTTTGGACCTTTCTTTCACCCGTGAGCCCTTTCAATTGGTTCTTGAGTTTAGCAACTTCTTTCTTGTGGGCCATTTTCACATTCTCGTAACGGGCTCGCCATAAATCATCCTTGCGGCGGACATTCTCGGCTAGTGTATCAACTTGCCCTTTCAATGCTTCCACCATGCGGAATAACCCTTCGTTGGACACGGAAATGCCGTTGTCGTTGCCGTTTGAAGCCATTGGACCTATTGAGAGAACACGGTCGATCTTAAGATGGCCCCACAAACACCTTTTGAGTAAAATGATTTCACCCACAAACAAGAAAAGACTCAACCACATAAAGAAAAATGACTCTTTTTTTTTATTATTATTTACAAAAGTCGGAAGGACGGAGTCCTTTTTGGGGTTTCTAGAAAAATAGTGGAATCGTCACACTAGTATATAGACCTTCTCGCGGTCCCATATACTCATCGGATTCCACCACGCTTGTGATACCTACATGTGACGTGATTGAACTAAATTAATGTAGTAAATCATACATGCGGGGACGGATTTTTTATTTTCGTCCAAGATAGCCACTTTTGGGGACGGAGTTTTATTTCGTCCATTTCAACAAGTTGGCATGTATGATTTGAAGACATTAGTTTAGGGAAATCTCGGCACATGAAAACCGACTTGAGTCACGGAGTGTTAGACCCTAGACTAGAATTGTGTGGCTTGTGCTCGGCTTGAATATGAGGCTCAAAGGTCACCCCCGGCATGTAGTCATGAACTACGCCACGGGCTGAGGTTTACCGCTTCGAAAGAGCCAAGGTCGAGTGGAGCTTGAAACTTTCTAGGACGGGCCTCGACGGGTTTGGGGTTGGACTTGTGCGACTCGATAGTGAGCAGTTGATAAGAATATGTGCATGTAGTGTGAGGTCTAACATGTGACAATTTTTTTTTTTTTTTTTTTTTCAAAAGAAATAAATAAAAAACAAATAAGCACATAATTACAACGTTCGAATCACCCGTGTGACCGATAAAAATAAACAGAAAGTAAAAGAAATTGTATGCAGGCCCGGTGCCCACACACTGTCATTCTGTTTTGTTTTTGTGCACTGTTCTGTTCCGGGAATGCGCCCAGAAGCGCGCGCATTGGGTTGCCTATGCGGAAGGCGCGCGCGTGAGAAGAAGAAGGGCAGAGGCGCCCGCTTCTGGGTGAAAACCTGCAAATCAGTGGGTTCAAGGGATTGCCTTGACCCTTCATTAAGAAAACTTTTCCCTGCAGAATTTGTTAGCACAGAAACATGGAATTGAAGGACAAGAAAGGAGGCGGGCGATTCTGGTAATAAGGGTCGGACGCGCGCGCTTTAGGCCAAGAAGGCCGGAGGCGCGCGCTTCCTACCCTTTTTACCAGAATGCCCAGAAAACAGAATAAAAGAACACCAAAAATGAAAACGCAAGTTTAACCCTCTAAATCCTCCCCAGCGGAGTCCCCACTGTAGATACCCCGGGGAACCACGGCTTGGCTAGAGCGGTGAATTATCCTAGGATGTCTAACTTGTTTTAGATTGTTTAGAGTCGCCACCTATGTTTTTAAAGGAACATAAGAAAAACCTAAAAATAGCCCAATTTATGTACAAAACCAGAGATTCGGGAGAGAAGGGTTCGGGGGTTAGGTGACGGAGTGGGAAGTACTTAAACACCCACTCCGCCCTGCTTACGCGGGTCTTGCTACTATTGGTGTTCTAATATTTACATGTCCTTCAATTAATTAAATATAAATGTGCTAACAATTGTGATGAGAAGAAAAGGGGAAATAAAGGGGAAATAAAATAGAATTGTTTTATTTATTTAATGATAAAGATTACATGTAACAAGTAATGTTAAAGAATTACATTAAGAGATGAAGAGAAATTAACATGGTGAATTAAAGTTAAGATTAAAATGTAGGGAGATAACCTTAACTAACTTCAATATATGAAGTAGTCATGTTGGTCATGTCCCATTAATGGGGATTGCATACTAGTAAGACTAGAATAAAAGAGAATAAAAGAAGAAGACTTGTACCTTTAGAAAGAAGACTTCAAACTTGGACTTGAAAATGATGTTGTTGTGTAGAGATTTGTGTAGAGTTTTGTTATGTAAAACTCTTGTTGGGAGAATTTGTGTATAATGTAGTTGGTGAATCAAGGTTGGAGTCCAAAAAGAAGTCTCAAAAGAAGTAGAGAAGAGATCCCCTCCAATGATGGATTGGAGGGGTTTTTATAGTTGAAAGGGGATGTTTTTGGTGCCAATTCGCGGTCACAAAGAAATATTTCCCGGGTGAAATCGATGCAAAATTAGCAAGAGAGGTATTCTTGGGAGAAAATCTGTAACTGACGCCCCAGAGGCGCGCGCTTCCGGATTCCGGATGTACCATCGGAAGGCGCGTGCTTCTGACCTTAAAAGGCGGAGGCCCGCGGCTTTGAAAAGGCAATTTTGACAGAATGGACTAGAAAGTTAATTCTGTTATGCAGTTCATAGGGATGGCAATTCGCCCGAACCCGATCCGAACCCGAGGGCGATCGCCCCGAAAAAGTAGGGTTAGGATCACAGTTTTTAAAACCCGCACGGGTTCGGGTCGGGTTCGGTATTACAATCTGACCCGCCCCGCCCCGACCCGCCCCGACCCGAGTGTATAAGTGATATATTTTTATTTTCATATAGGACCTTCTAAGTCAAATTAAGTGTTGTTAAATTTATTTTTATAGTTGTTTGTGAGTGAGGTTTTGATGAGTTAAGACTAATTTGTATAACTCATTCAAATTAAGCTTAAACATAAATTAGGCAAAATCAAATATGGGATGGGAAAATTAGATTTTATGCCACTCGGGTCGGGTCGGGTTCGGGTTCGGGTTTCATTGACTTCGGGTCGGGTCGGGTTCGGGTCACTCTGTTTGAGGTTAGGGTCGGGTTCGGTTTTGGAGAAACCCGCCCCGAACCCGCCCCGTTGCCATCCCTAGCAGTTCAGTCCAAAACTAACGGAATCAGTTAGGAACTTAACAGAAGTAACAGAAATTAACAAAAACAAGTTAAATAAAAATACTATATATGCAATCGGGGTGAGAGGTCCAAGGCGGGGTGTCTACAGATAGATATTTAAAGTTCAAGTGACTTAAGCGCTTGTGCCACAGCCAACTATTTTCGCTCACACTTTTAGCTACAAAACAAATATTAGTACTAGAGTTCATACTATGGAAATCAATAATGTAAATATTTGTCTTACGATATCCCGTGAGTAATGTAGCTCCAGTTTTGCCATTCTTAATAAGACATTGAGTTGAGGTGAAATGGCATTCTAATCCTTTGTCGCAGAATTGAGATATGGATAATAAATTGTGCTTGAGAGAGACTCTTTCAATGCACACTTTGTCTTTCTTGAGCTTTCCATATGCAACAACTTGACCTTTGTTATTATCACCAAATGTTACTGATGGACCTCTTTCTTCATGGACATCTTCTAATAAGGATTTATCTCCAGTCATGTGTCTTGAACACCCACTATCGAGAATCCATTCATAATTTCTAGCTTTTGAAGATCCAGCCATGAAACAAAGAACCTGAAATATAGACATTTAAGCAGGTCCCCTTTATTCCTTTTGGGTCCTAGGGTTAGCAACTTTTGACAACCCACTCTTACTTGACCTTAGGGTTTTTATGTCCTTTGGCATTGGGAGTGAATCGCAAAAGGCATTCCACGGCCTTGTGTCCAGAACAATCACAAATGGAACAATGATGAAAGCCACCAATCACATGAGTTTTCACAAACTCTTTACTTTTCTTTGGGATAGCATTCTTCTTTGGGTCAGATGGACTAGCCTTAACAAAATTCTTCTTTTGAAATTTTGGAGCGCTTGATCTAGGAGGGCGCATAGGTCTAGGAGGCGCACGGCGATGAGGCGCGTGGCTCCTAGGCGCATAATGAGCACTCGGAGAAGGAGCGCGCTTTGTTTCAAGAGGGATTTTGCTAGAGGATGATTCATCTGTAGCTATATCTTTCCCATTAGCTTTCCCAAATTGCTTCGTTGGGTAGACATAATGGAATGTTTGTCTCTTGAATTTTTCCTGTCCTTTACCCATTGAATTAGAATGTTTTTCCTTGGGAATTTCAAAAGTTTGCTGGTTAGTAAATTCACTATCTCTTTCAGCACAGACATCACATTTAAAGTTGTCACTAGTTGATGAGAATCCCAAGCCACTTTTATCACCACTGACTTTTTGGGACTCAAATATATTCTCCATAGTGACACGAGAATTTGACCACTCATTTGTAATCTTTTTAAGATCAGTAATTTGAGCAACCAATTCATCGTTTTGAACTTTAAGAAGTGAGTTCTGTTCTGTTAGAAAAGTGTTTTTAACAGTAAGAGGAGTCATGCTCTTTATCTGCTCCTTAAGGAGGGTGAGTTCAGATTTAAGTAGAGATTTCTCGGTCTTAAGCTGGGAAATATCATCACATGATAGTGCTAAAGCTTCCTTCATACTATCAAATCTAGTGATTACCTTTTCTGCCTTTTTGAACAATTTTTCTTGTTCAGCAATCACTTCATCATCATTGATTTTGGAGATTGGAGCAGTTGGTTCAACTTGAGGTCTAATGTAAGCTCCTTTTCTCAACTTGTTCCTTGCACTTAGATCACATCGTGAGAATAACAATCCACCATCGCTTTGAGCCGGAGTGAGAAATCGTTGTTCAACGAGCTCGCTGATGGTTGGTCCTTTCTTCCTTTTCTCTTGTTGAAAACTTGCAGATTTCTTGATAGGTTTATTCAAGGCATTCATATCAGGAACATCCTTGGAGAAGTCATCATAAGAATCATAAGTATCAACTTCATCATCATTTGCCACCAAACAAACGAGTCCATCATCGGAATCTTCATCGCTCTCATCTGAGTCTGTTTCAATCCAAGTGTTCTGCTCATTTGATGGTGCTTCTTCTTCAGCAACCATTCCCTTGTGACGAGTGAATTTGGGAGTGAACTTGGGAGTATGGCTGCTCTTCTTCTGCATATATTCAAATTTTGGAGTTGGGCAGCTTGAAGCAAAGTGTCCTGGTTTCCTGCAATTAATACAAACAAGGTCTTCTTTTCTTTTTGAGTCACTGCTCCTCGTGAACTTTGGAGGAGCTCTGCCGGTAGATCCTTGAAATTTGCTGGTTGAGCCGGGCTGAAGTCTTCATCGTCCATGTCCAATAGCTCAGAAGTAGAAATTTTGGGATCAGAACTTTTCTCATCATGAGTAGGCGCAGGCGCAGAAACATGCGCCTCTTCTCTTTGCGCCACCATTGCTATGGATTTTGATTTTCCTTCAGTTTCACTAATTCGCTGAAGTTTGAGCTCATAAACTTTGAGATTTGCATAAAGGTTCCTTAAAGTCCATACATATAAAGTTCCAGCGTCTTCGAGAGCGCTAGATTTATGGAGATATCTTGAGCCAAAAGCTTGGAGGAAATTTACATTCAAATCTTTGTTGGAAAACTTCATGCCAAGTGAAATGCATAGATTGATAATTTCACAGTAGCGTTCATAAGTTTGTCTTAAGGTTTCACCGGGGAGTTGAGAGAAATTGTTGAATCTATTTTGCACTTCATATTTCTTGTTCTCCTTACAAACGGTATCTCCTTCTATATGCTCTTCAATAGCGTCCCATAGCTCATTAGCAGTAGCACAATGCATGACTTGTTGTTTCATAGCCGTGCTTAGAGTGCTTAGAAGAATGTTTCTAGCTTTGCCATCATTTGCAACTCTTCTTGTTTCTTCCTCAGTCCATTCTTCCTTTGGTTTCTTGACGGTTGGTTGAACAGCATTGGTGCGCGGATTTGGATTCGCTTTCATAGGGATGTAAGGTCCATAAACCACGGTGTCATGAAGTCTTTCATCTATTGAGTTGAGATGAGTCAATATGCTGAATTTCCACACGTCAAAATGATCTTCATCAAAGACCGGAACGTGAGTGTGGTTTGCAGTTGCCATAGGTTTTGAGTTTGCCATTTAGAATCGGCACCCAAGCTGTTAAGCTTGAAAGACAAAAGTGTTTTATAAAGGTGTTTGCTCTGATACCACTTGTTGGTCCCAAAGGGCAACAAGGGTATGAAAAATAGCTAGAGGGGGGGTGAATAGCTGTTTTAAAATTCTTTTCGTACCCTTGATAAACTCAATTGCAAATGCGCACTTTATCAAAAAAGCGTTATGATATGCGCCTATGTGAGTGAGTGAAATGAACAGCGGAATTTAGTAATGTAAATAGGCGCAAAGTATGATAAAGGGGGCGCACACACACTCTAAGTATTTTGGCTCAAAGTGGGTGAAATAAAAAACTAAGGCAAATGATATAACAAACACAACACAGTTCAATCAATCAATCTACAATGAATAAACAATCAAATAGTTAGATATGATATGACTTGAAAGGAAATAGCAAGATAATAAGTACGTGATATTTGGAGAGGTTCGATCGGGAAAATGATCTACGTCCTCTACCAAAATGGTTAGTCTTGGATTTCTAATGGAGATCTTATATAATGAGAGAGTGATACAAATTACAATCGTTTGAGCTTATACACTAACTCAAGATCTAATATTCTATGAAGGAACAAATCCAAAACAATAACCGGTGTATCTCTTAAAGAAAGATCTAAGTGATCAAACTTAAAGAGGTGCGTGTGTGATTTTAGTATCAAGGCTCTTTAGATATTTGAGATTGAGAGCACAAGAAAACTAAAGCGTTATAGCTTGAAGATCTGGGCTAAGGATGAAGGTATGAAGATGTTCTTGAGGAATCTGGGAATTTCAAATGCAATCTTCAAATCTTCACCAAATGCTTGAGAGAGAAATTCTTGGAAATCTTAGCAATTCTTTAGCAACTCAGCAACTTCAAAATGTTGAAGTTATGGGGTATTTATAGTGAAATTCCAAAAACTAGCCGTTGGAAATTCATGATGATTCTGAGCAAAGGACAAGTGTGCTGTCGCTCATTGAGTGGAGCATGTGTCCTTTTATAGCCGTTAGACACATAACACAAATGTGACCGTTGTGGACATGTGTCCTCAATTTGAGCGCAAACGTGTTATTTAACCATCGTTTGAATTATTGGCGTAGTTTGAATTCTCTTCAAGTCTTTGAATCTTCATTAAATTACTGAGTGTTGAATTAACATCTTTGAGGGGCGCATGAGCTATGGGGCGCATATTACATTCACAGGCGCGTGGCGCATTGGTGAGAGGCGCATGGCGCATATGCTGAGGCGCATGAGCCAATAGAGCGCTTGAGTTAATGCTAGGCGCATACTCATGTGCGCGCCCCAAGAGGCGCGTGGCCTGGAGGCGTATGGCGCATGGTTTGGAGTTACTCAGTGATTTTCTTGAATCTTGATCTTCTTGCCCTATTTCTAAGCCTATTCTATTACAATGGACAACCTAAAAAAATGAAGTATAAATACTTCTTACATGTGGGTCTAAAGTCCATGAAATGAAACTTAGGTGATGGATCAATCAAATCTAATCAATCCTATTACATTGAAACTGAGATATATGTGGGCATACCCAACAATCATCTACCACTAGTGGAATTTGCCTACAACAACAGTTACCACTCTAGTATTGGAATGGCGCCGTATGAAGCTCTGTATAGGCGGAAATGTAGATCACCTGCGTGTTGGGATGAAGTAGGTGAGAGGAAATTAACTGGACCTGAGATTGTTCAAGTAACGGCGGATAAAGTTCAACAGATTCGCAAGTGGTTGTTAACTGCGCAGAGTAGACAGAAATCGTATTCGGATAACCGAAGGCGCGATCTGGAGTTCCAAGTAGGGGATCACGTATTCTTGAAGATCTCACCGATAAAAGGAGTAATGCGATTTGGGATTCGCGGGAAGTTAAGTCCGAGATATGTGGGACCGTTTTAGATTCTAGAGCGAATAGGAGCGGTAGCCTATAAGTTGGCTCTACCTCCTGTACTGTCTGGTGTGCACAACGTGTTTCATGTGTCGATGTTGAGGAAGTACGTAGCCGACCCGATCCACGTCATAGAATACAAACAGTTACGTTTTCGTGAAGACTTGAGTTATGATGAGAAGCCAGTAAAGATTGTAGACCGTAAAGATCAATTTTTGCGGAAGCGAGTGATTCCGTACGTAAAAGTGCAGTGGATTAATCACACGGAAAGAGAAGCCACGTGGGAGCTCGAAAGTGAAATGCGTGATATGTATCCCGCTTTGTTCGAAGATTAAGGTACGTTTAGTTTGGAGGACCAAACTCTTTTAAGGGGGTAAGAATGTAATAACCCGAACTTACCTTTTTTATTCTATTTATTTTAAACTCTTAATTACTAATTGGGCCAAACTTTTAATAAAAAGTTTAGTTTAGTTATTGGGTCATAAGTAGAAAGCCCAATTCATTGATTAAGTTAATTAGGAGTCCTTTTGAATTAAGGATTTGAGGAACCCTTTTAGAATAAATACTCTCTTTAAACCCTAAACCTATTTTATTCCACCGCAATTAAAAAAAAAAAAAGAAAGAACGGGAAGGGGAAGTCGACGTAAAGAGAGAGAGAGAGCGGGAGAAGGAGAAGAAAGGAGAAGGAAGAGCGTGTTCACAAAGGTAATTCTACAACCCCTAAACCCTTTCTCCTCATCTTTTTAAGGTTAAATCGTTGGATTAAGAAACCCTAACTCTAAAAGTATGAACTAGGGTTTAGTAGTGTGAAATTTAAAAGGAAGAAGATGATGGTTTGGGGGTGGGTTGAGGCGGCAGTGGCTGCCATGGTGGTGTATGTGTGTGTTCGTGTATTGGTGTGTGTGGGCGTGCGCTGTGTGTGTGCGTTAGTGTGTGTGCGTTAGTGTATTTGTGCGTGTTGTTGAGTGGGGGTTCTGGGTGTGTGCAGATTGTGTGTGTGTGGGTGTGTGTAGCAGATTGTGTGTGTGTGGGTGTGCGTAGCAGATTGTGTGTGTGTGGGTATGTGTATCAGAGTGTGGGTGTACCAGAGTGGGGGTGCATCAGAATGGGGGTGTGCCAGGTTGTAGGTGTACTCAGTAAGTGTGTGCAGAAAGTGTGAAATCAGTGTGTGTAATTCATATAGTGAAATTGAAAGTTGGGAATTGATTAATAAAAACACTAGGGGCGTTGTAGTTATTCTTAAGGTTATTGGTTAACTATGAAAGGAGTTATAGATGACTAAATCGTGGGGTTAATCGAGAAAAAAAAAGAAGTAAATTGGGACGGAAAATAAAATAGTTTTTACTTGTGTCTAAGATTGGACTATTGCATATTTGTAGATTGTCCAAGCGGAGTAAGCGAGCTAGTTAAACGCAAGGCTAAGGTAAGGGATTACGCTCTTAGTAGTATTTGATTTCAATCCTTTGTTTAGGATTCCCAATCTCTGTTTTGTTAAAGTAAACTATCGGTGTGGCTAGATAGTATTTTAAAAACTATTCCGTTCTGCGAATATTACCCTCCTTTGCTATCCACCCTATTGATATTGTTGTTGTTCAATTAGGTTATCATGTGTATGATTCGTATTGTGACTTGGTGTCTAAAGTGAGATGTACACCTTTCAAAAGTAATCAAGTAAAGTTTTGTAAAGTTAAGCTTGGTTTTAATAAGCCCTTAAAAGTGAAGTTTTGTAATAAGTAAAGTGATTACAGTTATCCATAATCCCGAAACGGATAAGTGGACCCCTACAGTTATCCATAATCCCGAAACGGATAAGTGGACCCCTTACAGTTATCCATAGTTCCAAGATGAACATGTGGACCCCTTTGTGTTGCTTGATGAAGTAGCGTAGGTTATCATGATATACCGAACTTGGGTGCGGTCAGTAGAAACCCGAGCCCTGGGTACAGCGCGTGCTTAATCCCTAAATGAAGTAAAGTAAAGTAAAGAAAAGAAAAGTTTTGTGAAAATGTTTTGTTTTGGAAACTGTCTCTGAAGCCACGTATTTTCAAGAAATGAATTGTTTTTCATCAAGTTAAATGTTTTCAAACTGAGAGTTGTTTGATCATTGAGTTATCCTTTCGTTGTGAATTCTTGTTACCGTTCCTTTCGGTTATCCCCTCTTAGTACCCGAGGGGATTCCGTATGAACTTGCTGGGCATTGTTCGCTCATTCCTTTCATCCTCATTTTTTCCAGGTTATAAGTAAGGATACTAAAGGTCACAAGGAATCGTTGGCGTAGAAGCTACTTGCGATTAAAGTTAGTTAGTAGGTATATGTTTCCGTTAAGTTAAGTTAAGTTGAACGTTATTTTTTCGTTGGTTACCATTCTGAGCTAGTGACTTGTACTAGCCGTTATGGGTTGGATTGTTAGTTAAAGTTTGAATTGTGGTTATTTGTAGCCGTTGGGCATTCTGATTTAAGGATTTATCCAAGTTAATGATTATTTAATAGTTGTGGAAAGTTGGGGTGTTACATAGATCGTCGCTAGGATCGTGTAGAGCTAAGAAAAATTAAATTCCGTCTCCTTTCATAATTTCCAAGTAAGTTACTTTTCCCCCATTTATGCAAAAAATGTTCATCCTTAGCTCATTTGATGCTCTAGTTGTTATATATTGCTTCTTGGGTTGATTTGGAATTGATTTGCATTTTATCCATTTTTGTGAAATTTTGATGTTTGAATCATCTCTTGAATTGGGTAGTCTAGATGATGTTATATGAGTCATTTTAGACTTATAAGTTGTTTTGGTACATTGGTATACTAGTTAGAAGGTTTGATTTTTGGTTGAGTTGTATTTTGTAAGAAAATGGAAGAGCCCAGTTCATCCCTACCGATTTCCGGCAGTACAGGGGTTTTAGGCGACCGCCCATAGGTGGGTTGGGCGACCGCCCAGACCATCAGTTGAATTTGTGTGGAACCAAGGGTTTTGGGCGACCGCCCATGATGGTTTTGGGCGACCGCCCAGGTCATCAGTTGGTTTGGTGATTAGGCAATGGTTTTGGGCGACCGCCCATGGAGGTTTTGGGTCGCCCATGATGGCTGTTCAGGAAAGTTTCTATTTTTAGTTGTTTTGAGAGTCAAGCGTGGTCTAGGCTCGGATTACTATTCTAGTGGACTTAAGTTAACATCGTGGGGCACTTTATTGTTTGGAATTGATTCCTTTGTGAACAAATGTGATATGGAAATTGATCAATTATTGTTTGGGAATGTTGGAACGACTTTATTATGTGTGGTTGGTTTTAATTCATCTTTTGGTGATTATTTGGCATGGTTCCCTACTTTGGAATCATTAAGTGTTTATCAAGCTAGTATTTATTGCTTAGCATTTATTTGAAAGTCCAGCTGGTATTTGTGGTTGTGTCGGGCGATGGGAATATTATAATGGCACCGAGCCGAGTCCATTATAATGTGACCATTGTTTTGCCCTTATTTTCCTCTTCCAGATTGGCCTTGGTTGAGATGAGCTAGCTCCCTTTGTGAGTATTCTAGCTAGTTGGTTTTGGGTTATGACTTTGTGTCATTTTCCCTTGTTACTATTGGTTCTTGGTTCCGGTACCGGGTTATTATCTTCAGCTGTTTATGCTACTACGAAGATTGGTTGATTTGGTTGAAGCTGCGCAGCGATTGTTCTATCCGTTTGGGAAACCTTGGCTTATATCCTTTGTAACTTGTTTATTTCCGCTGCTATCTGTTAACTGCTAATTGCTACGTGCTACGTGAATTTTATTATTGTTTATTGCATCATAACATGTCATGTAGTTGCATTAGTGGCTTATTGAGATTTATCTCACCCCCTTTCTTTTATCTTTGTTTTTCCTTAACCCCCCCAGGAGGAAAGTAATAGAACTCGCTGATCACGAGAAGGGCGTCGAGTGTGTTTGTGACTTTTTGGGCAGGTTGTTATTCGGTTTACATTGTTGTCAAATGTATAACCTTGGGAATAGTATTACCAAACTGAGACGTAATTAAGGGTAGTAATATTTTGTATTTTGGTATAAGCTTGTGGAGCTTATACTAGTTGTAATATTTTGTTGTTTAAGAATGGATTTCTAAAACTGTGTATTATCATCTTTTGGTATCAAAGGGAATTTTTTATCTTCAGCATTTTGGTGTTTTATTGTCTTAAGTCGACGTCCAGCTCGCGAGTTCCCGGCCCGCGGGGTCGGGGTCGCGACAAAATATGCTAGTAATACTAGCGAGAAGCGTATCCTTTTCAAGCTTCTTAAGCCCTCAACGAAGTCACAAAGAATAAACTTAATCTTTTACATCAATACAAAATCTGACGTAGAACAACATGCAATTCGTGTCGTTCAACATCAACATCAAGAAACTTCGACAAGAACATCGAGCACTCGCTTCAACTGAGATCAAGCTTTATAGGCCCTCAACGTAGCCACAAGGAAAATCTCAAAGTAGTTCGAGATCACGCAATCGACCCTCGTCAAGGACTACACTCAAGCTTTATCAATTTGGGCTCGAGCTCAATCCGTCGGACCCTTATCTAAAACCACACTCAAGCTTTCAACAAATCAAATCCGAGATCAATCTCATTCGACACTTGTCAATGAGTAAACTCAAGTTTCAGTATTCAAATCTAAGATCAAGTCTATCAGTCCCTCAAAGTTCAACCCACTACGGAGGAGATCGAATTTGAGAATGAATGCCTCGTAATCAATGTAATCATAGAGTTATAATCCTACTTCACCTGATAAATAATGAAATTTAGTTATTTTGTGCACCGACGTTTATAAAAGTTACCAAAGATGAGGCAAGAGTCATAATGTTTTTCAGATGACAAGTGAGACGACCAATAAAAGAGGTTACCGATCTTTCTAATTTAATAGAACAAACTTCCCGCAAGTTTGAATTTCACGCATCAGACATCTTGAATCCTTCTGGGATTCTCATATAAATATCATTGTCAAATCTGCCATATAAATATGCAGTGACAACATTCATTAAACGCATATCAAGCTTTTCATGTATTGCCAGACTAATGAGATAGCGAAATGTAATTGCATCTACCACAGGAGAATATGTCTCCTCATAATCAATTCCAGGTCTTTGCGAAAATCGTTGTGCAAAAAGACGTGCTTTATATCTTATTATTTTGCCTTCTTCATTTCATTTTCGCACAAAGACCCATTTGTACCTTACTGGTTTACACCTTCAAGTGTACAGACTGCAGTCCGAAAACCTCATGCTTCTCAAGTGAGTTTAATTCTACTTGAATTGCGTCTTTCTAGTTTGGCCAATCATTTCTGCATCAACACTCGTCGATACACCTTGGTTCATGATCCTCGTTATTTTCCATAATATTAAGCGCTATATTATGTGCAAAAATATTGTCGACAATTGTTTCCTTTCGGTTCCATCTTTTTCTAGTATTGACATAACTGATCGAGATCTCATCATTCTCAATGATTTCAGGTACCTGAACTTCTTCTGAAAGTATTTGATTAGATTTTTCATGTATCTCTTCAGGAGATTCATTTACCTCGACGGGGTTTTTCTCAAAATTTGCTCCTTTTTTCTTTCGAGGATTTTTGTCTTTGGAACGATAGGCCTTCCACGCTTCAGGCGTGGTTTAGATTCATTAACAGATTGTCCAATCGAGACGTCAATCCGTATATGAGCATTTACAGCTGGAACATATGACTTTGTCACTCTTTTTAGGCCAGTAAATGCGTCTGGCAATTGATTCGCTATTTCTTGCAAGTGGATTATCTTTCGAACTTCTAGTTCACATTGCTTTGTATGAGGATCAAGATGATATTGCAACGTATTCCACTTGATTTCCTTTTCCAGCTTATTATTTTCTCCCCCTAATATTTGGAATATTTTTTCATCAAAATGACAGTCTGCAAAACGTGCCGTAAATAGATCTCCTGTTAATGGTTCAAGATATCTTATAATATAAGGATAATCATACCCAACATATATCCCCAATCTCCATTGGGGTTCCATCTTAGTGCGTTGTGGTGGAGCAATTGGAACATATACCGCACACCCAAAAATTCTTAGATGGGAAATATTTGGCTCATGACCATAAGCCAATTGTAATGGGAAGAACTTATGATAAATCGATGGCATGATGCGTATAAGTGCTGCTGCATGTAAAACAGCATGTCTCCAAGCTACGACAGGTAGCTTTGCTCTCATAAGAAATGGTTTAGCTATTAACTGAACTCATTTAATAAATACTTCAGCTAAACCATTTTGTGTGTGAACATAAGCAACTGGATGTTCAACATCTATTCCAATAGATGTACATGTTAGTGTTGGTGCCCTAGGCACGTTTGTTAAAACGTTGTAATTGTTATCATTTTATTCATATTAATAAAGAGATGTTTTGATTATTATTATTGTTCATGTTTGCTTATAATAATCTCCGTCCCTAGTACTTGTGAAGCACTAGTATAAAGGCTAAATGATCATGGGATGATCATATTAGATTTATGGGTACTTGTTTGGAACAAGGTACTCGACATGACCCGCTGTATGAGATTTATATCATGGTCAATGTTATATGTAAATCTCATATTAGTTATGTCATTTGAATCCTTAGACATGAAGTTATTATAGTCTTCCACTTGATGAACATTATGTTTGACATATTCAAACGCTACCTTTAACCAGGAAGTTATAAAGGGTATGATTGGTATAATAGGATTCACGTAGGGAATAATAATAAGCTAAGTTGGATTTGTTCCTCTTCGGAGAGATGTCAAGCTTGGGCCCCTCGTAGAATGATGTTGATGAAATGTTCGGCCGAACTCAAGTGAATTGATTGGATCAATGTCATTTGGATTATCAAGATATTCGAGATCGAGAAAGTATTGAACAAATACAAGTTGACTTGTTGACCATGACTTGTGTTCAATGACATCGTGGACAAAGGGATTGGGACATGCTTTATGAGGAATACGAACTTGTATATAGTTACACTATTTGGGTAGGTATGACGGTTTGCTAGAACCTAATCATATCTTATGAGTTTATGATTGAACCCATTTCCAACTTAGTGTAATCCTATAGGGTCACACAAAAATAGAACGAATCTAAAAGAGCTTAATTGGAATTTGGGTCGAAGGGCCTTTGAGGAATATTAGGAATTTAGAGGAAGAAAAGTGGAAAAGGGAAGGTCCAGTCGGACCTCGTAAAGGACCCGGCTGGACCACTTCAATGCCCCGGGCGGACCATGTCTGGATCCGGCCGGACCTACTTGTATACCCGGGCGGACCTAGTCCTGTTTCGACTTGGGTTTTTCCTGTTCCGTTTTCTTGCGGGTTTAGTCACTTGTTACCTATTTGGAATAGGTTTAACAAGTATTTAAAAACCCTCTAGTTGCCCTAATATGGATATATCATTGTGATAGCTTTGTGAGTGCCTCCAAGGGTTTGAGAGGATTATTTTCTTGTTCTAAGATCTCTCTTGGGTGAAGAACAAGAATACACACACACATAATAATTCCATATAGTTCTTATAATTGTGAAAGCGTATTT
Organism: Campanula takesimana; assembly: GCA_026119855.1. Lineage (NCBI taxonomy): Eukaryota > Viridiplantae > Streptophyta > Magnoliopsida > Asterales > Campanulaceae > Campanula > Campanula takesimana. The sequence goes on from JAOWBW010000086.1 coordinate 617,646, forward strand.
CGAAATTTGGTCTAGCAACCAAGATCAAGTGTTCTTAATATTCGTTCGAAGGTGTGGATACCAATAGAGGGTGAAACTTATCATCTTCAAAGTTCGTGTTCTTGCTCTGTTCGTGCTCAAGTTTCAAGTCTCCACCAAGAATCAATGTTGCAAAAGCAAAGGCATCAAGGGTTAGTATTCTAGTATTCATTATGCATGTATTTGACTTAATAATATGAATGGATCTATGGGCTTTGGGTTTCATGAAAATTTTAAATGCTTTATTCCGCTGTGCATGTTATGAGGAAACCCAACAGTACAATAGTTATTAAAAGCCTCTGAGGTAAATTCACCAGCATTATCAAGCCGATTGTCTTGATCACATAATATGGATATTGTGATCGTAATCGAATTATCTAAGCGAGCAATCTCACAAACACCAGGTTGTGAGTTGATAATAAACTTACGTGTGACCATCTAGTAGATGCATCTACTAAAACCAGAAAATATCTAAATGATCCACACTGTGGATCAATTGGTCCACATATATCACCTTGAATTCGCTCTAAAATTTTTGGAGATTCAACTCCAACTTTTGCTGGTGATGGATTAATTATCAATTTGCCTTGAGAGCAAGCAGCACATGAGAATTCTTTAGATTGAAAAATCTTCTGATTTTTCAATGGATGCCCATGTGAATTTTCCATAATTCTTCGCATCATATTAGAACCGGGATGCCCCAACCGGTCATGCCATGTAATAAAACCATTCATATCAGTAAATTTCTGGTGTACATATCAGTAAATTTCTGGTGTACTGTCATATGTACTTCAACGGTGCTAATCTTTGTATAATACAGTCCAGAGGAAAATACAGGTAATTTTTCTACCACACTTTTGTTACCTGATTCAGTCTTTGTAATGCATAAATATTCAATCTCTCCATCATTAGTAGTCTCAATATGATATCTATTTTCACGAATATCTTTAAAGCATAGTAAATTTCTTTGAGACTTCGTTGAGAGTAATGCATTTTTGATACTGATTTTTGTTCCTCTTGATAGTACTATGTTAGCTCTTCCGGAGCCATCGATTATCTTTGTACTACCACATATTATACTAACATTATCATTATTCACTATCACTTGAGAGAAGTACTTTTTATTTTTGAGTATAGTATGTGTTGATGCACTGTCTGCAAGACACACATCATCATCTCTGCTAGCCACAAGAAATATAAGAGGAATAAAATATAAGACAATACTTATATTACAAACAAAAGTTAAATATGTTACAAAACATACTGAAATAAAACACACTTAAGTAAAATATTACAAGCTAGATACTTTAATTTATGGGACATTTTCTTAAAAGCCTTTCGTTCTAACTTTTATTTCTAAAGAAGACACGATATTTTTCTAATTGCTCAAAAACCCAAGGGACAAAAATAGCCAAGAATACCCCTAACTACCCCTTATAAGGGTGCTCCCCCTTTCCAGACCATATTTTCAGGTCATATTTTCATCCCGCTCTGAGATTCATGTCTCAGACTCTTAGAAACACTGAGAATCATGTCTCAAACCTATAAAAACACTAAAGGTCATATCATAAACATATAAAAATACTGAGAGACATGTCGCATGCCTATAAAAACATTGAAAGTCATGTCACACACCTATAAAAACACTTAGAACCATATCACATACCTATAAAAACACTTAGAACCATGTCACACACCAATAAAAACACCTAGAACCATATCACATACCTATAAAACACATGGAACCATGTCACATGCCAATTAAAACACTTAGAACCACGTCACATACCTATAAAAAAAACTGAGAGACATGTCACATACACATAAAAACACTTAGAAACATATCACATACCTCTAAAAACATTAAGAGCCATGTCGCAAACCTATAAAAACACCGAGAGACGTGTCTCAGGCCTATAAAAACACTGAGAGACGTGTCTCAGACCTATAAAAACACTGAGAGACATATCTCATACCTATAGAAACACTGAGAGACGTGTCGCATACATATAAAAACACTGAGAGACGTGTCACATACGTATAAAAAACACTTATAACTATGTTGTAAACCTTTAAAACACTGAGAAACGTGTCGCAGACCTATAACAATACTGACAGACATGTCACATACTTATAAAAATACTGAGAGACATCTCGCAGACCTATAAAAATAGTGAGAGACAAGTCACATACCTATAAAAACACTGAGAGCCATGTCGCATATCTATAAAAACGCTAAGAAACATGTCGCAGACCTATAGCCATGTCCTACACCTGTTAAAACACTGAGAGCCATGTCGTAGACCAATAAAAACATTGATATCCATATCTCAAACTTATAAAAACATAGAGAGTCATGTCTCCGACTTATAAAAACACTGAGATACATGTCACATACATATAAAAACACTGAGAGCTATGTCACAGACCTATAAAAATACTGAGACAAGTGTCTCAGACCTATAAAAACACTAAAAAACATATCTCAAACCTATAAAAACACTGAGAGACGTGTCTCAGACCTATCAAAACACTGAGAGACGTGTCTCAGACCTATAAAAACACTGAGAGACATATCTCAGACCTATGGAAACACTGAGAGATGTGTCGCAGACCTATGAAAACACTGAGAGACATGTCACATACCTATTAAAACACTTAGAACTATGTTGCAAACCTATAAAAACACTGAGAAACGTGTCGCAGACCTATAACAATACTGAGACACATGTCACATACCTATAAAAACACTGAGAGACATGTCGCAGACATATAAAAACAGTGAGAGACAAGTCACATACCTATAAAAACACTGAGAGCCATGTCACAGATCTATAAAAACACTAAGAGACATATCACAGACCTATAGCCATGTCTTACACCTGTTAAAACACTGAGAGCCATGTCGTAGACCAATAAAAATATTGATATCCATGTCTCAGACCTATAAAAACATTGAGACACAAGTAATATTCCTATAAAAACACTGAGACCCATGTTGCAGACCAATAAAATACTGAGAGCCATGTCTTAGACCTATAAAAACACTGAGACACAAGTCACATGCCTATTAAAAGACTGAGAGACGTGTCGCAGACCTTTAAAAACACTGAGAGATGTGTCATAGACCTATAAAAAGTACTGAGAGATATGTCACATACCTATAAAAACACTGAGAGTCATGTCACAAACCTATAAAAACATTAAGACTTAACTCTCAAAGTAAAAATGCTACTGTCATAGACCTATAAAAACACTAAGAGCCATGTCACATACCTATAAATACCAAGATCCATGTCAAAGACCTATAAAATACCGAGAGCCATGTCAAAGGGCAAAACTATAAAATTTGCCATCGTACTTTGGGTTCACCTACAGATTTGCCACTGTACTTTATTTTCATCAATGTTGCCATTGTACTATGAGTTTTGCCATCATTTTGTATCCATCACTTTGAGGACTTCTTTTGTGCCCTTAATATTGCCCCCAAAACAATTCTAAAGTAATCAAAAAGCCATAGTTTGAATAATTACACGACAAACTTGAAATCAGCTACTTACAAAAGTCAAAATCTTGTTTATTAAAATTAGACTTATTTTCACTAGATATTATATTATAAAATTTCTAAGATGAAATATTATACTCCTTCCGTCCCATTTGAATTAGAACAAATTTCTATCTTGGGTGTCCCATTCGAATTAGGACAACCCAAAAATGGAAGTTTTTTATTTAATGGGATCCACATTCACACTCACAACATTTTTCCACTCATTATTCTCTACCCCCAATTTCTCTCTCTTACTTTACTTTTCATACTCACAACACCTATTCCACTACCACTTTTTCCTTAATCCCCGTACCTAATCCAAAAATCATAATTCGAGTGGGACGGAGAGAGTATACATGATGTAATGCACTTTCAAAAATAAAAATACATGATGTAATGTACCAATAAAATTCTACACAATTCATTTTGTGCTCCTTCATTCCCCCCCACCCCCCCCAAAAAAAAAGAAAAGAAAAAGAAAATGGACGTGCTTCTTCCTTTCCTATGCAATGACCAATATACCCTCATTGGACCTTCTTCGAAGAGGAAAGGAAACTGCGCCTGCTGCCTCATAAAAGAAAAAAAAAAGATCAACCGTGTAATTGCCGAACAATGCTTTCTTTGCCTTTCATTAATGACCTCGTTCCTCGAACCACCCCCTCTCCCTCTCTTCCTCTTGTATATATCTACCCCAAGTCCCAACCTTCTCAATAAACCACATCTTCAATTCACATCTTTTCCCATCTCCACTACAACAATGGCGTCCAAGAATCAGTCCCAATTCGAAGATTTGTTACCCGTCATGGCCGATAAATTGGGCGGCAATGGTCTCATCAGAGAACTCTGCAACGGGTTTCAACATGTTTGAATTTCAATGTCGGAAGAGGTTCATATTAGGTGTGGTCTACCCGTAAAGATGTGGCTCCAAAGAGATGTTGCGCCGCAGCAACAATGGGCGGTGATGTAGTATCGGCGGTGGCTAAGGTAATGCAGCACATACGATGGCTATTCATGAGAGAAGGTGACGACCTGTGAAATTGAGGATGCCAGTGAGGGGGGATGGGATGCCGGCCTGGGTGGGGCTGGGACGCCGGCGAAGGCCAGGGCACCGGGGAAAGAGACGAGAGAAGTATTTTTGGGATTTCTTTTAGAAAAAATGAAAAAGAACGTAAATGAGCGAGGGGACGGGTTCACGTGTTTTAGATTTGGGTGAAAGGGGTAATTTCGGGATTAAAGTATTTCATTAAAAAAACAGGGGACCTAATGGAAATAATCTTTCCATCTAGTGGACCCGAAAGAAATAAATGAAATTGTCTGTCCTTTTTAAAAAAATTGTTTTGTTTGGAGGACTTTTGAGAAATTTTTCCTTAATTTATTTGGGTCTCTCCACCATCAAGCATGTAATCATATCCCTCTGGATTAAGAAGATCTGATATATCCAGATGTGTACTTGTAGATGGATCTTGATTCACATCATCATTTTTGTAGATAAAATTTGTTTCGACATCTTTCCCTTTATTCAGCATTGATGCTTGATGCAGTTTAACAAGATGATTTGGCGTACAACATTTACGGGTCCAATGGCCTTTCATTCCACACTGATAACATAAATTCTCAACTTTTATCGGCTGCTCAGTTTGTCTAGCTGATGATTTTTCTTTATTATCTTCTCTATTCCACTTCAGGTGGCGAGAGATATTTCCATCATTATTGGGGTGATTATTATTATGATACTAATTATAAAATCTTCCCCGACCACGTCCACGGCCCCGCCCATGACCACTTCCCCACTACAAGAAAATGAGGAGTAGCCATTAATACGATAGTTCCGTCATTTCCCAAATTCCTCAATCATCCATTCTAAACCACCACGTAGTAACCCTAAATAATGTTCACAATACCACGACCTCTCGCACATAACTTCCTTCAATCATAACCTTCACTACTAATTAGAATCTATAATCAAAATTGGAGAATCCCAATTGCTCCCAAACATAACTCTCGAGATATCCCAAGCTCACCTTATTCATAACCTTAATTACACTGCAAAGGTGTTTCCTTTTGTAAATCGCATACTTAGTAGTATTCCCCAGAAATTCAAAACATCACCATCCCGAGCCTAATTAGCTTTTAAAATATAAAAGGCTAAAGAAATTTCTATTTCCACAATATTCATCGAAATAGCTATATCTCTATGGATTACCATTATAGTGTCTTCACTTTGAGTTAACACCTTAAATTAATAGTACCATACAAACCCCAAAATTTCTCGTACAAAGTGTCCACTTAAATCTATGTTATACTCTCATCCCTTCATTAATCCGGTCTTGAAGCCTAAACAATTCAATATACTCAATAGTCCGCAAAACGATCCAAATTTCATCTTCAAAAGATTTTCTCTAACTCCCATTTAAGTTATAATCCGTGCTCATATACCCAAAGGAAATCAACGAACCCTAAATTCAATAGCTAACCCCAGTTAGTCTCTCACGCATACATTTATTAACTTAATGATACTTAAGCTCAATGGTACTACCAAAATCATAAACCAATTAGCTAGCCTCATTCCAATAGATCCATTACCAAATCACAATATTCTTTAATTATGCCCAAATATTGATACTCAACTTTCTTCACATACCCTTGGTCCAAATCGCGAAACGCCACCAAGGAGAGATTTAGGACCATAGAACCACTATCTAACCAAAATTCAAAATGCCTTTAACATAGATCGAGAAATTGTTACTCTCCCAAAATGTACTTATTAGTCCTTTCTAACTTAACACGCTTACCACCATTATCGATTATAAATTCCACCATACACTCATTACCCATAACAATTCACGCATCCCTCCATACTAATCAATCCCGATGTACTCACGGAGATGTACTAAAAGTAAACAAAATCTCTTAACAAGAAACCCTCGGTTGAATCCTCAACTTTTACAACTCAACCGTTACAATATAGATATTGATCTAATTATCAGTACTACAACCTTGTACCACAACAATGCAATTTAACCCCAAGCTTCTCCTCAAACACTAGGTACTATTCGGAAGAAAATGAAAATCTTACGAATGATAAATACACCCAACAAATTGACCGAAACTAAATACTCGGATTTCAATTAAGAAAAGATAGGTATAACTCTACCCAAAGGAACGGTCTCAAACAGTTTTAAGAAATTAGGAATGGAGAATATAACAATCCCCCTACAACAATAGACTAAAGCAATAGTAACATCAAAATCTTGTAATAGCAACATGGCTAATTTAGCAGGTGAGACATAACCATACTTAAGCACATCATAAGCACATAAGACTTCATCAGATACCCTAAACTCCTCCATAGGAGTAGACACCTACAACATATAAGTCAAAGAATCAGAAGAAATAAATGCAACTAAATGCACAGAAACACATAAATGCGATGATCCTAAAATGCACGCGCTCGCTCTCACGACGCAAAATAATACCTCCTGAAATTATCCGTTACCTGGTGAGTGCTGATTGATCGCAATTACTCTACCCTATACCTTAGGGTTCCCCGAAGCATCTCTCTTCTGACCCGGTGAAGTACTGGTTCCTGTTCCTGATGATTGAACCTTAAACCTCGGACAATCTTTTATGAAGTGACCCAGTTGACCACAATTGATACATTTTCCCTGCTTCTTCCAACACTTATCCTCCAAATGGCCTTCCCTCTGACAGTAAGTGCAAAGCCACCTACCTTGTTTCCCTTGTTTCCCCGGAGTAGTACCCGGATTCCCTAGCGCGGTTTGTTCCTTAAACTGAGATGGTGCTCCCAAATTACCTCGGTTATCTGAACGGTGTTGTGGTTGAGATTTAGCATGGCTTACTTGTTTACCCGTATTTGCAACCTCGATCTTCCTCTTATGCTCCCCAATATCTTGCTCGATCAAGTATGCCCGGTCTACCGCATCCTGGAAGGTCACAATCTTCTGGGCAATAAGCTGAGTACGGATGGATGTCTTTAAACCGCGGATGAATCTCATGGCTTTCTGTTCCTCAGTCCTCACGAGATAGTCACAGTACCTGGCTAATTCTGTGAACTTAGCCGAGTACTGAACTATAGACAACAAACCTTGCTCCAGGTTGAGCAGCTCGATCTCCTTTCGGTTTTGATCTACTACCGGAATGAAATGCTCCTTGAACTTTCGCACAAACAATTCCCATCCATACACTGTGTGAGTATCATCCCAACTCGCTTTAACACCCTTCCACCAATGATCGGCGGCACCCACAAGTTTATAAGCCGCAAACCGGACCTTGTCTTCATCGGTGCAACCAAAGACATCATAAATTTTCTCCATCGACTCAATCCATAGCTCGGCCTTCCTTACATCGGGTTCCCCATTGAACTCAACCGGTTTCAATTTCAGAAATTGTTCCAATCCGTAGCGGGGTGGTGGTGCTTGTTCTACCCTCGGACCTTGATCATGTATGGCCTTCATGGCCGCCTCAAACATGCCCTGAAACATTGCATGGGCTTCATCCCTTGTTTCATTCTGATTTGCATTACCGGTATTACTTTCACCACTTCTCCTTCGAGCCATTTCAAACAAGTACCTGCATAAAACAACAATTGTTACTCACTCCGAACACACTACCCTCCTAGGTCATACTAATCCACCTATACACATACTTAGAGCTAATGCCATAGCTCTGATACCAACTGTCGCGACCCCGAACCCGCGGGTCCGGAATACGCGAGCTGGACGTCGACTTAAAACCAAAACTCTAAAATATAGAAGTTAAAAATTCCATTTTGAACCAAAAGATGATAACACAAGGTTTTACAAATCCAAGTTTAAATCAACAAAGTACATCTAACATAAGCTCCACAGCTTATACCCAAAAGAATAAAATATACAATTCTTAATGACGTCAATAATGGTAAAACTATCCCCAAAAGGTTATACATTTAAATAATGTAAACCGATCCATAACAACCTGCCCCAAAATCTCAATCCTCTCGACGTCCTCCTCGATCCGCGAATCCTAATCCTTTTCCTCCTGGGGGGTTAAGGAAAAACAAAGATGGAAATAAACGGGGTGAGATAAAATCTCAATAAGTTACTAATGCAACTACATGACATGCTATAATGCAATAAGCAATAAACAATGATAAATATCACATAGCATGTAACAAATAACAGTCAACAGATAGCAGCGGAAAGTAAACACATAACAAAGGATATTAGCCAAGGTTTCCCAACTGATAGAACCAATTAAAGGATCGCTGCGCAGCTTCAACAATCAACCAATCCATATCTTCACAGTAGCATAAAAGCCGAAGAGAAAACCCCGGTCAGAAGCGACCAATCAACCCATCAATCAAACAAACCATCTTTATAGTAGCATAAAAGCTGAAGACGATAACCCCGGTCAGAACCGACCAATCAACCACTCAGACCCTCTCCATAGTAGCATAAAAGATGAAGAGAAACCCGGTACCGGAACCAATAACAATGTAAAGTGCCACAAGGGGCGGGAGTCATGCCACAAAGTCATGCTCCAAAACGATTAGCTAGAATACCCACAACGGAGCTAGCTCATCCCAACCAAGGCCAATCTGGATGAGGACAGAAGGACCAATGGGCGATGCAATACTGGACTTGGCTCGTGCCATTATAGCATTATCCATTGCCTGGCTCGATACACAATTTAACCAGCTGGACTTTCAATAATGCTAAGTAATGAATACTAGCTTTATAAACATCAAAAGGGTTCCAAAGTAGGGAACCGTAACACAAATCACCATAAAGATACATAGATTACTCATTAAGAGTTTAACAACATTGATAGCAAGAAGTTCCTCATAAAAGAGTTCAATAACAGAAATGGAATTGCTCATAAAAGCCCAACAATACAAATCATTAAAACGAAATGATTCTAGGACAATGATCCATATCAAACGCATCCTAACATGATACACGCGAGTTACTCATAGAGAGTACTACCCAAATGGTCATTCCCCAAATAGCACAATGACTATCATTAAAACTATCCCAAACGTCCACTCATTATGAAAGTGTTCCCACATTTTCTAATAATCCATAACTAAATTCCATAACCCATTTATTCACAAAGGAACCAAGGCGAAACCACGCAAACCGATATTCCCAACTTGATTACAACGGACCGATTCTAAACACTTTGTCATAAGACACTAAATGAAATCTCAACACAATCTAAACCTGAAACTCACCTAAATAAACCACCTCATCTCGAAGTACTCTAGAAGAGCTTTAAAATGATAGCTTATACACCTAAAATGGAGTCCGGATGAGGGAGATATGGCTCTCGAAATATTGGACAAAAAGGGAAATAAATTTCACACCAGGGGAGAGGGTGCGCGCGCCTCAAACAAGGGGATGCGCGCGCCTCCTGAAATCAGTCACAAATAGAAGATTTGAAATGGAAAGGGTGCGCGCGCCTCCAAGAAAATGATGCGTGCGCCTCCATCCGACAGTGGGAAATTCAAGATTGGAGGAGAGGAGGGTGCGCGCGCCTCCAACGAAAATCGGCAAACCCAGATCTTCTTCCTGGGTTTTTAAATCCGAAATTAACACAAAAACACTATTTTCATACCCAAACTCAAATGCCCCAAGAATAACACTTCTAGATAGCAATACCAAGGTACCCTAGCAACTTATAAACCTAAAATGGCTCATAAAACCACATCTAGAACACCCAATCCAAGAGGTGATTCAAACACCCAAATTACACAAAAAATGGATAATTTGCAAATAAGTTCCAAATCAAACAAAGAGGACATATATATCAACTAGAGCACCAAGGGAGTTAAAGATGAACATTTTTAACATAAATGGGGGGAAAGTAACTTACCCGGATTTTCTCAAAGGTGACGGAACTCGAAATTTCTTGGCTTCCTATGATCCTATCGACGATCTAAACAAGTTTCATGTTTTAAGAAATGAGAAATAATGAGAGGAAGATAGGTAGAATGAAGAGAGAAGGTAGAGAGAGAAACTTACCCTTCTTGACAATGGAGAGAGAGAGAGAGAAATGAGCTGGGAAAATTAAAAAGTGAGGGAGGAGGAGGAAGAAGAAGGAGGATATTAAAAGAAATGTTACACTTAAGCCCCTTCGCTTCTAACTAACGCAAATAAACCCCAAATAACCCTCTGATCATTTCATTCCCCTATTTCACACTTAACACAATATCGCCCAAATAATGCTAGACACAACTTAATATTATAAGATATAAAATGCGCACATAAATGAATAATCGAATAATTAAATATAATAATTAATTAATGCTAGAATTTAGAGACGGATTTTCGGGTCGTGACAAATGATCTGGATAAAGGGTTTTGCTTGTTTTTCCTTAGCAAACTGAGATGTAGGAAAACTAGTTGTTTTGCTTTTATGTAATACTCCCTCCGTCCCTAGGATTTTTGGTCAATTTAAATTTAAGTATACTTTGACCAATAATTTGAAACAAAATAATAATGCTCATAAAAATTTAAAAATTGTTACTCTATCACGGCTACTAATAAATTCAATAACTATTTTTAGATTTTCATTAAGATAATTATTTTTTTTCAAATTATTGGTCAAAGTATAATTAGATAGACCAAAAATCCTAATTCGAGTGGGACGGAGGGAGTATATTTTAAGCATTGCATAGTAAGTGTTTTAAGTATACGTAGGAGAGCATTTTGTAATGGTCGAGTGTTTCTGTGAATTGTGTTATGTGCTAACTTAATCTTCTCCTTAATCCCCTGTTCATTGTGCTTCTTTGGTGTAAATTGTTGGACATATGAGTAAGCAATCTCTCTCTAGTCCCCCTCCCCCTTCTCTCTCTCTCTCTTTTTGGGTTATTTGTTTCTCGTTTTGGTTTGAACCTAATACCAAGCCCCAAATTTTGGGTTGAAATCTTGAGCTTTTAACTTACAAGTTATGACTTAGTGAATTTTACTTTACTACAAATTTACAGCTAATATTTCTATTGGAATTTGCAGAATATAAGGATTGCGCTAAAGAATTTCGAAAGTAACATCATATTATCAAATGGAGTATAAGACCTAGTGTGGAGGGTAAGGAAAACAAAAGGCTTTAATCATTCTTATATTCATTCGAGTTATATATACATATGAAATTCCTATACTGACTGAATTGTTAATGGAATGGCAGCATTCTTAAAAACATATCAGATGCTCTCGTATCTTTTCAAGCTACAAGAGGTAAAAAGTTTATTTCAATTTCTGTACATCGTTGATTGCATTACATAGTTCAGTAATTCAGTATTTGAGTTTGATTTTTGGCTTGTAAAGGACAATATGAAGCCAATTCTTGGATTTACATATTACTAATGCAAGTATTGATCCTGGTTAGTTGGTCGCGATGCGAGAGGGTTATTGTATATTTGGTCTGTTTATATGATATCTTGGCGTATTCACTTGTTGTCATTCAATTCCTCGCGTTCTTCCTGTTAAGTGGTTTATGTTGAAGGATGGCATTGGTTGTTTTGGAGCATTACTAAGTGAGCATCTTTGATTGAGTTTGCTTTTTTTTTTTTTTTTTTTTTTTTTTTTTATACTGGTACCCTAGGTTGCTTTGTTTCAAGCACATCCTGGTAAATAAGCATAAGGATTATATCTTGCAATTCTAGAAGGGAGCAAAGAGAGCACAAATTTGGAAGTTTATGACTTCAAAAGTGGTGGAGAGGCAGCAGCACTGTTAATTTACAAAAATGGTGAGATATGATTTACACAACAATGTCGTTTTCATGAACAATCACAAGTTTTTATAATTACGCCTGTTATATGTTTAAAAGTATGTTCTCCTAGTGTCGTTCATAAATGACACATTGGTATCAATGCGAACAAATCACACAAGTCGCTACTAAGTACAGGCTTAGATGTAATTAGTGCAACTAGGTTGGATTTCAAATGGAACATTAATGGAGGTTTAGAAAACTTAGATGCAATTGGTGCAACTAGGTAAACTGTATGGTGAATTATGAGGCTTCTTAGTTTTTGTGGTTTGGAAAGGTTGGTATGTAAAAGATATTGTTAGGATAATGGAAATGGAAAATACTGTGTAAATACTTTAAAATGGAAATAGAAAATACTGAGGGTCTTGCAAACATGAATTTGAGACTCAACCACACAATTTTAGCACTCTTATGTGGGATTTTTTTTTTTTAATTTTTTTTTGTCATGCTTCATTATTGAAATTGACACAGGTATAAGAAGCTAGTGCAAAGAATAAAAGCAGCTGCAAAATAAGTGGTCATATTTCGTTAAGACATGGAAAACGGCGAAGAATTTTAAAACAAAAGAAATTACAATTAAGGAGGAATTAATAAGTTTAGTAAAAATAATGATATGTTCCTTCACATATAATTGTACAAACTCTAGAGGACAATGAGTGGTCATATTGCAACTGATTTCCTTTATTGTTTTGTGGGAACTTACATAGCTTGCTTTTAATTGTTGCTCTTTTATTTGCAATTTTGATTGTCCAAATTGACAGGATAATATATACACATACCATGCATGTACTTATTTGTTATGTGTTTTTATTTCAATTTTTTGTTCTGTTAGGTTCATTTTTTCTCCCTTTGTGTATACAAGTGCATGTGAATCTTAGCTCGTGTTTTTAAGGATGTCCAATGCTTTGACCATTTTCTGAACCCAAATATGGAATGTATTTTATGCTATCAGGTGACTAGCGTGAATGTTATTGCTCATTGTGAGCACCTCCATGAAATTATAATGACTTATTTTGTCTATTTTTCTATTTTGCAGATTATCATGATTACTATTTTTTTTTTTTGCTAGAACTACGACGTAATTACCTTTGGAAAGAACATTTATGCAGTTTCACATTGGGATATTGAAGATATGTTTTTGTTTTTATTTTCTTGAAGTAATATATTGAAGACATGTTCTTTTTTCCCACCGTGTTATTTGTGGATGTACTGACAAATCTTATGGTAATTAATTATAGAGTTTATATTTTGATAATGTGCAGTATTTTGCCAAATATATTGTTTTCTTAAATATATTGTTTACATAAATATATAAATATATTGTTTCAATAATGGAACATCAAATAAATCACATTTGCAACTGCGCAACGAGTGTATTTCGTAGTAGAAAAACTGGCTATGCTTTGGAAATATATCATAGAAAAATAGAGATATTTGGCGACGAAAATATTTCGTAGTAGAAGAACAAGTTAATAGCTATGAAATAAATCGTAGTTAAATATGAACTTATATACTATCAATATATTTTTGTAGTGCAAGACAACCTAAGTTGCGACGAAATAATTTGGTTGTTGAAGGAACCCATTTGGCTACAAAATATTTTTCGTTGGAGAGAACCATTTGTGATTATTTATATTTTTATCGCAAAATATATTATTCGACGAAACTTGTTTTTCGTAGAGACGCACATACCTACTGCTATGAAATAATTTCCGTCGCCCATAGTCTTTAGCGACGTTGCATAGGCGACAAAGTCGCGACAAAAACAGTTTCGTCGCGAAAAAGTTTTAGCTACGAAATCATAACTTTTTGCTACAAAATGTTTCGTAGCAAAATCTCATTTTTCTTATAGTGTCCTCGGCCTCGCCCAGTATTATCATATATACTCGCGTTCGCTTCAGGGAGCGGAGTAGAGCCAGTAGGGCGGGCTCCATGATTTTTCAACATGATCTCATTATTTTGCTCAGCCACAAGAAGGCATGAGATCAATTCAGAATACCTTCTAAAACCTTTTTCTCGATCTGCAGGAGCATATTCGAGGCATGAAATGTGGAGAATGTTTTTTCTAGCATATCATTATCAGTAATTCCCTCCCCACATAGTTTTAAATGTGATGTAATTTTAAACATCGTAGAATTATATTCACTTACGGTTTTAAAATCCTGCAAACGTAAATGAATCCACTCGTAGTGTGCTTTTGGGAGAACAACAAATCTTTGATGATCATACCTTTCTTTTAAATTGTCCCAAAATACAAGTGGATCTTTCACGGTGAGGTATTCTATTTTTAATTCTTCATGGACATGGTGTCGGAGAAAAATCATTGCCATAGCACGTTCTTGCATAGAGGCATTATTTCCGTTTTTGATGGTTTCTCCCAGACCTTTGGCATCTAGATGAATTTATGCATCTAATATCCATGATAAGTAGTTCTTACCCGTAATATCAAGAGCTACTGTAGAATGGTAGTCCTTTGGGGTTGTATTAGGGTTTTAGGATGTGTATGAGAGATTTCTGGGTAGGGAGGCGTTACACGAACCACCAAAGATTAATGGAGAAGAGGAGTGAAAGCAATAGACTAGTTAGCTAGGAGAGGACAGGTATTGGGGATGAACTATGAGGGAGAATGTTAATTCTCTTGTGTTGTTGTGTCAAATGGGCTAGGCCATCTATATATAATATTACCTTTACTAAGTTCACCCACAATCTCTCCTTTAAAGCTTAACTAGGCCACGTGTCGCGGTTGGTCCACGTGGCAATTCCATTACCCAATCCTCCAATCCACTACTCCTGGTGATTCCCGGTTGATTTGAGGTCATCCCACGGAACTTGTCCAATCACGTGGGAAAGTGGTTGAGGTACACGTGAAAGACACGTGCACTATATCTGTGGAATATAGGTATCCTACATTAGTCCCCCTGCGCAGGAAATTCTGCTTTGGAAATTTCACACGCAAATGGCGTTTTAATATATTGCTTAAAGTTGTGAATAACATCATAACACATCATTAGTGTATCCAAAATATAGGTGTATGTATTCAAGCTATAATAGTAGCGAAGTAGGCTCAATTCTTTTAGGATAGCCTTTTTCTTTGATATTTGATAAGAAAGATACGTTTTGGGTCACGCCAAGTCGTGGATTGGCTCATAGAATAATCGCGGTAAGACGACTTGTGTAGTCATGAATTCGAAATCAAGGAGGCCATTGTGGATAATGATAGACTTTTCAGATTGACACTTTTAAAGAGTGATTTTCGTTGGTTGCCCATCAATATAGTTTGTGGGAGCACAATTTGAATATGGGAAAACGCATAAGGCGGGAGGACCGTAGTAGAAAGGCACATGCAAGACAATTCTTTGCCTTTAACTAATACAATCTGGTATTCTTTTAGAGAAAAACAATAAATGCGTAGAAATGAAGCGCGAAAGAAGCGTGTATCGTACGTGCATGATGCATGTTAATCTCCGAGACATGCATATACAGGAAGGTATATTCGAAATGTATATTAAATAAGCATGATATGATATGCATGTACATGATATGCTTAATGAGAGGAGCGAGATGAAGATAGTAATGTGTCCACTAGTTTATCAACATCCGCACAATATATTTCTCTTAGGCTTGTTTATTTGATGTTGTCCCAATATAGGTGACATAAAGAAACGCAAGGTTTGTCATGATATGTTATAAGATGTAAGGCACACTCTAGATGGGTGAATAATATGATATATAACATAGAATAATAGCAATGATAATTGCAAGGTCGGAACAATAGATCGCATATATATTGCCAATAATGAATTGATATGCTTAAATACTAAGCAATTAAACATGTTGACCATAGAGACAAAGGCTATGTTTGAAATTGTTTCAATAAGTACATTTACGAGGGTGTATCTACGGGATGTATCTACGAGAGATATTTATCCCATACTAGTCCCCCTGCGCGGGGAACTTCATCTGGAAGTTTCGCGAGCATATATTATGTAGTAAGAGGTTGAAAGTGCAAGTCTTGTTAGCCAATAACTTAATACGAAGTCCGCAATTTTTTTGTTTAGATTACTATATAATGCGGGATGAGAATCATGCGAGATATAATAGTGCTGGATGATATGGAAAATGCGGACTCAAGTTGAGTGTTATGAAATATCGCGAGATGAATCTCCGCTATAAACAATATTTAGACTAGTTATGCATACTCAATGATACATTTAAGAAAGTACGAACTAAGTTAGACCCGTAAGTTTGCGTTTCTGGGTTATAACTCCGCATTGAGTAATAGTGCAGAACGATTCAATAAATAGTATAATAGTAGTGGAGCGCAATTTGCTTGACTTGTTTGATATTAGAGGGTTTGTAATTTCAAGTCTCGTGCATGCTAAAGTTGACACGGGCATCGTTATCATGGCATGAAGTTTGAATTTGAACATGTATCTCAAGGATATAACTTGCGTGGACTCTGATTTTGATGTCGCAGCACTAAGATAATGTTTAGGCATAAAGCTCAAGCGATAGAAGTTAGTATACGCTAAGCAGCCGCGGTACTAAGATAAAGATAAGTCATAGAGCCAGAACCAGTGGTTAGTGCAGACAAGAACGCCACGCCACTTACATAATTGGGTCAAGGACCGAAGATTAGAAAAGCTAGTGAAGTTGCGGAAAGACAATGCTCAATCTCAAAATTTTGTGAATGTGGGACTTTGTGATGACTTGGATGCTTTTAGACCAAATAAAGCTATACTTGTCAGGGGTAAGATTGATGCGGAACATGTTAGTCATGAAATCAAGCCTGCAATGATTTTTACCTTATTGGGCACAGCCAGATTGAGTCTTAAGCTAGTGTGGATTAAAAGGTAACAACACTAGCTTAAATCTGTAGATTAAAAGGTTACAAAACGAGTGCGGACCTTGACGGTTGCAATAGTAAACTTGGGTGCTTAATTGTTGCTTTAAGTGCGGACTATGCTCATCTTGACACTAAACAAGTAGCATAATGTTCCAAAATGATTGTAGAATATGCTAGTCACAACACTAGGGTTTGATGTGCTAAATTTGTCTTTGTAGTGCGGATGCTAGTTCGCGGCATTTGAATAGATAACGGAATATCTAAAAGTGAATGCGGAACCAGATTGTGCGGGAAGTAAATTGTACGGGAAGTAACTGAAATCATTTCGCATTAGTCTCCCACTAATAATAAAGTTGCAGAGTCATTTCCTTATGGATTTGCATGAATAGAAGTACGGGACAACATACACAAATGAGCAAATGGAGTCATCACATACTAGTCCCCCACTATTAGCCTAGTTTGTATTCTTCCCATTGATTTTGCGGGAAAGTTAAGTAGGTGAGGTATGGAAGGAAGGAGCAAATGCATTCATCCCATACTATTGATTTTGTGGGAAAGTTAAGTAGGTGAGGTACGGAAGGAAGGAGCAAATGCAGTCATCCCATACTAGTCCCTCAATATTATTGAAATTTATATTCTTCTCATTGATTTTGCGTGAAAGATAAGTAGGGTGGAGGTGCGGAATAAACTCGCGGAATGAGTAAATAAAGTCATTCGTCATTAGTCCCCCACTAGTATTAGAGTTGCACATGTTTCCCATTGATTTTACGGGAATGATCTCACTTTGATATATGACTGCATGAAGTCTTATGTTGGTTCAATTGCGGAGCATAACTCAGTTGAGGGTTTCAGTCATCGTTATAAGGCTTTTAAGATGTTGTAATACTTGCGTGAAAGTATTTACTCATTGTCATGTCTTTATACGACAACATGATTGAAGATAGATTATTTGAGGAACTATTAAGAGGCCTTTTTTGAAAATGATTTGAGAATATTATGAAGCGTATCAAGTTGATCACGACAATAATATGCACATTGGACACGCTGCTCGAGAAGAAGCACGACCACACTCAAATGGGGGGTTGATTGTACTCACAATGAGGAGCATGTCGCGAGCTAAAGATGGTGGATTGATTTTGTCTGCAAATTTGAAAGACGAATTAATTTAAGTTCACAAATTTAAAAGCGGGTTGATTGAGTCCGCGAATTAAGAATGCGGATTAAGCTGATCACAACATTGCTATGGAACCTGAGCACACTGCCAAGAATGAAAAGCATGACGCGGGTATGGATGATATGTTTGGATAATCGTCCATTAAATAAGTCACGTTTTGTCGTGAGTACGGACATGGATGGTCGCGATACGAAGTTAAAGTTGGTGTATAAAGCCCAAGTTATATAGCAATTTCTATTGATTTTGTGAAAAGTGCAAGTACGGTGGATGAACATGACACGCCCCCAGGTCCCGGGATCCCCTAATAGAACCTCGAACCCGGATGCGCGTGACTAACGAGGAACAAGAAACTAACAAGAAACTGGATGACATCTGTTTAATAAACTGACATGATATATATACTCAAGAGTAAGGAGCTATACTAGCTCACAACGCGAGTTTTAGACAAGAAAATTTAAAACCAAACTTAAATACATACACAGCGGAAATATGCCTAGCACATAAGCTGGCATCAAGAGTACTATACAAGATGTCTAGTGACAACAAGAACTGAACAAGACTGTCTACCCCAAAATAAGGAGTTATACAACACATAATACATCGTCCTCACCAAGTATAAAAGGACACAAGCCCCAAAATAATCACGATTTGCGTAGTAAGCTCCCAGCTATGTCGAGCCTCACTGCGCACTATCCTTCCTTTGATCTAAGGAAAACAATTAAACAAGAAACGGGGTGAGATAAATCTCAGTAAGCTATTAGATGCAACTACATGACATGTTATCATGCAATTCAAGTAGATACTCAAGTAATCATATATCAAGTATCATCAAGTAACAAGTATATGAGAGGCTAAGCCACTCATCAAGCAGCACATAAGGCTAAACAAGCAAGATATAAGGATATTGCTTCCTTCCTTATTCCTCCCAAGAATACCATTGTTGTCGTAGCTTGTATTACTTTGACAATCACGATCAATAACAAGAAACTGATTATTCAGTATATATCAGAAGACCCGGTAACCAGTGTCATTCTCAAGATCAAGACTCACGAGGTGTTCACGAGGTGTTCAAGAGTTTAGCATTCACTTAAGTTAGGCGTATTGCTCCAACCAAGGAAGCTATGCCCTTACTATGGCCGGTAGTAAGGGGTCAAGCGCAAGTACATAGGGACCCGATTGTCACTTAAGCCCCAGCTCTCGCGACAAGCGTGAACCTATATATTTCCGAACAAGCAAGGAGAACCAGCTGGACTCACACAAGAATGTACAAGTAGATATTTACTTGAACTACGGGAGAAGAACTAATCCAAAAGTAGTGGACTAGCTCAACAAGGAACATGCTTCAAGTAATCAAGAAGTCACCTTGTTATCAAGCAACTATATGCAATGTTTGCACATACACAACAAGAACATGTCTCATACAAGTTAGTGCTTGTTCATAGTACTTTCTAGTTCATTACCATACATATGTATTGGTGTCAAGCCATGTACAAGATTTTATTGTCTTATACTCAAGTTATCACTCCAATCTTTGGACATTCAAGCATGTATAAGAGTTATACATTTACTCTTACAAAATCTTAATCCTATTCCTAGGATGTTCAAGTCTAAAACTTTATGCTAATGCCCCTAAGGTGCACAATCATTGGTTTCAAGACAAGTATAACACATTAGTGCTTATTCATAGCACTTTCAAGACATAAAGAAGAGTTACTACTCTTATACTTAAGTTTTCATTTGAGTTCTATAAGTGTTCATGTTCAAGACTAAGTTCTCATTCTAATTCAATGAGCACTCATGTTCAAGACCAAGTTCTAATGCCCCAAAAAGTACATATACACTTGCTAGGACATCTTATACTAAGGCTCTATGCCTTAGGAGGGATAAACTTTCATCTCCATTTAGTTTGAAACACTTTTGTGAAACAGGGGTCATGGGCGGTCGCCCAACCCCAGCCTGGGCGGTCGCCCAAGATCACACTTTTTGACACCCTAGTCTGATGATATGGGCGGTCGCCCACAACCACTATGGGCGGGCGCCCAAGGCCTAAATCAGCAAAACCCAATTTCTTCCCCAGGCTTAGAATTCTCCGTCCCAAGCGTAGGAGTAACTTTTTACTACCATTTTAACAATACCCAGGGCATATAAGCATACTTCAAAACAATTGTTCAAGTATAATTTCCCTTTTTACCAAGTCTTTTATACTCCCCTTGTCCCAAAATTACAAGTACCACAAAAATTGCCCCAAACACAAAATTGACAAGCACAAGTATCAGGAATAACATTTATGCATGTTATTACAAGCAAGGGGGAACTAATAACCTACTTAGTCAAAAATCAAAGTTACCCAAATAAATTTCTGATTGGCCTGGAACGCTCTATTCAACGCCACAAATATTTATCCGGGATTAGAATCAAGAACGGAGGGATAATTAAGCTCGAGGAGTCGAGAATAGGGTAAAATCCTAACCCTAGGTTTAGAACAGAGGAAGCAACGAGAAGGAAATGAGAATTGCCTTCTCTGACAAACCCAAACAAAGATATACTTGCAACTTTCGAAAAATGACACTTAGGCCCCTCAAGTTTCACTTTTAACAAAAAGGCCCCTAAAGTTAAATTTTCACAAATGACCCAAAAGTCAAAACTAAACATTTAACCACCTTAATATTCTAAAGCAGTTAAAAATTTAACCCAAGTAAAACTAGCACATAATATGCAAGTTCAAGTATTTAACAAGTAAGTCAAATATTTAACAAGAAATAGGATGGGCGTTACATCCTCCCCACCTTAAAGAAAATTCGCCCACGAATTTTACTTACCAAAGTTTTCAAATAGGCTCGGGTATTTATCTCGCATCTCTTTCTCGGTTTCCCAAGTAGCCTCTTCTATTTCATGATTTCTCCAAAGGACCTTCACAATAGGAATCCTTTTAGCACGCAAGACTTGCTCTTTCCAGTCAAGGATTTCAACAGGTTGTTCCTCATAAGACAAATCAGGCTGAAATGGAATAGCCTCATACTTAAGAACATGCGACTCATCCGCCATATACTTGCGAAGCATAGATACATGGAATACATCATGAATACCAGATAAAGAAGGTGGTAAAGCCACTCTATAAGCTAACTTCCCAACTCTTTCAAGAATCTCAAATGGACCGATATAACGAGGAGATAACTTTCCTTTCTTCCCAAATCTCTTTATACCTCTACGAGGAGAGACCTTCAAGAATACAAAGTCACCTACCTGGAATTCAAGATCCCTTCTACGATGATCTGCATAACTCTTTTGTCTACTCTGAGCTGTGCGCAATCGATCTCGAATGAGTTTCACACTCTCAATTAATTGTTGAACCATTTCAGGACCCAAGAGTCTAGATTCTCCCACTTCATCCCAGCATATAGGAGATCGACACTTCCTGCCATAAAGAGCCTCATATGGAGCCATTTCAATGCTAGACTGATAACTATTATTATAAGCAAACTCAGCCAAAGGAAGGTGAGTATCCCAACTGCCTTTGAAATCCACAACACAAGCACGTAGCATATCCTCGAGAATCTGTATAAGTCTCTCAGATTGCCCATCAGATTGAGGATGAAAAGCTGTACTGAAATTCAATTTAGTACCCATGGCACCCTGAAGAGCCTGCCAGAATCGAGAAGTAAAACGAGGATCTCTGTCAGATACAATACTCACAGGAACTCCATGGAGTCGAACAATCTCTTGAACATACAAAGATGCCAACTGACAAGAAGTGAGCTGATTTAGTTAACCTGTCCACTATAACCCAAACAGCATCATGGCCTCGTCTGGTACGTGGTAAACCAGTCACAAAATCCATAGTAATATGCTCCCATTTCCACTCTGGAATTTCTAGTGGTTGCAACAAGCCTGCTGGACGTTGATGTTCCACTTTTACCTGTTGACAAGTCAAACATTTGGACACATACTCAGCAATTTCTTATTGTTCCACCAGAAATGTTTCTTCAAATCTTAGTACATTTTAGTGCTTCCAGGATGAATAGTATACTTGGCTTTGTGAGCCTCTTCAAGAACTTTCTTCTTAATCTCAAGATCAACTGGAATACAAACTCGGCCTCGAAAGGTAAGAATTCCATCACTGTTGAAAGAAAAATCTGGTTACTTTCCTTCATTCATTCCACTAATAATTTTCTGCAATTCAGAATCAATTACCTGAGCTTCTTTGATCTGTTGGAGTAAGTCTGAAGTAGCCTTTATATTAGCAAGAATAATTCCATGATTTGATTCACAAGGACTCCAATCACACAAGTCTTCAAACATCTTCCATTCACGAATCATTAAGCAAGAAATATAAGTCTTTCTGCTCAGTGCATCTGCCACAACATTTGCCTTTCCTGGATGATAAAGGATAGTACAATCCTGATCCTTCAATTTCTCCATCTATCTACGTTGTCTCATGTTAAGTTCTTTCTGAGAAAACAAGTACTTCAAGCTCTTATGATCAGTAAAGACTTCAAATTTGGTTCCATACAAATAATGCCTCCATTTATGCAAGGCAAAAATAATCGCAGCCAACTCTAAATCATGAGTAGGATAATTCTTTTCATAAGGAGATAATTTTCGAGAAGCATAAGCTATTACCTTGCCATCTTGCATTAAAACACAACCCAATCCTTCTTTAGAAGCATCAGTATAAACCATGAAATGCTAAGAACCACTAGGAAAAGCCAAGACTGGAGCTGTAGTCAAGCGCCTTTTCAACTCTTGAAAACTTGCTTCACACTTGTCATTCCACTCAAAAGAAATAGCCTTTCGAGTCAAATTAGTCAATGGAGTAGCAATCTTGGAGAATCCCTCAATGAACCTCCGATAATAACTAGCCAATCCCAAGAAACTACGGATCTCTGTCACTGTAATTGGCCTCTTCCAGTTTACAACTGCTTCAACTTTGGAAGGATCTACTGCAATACCAGTAGCTGACACAACATGCCCCAAGAATGAAACCTCTTCTAACCAGAAAGCACATTTGCTGAATTTTGCAAATAATTGTTTCTCACGAAGAACTTGCAATACCACTCTGAGATGTTGTTCATGCTCAGCCCGTGATTTAGAATACACAAGAATGTCATCAATGAATACCACCACGAAACAATCAAGATATGGCTTGAAGATATGGTTAATCAAATCCATAAATACAGCTGGAGCATTTGTCAAACCGAATGGCATAACAATAAACTCATAATTCCCATACCTGGTACGGAAAGCTGTCTTTGGTATATCCTCAGATCTGATTTTCAACTGATGATAACCACTTCTCAAGTCAAGCTTCGAGTACACTACTGAACCCTGAAGCTGATCAAACAAGTCATCAATATGAGGTAACGGATATTTGTTCTTGATAGTTACCTGATTAAGCTCTCTGTAATCAATACACAATCGCAGAGTCCCATCTTTCTTTCTGACAAATAACACTGGTGCACCCCACGGTGATACACTAGTCCTAATGAAGCCCATTTCAAGCAATTCCTCAAGCTGTGTTTTTAACTCTCTCAACTCAGCTGGAGCCATTCTATAAGGTGATTTAGAGATTGGTGCTGTACCTGTTAATAACTCAATACAGAACTCAAGCTCTCGATCAGGTGGCATGCTATACTCAGAAGAGAACACATCTGAAAATTCAGACACAACAGGAATATCTTCCATCTTGGGAACAGATAAATTCTGGTCAAGCACACATGCGAGATACCCGGCACAACCACGAGATAAAAGTTTTCTAGCTTTTAAAGCAGAAATAACATGTATAGCACATAAAGGCCTATCACCTTCAAAGGTAAAATCAGGCAAACCAGGGATAGAAAAAGTTACTACTTTTCTATAACAATCAACAGATGCATGATGCACATAAAGCCAATCCATGCCAAGAATCACGTCAAAGTCCCTTATAAGTAACACGACTAGGTCAGCAAGAAGGGCATGATCACCCACAAGAACCTCACATTTCTTGTAAACCTCAGAAGCAAACATGCAATCTCCCATAGGGGAAGATACTTCTAGCACATAAGGCATAGAATCAGGAAAAACATGCAAATGCGACACAAAATGAGATGCCACATAAGAATGAGATGAACCTGGATCTATAAAGACTCACGCTCTCGTGCTAGAAAGTAATATAATACCTCCTATGACCGCAGAAGACTCAGCTACACCCTGCTGATCTAGAGCAAACACTCGACCCTGAACTTTTGGTCGACCCCCACTATCTCTCTTAGTACCTGAGGCCTGTTGACTTGTACCCCCAACTTGACTTCCTTTGCTTTTAGGACAATTCTTGACAAAGTGCTCAGTTTCACCACATGATAAACACTTTCCTTGCTTTAGCCAACACTTGTCTTCAGAATGGCCTTCGTTCGAACAATAACCACATACTCTCCTGGGACCTTGGACTGTTGTCCTCGAACCAGTTGATACACTACCTTTACTTTCAGTTGGTTGTCGGAATCGACGATCTTGGCGGCTAGATTTACCACCCTTAGAACCAGATCCCTGAGCTTTCTCTGATACACGACCAGTCATGGTTGTTCCCAACTTTACCTTGTGTTCTTCAATGTCATTTTCAATAGCATAAGCCTTCTCCACTGCTTGATGATAACTAGTAAGCTGTAGAGAAAGAAGTTGCTTCCTATACTCAGTCCTCAACCCTTTTACAAATATCTGTGCCTTCTTGGTTTCATTTGGAACTAAGTGATCACAATACTTTCAATCCACTCCTTTGCCTTCTTAGCATCAAAGTCCCCGTCAAAACTACGAGGTTTCAACTTCAAGAACCTTGTAAGGCGATTAGGATAATCCCAGTCTACATTATCAACCATCTCTTCTTGAGGAGTTATAGATCTCAGCTGATTACTACCACTTGTACCTTCAGAACTCATTATACCTGTAGGTAAACACTCAGCGTTATTAACACCCCAAGACTCACCCATACCTAGGCCATAGACCCTATCCAGACTTAGAGCAAACCAAGGTAGTAAACAGGGTAGCTAAACCAGGGTAGCTCTGATACCAACCTGACACGCCCCCAGGTCCCGGGATCCCCTAATAAAACCTCGAACCCGGATGCACGTGACTAACGAGGAACAAGAAACTAACAAGAAACTGGATGACATCTGTTTAATAAACTGACATGATATATATACTCAAGAGTAAGGAGCTATACTAGCTCATAACACGAGTTCTAGACAAGAAAATTTAAAACCAAACTTAAATACATACACAGCGGAAACACGCCTAGCACATAAGCTGGCATCAAGAGTACTATACAAGATGTCTAGTGACAACAAGAACTGAACAAGACTGTCTACCCCAAAATAAGGAGTTATAAAACCCATAATACATCGTCCTCACCAAGTATAAAAGGACACAAGCCCCAAAATAATCACGACCTGCGAAGTAAGCTCCCAGCTATGTCGAGCCTCACTGCGCACTATCCTTCCTTTGATCTAAGGAAAACAATTAAACAAGAAACGGGGTGAGATAAATCTCAGTAAGCTATTAGATGCAACTACATGACATGTTATCATGCAATTCAAGTAGATACTCAAGTAATCATATATCAAGTATCATCAAGTAACAAGTATATGAGGGGCTAAGCCACTCATCAAGCAGCACATAAGGCTAAACAAGCAAGATATAAGGATATTGCTTCCTTCCTTATTCCTCCCAAGAATACCATTGTTGTCGTAGCTTGTATTACTTTGACAATCACGATCAATAACAAGAAACTGATTATTCAGTATATATCAGAAGACCCGGTAACCAGTGTCATTCTCAAGATCAAGACTCACGAGGTGTTCACGAGGTGTTCAAGAGTTTAGCATTCACTTAAGTTATGCGTATTGCTCCAACCAAGGAAGCTATGCCCTTACTATGGCCGGTAGTAAGGGGTCAAGCGCAAATACATAGGGACCCGATTGTCACTTAAGCCCCAGCTCTCGCGACAAGCGTGAACCTATATATTTCCGAACAAGCAAGGAGAACCAGCTGGACTCACACAAGAATGTACAAGTAGATATTTACTTGAACTACGGGAGAAGAACTAATCCAAAAGTAGTGGACTAGTTCAACAAGAAACATGCTTCAAGTAATCAAGAAGTCACCTTGTTATCAAGCAACTATATGTAATGTTTGCACATACACAACAAGAACATGTCTTATAAAAGTTAGTGCTTGTTCATAGCACTTTCTAGTTCATTACCATACATATGTATTGGTGTCAAGCCATGTACAAGATTTTATTGTCTTATACTCAAGTTATCACTCCAATCTTTGGACATTCAAGCATGTATAAGAGTTATACATTTACTCTTACAAAATCTTAATCCTATTCTTAGGATGTTCAAGTCTAAAACTTTATGCTAATGCCCCTAAG
The DNA here is from genome assembly GCA_026119855.1 of Campanula takesimana. Lineage (NCBI taxonomy): Eukaryota > Viridiplantae > Streptophyta > Magnoliopsida > Asterales > Campanulaceae > Campanula > Campanula takesimana. The sequence continues at coordinate 644,402 of JAOWBW010000086.1, forward strand.
GTGCACAATCATTGGTTTCAAGACAAGTATAACACATTAGTGCTTATTCATAGCACTTTCAAGACATAAAGAAGAGTTACTACTCTTATACTTAAGTTCTCATTTGAGTTCTATAAGTGTTCATGTTCAAGACTAAGTTCTCATTCTAATTCAATGAGAACTCATGTTCAAGACCAAGTTCTAATGCCCCAAAAGGTACATATACACTTGCTAGGAAATCTTATACTAAGGCTCTATGCCTTAGGAGGGTTAAACTTTCATCTCCATTTAGTTTGAAACACTTTTGTGAAACAGGGGTCATGGGCGGTCGCCCAACCCCAGCCTGGGCGGTCGCCCAAGATCACACTTTTTGACACCCTAGTCTGATGATATGGGCGGTCGCCCACAACCACTATGGGCGGGCGCCCAAGGCCTAAATCAGCAAAACCCAATTTCTTCCCCAGGCTTAGAATTCTCCGTCCCAAGCGTAGGAGTAACTTTTTACTACCATTTTAACAATACCCAGGGCATATAAGCATACTTCAAAACAATTGTTCAAGTATAATTTCCCTTTTTACCAAGTCTTTTATACTCCCCTTGTCCCAAAATTACAAGTACCACAAAAATTTCCCCAAACACAAAATTGACAAGCACAAGTATCAGGAATAACATTTATGCATGTTATTACAAGCAAGGGGGAACTAATAACCTACTTAGTCAAAAATCAAAGTTACCCAAATAAATTTCCGATCGGCCTGGAACACTCTATTCAACGCCACAAATATTTATCCGGGATTAGAATCAAGAACGGAGGGATAATTAAGCTCGAGGAGTCGAGAATAGGGTAAAATCCTAACCCTAGGTTTAGAACAGAGGAAGCAACGAGAAGGAAATGAGAATTGCCTTCTCTGAAAAACCCAAACAAAGATATACTTGCAACTTTCGAAAAATGACACTTAGGCCCCTCAAGTTTCACTTTTAACAAAAAGGCCCCTAAAGTTAAATTTTCACAAATGACCCAAAAGTCAAAACTAAACATTTAACCACCTTAATATTCTAAAGCAGTTAAAAATTTAACCCAAGTAAAACTAGCACATAATATGCAAGTTCAAGTATTTAACAAGTAAGTCAAATATTTAACAAGAAATAGGATGGGCGTTACAGAACATGTTGAGCTAGTAAATGAAACTATCCCATACTAGTTCCCCACAATTGTGAGTACGAATGTCTCGCTAATTATTTTTCACAAAATTGTTTGACAAGTTTGTGCGCTTTTGAAATTGTGCATTTATTCACTTTTAGACTTTGTGTAATTCCTTGATGTAAAATTTATGCACTTGCGATTTACACCTTTGATGTGTAACTTATACACTTGTGCAATTTATGCACTTTTATGATTCAAGCATTTTTGAGATCTATTATGTGGCGTCTCGACCTTAAAATGGTTTATGAGATCAATCGCGAAGCGTCTCGGCCTTAAAATGGTTTTTGAGGTCGATAATGAGGCGTCTCAATCTTAAAATAGTGTTTTTAGATCTATTATGAGGCGACTCAACCTTAAAATGTTTTTGAGAACTTTTATGAGGCTTCTCGATCTTAAAATGATTTTGAGAACTGTTATGAGGCGTCTCGACCTTAAAATGGTTTTGAGAACTGTTATAAGGCGTCTCGACCTTAAAATGATTTTGAGAACTGTTATAAGGCGTCTCGACCTTAAAATGGTTTTGAGAACTGTTATCAGGCGTCTCGACCTTAAAATGATTTTGAGAACTGTTATGGGGCGTCTCGGCCTTAAAATAATTTTGAGAACTGTTATGAGGCGTATCGACCTTAAAATGGTTTCGAGAACTGTTATGAGGTGTCTCGACCTTAAATGATTTTGAGAACTGTTATGAGGCGTCTCGACCGTAAATGAATTTTGTGAGATCTATTATGAGGCGTCTCGACCTTAAAATGATTTTGAGAACTGTTATGAGGCGTCTCGACCTAAAATGATTTTGAGAACTGTTATAAGTCGTCTCGACCTTAAATGATTTTTGTGAGATCTATTATGAGGCATCTCGACCTTAAAATGATTTTGAGAACTGTTATGAGGCGTCTCGACCTTAAATGATTTTGAGAACTGTTATGAGGCGTCTCGACCTTAAATGATTTTTGTGAGATCTATTATGAGGCGTCTCGACCTTAAAATGGTTTTTGAGATACATTATGAGGCGTCTCGACCTTAAAATGGTTTTGAGAACTGTTATCAGGCATCTCGACCTTAAAATGATTTTGGGAACTGTTATGAGGCGTCTCGACCTTAAAATGATTTTGAGAACTGTTATGAGGAGTTTCAGCCTTAAAATGATTTTGAGAACTGTTATGAGGCGTCTCGACCTTAAATGATTTTGAGAACTGTTATGAGGCGTCTCGACCTTAAATGATTTTTGTGAGATCTATTATGAGGCATCTCGACCTTAAAATGATTTTGAGAACTGTTATGAGGCGTCTCGACCTTAAATGAATTTGAGAACTGTTATGTGGCGTCTCAACCTTAAATGATTTTTGTGAGATCTATTATGAGGCGTCTCAACCTTAAAATGATGGGATCATCGCGTGCACTGACGGCTACACTAATGTATCCACAAATAGTGTGATTGTTGCGTGCACTGATGGCTCCACAAACATATCCGCAAATAGTGTGATCGCGCGTGCGCTGATGGCTACGCAAACGTATTTGCAAATGGTGGGATCGTTACGCGCACTAATGGCTCCACAAACGTATCCGCGAATGATGGGATCGTTGCGCGCACTGATGGCTTCACAAACCTATCCGCAAATAAATGTGAGTCAATTTGGTCACAACATTGTTGTTAGACATGTAAACATGTTTGTAGTCATAAAACGATTATGCCATGTGTATTGCATTGATAGAATTCTTTAAACAAATTATAGTCTCTTTGCGGGAGATATGATAGTCTCTCTGCGGGAGATAATATAGTCTCTCTGCGGGAGAAAAGATAGTTCCTCTGAGGGAAATGAGATTGTCCCTTAGCGGGAGGTGTAATTGTTCTTCTGTGGGAGGTAAGATAATTCCTCTGCGGGAGATAAGGTTGTCCCTCTGCGGGTGATAAGATAATCCTTCTGTGGGATATGAACTTGTTCCTCCGTGGGAAATGAAATTGTCCCTCTGCGGGAGATATTCCCTTTGCAGGAGATGAGAATGTTCATGTGCGGAAAAGTCTCTCTGCGGGAGACAAGAATTTCCCTCTGGGGGAGATATGCTAGTCCCTCGGTGGGAAGTAAGATTGTCCCTTTGCGAGAGATAAAATTGTTTCACTGTGGGAAGCAACTAATGGCTGAAAACATGAAAGACAATAATCCACGAACCAAGTATAAAATATTCTTCATTTTCGGGGGGCATATTTTGAATATTTGAGGAACCATAATTGCATATATTAAGTAAATTGCTAAGCATGAATTAGAATCCTCGCGCTTGTGCGGAAGCAAATAAATCAGGATGTACCATAGCAAATTCATAAGTAACTATGGTTTACCTAAATTTATAGAGTGATATATTCATGGCATGTTCAAATAGATTTTCATAGCTTGTTATTAACAAGAAAGCGTACTTAGGACATGGCATTTACCTTGTTAAAGAGCACATCTCAATAGTGAACAAAGTTATAATAAACTAAGTTTGAAATAATAATCATAGTCAAACGCAATTCTATTTGTGAGCTATGTATGCCTTTAAGGTTCACAACTTGATTGTGTGATGGATCATTCTTAGTTCCACAAATATACTCACTAGTAACGGGTGACTAATAAACAATAAAGTGAGCATGTGGTGCGTACACCAAGTTTTGTGCTATCCATTTATTAAGCAATGATAATATCTAAAGTGTGATTTTCAATTACACAAGTAAAGGGCGCACTTAGGATAATGATGTATATGTATCCCATTGCCCCCCACTCCGTAGTCTCGTGCTTGTCTCGAGAGTGTGGAGTATTATTCGCTTGCGAGTTTTGTTATTATTCAAGTTGTTACATAACATTGTTATACTATCGAAGATGCAAATAAAATATTCACAAAATATAGGGGCAGTTATTTGCATTTTAGGTATGTACCGCTAATATATATATTTCAAGCATAATTCATGCATTTTAGTGCAATAAGTAACTAGTCATACTTGTAAATCATGTCACCAATCATGTAATGTAAGCAATTACCAATATTCAAATAGTAATAACAAGTCTAGGTAAAATTTCTAGATAATTTTGTGTATACTAAAGTGTAGTGGTAAACTAGTCCTTAATTCATTTCATATTATTACATTTAGCGAGAAAAAGGTGCATAATATTTTGACATATTAGCATATATTATTTAAAGCAATAAAGCATCATAAGCAGTTAAGTAGCATGCTTGAGAGTGCACTTCTAGAGTATTACAACATAATGAAGGCATATAGTTATAGTTTCAACATTTGAACATGGGATTGCATTAAGAGATAATTGAATTAGCATGGAAAACTACGATAGATTTTTTATTTTTAACATTTTAATTATGCAATAGATATGCGAAATCATGATCATGTGATGTAAATTTGCAAAAACGGAGTGCAAAAATGGAAAGAGCACACCTGAAAATGGGTTAGCAACCTTTTTGACGGAGATTTAACGAAGGCTGACGGAATCCGTTAGATATTTAACAGAGTCGTTAAGCAACGGAACTTTAAGGGACCTTTTATGCATCTGACTGAAACTTTAAGGACCAAAACTGATATTAACAGATAGAGATGGATTCCAAGTGCGTCAAATAGAAGAAGATATTTTCTCCAGTGCGTGAGCTGCGTGTACGCGCGTAAGATCTACTTTCACGGAGCATGTTGAGCGTGAAAAGTATATGGCCGGAAATTGATGGATTTCGACCAAAGAGCAGCCGGATCTCGCCGGCGGTTATGCGTTTAAATCCAGGGTTACATTAATTTCGACTGCTGAGTTCCGTCTTTGTGAGGGGAGTTCGGATCTGGTATCCCCACTCTATGTTCGTCGCTGCTGGATCGTTAAGGTTGCGACCGGAATCTTGCCGGAGGTGCGAACCAGCAAAGGGGAGCGACTGCGCATCTGGGCTCTATTTGCTGCGATTTCTTCGCCCTTGGCTTTGTCTTAGAGTGACGCATCAGGACGGTGTTGTTCGCTTGTCCTGCCGGAATATCATCGGCGAATGAGGACGGTGAAAGGTCGCCGGATTCTATGGAAGCAACTGGCTTCGCGTAGCAGGGCCGATGAAGATGATATTGGTGGCGCCTGCTTCGTATTTTCAAACTGAGTATGGATCTGGTGTCCGTTTAGTGCTTCCATATCTAGAGTGGAACCGAGAAACAGTTTGAACTTGCCAGAAACTGGGTAGCGTTGTAAGTACAGTAAACTAGGGTTTTGTGCCCCTTCTTTCTGAACTTTTGCTTTTTGTTTTCTCTCCCTCTTCTCTTTGCTGTGAATGATTATGATTTCGGCAGTAGTACAGTACCACCGGTAGCCATGGCAGCCAGAATTTCTGGCAGTGTGGTTGAGCGTGTGAAATCTCCGATGAATGCTATGAATACCTCCCCAGCAGAGTCGCCAAATGTAGAATGGTAGTCCTTTGGGGTTGTTTAGGATTTTAGGATGTGTATGAGAGATTTTTGGGTAGGGAGGCGTTACACGAACCACCAAAGATTAATGGAGAAGAGGAGTGAAAGCAATAGACTAGTTAGCTAGGAGAGGACAAGTATTGGGGATGAACTATGAGGGAGAAGGTTAATTCTCTTGTGTTGTTGTGTCAAATGGGCTAGGCCATCTATATATACTATTCCCTTTACTAAGTTCACCCACAATCTCTCCTTTAAAGCTTAACTAGGCCACGTGTCGCAGTTGGTCCACGTGGCAATTCCATTACCCAATCCTCCAATCCACTACTCTTGGTGATTCCCGGTTGATTTGAGGTTATCCCACGGAACTTGTCCAATCACGTGGGAAAGTGGTTGAGGTACACGTGCAAGACACGTGCACTATATCTGTGGAATATAGGTATCCTACAGCTACAAAGTCAAGTTTTGTGAGATTTGACATTATAAAATTTTGAAATAACTTGAAATGAGACTAGGTAGATCTTACCGATACCGTACCTACTTCGGTAACTATAGCTCAGGATGTGGAACTAGAACGAAGTCGTGCTGATAACGTGTTATAAAACTGGAGAATTAAGAGCAGAATCTTAATAGAGAATATTTTATTTCAAGACTATTATAGAGAGAGTATACAAGAGAGAAAGATAGAAGTTAGGAACTTCTGAGGTGTATTGAAATGAAAACTAGAGCTTACTATTTATAGGTGGAAATTGGATTCCTCTGTAAACTTCCATAAGGATAAACATTATCCTTTAGTAAGGCTTCCTTAGTAAGCTTCATTGAAGATATTTGCCAAGCTTCCCTAATAAGCTTCACTGAAGATACTCCCTCCGTCCCACCTCACTTGACACCCAAGAGGTGGGCACAGTAACTAAGGAAAAAGAATAAAATAAAGAAAATGTGTGGTAGAAAATGAAGAGAGAGAATGAGTGGGTAAATAGTAGTGTTTGTTGAATAAATTGAGTGGTGGAAAATGAAGAGAGAGAATGAGTGGTGGGGTAGAGTAAATATAAAATTATAAAATGTAAGGCTATTTTGGGAAGTGTCAAGTGAGCTGGGACGGACTAAAATGAAAATAAGTATCAAGTGAGCTGGGACGGACGGAGTATTTACAAAGCTCCCTAGTAAGCTTTCCTGAAGATATTTACAAAGTTTCCCTAGTAAGCTTTGCGAAAGGTTATCTTGTAAACTTCTGATTCAAATGACATCTACACAATAATATATCATAACAGCCTTTTTGTTTTGCTTTAATATACTAACATTTATTGGGCTTATCCTTTCCTTTGGAAATATATACTCCCTCCGTCCCACTAAGAGTGAGACTTATTTCCCTTTTGGGCCGTCCCACTTAAAGTGAGACTACCCAAAATGGAAATGTTTTAATATACTTATATTCATCATTCCCCACTATTTAAACCCACTCATTCTCTCTCTTCATTTTCTACCACATATATATCACTTTATCTTAAATATCGTGCCCACTCCTCTAGTCTCACTCTCTATGGGACGGAGGGATATATATATATATATATATTGGGCTTATTTGGCTAGTCTCAAAAGAGAAGTCAGCCCTGGTGGGGTGGGGGGGGGGGGGGGGGGGGGGAAGGAACGTCACTTTGCCTCTTGCATGAATTGGAACTTCGCTAACGGGAGCGGCAGCCGCAGCCCGTCACCACTCTCCGGCATCCTGAAAAGAGAACAAGTATCGAACCCTAGCCCCTCCTATTGAAATCTCAAATCCCTAAATTTCTTAAATCATTAATAAAATTAGTGATTTGGGATTAAAATCCCCTTCTATGTTCTAATTGATTACATCAAATCACCAATTGATTCCTGGAATTGTACTGATGCTTTTTTAAGGTTCTTTTCTTTTAAACTGTTATTGTTTAAATCATACTAAATCAATATTGTTATGTGTTACAATATGGTTGTTTTATTTCCTCTGCTTGTAGGATTTTGATGTTATATATTCTTGTTATACAAGCCCAAATCTCATGCATAATGATACAATACTTGATGATTATCATAATGAAATTGATGTGTTAGTTTACATCTGTAAACCTAGACTTTGTTTACTGTTACTCCCTCCATCCTAAAATAAATGACTATTATTGTCCCTAAATAAACGACTTTTTTGAAACTTATTCTGAAAAAACTTTGTCCCTTATTAACTCTTTTTTCTATGGGGAAATGACAATTTAGGGTCCAAAGTTTAGGGGGTGTGTGCTAATAGGGGTCTGATGTTTTAATTTTGTCAATTTAGGGTCCAAAGTTAACAACGTTAGTCAATTTGAGGTTTTTTGACGGAAATGTTAGAAAAAATCGTTAAGCCACCACGTGCGTTGCACATGCAACTTAACTGACATTAATTGGGGTTAAAATTACCAATTTACCCTTCATACCAGACCCTAAATTGACAAAATCCTAAAGTTTGGACCCTGTTTTGTCATTTTTAAAAACTAACAAATTCAATTTCAAAATTTTCCACTTCACCGTATATTAATTAAATAAAAATTATTTTTATGCATGTTTAATGTATTCAAATTTAAAATAAATATTGTATTAGATATAAATATGTCATTACCCTATTAATAACTATAATAGAAAAAAATGAATAGAATGATAACATTAAATATTAAATGATAACAAGATAATAAAATCTATATATGTATATATATATATATTACTTAAAAATATAAAATACATTAATATAAAGTACCTAAAGACAAAAATTGTAATTTAAAATAAGTATAATTGTTATAAGATACCTAAATATATAAATATGTCATTTTTTAAAAGAATTTCTCTAGCCCTTGTAGTCTTATTGGACTTTATCTTTTAAGGATATATGTTTGTAATTACAAATAAATATAATTGGTTATAAATTAATAATTAAGAATTATCAAATAGCACAACTTACACAATAGGCCTAGAAATATATAAGGTAATGACATATTTATATCTAGTACAATATTTTTTTTAATATTTAATATTTTTATTTCTTTACTTTGAATCAGTATATTTCGTACAAAAAATATATATTTGTTACAGAAAATTATATACATATATACATATTTACATATATATACATATATATATATATATATATATATATTATCTTGTTATCATTAATATTTAATATTATTATTCTATTTTTGTTTTTTTCTGTTATAGTTATTAATATGGTAATGACATGTTTATATCTAATACAATATTTATTTTAAATTTGAATACATTAAACATGCATAAAAATAATTTTTATTTAATTAATATACGGAAGTGGAAATTTTTGAAATTTAATTTGTTAGTTTTTAAAAATGACAAAACAGGGTCCAAACTTTAGGATTTTGTCAATTTAGGGTCTGGTATGAAGGGTAAATTGGTAATTTTAACCCCAAATAACGTCAGTTAAGTTTCATGTGCAACGCACGTGGCTACTTAACGATTTTTTCTAACATTTCCATCAAAAAACCCGAAATTGACTAACGTTGTTAACATTGGACCCTAAATTGATAAAATTGAAACATCAGACCCCTATTGGCACACACCCCCTAAACTTTGGACCCTAAATTGTCATTTCCCCTTTTTCTATTCTTTTCATAGCTCATTTTATTTTAGCAAAACAATTTTTTTTAGTGAATAGCAAGAATATATATGAATTTTTCTACAGAATATCAATGTTTTCATAATGACTTTAAATTCAAAATGGTCATTCATTTTGGAACGGACGGACTAATTTCTTTCTTAGTGATTCATATTGATCTGCAAGATATTCACATAAATTGTTGTCGTGTAGAAGACTCTCTTGTAACATGTGTTCTATATATTAATCAGAAGGAGAAATTTGTATAAGAAATTCGCATGAATGAAAATGTAAGTCACTGCTGATACTTTTCTGATCGTGCGCTCTAGGTCGAAGTGCTATTCATTTGAGAGGGATTACCATGGGGGATCATCCACCAGATTTTCAATTGTACAATACGATGACAAAGCAAATGGAGAAGTTTGTACCTAAAGAGCCAGGCAAAGTTGGAATGTATGTCTGCGGTGTAACTCCTTACGATCTTAGCCACATCGGCAACGCTCGCGCCTATGTTGCCTTCGATGTCCTCTACAGGTTCGGTTATTCTTTCACTGTATGTATGTGTGTTTGGATTTGTTTTTTCTTCATGAATTTGATTGATATTTGAAATCAATGGATTGTCTCTCTTTCTAGATATAACTTTGAAATTGAACAAGGTGAAGTTCTGTGCGTCTTGAGTGACAAAAATTTAATATAACTTTTAAATTGAACGGATTAAACTTACTGTCGTCTTGACCTTAAACAAATGGATTGAATGACATAATTAGAATTGATACTAACTATGAAGGCTACCATACTCCCTCCGTCCCACTCGAATTAGGACAAATTTTCATTTTGGGTGTCCCATTCGAATTAGGATAACCCAAAATGGAAATGTTTTCTTTAAAGGGACCCACATTCACACTCACAACAACTTTCCACTCATTATTCTCTACCCCACTTTCTCTCTCTTACTTTACTTTTCATACTCACAACACCTACTCCACTAACAATTTTTCCTTAATCCCCGTGCCCAACCCAAAAATCCTAATTCGGGTGGGACGGAGGGAGTATATATAAGCTAAAACGCTTATCCAAGGCAATTGCAACAATAAAAGACAGTTAAAGTATTGGCTTAAGATGCTCTGTGAACCACTATCGAAATCCTTCTCAACAACTTACCTTGAATTTAAACCATATATGCAACATGATTTATATAATTACATATTCCTCCTCATTTGCGTCTTTATGCTGAAAATGTGCTTTAACAGGAAGTGAAAAGAGGGACCAAGCAAAATGGCCTATAAGAAGCTACCTCTAAAAAGAAGCCCTTTTTTTAATTGATTAACTATCTTAGTCGATCATCATTGCGTACTGCACAAAGCCCAAATAAATACTGATTTGCCTCAGCAGCAAAGAGTTACGAAACACTAATAACTTGTGAGATGATGTAATTGTAGGTATAACTACTGTTATTAATCCAACTCAGTAATTTATTTATTTTTTTAATTTTAATAACTTGTTTTCAACTAGTAATATTTGACATATGGTATTTAAGAGAAATGTCTCATCACTTGATCTTTTGTATGTGGTTTCACTTTTCTTGTTTAAATAAGGCTTTCAATTGATTAAAGCTGTTTTTTTTTTTAATTTCATTATTTTATTTTTAAATATTAAGAAGAGCAGACCTAATATTTCCTTCCTTGCATTGAAATAATGAAGGTACCTGAAACATTTGCGCTACTAAGTTGTATATGTCCGAAATTTCACGGATGTTGATGACAAGGTAAGAAGTTCAAGTATCTTATATTTCGTGTGTGTGCTAGGTTTGAATTTGGGATAAATTGACATTGTTTTTTAAAGTCCCTGTTTTTGTTAAAATAATCGTAAGGCCGAAAGAGATGTGAGATTATGAACAGTGGAATGGTTATTCTCTAAGACCTTTTAGTTGTTGTCTAACATATATATATTAAAGAAGGAAATATCATAATTGAAATAAAAATTAAAGTGCAAGACAAGGAACTAAAAGAGACAAGAGGCGAGAATTTTCAAGATGGTTCGGAGGAAAACCCATCTCCTACTTCCACCCCCACTGTCAAGTGAGGTCAATCCACTATAATCTTCTTTCCAAGAATTACATAGATCGACAAGGCAAGTTCCTTGAACCCCCTCTTCTGTATTGACACTTCTATTAAGACTGCTTCTTCCAAAGCAAATAAAAAGAAAAAAAAAATCACTAGTGTGAATATCAAAGTAGTTCTTCCTTGGAGTGACACATGAGTTGTCGGATTGAAGCAATGCTTTAGTTCGGTGTTCCCCTTAATGCTTGCAAGGTTTGGTTGGGTTGACATTCAAAGGATTAAAAGGGTGAGGGAATAAATGGTGAAACGTTAAAGGGGTGAAGGGTTAACCGTCAAGGTTTTGGGATCGGTTTTTGGGGTGTAAATCTTAGTGTGTGCAATTGGTGTTTATTGCACACACTAAGGTTGCGACATTGAAAAAAAAGGGAGGGGTGAATTGGTGTTGGATTCACACGGGTAAATGGGGTGTTTGAGTTCAATTTCTAAGGGGAAGAGGAAGTAACCGTTGTTGAAGCTTGGTTCTTGTAGAGACTTCAATGCTCAGTCAATGTTGGAGAATGGGGTAAGACCACTTTTCATTAAACCCTTTGAAAATACTCATGCAAGAGTCGAATTGCTTTCCACGTTGAAATGTTGAATGGTAAAGGTATTTTTCACTTTAACCCTTGACATATGATTATCGTTGTTTCTCCCTTATGGTAATTCAGATATAACTTTTCACCGGGTGGTAGGATGAAAATCCGATTGCCCAATCTTGTTCATTATTGAATTTGATTTCCGTTGAGTCTAATATCCATTATATTCCGGTCTCGATATGTGGTGAAAATCGCTGTTGAAAAACATGAGAAACTTGGAGGGGCATTTGTATAACTTTTGCAATCTTAGTCCCCTTAAATGATCAATCTTCACCAAAACAATTATTTAGGACCTAACAGTTTCTATCAAAAAAAAAAGTTCGGACCTAACAGTTTTGTTGGGGAATAATTTAATGAAATCATTGTAGTATCAAAATAAAGGATTTTTTAGCCTCTCAGAACCTCTTTTCCTTTGTTTAGAACAAGATGAGTTTTAAAGTGGTGTAATTTCTTCCGAAGAGTTCTAGTAGTGTCAAATACCGGAGACAAGCAACATGCAGTCAACGTAGTGCAAATGCTGTCACATGATATATTCCCCTTCAGTTATTTGTGAACTTCCTTTTTCTAATTGAATATTGTCCCACAGAATCATATTGAAATGTTTATGTTGTGATTGGTTGTTAATCTTTTCTGCGTAAAGCAGCTGAGCTTGAGGAGGATCCATTATTCTTAAGTGACCGGTTTTGCAAAGAATTTCTCATTGACATGAGTGATCTCCAGTGCCTTGATCCTACTCATCAACCACGAGTCTCTGAGCATATGGACCAAATAAGAACAACGATAGAACAGGTGCTCTGATTATGCATATTCTAATATATATTCTCTCTTTCTTGGAGCTCCACAGTGGCTTGTTATGATGATGGTCATTGGCTTCTACTATACTCCCTCCGTCCCAGCACAAGTGACACTTTTAGTCAACTTGATTGCACTTTGACAAATAATTTGAAGAAAAAATAATGATCTTAATGAGAATTTAAAAATGGGTTAATTGCAATCTAGTTACCTGAGTTTTACAAAATTCTGCAATTGGTTATTAAATTTGTCAAAGTTGCGATCCGGTTCCTGAGTTTGCTGAACCGGAGCAATCAGGTGTAAAACTCGTTAGCTAGTTAAAAAAATAACGAAATGTATATCATGTGCGAAACATGTGACTTTTATTGAGGGCAAATATGTCATTCCCACTCGTAAATGAATCTCACTTACAAATATTTTAGTTTCAAGTGTTAAAAATAAAAGATTAGGGGTCGAAATGTAAATATGCTTCATCTTCAACCTCTAGCCTAATCCCCCCCACCCAAAACAGCCACCATCATCCTATCGCCACTATCTACCCACCACCACCTTCGCTATCATCAAACCCAGATCACCACCACCACCACCAGAGCCGCCGTACCTTCCTCGATGTCGCCACCATCAACTGGGTTCGTGACCGAGCCCTCGACCACGCCGTCGAGAAAGAATGAGACCTCAAACCCAAGCTCAACCTCAAGAACCTCATCAAATCCGAACCCTCAAAGTCCCTCCCTCTTTCCCTCATCGCCCAAAACAAAGATTCCCTCGGCATTCACAATCACCACCACCGGGACCAAATCGATTTTCTCCGAAATATCAAACCCAACTAGAATTTCCCAACAATAATTCACAATCACCACCACCGGGACCAAATCTCAACAGAAAATTCAATTGCTTAATTCCACTATTGTTGACTGAATTGATATTGTACCTTGGGATTTCGCAGCATAGTGGTGACTAGAATTGCCCAGGTGAACAAAATCTTGGGTTGAATTGCATAAAATTCACCCGACGTACGACAGCCTGGATGAAACGGAGAAGTTGCAGTCGTCTGGATGGGGTTGCCGGATCTGCGGTGTTTGTTGACCGGCGAGAATGGAGAGGGATTGGCGGCGGGGACAACAAAAAGACTCACGGCGATCGATGTCGGCACTAGAGGAACGCCGGAGCAAGGGGAGACGAAGGCGGACTGCGGCAATGGCTTCTGATCAGAGATGACAATCTTGGCCGGAGATGAGAAAAGACAACGAAGGGTTAATTGCAATTTGGTTGAGAAAAGATAATTTTGACCTCAGTTAAATGTCACGTGTTTGGCACATGCGACGACTGTGTTAGAATTTTAACAAGTTAACGGATTTTACACCAGATTGCTCCGGTTCAGCAAATTCAGGAACCCAATCGCAACTTTGACAAATTCAGTAACCGATCGCAGAATTTTGTAAAACTCAGGTAACCAAATTGCAATTAACCCATTTAAAAATTGTTATTGTATCACGATTGATAATATTTTCAATAACACTTTTTAGATTTTAATTAAAATAATTATTTTTTATTTAAATTATTGGTAAAAGTGTAATCAAGTTGACCAAAAGTGCCACTTTTACTGGGACGGAGGGAGTATATACATATATCCTTGTACCTACCTTACATGAACAAAGTACGTTCGTGTATGACTTGATCAACATTACATCTATTTAAAGAAAAATTTATCGGTGTCTTGTGAAATATCCTGTGTATATACAAATGTGTTGTTGGGATGATTAACATTACATGCCCCCATGTGCCCAGTTTCTATGCAGTTTTATAACGATTCCTTCTCCTTGTTTAACTTGGTGTGCGTCTTTGGTCTACTGCTTCCATAACCATCTCTTCACCTTTATAATTCTCCGATATTCTGACCATGCCTTCTGCAAGATACCAATATTGAGACTTTAAGTGTTTCCATTTAATAAGAATTTGTATATATATATATATTTCAGTCTTTTTTCTGAATATAATAATTAGAATGCCTGAAAACTGTGTTGATATTGGGATTTAAGAGTTTCCATTTGTTAGTCTGCCTTTGGTAATATACACATTTTCCTTTGGCTCGTGTTGGGGGGGATTTCTTATCTGCTTATCTCTTTTCTTCCCTCTGTTTCTATACAGAAAAGTAAATTAATAAAACAAAGAAATGTAGATTAACATGGAATTAGCTTGGTTATATATATATATATATATATATATATATATATATATATATATATATATACAGGGTCGTGCTCCTGTGAGAACCTAAATATCGTGAGAACCGTGAGAACTTGGATACATTAAGTTTTTACCTAATGTATCCAATGGTTCACTTGGATACAATGGATACATTAGGTAAAAACTAATGTATCCAATGGTTCACTTGGATACATTGGATACATTACTTGGATACATTAGGTTCTTACCTAATGTATCCAAGTTCTCACGATATTTAGGTTCTCATTGCTCAAATGAGAACCTAAATATCGTGAGAACCGTGAGAACTTAATGTATCCAATGATGTATCCAAGTGCACATTGGATACATTAGTTTTTACCTAATGTATCTAAGTAATGTATTCAATGATGTATCCAAGTCAAGTAATGTATCCAATGATGTATCAAAGTGAACCATTAGATACATTAGTTTTTTACCTAATGTATCCAAGTTGTCACGGTTCTCACGATATTTAGGTTCTCACATGAGCACGACCCTATATATATATATTATTTTATTTTTATCTTTTTGTCATCACTCATGGTATACGTGGCTTTTAACTGTGTTTTTTTTAATGGTCATTTGGCATTCACCGGACTAGGTGGCGTATGCAAAATTTTTATTGCACTTAACTAAATGAATGTAACTACCTCACAAAACAATTAGTGTTTTATTACGAGCATCTTTTCTTATTGATTGCAGATAATTAGCAATGACTGCATATTCAGTGGATGGGGATGTGTACTTTTCTGTTGATAATTTTCCCAACTATGGTCAGTTATCTGGCCGAAAACTCAATGATAATAGAGCTGGTGAACGAATTGCTGTCGATTCAAGAAAGCGGAATCCAGCTGATTTTGCATTGTGGAAGGTGAAACATCTAACTCCCTCCTCACCCTTTTTTTAGGCCACAAGACAAAAGCTCTTGGTTTAAGAAATAATAATAAATGAGACGGAGGAAGTATTACCTTGTCTTGCTTAAGTTTGTGCGATTACCAGATATAATATGATTGTCATGTGACAGGCTGCAAAGTCTGGGGAAGTAAGTTGGGACAGCCCCTGGGGTCCTGGAAGACCAGGATGGCATATAGAATGCAGTGCAATGTCTGCTCATTACTTGACACACACATTTGACATTCATGGTGGTGGAATTGATTTAATATTTCCACATCATGAAAATGAAATTGCCCAAAATTGTGCTGCGTGCCGAGAGAGCAAAGTGAGCTATTGGTTACACAATGGTTTCGTCACAGAAAATGATGAGAAAATGTCAAAATCACTCAAAAACATCTTCACCATTCGCGAGGTAAATTGTGCATAATGTCTGGACATTTGCATGTATTGTGGCTTGGTAAAGACATTCGCATTCTTGTCTTTTGCAGGTTACCGAATTGTACCACCCACTTGCCTTGAGGCATTTCTTATTGGGCACACATTATCGATCTCCAGTCAATTACTCAATCTCACAAATTGAAATTTCCTCCAACAAAGTATTTTCTATGTATCAGGTAGAAAGCCTTTGTTGCTAAACAATCTTTTTTGTGCGTTTCCTAAAAAGCAATTTCTTTTATGTTTCTTTGTTTGTTTGTTAGACCTTGAAATCTTGTGAGGACGCTCTGTCTCTACACCGAGAAGGAAGCCAGAAGGAGGTAAGTCTACCCAATGGGAAAACAGCGCCTATCAACCCTACTGCAAAAGAATACCTCAGCAAATTACGTGAAGAATTTAAAAGTAATATGGATGATGATTTGAAAACACCTCCCCTACTGAAAGATACTCTGGGAGATGGCTTTAAGTTGATTAACAGTTCTTTGAACCTGCTCAAGGTATGGAGATTATCTCTCTCCTCTCTGTCTCTCTCTCTTAATTTTGCTCTTGTTACTGAAATAAATCTGTTACAATTTCCAGAAGAAGCAAAAAAAGCAACAACTTTTATCATCTATTCAGTCCCTTGTTGAATTAGTACAAGGAATCAAAGATGTTTTGGACGTTTTGGGATTGCTCCCCACTTCAACTTACTCTGAGGTGCGGCATATTAGCAGCTTAATATGTGTAAAAATAATTAGTTTATGAAATTCATCTGCATATACATCTACATTCAACAGGTGCTTGAGCAACTGAAAGAGAAAGCACTAAAGCGAGCAAATATGACAGAAGAAGACATAACAATCCTTATTGACGAAAGAGCACTAGCGAGAAATAACAAACGATTTTCTCGAGGTGATGAGATTAGAAAAGAATTGTCTTATAAGGGCATTGCTCTCTTGGATGATGTCGGCAAGGAAACTACTAGCTGGAGGCCTTGTGTACCAGTTGAACACGAGGCACCAGCACCAGCATCAAATTTTGCGTGAAGAATCTTTTTAACTTATGGCTATTTACATTATACAAACTGTTAGACTTTTTTGAGTTTATTCTTGTTTCTGAAGCACAAATAATCGTTGTTTTTCCTTGACTTGTAGAATATCTATTTTCACTACTTTTCCTAGGCCTTTAAAAATGGGGAATCGTTTTTCTTTGGACAAAAAATTTTTAAGAAGAGGTTTAGAAACTGATTCCAGATTTTTCATGGGGAAACAACTATGCTTAACTCTCGTAAACTCAAATTAACCATAGTTAAACAAGAGTTTTGATAAAGTAATAATCAAGCCAATTCTTAAACAAACTCCTGGACCGTCACGAACTTGTAGCGATCAAAGACCTCAATGCAGGTAACCAAGTTCCAATTCAGGCACCTAAGGCAAACTGCAAATCCTACAAGACATGTCTTAAGCAATTCAACCATCCACTCAAGCCTATCAATCCTTGAGAAACATGCCCTTAAACCAAAACTCAAAGATCAGACATTCAAGATACTCATATAGATCAAACAAGTGAGACACCAAAGATCAGACAGCTAAGACCTTTGCTCTCTCTCAGACACTAAGATATCTTGAGCTAGACACCTAAGCCACCACTCCTCAAATATGTGAAATGGATATTCTAAATGATTGAATAATTGCTTAATCATCAAGAGGACATGAACCAAGCTACACAAGCATCTCAGCACTGACAAGAAACAAGTCTTTCATCACCAACAACTAGGGTAGGGATGGCAGTTTGACCGAATCCGATCCGAACCGAAGGCAATCCGATCCGAAAAATTAGGGTTTGGTATTCAATTTCTAAAATCCGATCGGGTTCGGATCGGATTCGGATCATGTTGACGATTCGACCCGAACCCTAACGATCCGGACAAAACCCGACCCGAACCCTAAATTAAAGGTTAATCAAAAATATAAATAAAATATATTTATTATTTTCCTAAATTGTATTTCTATATTTATGTTTATAAGTAGGATTTTGATGATTTTAGGCTATTCTTTATAGAACATTCTAACATTATGCTTAAAAATAAATTTTAATCAAACAAATTTAGGCTTAAAAATAGTCTTTTAATATATTCGGGTCGGATCAGATCGGTCACGGTTTCTTCAATTTCAGATTCGAAAAATTTGGGGATCAGATCGGGTTCGGATTAGGGCAGATCCAATCCGAACCCGACCCGTTGCCATCCCTACCAACAACCTGTCAGTCAAACATTGACAATTCAATCAAAGTATCTCTCTTCATTTAAACTTTTATCCCCTAAGCCTTAAACGGATATATTTCCACTCAAATGAATATATTTACACCGTCAACGTGTTCATATCAGTCTTTGTACACACTTATGATTAATTTTTCTTTTTCTTTTTATTTGTTGTAGAGGAAGTAGCCTTAATTGAAGTTTCAATTAAGAAAAATGGGTTCTAGGAACTTGCCTTATCGATTCTTGTAATTCTTATAAAGAAGGTTATAGTGAATTGATCTCACTGTGAATACATTGTGGGTGGACGTAAGCGAAGGGTTTTTCTCTGAACCACTTGAAAAATACTATGTATTCTCTTTGTCTTAACACTTACACACACTTAACACTTTGTTCTTTTTATCAATATTCATTTATTATTTCCGGGGAAATTCTTTTTAAACTCTCCCATTATCAAACAACTAATCCAAACTTATATGTTCTTAAGTATGGCATCAGCGCTTGTATTCACTATACAAAGTCTAACAACTTGTAAAAGATCCATTTAACCCACCATGCCTCAACCAAGAAAGGATAATGAGAAAGGCCTCCCCAAGTTCATGATTGTGTATCATTTGAAATCTACTTTTCTAAAATCATAACATATGCGGATGCTAATAGTATTTGGAACATGAAAGTATTAGAACATGAATTAGAACCTCCTACTCAAGCTAAAACCAATGGAGGAGATAGCAAAACCAAATCTCCTGAAAACTGGACCGAATAGAAAAGACAACTAATCAGTGCAGACTTAAAAGTTAAAATATGCTACAAAAAAGTGAAAATGACTCATTGTCTCAATAAATTGCCAAAATTAAAAGCGCAAAAGCCTCATAAGAACTCATACACACTATGTTCACAAAACACACCAGTGTTAGAACTTAAATTCTATCCAACTTACTCAGGAAGTCGGACAATTTCCAATTCTATCTAGGAGAAAAGGTTAGTGTGTTGCAAGACCCAGGTTTAAAGACCTTGTCAAATCCATAGTTGACTTTGGGAAAATATTTGACCAACTAGACTAATGCCTCAAAATATACTCTAAACTACCTCAATAGAATGAAAAAGTGGCATTACCTATTAGAGAAGAACTAAAAATTTAGTCTGTACACTTTTAATCCAAAAGAAAAAACAATACTCTAGCTTTGCCTCTCTGATTGCTGAAAATCTATCTCAAGCAAAAACCTTTGAGAACCTAAAATCCTTCGACAATAGCCTTGAAACATTAAACAAAACATAGTGACCCTTATAGTTCACCTGTATTGCACTCCCCAAACAGGCAATTTAGGCAAAGGTCTCATACTCTCACTGAAATCCACCATTTAAAACCAAACCTAGTTACCATGCGTCTAATTCTTTGGACCCAAAAGAATAAAGGGTACCACAATTTCATTTTTGTTTTGTAGGTTTTTAGAAAAGGAATATGATAGTTAGATAGTGGATAGAAGACACATGACTTACAATAGTGGATTCAACAATTCACTAAATGTGACTTTTGGTGATAACTCTCATGCAAGAGCCAATAAATCAGGAAATTTATTCACTAAAGAGATCATTTTTCAAATGTATCCTATGTAGAAGGTTTTAAGCATAAATTAAACAGCATTAGTCAAATTTATGATAGGGGCTATCATGTCATTTGCACCAAGAATCATGCCAAGTCAGAGATCAAAATAATAAGTTTATCCAATACCCATAGCTTGCTGTCTTATAGCCAATCGGTCGGATATGTCATGGCTTTGCCATAAAAGATTAGCACATAACAATCTCAAGACCATCTCCAAATTGGCAAATTCAAATCTAGTAAAAGGCTATATCAGATTCAAGACCACTATCATAGTGGTAGTCACTCTTATTAGACTACAACACTTCATGTACTGACGAAACATCTTAGCAAAAGACCTTGGAGGAGACCTATATGTCCCATTATAATTATCTCCTTCACCTTCAATAATTGATGAGTGAGTTTTTACTCATTTTATTAGATACTTTTAGGCTTAATTATTGCTTTGTTCTCAAGCTTTTGTTATTTGATTTGAGTATTTTTGTGTTTTTGTTGTCTAGGGTGATTATGTGCTCAATCTATAAGAAAGAGGGAGAAAAAAGCTTATTAAAGCAATCTTATGAAGGCTAGGGGCTTCTGTGAAAAATATGAAGAATCCAGGGATCAAACTGCAATTTCTAAAACATACGGACTGTTCTGGAATTTCTAAAAGCTGAAGGACTAAACTGGAAATTATCAAATTACGAGGGACCTTTGAGGAATTTCAGAATACAGCCCAAAATTACCCCAAGTTGAAGAACGAAATTAGTTTCCTAATTCTTATGATATCTTTTGAGTATTCTTTTCAGTTTAGGATTTTCTTTATTTGTTTCCTTTTCTTTTTACAATTCTTTTTCCTTTTAGATTTAGGTTAGTTTTTCTCCTATAAATACTAGATTAGTTTTCTTATATATTTTTTTTATCAACAATGTAGCTAGTAAATATTTGTAAGGGTTTGCAAGGTTGGAGAGATTTGTTCTTTGTCTATGAAGAACAGTTTCACCAACTATTAATTGAAGGTAACTTTATCTTTATTCAATTGAGGTATTTTTCTTTCAATCTTTATCTTTATTCATAATTTTACTTGTGCTTAATTTAAATCTATTGTTAGGGTTTGTAGACTTGATCAACCTATTTATCCTTGTGATTGATTTTTGCTAGAATTTTCTATGACTGTGCCAGTGTAGAAATTCACAAGTAGCATCTTTACGATTTATGCATGTGCCATGTGTAGACACCCTGCCTTGGACGGCTCATCCTGATTGCATACATAGTATTTTTATTTAACTTGTTTTTGTTAATTTTTGTTACTTCCATTAAGTTCTTAACTGATTCCGTTAGTTTTGGACTAAATTGAGTAACATAGTTAACTTTTAGTGTCATTTTGTCATTCTGAAAGGTGGGCGCCTCCCGTAATTGTCATGTGCCGCGCGCGAGTTTGGTCTAATAGGCCGGACCCGCGCGCTTCCCGCATATCTGTTACGGATTCCCACAAATTTTCCCTCATTTTTCTTATTTACAACATCTCTTCTTGATTCAAAAAATCATCTTTTATTACAAGCATTCAACCCTTTTTATTTTGTAACTACCGATCCCACATTTCTTGCCATTCCTTTAAAATAAAATATTCTTTTTGATTGGTCAAGACCATCTCACATGGATTGATCTCATTTTCTCTCTCAACTTTCCCTCCTAATTTTACCTATAAAAAGGACCTCTTGGGTTCATTTTCAAGGAGACCAAATTTGAGTACCAAAACTCTACACAAAAATCTTTACATTATCTTCAAGTAAAACTTTTAAGTCTTCATCTCCTTTCCAAGTCAAGGTATAACACTTTCTATTTTATTTCTTATTTGATTTTTATGTTTTTTTAATGTATGCAATCCCCATCAAAATGGGACATGACCAATACGACTACTTCACATATTAAAGTTAGTTAAGGTTATCTCCCTACATTTCAAACTCTCTTTTAATTTCCCATTTTCTCATGATGTAATTGTTAGCACGTATTCATATAAATAAAAAGTACTTTTTTACATTAGAACACCAAAAGTAGAAAGACCGGCTTTAGCCGGGCGGAGTGGGTGTTTAAGTACTTCCCACTCCGTAACCTAACCCCCGAACCCGTCTCTTCCCGAATCTCTGGTTTTTGTAACCAACATTAGGCTATTTCTTAGGTTTTCTTATGTTCCTTTAAAACCATACGTGGCGACTCTAATCTCTAAAACCAAATAGACATCCTAGGATAATTCACCGCCCTAGCCAAGCCGTGGTTTTCCCGGGGTATCTCCACCATGGTAAATTGTGAAGTGGGTAAAATTAGACGATTATCTATATGAAACAATTGTAGAAAGCGTTCTTGATCTTAGTTTCTTAAATCGTTCATTAATTAATTCTTAGATCTAGACTGTGCTAGTTAGATTAAATTATTGATTAGGGTTTCTAGTGAGTGTACCACTTGTTAGAAAATTTGGGGTTAGGGGTAATTGATAATCCTGGATATTTGATCGAATCGCGCATAAATCGCTCTCCGAATAAAGTATTTCGACCCTTATTGCCTGGGTATCACGAAATCCTTATTGGGATAAGACAATCAAACAATTTGTATCTAGGCAAAGAAAACATATCAAAACTCAGAGAATTGTTAGGGTTTTTCGTGAATGTAATCTGAAACCAAAGTCTGTATTTATACAGATGGTAGGAAGGAGCAGGATTGACTGGAAAGTCACAATTGTTAGCAACAGTCATACTTGTTAGGGTTTAGGGTTGTGTCTCTTGATTTGGCGGGAAACCTGGCGGGAGAAAATGGTAGTTTAATTAGAGCACTAACTATACCGTTTAGGAAGGAGCAGGATTGACTGGAAAGTCACAATTGTTAGCAACAGTCATACTTCAAGGGGCGTGGCCCCTTGACCCCGCAAGGGGGCGCAGCCCCCTTGACCCCTGCTTCTTTATCGTGGTCGAAAACATATTAACTCAAACGAGTTTGTACTCCACACTTTCCCTTACTCGTATCCGAGCCTAATATGAAATCGCATTGGTTTCTAGTAAATCACAATTACATAAAATCATTGATGACACTAAAATCACCAACATTTCCCCCCATTTTAGTGTAATCCTCGATTTACTAATCATATAAAATATGAAACAAACATAACGAAACAAACGAATGCATAAATGAAAATGTCTTGCGATTGAATTTTCATCTTAGCACAATACACATTTCAAATACTCGAGAATCAGGGTGTCCCAACGATTGAACCCGTCAACTCATATAAATACATGAAGATATTATACACATAAGTTTCTTACAACACTTTAAAGTTTATTCCTGACACTATTACAAGCCATGTGTCCCTATCCATTAATGAACATATAGAAAGCCAAGTCCTAGCTTCTTGAAGCGGCAAAATTTCATGTTCACATAGGTAGTTCCTTTAATCTTGCACCTGCATTTGCAATTTTTCAAAAGAACTATTAAGATGATATTCTTCAACCTAACCATAACTTGCAGGTCTTGAACACATACCTTGGGAAACATAATAACATGTGCTCCAATCTCCACCTGTGAGCTTTCCACATTGAATTCAGACTTCTAGCGTTGTATTAGAAGGGAATTGGGTATCTCACAACTAGAGGATTAGATGGACTTATATTGCCTTGGCTCATGAGATGGTGCATCGGATCGATCAGAAGGTTGTGGGTGGGAATGTTCTCTTCAAGCTGGATATGTCTAAGGCGTATGATCGACTAGAGTGGGATTTCTTATTTAGAGCTTTAGAAACGTTTGGGTTTGATGCCAACTACTGCAGCCTGATTTCGAGGTTAGTGCGGGGTAATTGGTATTCTGTTCGTATGGGGGGTGTTTCTCATGGTTACTTTCCCTCAACTCGTGGGGTGAAACAGGGAGATCCGCTCTCTCCATTGTTATTCATTATTGCTCAGGAAATACTGTCCCGGGCATTGTACAGAGCTGTTCAGGAAGAGGTGTTTAGGCCGTTTGAACATGGTAGGGGGAATTTTCCATTGACCCATTTGCTTTATGCGGATGACATGCTTTTGTTTTGTAACGGGCGTCAGAGATCCATTAAGGGTCTTCGTGAGGTTTTGAGTATGTATGAGAGGTCTTCGGGTCAATTGATTAATTTGGAGAAGAGCGGTTTTTATGTGGGTGCTAAAAGGCGACAGTTCGAGATAGAAAATATTCGAAGATGGTCGGGTTGCACGCACCAGCAGTTTCCGCTCAAATATCTGGGGATCCCGTTGTTCAAAGGTAGAGTCAAGAGGGTACACTTTGCGGAGCTAGAAGCAAAGATGATGAAAAGGGTGGATGGTTGGAAAGCACGGCTTCTGTCATTTGGTGGGAAGGTAACTCTCATCAAATCTGTACTTTCTAGCATTCCTATTTATTCTTTGGGTGTGCTTAAGGTTCCTAAGGTTGTAACTCGTAAGTTGGAAAGCATTATGTCCAACTTCTTATGGAGCAGTGGAGGTGAAAAAAGGGCTCATTGGGTTTCTTGGGATGTGGTTTGTAGACCTATCCAGGAAGGTGGTTTGGGAATTCGGAGGGTTGGGGATATGAATCAGGCTATGTTAGCCAAGTTGGCGTGGGTGGCCACCAGAGGCAATTCCCTATGGTCACAATGGGTCCGTGTCAAGTATAAATGTCAACCTGCAGCCTCTAGTTCGCATGTGTGGCAAGCTGCATCGTCATATTTACATCAGTTGGATGATTGCAGTCGTTGGGTTGTTGGCAGAGGAGATATCAGATTTTGGACTGATAATTGGTGTGGGGTTCGACTTGGGGGCCCGCTTCCTGAAGATCAACTTTTGACAGTGAGAGATGGTATTCAGGTTTTAGAGGACATGCTTCAGTTTATCCCGCAGGATCTACATGCCAATGTTCGTAGGGTGCATATTGATGAGCATAGTGAGGATCGTCCGGTCTTCATTCTTACAAAAATGGGAACTTTTGAGACAGCTGCATGGTGGGATTATATTCGGGTCCGCAGCCCTTTGGTGGAATGGGGTGCTAAGGTTTGGCATCCCAACATCCCTACAAAGGTCAGTGGTTTCTGGTGGAGGGCTATGCACAATGGTCTTCCGGTGGATGCAAAATTGGAGTCTCGGGGCTTCAATATCCCATCTCGATGTGTGTGCTGTCCTGGAGGTGGTCATAGGGAGACTCTTAATCATTTACTTCTACAGTCGGTGATTAAGCAGTCTGTTTGGAGGCATTGGGTTAGTCTTTTCCCTTTGACTCATAATTATATTGATTTACATCATTTGTGGACTGTTTGGTGTGGCGGACAGTCAAAGCGCCGACAGGTTGGTTTAGTTCGTATGGGTATTATGCTTTTTACTTGTTGGGAGATTTGGAAAGCAAGGTGTAAATCGATTTTCGAAGGAACTGTTATGAATAGTGCCAAAATTGTGGATGGGGTTAAAAATGCTCTTATTGAGATGTGCTCATTCCTAGTCCCGAAAGGGGCTCCTAGTGGGAATGACCGTGACTTGTTGGAGAGCTTAGGCCTCAAAGTGGCAGAGCATAAGTTTAGGCGGCAGAGGCTGTTGAGATGGGAGCCTTCCCGCTCTCATATTTTTACTTTGAATACGGATGGTTCCGCGATAAACGGCCAGTGCACGGGTGGTGGTATTATAAGGGATGGTATCGGGGCTTTTGTTTGTGCCTTTTCACACTACTACGGAGATGGAACCAACATGAAGGCGGAGATCTTTGCTTTACGTGATGGCCTGCGCTTATGTCATTCTTGGGGTTTACTTTCTGTTCAGGTAAACTCAGATTCCTTAGTAGCTGTGAATATTTTAAAAGGGCGAAATAATTGTCCGTGGCAATACACGTATGAATTGCGGGAATGTGAAAGTTTGATTGGAGGGTATGAGTTACGTCATGTTCTTCGTCAAGCAAATGGGGTTGCGGATAGATTGGCTTTTGAAGCTCATATTCATAAAACGGTTTGGACATATGGATCGTCAAGGGAGCTTCCACGGAGTGTCTTGGACGCGTTACGTTTTGATGAAAGTGGATACTATGTTGAACGTCGATAATTATTTGATGTTGTTGGTGTTTGCTGCGGCTTGGTTATGGTGTTTGGTTCTGTGGAATAGTTTCTTGAGTGCAAGGAAGGCATACGGACTCGTTTCGGTTGTAAAAGAGGCAGACGGGCCCGTGTCTTGGACTTTTGATGGATCATTGGGCTCATTTGAATTTATTAGGATTGTTCTTTGGTTTAATTTTTTCAGGCTTTTATTTTTTAGATGGTTTTACCTTTTGAGGAGTTGGTTTATTTTTTGGATTTCGAGGTCCGGCTCCATATCCGGCAATGAGTCGGGTGGTTGTCCCCCTCTTGTACTTATATTTTATAATTAATAAAATCTTCCCAGGTGCCGCCCTGGTTTAAAAAAAAAAAAAAAAAAAAAAAAAAAAATCCAATCCCTATTGCTGACTTATTCACTAAGTCTCTAGCTAACCCCTTCGTCAAGTGGTCAGCTAAATTTTGTTGAGACCGAACAAACTCAACTGAAATCACACCATTCATGATCAATTCACGAATCATACTATGTCTGACACCTAAGTGTCTAGACTTGCCATTATAAATCTGATTATAAGCCCTAGCCAATGTGGCTGCACTATCACAATGGATAGATATTGGCAATATCGGTTTTGGCCATAATGGAATCTCATATATCAAGTTTCGTAGCCATTCTGCTTCTTTACCAGCAGCAGCCAATGCTACGAACTCAGATTCCATAGTAAAATGAGTAATACATGTCTGCTTCTTGGAAGCCCATGAAATGGCCCCTCCTCCTAGCAAGAACACACAGCCACTAGTAGAAGATGAATCTTCTTGGTTGATCCAACTAGAATCTGAGTAACCTTCTAAAATAGAAGGTTGTCCAGAATAACACAAACTGTAATTCATAGTACCTTTTAAGTACTTGAACACCCTTGTTAAAGCATGCCAATGCTGTCTACTAGGATTACTAGTGAACCTGCTCAATCTTCCTACTGCATAAGCAATATCAGGTCGAGTGCTCGTCATAGCATACATCAAACTGCCAATGGCTTTTGAGTATTCGAGCTGTGATACAGGTCTACCAGTATTTGGCATAAGTTTTTCAGCTGGATTCATAGGAGTACTGACTTTAGAACAATCATCACAATTAAACTTTTTGAGAATTTTCTCAATATAATGAGATTGTGTAATTGCAATTCCCTTGTTCAACCGTTTAATCTTTATGCCAAGAATTACATCGGCTTCTCCCATGTCCTTCATAGAGAATTTTGATGACAAAAGCTTTTTAGTTTTATCAACTACATTTTGGTCTGTGCCAAAAATTAACATGTCATCTACATATAGACAGATGATTACACCTTTGCCGGATTCATCAAATTTGCTATATACACATTTGTCTGACTGATTTAATGCAAAACCATTCGACAAAACAACCTCATCAAACTTTTGATGCCACTGTTTAGGTGCTTGTTTCAGCCCATATAATGACTTAATTAACTTACACACCTTATGCTCATTACCTGGCATAACAAATCCTTTAGGTTGCTTCATATACACTTCTTCTTCCAAATCACCATTTAAAAATGATGTTTTGACATCCATTTGATGGATCAATAGATTGTGAATAGCTGCTAAAGCTATCAACAATCTAATAGTAGTGATACGAGCAACTGGTGCATAGGTATCGAAGTAGTCGATCCCTTCCTTTTGTCTAAAGCCTTGGATTACCAATCTAGCTTTATACTTGTCAATTGTTCCATCGACTTTTATCTTCTTATTGAAGATCCATTTGCACCCTAAAGGTTTACAGCCTGGTGGTAAATCAGATAAAACCCATGTACTACCTCCGTCCCGCCGGAAACTTCAAAAAAAATTATGGCACAAGAATTAAGGGAAAAAGTGAAAAAGGTGATGTGTTGTGAGTGTTGATAGTTGAGTGGGAGAGAGAAAGTGGGGTAGAGTATAGTTAGTGGGTTAGTGGATGTGAGTATGAGAAGTGGGACCCACTAATTAAAAAGTATTAAAAAATTTCCATTTATGGATTTTGCAATTTCTATGGGACGCCCAAAATGGTAAGTTTTGCAATTTCCGGCGGGACGGAGGGAGTATTATTTTCCATAATAGAACTAATCTCATCGTCAATTGCTTCTTTCCAAAAAGCAGCATCTCGCGATTTTATAGCTTCAACATAGGTTCTTGGATCCTCCTCTATATTATAACAGTAAGAGTATTGAGATTCAACCTGATCTCTTGATCCTTCAACTAGATACAGTTGAAAATCATCACCATATGATTTAGCTTTTCTTGCTCTTTTGCTTTTTCGTGGTTCGGGTGTCTTATTTGGTACATCATTTGAATGATCATCCCTTTGAGATTCACCCAAATTTGGTATAATATCCTTCGGCCTAGGTATTGAAGAGAAACGATTCTCATCAAATATTGCATCTCTTGATTCTATAATTGTGTTAATAGAAATGTAGTCATTAGGTTCTATAACATAAAACCTATATGCCTTGGAATGCTCAGCATATCCAATAAAGATGCAATCAATACCTTTTTCTCTCAGTTTTTTCCTTTTAGGTTCTGGAAGTCTAACGACAGCCCTACACCCCCAAACTCGCAAAAATGTCAAGTTGGGTCGTTTCTTATACCAAAGTTCATATGGGGTAGTCTTGTTCCTTTTATTAGGAAACCTATTCAATAAATAGCAAGCCGTTAACATGGCTTCCCCCTAAAACCCGTCACTCAAGCCCGAGTAAGATAACATGGCATTGACCATTTCTTCAAGAGTTCTATTTTTCCTTTCAGCCACACCATTTTGTTATGGTGTATAAGGAGCCGTAGTTTCATGAATGATTCCTACGGATTGAAAATATATAGGATCATAATATTTACCACCTCTATCTGTGCGTAAGGTTTTAATCAAGCCATTTTGTTGTAATTGAACTTCTGTTTTAAAAGTTTTAAATTTATCCAGGGCTTCATCTTTTGCATGCAGCAAATAAACATAGCAAATCCTAGAGGCGTCATCTATAAAATTGATAATATACTTTTTATTTCCTTAAGATGGAGTCGCATGAAAATCACATAAATCACTATGTATTAATTCAAGTATTACAAAATTCCTTGTTATACTTTTAAAAGGTTTTCTAGTGATTTTTGTTAACATGCAAGTATTACATTTTCCAGTATCATTATCAATAACAGGAATTAAACCATCTTTAGACATTTCAAGTATTCTTTTATAGTGCACATGTCCTAAACGAGCATGCCATAATGAGGAATTAATAACATTGGAATCAGTCATATAAACAGAACTAGAATCATTATGAACTTTATTTAAATTCAACATAAACATCCCATTGTTATAATAACCAAATCCTACAAAAACACCAGACTTCGATAAGATATACTTATCGGATTCATATACTTGTTTGTATCCACACTTGTTCAAAACAGGACCAGAAACTAAATTCTTACGAAGTTTAGGTACATACAACACATTAAACAGAGTAACAGATTTTCCTGAACTAAATTCCAGCACCACATTTCCTCTTCCTTGAACAGAAGCAAAATGATCATCACCCATGTAGAGAACATATTCATCTTCCACCGGTTCAAATGTCTTAAACCAGCTGTAGACACCCCGCTTTGGACCTCTCACCCCGATTGCATACATAGTATTTTTATTTAACTTGTTTTTGTTAATTTCTGTTACTTCCGTTAAGTTCCTAACTGATTCCGGTAGTTTTGGACTAAACTGCATAACAGAGTTAACTTTTCGAGTCATTCTGTCATTCTGTTATTCTCACCCGCGGGTGCCTCCCGTAATAGTCATGGGGCGCGCGCGCGTTTGGTCCAATAGGCCAGACCCACGCGCTTCCCACTTTGGCAGTAACGGATAGCACCATTTTTCCCTCCCTTTTTTTATTTAGAAAATCTCTTCTTGATCACAAACACCTCATTTTTACATCCACATTCATTCCCCCTTATTTCATAACTCCCAAATCCTTTATTCTAACCATTCTTCATAAAAACAAAATATTTCTTTTAATTATTATTGGATTTTCTCTTTATTATTTATTTATTATTTTATTTATCTTATTTGTGATTGGTCAATTCCATTTCACATGGATTGACCAATTTCCCTCCAACCTTTCCCTCCTAATTTTACCTATAAAAACCATCATCTCCTACCTTGGAAAAGGACCTGATTTTTTAGACTTGAATTTTCTCTATACACACACTATACACAATTCTCTACACAAATTCTCCCAACAAGAGTTCTTCTTAACAAGACTCTACATAAAATTGTTCTACAACACTTTCTCCACAACAAAACACCATTTTCAAGTCCACGTTTGAAGT
The DNA here is from genome assembly GCA_026119855.1 of Campanula takesimana. Classification (NCBI taxonomy): domain Eukaryota; kingdom Viridiplantae; phylum Streptophyta; class Magnoliopsida; order Asterales; family Campanulaceae; genus Campanula; species Campanula takesimana. The sequence continues at coordinate 674,883 of JAOWBW010000086.1, forward strand.
CCTCTTCTTAAGGTACAACTTCATTTTTCTTCTATTTTCTTCTTCTTAAATGTATGCAATCCCCATCAATGGGACATGACCAAATAATCACTTTACTATATTAAAGTTGGTTAAGGTTATCTCCCTACATTTACACTCTAGTTTAATTTACTCTTCTTCTCTTAATGTAACCTTTGACATTTAATCAATAAAATAATTCTCTTTTAATTCCCCTTTTGTTTACTATATAATTGTTAGCACATTTTAATATCAATAGAAGGACTTTTTAGCATTAGAACACCAAAAGTAGCAAGACCCGCGTAAGCGGGACGGAGTGGGTGTTTAAGTACTTCCGACTCCGTCACCTAACCCCCGAACCCATCTTTTCCCGAATCTCTGGTTTTGTATATAAAATTGGCTCTTTTTAGGTTTTTCTTATGTTCTTCTAAAACATAGGTGGCGACTCTTAAAATCAAGTAGACATCCTAGGTAATTCACGCGCTCTAGCCAAGCCGTGGTCCCCCGGGGTATCTACAGTGGCGACTCTGCTGGGGACATAGAGGGTTAAACTTGCGTTTTTCATTTTTGGTGTTCTTTTATTTTATTTTCTGGGCATTCTGGTAAAAAGGGTAGGAAGCGCGCGCCTCTGGCCTTCTTGGCCTAAAGCGCGCGCGTCCGACCCTAATTACCAGAATCGCCCGCCTCCCATCTTGTCCTTCAATTCCATGTTTCTGTGCTAACGTCTACTGCAGGGGAAAAAGTTCTATAATTTAGGGTCAAGGCAATCCCTTGAACCCGATGATTTGTAGGTACTTCCGAGAAGCGGGCGCCTCCACTTCTCTCAGTCTAACGCACGCGCCTCCCGAGTAGGCTTCTGAATGCGCGCGCTTCTGGGCAGTTCTCAGAAACAGAAACAGTGAACAGAACAGAGCAGTTTTGACAGTGTGTGGGCACCGGGCCTGCACAAAACCATGTTTTAATTCTCTGTTTTATTTTTATCGGTCACACGGGTGATTTGAAAGTTGTAAATTACGTGCTTATTTGTTTTTTTTATTTCCTTTGAAAAAAAAATTGTCACTTGTTAGACCTCACACTACGCGCACAATTCTTATCAACTGCTCACTATCGAGTCGCACAAGTCCAACCCCAAACCCGTCGAGGCCCGTCCTAGGAAGTTTCAAGCTCCACTCGACCTTGACTCTTCCGAAGTGGTAAACCTCAGCCCGTGGCGTAGTTCACGACTACATGCCGGGGGTGACCTTTAAGCCTCTCTTTAGCCGAGCACAAACCACACAATTCTAGTTAGGGTCAAACACTCCGTGACTCAAGTCGGTTTCCATGTGCCGAGATTTTCCTAAACTAATGTCTTCAAATCATACATGTCACTCGTTGTTTTGGACGAAATAAAACTCCGTCCCCAAGTGGTTATTATGGACGAAAATAAAAATCCGTCTCCGCATGTATGCTTTACTATATTAATTTAGTTTAATCCCGACACATGTAGGATTCACAAGCGTGGTGGAATCCGATGAGTATATGGGACCATGAGAAGGTCTATATACTAGTGTGACGATTCCACTATTTTTCTAGAAACCCCAAAAAGGACCACGTCCTTCCGACTTTTGTAAATAAATAAAAAAAAGAGTCATTTTTCTTTATGTGGTTTGAGTCTTTTCTCTTATTCATGGGTTAAATAATTTGATTCAAAAGGTATTTGTGGGGCCAACCTAAGATCAATCGTGTTCTCTCCATAGGTCCAATGGCTTCCAACAGCAACAACAACAAGGGTGAGAATACTTCCGTGTCCAACGAAAGGCTCTTCAACATAATAAGAGCCATGGGGGAACAAATGGATAGACTTGTCGAGGATGTCCGCCGCAAGGATGATTTGTGGCAAGACCGTCTTGATCTCGAGAGGAGAATTCATGAGGAAGAAATGTCCGAACTTAAGGCTCGTTTGCAAGAGTTCACCAACAAAAAGGCAAAGGTCAACGATAAGGCATGTTCAAGTGGCTCGCCTCTCAAGAGTCACAAAGGCTCTACCAACGACCGTGTGTACACTCCCTTCCAAGGCATGACTGTCACCAAGGCCTATGAAGATCTCAAAGCAAAGGGACAAATTTCTCCTCTCCAAGGGTACAAGCTACCACAACCATTGCGTCGCAACCATGCCCACCACAAATGGTGTGACTATCACCAATGCAGCGGTCATCTCACCGAGGATTGCTTCTCCCTCCGCGACATCATCCAAGATTTGATTGACAATGGTTAATTTACCGTGGGTGAAGAACAACAGTCAGAGAGTGAGAACATGCAAGAACTAATCAAGGAAGGGGCTCAGATTTGAAATGGGGCCTCAACAAGAGATCATGCCACAAGAAAGACTACAACAACAATCTCCGTTTCTCTTTCTCTACCTAGAAATAGGATAATAAAAAAAAAAAAAAAAGTCAAAAGTCCTCTAATGTGTGCATTAATGTTTTCTCTCGTCCAATGTTAAATTTTGAGTCAAGTCTCATTATCAAATAAAAGTCGTTCTTGTCCTCATACACTCTTCCAAGTTGTTCAATCTAATTCTTGGCAAAATGGTGAAAAGATGTCTAAACGAGTTTTGGAACAAAGGCCGTTACTTGAACGCCTAGGGGGCTAAACATCGACGACGGCATCAACAACGAAGACATCAACAACGACGAAATCAAGACAAAGAAAGGTGGAGCAACAATCATGAAGCAAAATTTTCAAAAGGGGACAAAAAAAAAAAAAAAAAAAAGGCTCGCTAGGTTGAAACCCTCAAATCAACCTAGGCAAAAGTTAGAGCACAAAAAAAAATAAAAAATATCCCCCTTCATTCAAAGAAGTTCACAACAACAACATCATTCCACCAAACGAAGGACGAAGCAAAATCGACAACAATCACGACGAAACAACCATCTCGACGAATGGAGCATCCACAAGAACTACGGTGACCTAAGTCTCTACACTGGAGGAACGTAGGCAACCTTCGGGTCTGGTCTCATGCAAGAAAGAAGATATGTTTAGCCCTAGCGCGTTATGGTGATCGGCCTTCCTCTCGAACTTGTCATGACATCTTTGTATGATTCATTTGCCAATGAATTAATCACCAAAAAGATTGAACAACTTTCTTAGATTTTGAATCATTTCGCGTTCCTTATCGAGTCTAGGGACTTCTATTCTTTCTGCATACTCCCAGTTTCTTGCAATCAAACTGGGGCTTTCTTTCTCTTCTCTCTTAATGACTTACTTGCCTTCGTGAGTCATTCAACAAATATATACAAAGTCAATACTAGGGACACTTCCCTAGTCGAGTCAATGTCACTCATCTTTAGTAACAAGAGGTCTTCACCGCAAAATCACATGTCTTATCTCCTCAGCCAGAGTCAATGCACACTTCCTCATTAATCGAGTCAAAAAAAAAAAAGACGCAAAATAGATGCCCGCTAGATTGAAAACCCGAAAGGGCGGTCTAGGCAAAAAACAGGGTGCGTCATAAAAAAAATGAGAGAGTGAGAGAGAGAAGGGAAAGACAAATGGAGATCTCTGGCCTCTAAGGAAGACAACTGCACAAGTTCAATATTGGGTCTCCTCAGCAAGTCAATTCCCCACCAAGTCAACTTTGGGATTGCAAAAGGCTCGACAAGATATGGCACCATCAAAAGTTGTCTTGGGTTATCAGCATCATTCTCCAGCAGTGTGCATTTTTGGGTTCATGAAAAGAAGGCCCGTGGTAACCAAGACCCATCTGAGAACGAGCCCATCATAAAAGGCACGAGGTTGCACAAATAATCCCTAGCTAGTCAATTGGCTTGGGCAGCAAATATCAACAACACGTGTCTCAGTTTTCAAAGCTTCTGCAAGTATGTGCTTCTAAAGTACGCCGAAAGGCTCCCGAGAAATGGAGTAGCTCTTGCCATGTCCTCTCATGTTTGTTCCCTCGCACGAGGATGAGTCACTCTTGCTTTGGTCAACAAATGGTGACGCCCTAGGGGCTATGTGACTCAAGAACAAGGGCTTCTTTTGCTTCATTTGACAATCAATAATCTCTAGGGGCTATGCTCGAGAAAGATGTGCGAGACTATCCTCAAAGTCTCTCAAAAGGGATGTCAAAAAGCCCTCTTGTCATGTGTGCCCGTACTCGTTCCCCCAATCAAGGATGGACCTTTCTCTCAATCAATGATGGCACTCTAGGGGCTACGGTCAAGTCTTAAAGGCTCCCTCGGTAAGAAGCAATTCACTTCAATGTCCCCAGCAACATTTGAAGCTTCATACCGGAAGGTCTCAGGGGGCTTCGCAATCTACAAATCTTTTGGGCTACGGCATTACAGTGATACAAGAAAAGGGCAATATTGGGGCTTCGTAATTAACAAGCTTTTGGGCAGTGGTACCCGAGCAATGCAATTTGGGAGTAGTCTTATGGCTCCATGAAAGGGATCAAACTTCAATGGTCCCTCAACACTTCCAGTCAAAAGGCCTCTTGGTTTTAAATGAAGGCTCCGATGATATGAATGAATTTGATGATTCTTGTTAGAACTCACAGCGAGATTCTGAAGGAAGTCTTAGAGCAAAGGAAAAAGATTCAATATGCTAGACTCACCCGGCTGAGTTATGGCAGGCAATGCCAATATGTTAACTCTAGAGACAGAGTTACGGCCAATCCCAATGTTTCTGCAATACAGCACCCCTTTATCCAAGATCAAAAGCACAGGCTGCATTCGAAGATCCGCCGTCGGTTCAACTCAAGAAGACTCGAGCAAACATACCATTCGAGACTTTATCACACCAAGACCTTATCATCTGCAACAACATCACCATCTCCCACAAGACATCTCCCGAAGACCGTACTACATTTTCAACATGGACCTTCCACCATTTGGGTATCAACCACAAAAGGGTCATCCACCTCCAAGCAAGAGAAAGAGGAAGATCACTTTCATGAGTTCTACCCAATGGTGCATCTGCTCTCAAGACAATGCCAAGATAAGTTGGAGCTTCACACCGAAAGGTCTCTACATCCCGCCATCTACAAACTTGATAAGCCCATGACATTTGGGGCTTAGCAATCTCTCAAAGCTTGGTATCAATGATCTTCTCTTGGGGCTTGCCCACGTCGACAACAAAAGACAGTTTATTTGAATAGGCTAAGAGTTGATTCATCTTGGGGCTTCATAAGCCACTCAAAGTTCAGCATTCGAGGGGCTTTACAGTCAGCAACCCCTTGGCATCTCGACATCAATAGTCCTTTTAAAGCCCCATAAACGACAAATCTCTTGGGGCTAGACATCAATTTTTGTTGGACACCGCGGCGACAACATTCAAGCGAGGCAATTCGGACTTCGATCGAGCATGACTTGATCTTGGGTTGGCTTTACAAACACACAATGGTTAAAATGGTTCACCCACGAACTTAAAAAAAAAAAAAAAAAAAAAATCTCACATGTGTGCATATTCTTTCCCTTCTAATCTAAATAAAAAAAAAACTTTTTCTTTTTCTCCTTCTATGTGTAAAAGTATGTGCTTTACTTTGCTTTGCTCCTAGCTTCTCCTCCAGCATTCTCCACCATCCTTGAACTACGCTCGTCTGATTCCTTCCAAGGGATACGTAGGCAGCCTTTTGGCACGACCAACCCATCACCCGGAACGCCATCCCGCTGACGCTCCTTCAAAGGCAAGAACAATTCATCATCATCAACATCATCATTCTCCTTCAACAATCCATCCCCAATCAAACGGCAATGGTAAGTGAAGGTATGAACATCATTTATCTCAAGCAATCTCTGCTTTCCTCAAATCACACCGCACACAAAATCACTTTCTCCATTCTTACAAAAACTCGCTCTCATGCAAAACTGCTTTCAAATCACATTGCACCACGAGCACAATTTCTCTCTTCATTTTACACTTCATGCATCTTCTTGCACAAACACATATACCTGCCAAACACACACATAGCAGGTACCACCACGAAATCAACAGCATCCGCTACTCAAGGCACTTCACCCCCAGCAGAATATGGTCCACAATCAACCATGCCCGCATCCCCACGATAAAGTCAACAGCAACTGCAGCTCTAGACATCAATTTGGTCCATGGTGATCCCGCAATTAGCAAACGGATCCCGCCATCAGCAAACGAATCCTGCATTCAGCAAACGGATCCCGCACCAGCAAACGGATCCCGCACCAGCAAACGGATCCCGCAATCAGCAAACGGATCCCGCCTTAGCAAACGGATCCCGCATCAGCAAACAGATCCCGCATTAGCAAACGGATCCCGCATTCAGTAAACGGACCCCGCCTCAGCAAACGGATCCCGCCTTAGCAAACGGATCCCGCATTCGCAAACATCAGCAAACGGATCCCGCACCAGCAAACGGATCCCGCTTCAGCAAACGGATCCCGCACCAACAAACGGATCCCGCACCAGTAAACGGATCCCGCTATATCCTTTCTATATCAATAAAGCCGCTCACACAGGGAGCGCACCCCCATATTTCACAATTTCAAAATTCCCCTATTTCTTTAAATTACGGCCGTGGTGGGCCGCCTCAAGCCACCACAACTTTTTAAAATTTTGTGGCCGTAGTGGGCCGCCTCAAGCCACCACACCTTTTTTTAAAATTTTGTGGCCGTGGTGGGCCGCCTCAAGCCACCACACCTTTTTTAAAAATTTTGTGGCCGTGGTGGGCCGCCTCAAGCCACCACACCTTTTTAAAATTTTGTGGCCGTGGTGGGCCGCCTCAAGCCACAACACCTTTTTAAAATTTTGTGGCCGTGGTGGGCCGCCTCAAGCCACCACACCTTTTTAAAATTTTGTGGCCGTGGTGGGCCGCCTCAAGCCACCACACCTTTTTAAAATTTTGTGGCCGTGGTGGGCCGCCTCAAGCCACCACACCTTTTTTAAGATTTTGTGGCCGTGGTGGGCCGCCTCAAGCCACCACACCTTGAGAAGCCCTTGAGAAGGAGAAGGCCTCATTTGAAGCGGAGTTAAAGAAGGCAGCTGATATGTCGGCAGAGGCTCATGAGACGGTTCACCGGGCCGAGACGGTGATGAGAACAGCCAAGGAGGAGACTGCTGTGGCGAGGGCCGATTTGGAGAGAGAACGTCAACGAGCGGAGGGCCTTGTGTTAGAGAAAAATGCTGCGGAGGAGAGGCTGGTCCAACTGGAGGAGAGCATTCCGAGTCGGGAGATACGGGCGGTGGAGGCTTTCAAGAAGGGTGCGGCAATGAAGGCGGCCATTCAAGATGAAGTCGGCACTACCTACAATGATGCTTGGTCAAATCTGTCTCGCCTTCTCTGGATAGACCCCGAAGTTGATATAACTCTTGATAAGCTTGCACGCCTCTACAACCAGGATGCTTACGGTGTTGAAGCTCGTGCTGCCCATTCTTTGATTCCGTATTCTGATAAGGGCCTGAGGGTGATTCATAGCCGAGATCGAAAAGAGGGTAACCCCCCGTGGGTACCTCCGCCTGTTGAGAAGGGGAATCTTGATGAGCTAATTGCCAGTGTCGAAGAGGAGGCTGACGCCGACATTGATTAGTCTGATTTGAACCTCGTTTTTGTTTGTATCTGGTGGCCGGTTTGGCCCAAAACAATGTTTCAAGTATTTATTTTGCTCGGCCCAGCGTTTGCTGGGGGAGATCTAATCACTCGAAATCCTTTGGGTTAGTATTTGTCCGCCTGTGCCCGGTTTTGATCGGGGGGGGGGGCGTAAACACTTATTGTTTGTAGGGATTTGTATTCCTTGGTTTGTGTTTATCCCGTTCTGTTCAAGTTGCTTTTCCTCGGTTTGAGGTGTCAACAGTCTGAAGTGACGAGGCATGCTAACCGGTTTAGGCTTGGCTGTAGGCCGTGGTCGATCACCGTTATGGCCGTGTCGAACATCTATTGCTCGGTTTTGGCACGCGAGATCTAGTATTCGAGATTAGTTTCAAATCGTTGGGAGTTCTTATCCATATTTGAGTCTAACCGTTAGGACCCGCTCAAATCGTCTTATATGCTAGTTAGAACTAGGCTTTAGAAGTTATGCATAAGTGTGCTCGTCAACTTCGTTAGGGTGCTAGTTATTGAAACTAGGTTTAGAAGTCATGCTTTAAGTGTGCTCATCGACTTCGTTAGGTAATCTCGGCATTGTGAATAACACTAAGAATGTATGCTAGCTAGAACTAGGCTTTAGAAGTTATGCGTAAGTGTGCTCGTCAACTTCGTTAGGGTGCTAGTTATTGAAACTAGGCTTTAGAAGTCATGCTTAAAGTGTGCTCATCGACTTCGTTAGGTAATCTCGGCATTGTGAATAACGCTAAGAATGTATTGTGCACTATAATCAAAGCTTGATGTGAATAAAATAAATGAAATTTTATTGATGAAATCAAACTAAGACAACTAGATATCAACTATAGAACTGAAAATTTGATAAAAAGAATAAATAGCTAACTGAGGTGCTACTGATAGTACTTTCTCAAGTGCTCGGAATGCCATGGGTGTTTAAGCTCTTTTCCTTCCGGAGTTTTGAGCATGTAGGTCCCTTCCCGTATAATGTGGGTGATGATGTAAGGGCCTTCCCAGTTTGGCGAGAGCTTATTTTGTTGTGCCTTCAAGTGTGTTGACACAATTTTTCTGAGTACCCAGTCACCGACCTCAAAGGTTCTCTTTTTCACTTTGCTGTCATGGTAGGCCTTGGTTCTTTGCTTGTAATTGATCATTCTGAGTTGGGCGGTTAGCCTTTTTTCATCAACTAGGTCTAGGTCCAGTAGTCGGTTGTATTCATTAACGACCTCGTCATAGTTGGTTACTCTGAAAGTCGGCAAGGCCATCTCGGCTGGTTCCATTGCTTCTGAACCGTAAGTCATAGCAAAGGGTGTCTCCCCAGTTGGCCCCCCGAGTGGTTGTACGGACAGCCCATAAAGCTAGGGGGAGTTCGTCAAGCCACTTGCCTTGACTGCCTTCTAAATTCTTGGTGAGTGCTCTTAAGACAAGTTTGTTGGCGGCTTCGGCTTGTCCATTGCCTTGAGGATGGCTGACTGACGACTTCTTGTGCTTGACTCCCAACCTATTCATCTCCTCGGTGAAAGCATCAGAGAATTGTAGGCCATTGTCTGTCACTATGGTGTGCGGCACGCCAAACCGACACCATATGTAATCATGGATAAAGTTGATGGCGTTCTCTTCAGTGATCTTTGCTAGTGGTTTCGCCTCTACCCACTTGGTGAAGTAATCGACTGCCACAATTACATATTTGTTGCTCCCCTTGGCTAATGGGAATGGTCCAATGATGTCGACTCCTCACATGTCGAATGGCCATGTCAGTATGATCAAGCTTTGTTCTACGGCAGGTACTTTGGGTAAGTCGGAGTAGCGTTGACATTTGTCACACTTCTTTACATAGGCTTGGGCATCTTCCCTTATATTTGGCCAATAGTAGCCAAGTGTGATGATCTTGTCGGCAAGGGTTCTGGCCCCCGGGTGTCCCCCACAAACTCCCCCATGTACCTCGGTGAGGAGTTTCTCGGTGCTTTTTGGCGCAACACATCTAAGGAGAGGTCTAGAGAATGACCTTCTGTACAGGATGCCATTCCAGACTATGTATCTTGCCGTCTTCTTTTTGATCGATTTGGCCTCTAACTCGTCCTCAGGAAGCTTTCCCTTCTCCAAGTAGTCATTGTAGTCGTCGATCCATGTCCTTTCTTCATCATCTAAAAGCAAAATCTCCAGTCTTTCATAAGCAGGCTGGTCGGTGTAGATGATCAAGGGATCCAAGTCTTCAGCTGTTGCCATCTTTGAAAGCAGATCGGCTTCCAGGTTGTATTCTCTACCAACTTGCCGTATATCCCAGAACTCAAAGTTCTTGGTCAGGTTTAGGACGAGGTCTTTGTACTTGGTCAGCATGTGGTTTTCGGTGTTGTATTCCCCTTTAACTTGATTCACCACCAGTTGGGAGTCGCTGTATGCTACCAATCTCGTCGCACCAAAGAACTTGGCTCTTTCAAGTCCCAGGATTAGGGCCTCATATTCAACTTGATTATTTGAGGCAGGGAACTTGAACCTGATAAAATCACGTGCAACATGCTCGCCGGCAGGGCTAGTCAAGTAGACCCCGGCGCCGCTTCTTCCTTGGGTAGTTGACCCATCGGTGTATAGGACCCAACAGTTGGGCGGTAGTTCTTCCAAGGGCTCTCTATCCATAGGGAACTTCCTTTTTCGGGTGGTCGCCGTATGTTCACTTGTAAAGGCGGTCTCGACTAAGAAGTCAGCAAGAGGTTGGGCAAGAAGAGTCTTCCTCGGCTTGTAGGTTATATCGAATTCGGTCAGTTCGATCGACCAGTTAAGTAGGCGTCCTGAGCTGTCCATCTTGTGAAGTATTTTTTTAAGAGGAGCATTGGTATAGACCGTGATGGGATGAGCCGAGAAGTAGGCTCGTAGTTTTCTGGCCGCAATTACCAAGGCTTAAGCAATTTTCTCGGCATTGAAGTACCTGCTCTCAGTATCTGACAGTGCCTTGCTGACGTAGTAGACCGGCTTCTGGATACCGCTCTCTTCTCTGACTAGCACGGCTGCTACGGCTCGGTCGGTTGCTACTAAGAAGACGTACAATGTCTCACCCATGACCGGGCTGCTAAGTAGGGGTGGAGAGCCGAGGTAGTCTTTCAGTTGCTGGAACGAGGTCGAGCACTCGGACGTCCAAGCAAAATCCTTTGTTCCCTTCAAGGCTTTGAAAAAAGGGAGGGATTTTTCTGCCGATTTAGCGATAAACCTACCGAGTGCTGCTACTCTCCCGCTCAACCTTTGAACCTCTTTAATACAAGTCGGCTCCCTCATATCAATCAAGGCTTGGATCTTTTTTGGATTAGCCTCGATGCCTCGCTGAGAAACCATGAAACCTAGAAACTTGCCCGCGGTAACCCCGAAGACGCACTTGCTAGGGTTAAGCTTCATATCGTTAGCTTTTATGTTGTCAATGGTCTCTTTCAGATCTGGTATATGGCTGCCGATCTTGGTCTTGATCACCATGTCATCAATGTAGGCCTCCATATTCCGGCCTATCTGAGATTTGAAGACTTTGTTCACTAATGGCAATAAGTGACTTATTGTTTTTGAATAAGACCCCTAGGGACGATTTGAGATATCCTTCTGGTCTGTTTGCCCCCAAGGCTCTTCCAGGTTGTGCTGATGGCGTCGTACTCCTTAATACCCTTGATGCCGTTATAAACCACATTTTTCTTCATTATGTTAAAGATAAATCGGCCTTTCGGTCTCATTTTGAGGGTCCTTCCTTGGCCCCAGTAGTCGAATCGGGGGGGGGGGGGGAATGCCACCTCGTCCTCGTCACAGGATGATTCTAACCCCTTGGTTGCTGCAGGTATGGCCGAGGAAGGTGCTTCCGGGAGGATAGTTGATCGGTTTGATGATGAAGCTGTGACTTCTAGGAGAGGTCGGGATGAGGCTGGTCCCTCAGGGTCAAGTCGGCCCAGGCATCCTATTGGTGGGGATGCTATGATTAGGGACCTTTATGAGAATTTTGAAGTAGATAGGCTGGTTCCTCTGATACGTGGCTCCTACATTCTTTAGGCCGAAAGGCATCATGACGTAGCAGTATACGCCGCCTGCAGCTTGAAAAGCCGTCTTTTCTATGTCGTCCTCGGCCATTTTGACTTGATGATAGCCAGAGTAGGCGTCCAAGAAACTGAGGGTTTGATGGCCGGAAATGGAGTCTACGAGCTTGTCAATCCTGGGGAGGGGATAGCTATCTTTGGGACAGGCCTTGTTCAGGTTCGTAAAGTCCACGCACATCCTCCATTTGCCATTGTGCTTCTTTACCATGACGACGTTTGCAAGCCACTCGGGGTATGTTGCCTCTCTTATGATGCCGGCTTTGAGGAGTTTGTCGACCTCGGTCTCAATTGCTTTTTCCTTGTCGGTAGAGAAGACTCGTCTTGTCTGCTTGACCGGTGTGAAGAACTTGTCGACTTCCAGTTTGTGGAGAGCGACAACTTCCTTTACTCCCACCATGTCATCTACTTTCCAGGCAAATACGTCCAAATTGTTTTGGAGTAGGGAGATGAGCTCTTCTCGTTCTTGTTGGGAGAGTTGCTTCCCAATCTTTACCTTCTGATTTGGATAGTCTGGGTTGATGACGACCTCGTCTAACTGATCCACAGGTTTAAGTTCAGGGCCGTCTCTGAACTCTAGGGTCTCGACAATGATCTGCTTGACCTTCTCCTTGTCCTACCCTTCCAAACTTAGGTTTTCCATGTCTAACAATTTATCGATCTCGGTTTCCATGTCAGTCGGCTGTGTGGCCCCCGAGCTTGGGGCGATGGCTAGAGCCAAAATACTCGGCTCGTCCGAAGCTGTGTTCATCGAGATGCAGCCGAAGCCGTGTAAGCCGTAAGTAACCTCGGCCTTAGTTGGGACGTCGCTGTCAAGAATAACCCACTCTTTAGGTTCATCTTTAACAGTCGCCAATATAACACCGATATGTGGCGTCGAGGTTGTAACCGTGGTTGATTTTGAAACCGTGATTCTTTTATCTGGAGTATCAATCTCCATTTTGGCCTTTGCTTTCCTGGACTTCATCACATGTTCCAAAAAATCTCTAGGCGAGCCTGGGACGCACCCAATTCCAGCCGGGGTGGGGAACTTCACCCTTTGGTGGGGGAGGGAGGCAACCAGTCCCAACTTTCCTTGACTGGGTGCACCTAGGATAGCATGGTAATCACTGTCTAGATCCATGACTATGAAGGTGACCGTGGCCGAGGTTTTGTAGGGATGAGTGCCGACTTCCAAGAGTAAGTCGACGGTTCCTTTGGCATCGGCCTTATGATTAGTGAATCCTTCTAGCCTTCCATTATATGGGGTCAACATTGTATCAGGAAGTTCCATCTCTTTAAAGGTGTGATAGTATAGCACATCCTTGGCCGCTCTGGAGTCTATGAGGAGCCTGTCTGACTCGCAATTATCAATGCGGCCTGTGATGACCAATGGTTGTTCTCTCATTGCACGGTTTCCCGCCAACTCATTCGGTGAAAAACTGATCACTTCCTCCCTCTCATGGATCCAGGGAGGGATATGGAAGACTTTACTTAGCTCGTAAATCTGCTCCTTGAGTTTCTTGTTTGATGGAATTTCCTCTCTTATCACGCCTATCAACCTGGAGCGAGGTGGCCTGTCTACCTGATCATTGTTTTTGTCTTCTTCCCTTGGGCGTTTATTGTCCCTGGCCATGAACTGATTGAGCTTACCTTGATCGGCCCATTTCTGTAGAATCTTTTTCAGAGCAAAACAGTTCTCGGTGTCGTGGCCGTTATCTCTGTGATAGGAGCAATACTTTGTGGTATCCCTCAGGTATTTCGGGTTGTCTTTTAGAGGCTTGGGGTTGGGGAGATCCACCAGATTCATGATCTCAGAGATCGGTTTATTGAATGTGGTGAATGTCTCGGTCCCCCTGGTCCTGTTTTTGCCTTTGCCGTTTCCCCCGTTGGTCCCCTGGGACGAGTTCCCGTTATGCGACTTGTCATGATCTCGGTCTCGTTCCTTATGACCATATAACGTCTTTTTCTTCTCCTCGGCGATGGCCGTGGCGTAAGCAACGTGGTATAACTCGGCTTTTGTGAGGGGCTCTCTGACCGACAATTCATAAGTTAACTGCTCTGACCTGTGACCATTCGTGAAGCATACAATTATCTCCCTGTCGGTCAGGCGTTCTTCTATTGAGTCGGCAAGGTCCCTAAACCGGTTGTAGAAGCTTAGGGTGGACTCATTTTTGCTCTGGACCATGTTGGCTAGGTCAGACAATCTTTTCTTCCTCACCCCAGCGGTAGCAAAATACTCCAAAAATTGTGATTTCAACTTGGCAAAGGAATTGATGCTGCTTTTCTTAAGGTCCATGAACCAGGACCGAGCTGCCTTTGTTAAGGTGCTTGCAAAGGCTTTGCACAGCACGTCGTCCTGATTGGACACTAGGGCCATGGTGGCCTAAAAGGCTTGGATGTGATCCAGAGCATCGGCGTTGCCGGAGTATTTGTCTAGATGTGGGAGCTTTAACTGTGGATTAGGTGGTGCATCCTTAATCCTCTGCGCGAAAGGGCGCATAGCATCGTAGTCATTATTGGGTTTCCTGTGCCCCTGATTCATCATCTCAATGTTGTCGAGCCTTTCTCTAAGGTCGACAATGTCCCTTGTGCTGAATGCCGAGGTATGACTGGAACTGACTATGCTTCGGTCTCGGGGTCTCCTTTCACCTTGGTTTGGTTCGAGGCGATGCCTTGAAGGAGTACGGCGAGGTAGAGTGTGCCGGGGTGGATCCTGTTGGTTTTGGTGCCCTAGGCACGTTTGTTAAACGTTGTATAAGTTATCATTTTATTCATGATGATAAAGAGATAATAAGATTATTATTGTTGCTCATGTTTGCTTATAATAATCTCCGTCCCTAGAGCTTGTTAAGCACTAGTATAAAGGCTAAATGATCATGGGATGATCATGTTAGATTTATGGGTACTTGTTTGGAACAAGGTACTGGACATGACCCACGGTATGAGATTTATATCATGGTCGATGTCATATATAAATCTCATATTAGTTATGTCATTTGAATCCTTAGACATGAAGTTATTATAGTCTTCCACTTGATGAACATTATGTTTGACATATTCAAACGCTGCCTTAACACGGTAGTTATAAAGGGTATGATTGGCATGATTGGATTCACGTAGGGAAGAATAATAAGCCAAATGGATTTGTCCCTCTTCGGAGAGATGTCAAGCTTGGGCCCCTCGAAGGAATGATGTTGGTGAAATGTTTGGCCAAACTCAAATGGATTGATTGGATCAATGTCATTTGGATTATCAACATATTCGGGATCGAGAAAAGTATTGAACAATACAAGTTGACTTGTTGACCATGACTTGTGTTCAATGACATCGTGGACAAAAGGATTATGACATATTCTAAAGGAATGCGAACTTGTATCTAGTTATACTATTTGGGTAGGTATGACGGTTTGCTAGAACCTAATCATATCTTATGGGATCATGTTTGAGCCCATTGCCAACTTAGTATAATCCTAGAGGGTCACATACAATAGAACGAATCTTTAAAAGGACTACATTGGAATTTTGAAAATTCTGGACATCCTGGGAAGTGGGCGACCTCACAGTATGGACTGGGCGGCCGCAAAATTATCTTAGTTTTGTACCAGTTTTGCTTCAGATAGTTGTGCGACCGCACAGAGGGTTTTGGGCGGCCGCACAGTGCTGTCGGGTGGCAGATTCCTAATTTGATTAGGAAACGAATTTTGGACGGATTTTGACACAAGTTTCCTATTTGGAATAGGTTATGCTTGTGTATAAAAGACCAAATTCGGCCAGCACTCAATGCTAATGATTTTGTGAGTCTCAAAGAGTTTGAGAGAGGGTTTATTTTGTTCTAAGACATTCTTGGTTGAAGAAACAAATAATACACAAAATAAATTCCATATAGTTCTTTTGATTGTGAAAAAGTGTTTCACAATTTGGTCTAGCAACCAAGATCAAAGAAGCTACTTTGATATTCGTTCGAAGTGTGGATACCGCTAGAGGGTGAAAATCATCATCTTCAAAGTTCGTGTTCAAGCTTTGTGATCGTGATCAAGTCTTCAAACCTCCACCAAAGACCAAGAGAAAATTTGATAGCCATCAAGGGTTAGTTTATTCCTTTATTCTTATGTTGTATTTGATTTAATCGTATGAACGGATCCATGGCTTTGGGTTTCAAAAATTTTAAATGCTAAATTCCGCTGCGCATGTTTGATCGAAACCCAACAGTGGTATCAGAGCCCCGTTCATGTTGATTATTTCAATACATAATCATGTTGTGTGTATATAAATTGTTTATGTGCCTAGCATGATTTGAATATTGGGATTATGATGTTTATGTGGTCTATGCGTTTTATGTGGTTTATTGTTTTATAAACTTTAATCGCACTGTTCAATCGCAATTAAAATTATGGTGGATTTAAAGTTGTTTGGATTATCAATTTTGATTGGATCAAAGTTTTGATATTCTAGGGATTCAAGAATAAATCGTTTATTCAAGGTTTGATGATCATGGTGATTGGATCACCAAGAACACCAAATCCTAATTGAATCGGGAAAAACAATTTTGAGATAAATTTTGGAACTTTAAAAATTTGGATTTTTCGCAAGGGGTCCGACCGGACCCAAGCCTTGACCCAGCCGGACCTAGGGTTTGGCGCGGGGGTAGGGTTTGGGTTTTGGGTGTGGATTTTGGGTTTAAATCTCCTATTTGTTTTAGTCTTGTGATTCTAAGATTAGTTCAAGGTTTGGATGGCTAATCTACGTTCATCGAGATTGTGTTTCCCAAACTTGATCGCAATCAAGGTTTCAAAGATAAAACGAAATTAGAATTATGAAGAGTTCATAATTGCTAAAATTGAGAAACAAAGTTCTTGATTCAATGATTGGAGATCCATGTGGAATTGTGAATGCAATTGGCCTACGTTCATCGAGACCATCTATTGCTTAGTTTCGGCCACATGGACTACTTTCTTGGTTTCTTGAATTAGTGCGGAATTGTGGTTGCCAATGGCTTAGTTCGGCCGCACTTCTTGTTGTCTTGATTTGGAGATAATAACCAAAGTTGAAATAGTCTCATCCTCATAATTATAGAGAAACTAATGACACATAAATGTTGTGCTTAAATTAATGGAGATTAATTTAGTGGCTAAACTTGATGCGTAACATGTTTATCTTGTGTGCTCATAAATATGTTGTATGCTATATGTGATGAACCTTCAAAGAAAGTTTTAAGTCATCTTGCCATGCCATGATTAAGACACTTGTTAGTGCATGGGTAATTTTAATGTGGGTTCGCCCTAGCAAGGTACATTGACTTTATCTATGTATGAGCAAGATGGATGATGTGGGCACGCCCTAGCGAGGCACATCAACCATGCGTTTAAAATGGTTGGACTTAATAAGGCGTCAAAACAGTTTTGGGCCTAAGCAAAAGATGAGATTAAACATGCTTTTGAAATTGGATCACTAAGAATCATATTGGATATGATTGACAAGAAATTGTCTACCTAATTAATTTGATTTTGAGCGGTCCGCCTCCGTGGACTCAAGATTAAATTAAAGTTGGATCTTAGCCCAAATTTAAAAGAGTCTCATGAAAGGATCTAAGAGTCATATGGGATATGATTGACAGGGTTGTCTACATAATTAATTTGATTTTGTGTAATCCGCCATAGCGGACTTAGAATTAAATTAAAGTTGGATCTTAGCCCATTTAAATTATATTATACATTGGATGTATATGAACGTTATATAATTTAGTGGGAGTATTTTGGAAAATACATTATTTATCTCTTTAATGAGATTGGTACTTGTAAAATTTTGGAAATTTTGCATGAGTTGTAGATAATGACAACTAACTTCGTTGCGATCAATCCTTGTTAAGGATAAAGCTTCAAAAGAATGGTACAAACAATTGGATTGGATCCTGAGCCTAAGAATGGTTCTAAGGCAAGAAGATGGGTTGTACATTCTTGATGGGCCTATTCCTAAAGAACCTAATGCCGGAGTAGACAATCACAAGAATCATGATTATGATTCTGGGAATGTGAGTTGTCTTATGCTCACGATTATGTGCTCTTAAACTCCAACAAAGTTTGAAACTTGTGGAAGCCTATTAAATAGGCGTGGAGTTGAGTTACATGTTTCAAAGAGCAATCTAAGCAAGAGAGGTATAAAACCATTGTTGCATTCACTTATTGCAAAATGAGTAAAGGGCAATAAATGGAACTTCACATGCTTAAGATAAAGGCTACGTAGAGCATCTTGAGAAACTTGGTTGTCCAATTGGATTGGAGCAAGCCATGGATCTCATTCTTGATTCATTGTTTAAATGTTATGATCACTTAGTGATGGAATATAACATGCTTAAAATGAATAAGAATTTCTTCGAATTGCATTAACATGCTGAAAAACTGCGAAGATGAAGATATTGGAGAATGGTTCTCCAATGCTCATAGTTCATGATGGAAAGAGGCCAAATGCCAAAAGAAAAGTAAGACAAGAGTTGTTGGGTATGCCCACATATATCTCAGTTTTAATGTATTAGGATTTATTAGATTTGATTGATCCATCACCTAAGTTTTATTTCATGGACTTTAGACCCACATGTAAGAAGTATTTATACTTCATTTTTTAGGTTGTCCATTGTTATAGAATAGGCTTAGAAATAGGGCAAGAAGATCAAGTTTCAAGAAAAATCACTCAGTGAGTTTGAGCCGCGCTTATGCGCCTCCTGCGCCACGCGCCATGCGCCTCTTCACTCGCGCCTTGCGCCATTTAGAGCGCGCGCATAAGGATTTCTTCATAAGCTTACGCGCCTATGCGCCCCTTGTTTTAAGCGCACGCTTACTGTGCGCCTATTGGCTAAATGCGCCTCTTGGCTCAAACGCGCCTCAAAGTGTTTATTCAAACACTCAGTGATTTATTGAAGACTCGAAGACTTGAAAAGAATTCAAAATTACGCCAATGATCCAACGGTGGATAAAAGATGCATATGCGCCTAATCTGTTGACACGTGTCCATAACGGTCACATTTATGTTGAGTGTCAAAATGGCCATAAAATATGCATGCTCCAATCAACGAACGACAGCTCATCTTATCCACAAGGATTTCCAAACGGCTAGTTTTTTGAAGTTCACTATAAATACCCCATAACTTCAACATTTTGAAGTTGCTGAGTTTTGCTAAGAATTTCAAGAATTTCTCTCTCAAAGCATTTGTTGAAGATTTGAAGATTGCCTTCGTTTTTCCAGATTTCTCAAGAACATCTTCATACCTTCATCCTTAGCCCAGATCTTCAAAGCCTTAACACTTTAGTTTCTTGTGCTCTCCATCTCAAAGATCTAAAGAGCCTTGATTCTAAGAACACACACGCACCTCTTTAAGATTAATCATTTAGATTCATCTTTTAGAGATACACCGGTTATTGTTTTGGATTTGTTCTTTCATAGTAATAGATCTTGAGTTAGTGTATAAGCTCAAACATTGTAATTTGTAACACTCACTCATTATATAAGATCTCGATTAGAAATCCAAGACTAACCATCTTGGTAGAGGACGTAGATCTTTCATTGATCGAACCTCTCCAAATAGCTTGTGTTATTATCTTGTCATTTCTTTCAAGTTATTATTTTCACTCACTATTTGCTTGTTTACTCATTGTAGATTGATTGAACTGAATTGTGTTGTGTTTGTTTTATCATTTGCCTTAGTTTCTTATTTCACTCACTTTGAGCCAAAATACTTAGTGTGTGTGTTGCGCTCCCTTTATCACTTTGCGCCTACTTTCATTACTAAATTCCGCTGTGCATTTCACTCACTCACTTAGGCGCATTTCATAACGCTTACTTGATAAAGTGCGCATTCGCAATTGAGTTTTTCAAGGGTACGAAAAGAATTTTAAAACAGCTATTCACCCCCCCCCTCTAGCTATTTTTCATACCCTTGTTGCCCTTTGGGACCAACAAGTGGTATCAGAGCTTACACCTTTATAAAACATTTTTCGTTTTTCAAGCTTAACAGCTTGGGTGCCGATTCTAAATGGCAAACTCAAAACCTATGGCAACTGCAAACTACACTCACGTTCCGGTCTTTGATGAAGATCATTTTGACGTATGGAAATTCAGCATATTGACTCATCTCAACTCAATCGATGAAAGGCTCCATGACACCGTCGTTTATGGACCTTATATTCCGATGAAGGCGAATCCAAATCCACGCACCAACGCTGCTCAACCTACTGTCCTAAAACCAAGGGAAGAATGGACCGAGGAAGAAATTAGAAGAGTCGCAAATGATGGCAAAGCAAGAAACATTCTTCTAAGCACTCTAAGCACGGCGATGAAACAACAAGTCATGCATTGTGCTACTGCAAATGAGCTATGGGATGCTATTGAAGAGCATATTGAAGGAGACACCGTTTGCAAGGAGAACAAGAAATACGAAGTTCAAAAGAGATTCAACAATTTCTCTCAACTCCCCGGTGAAAACTTAAGGCAAACTTATGAACGCTACTGTGAAATTATCAATCTATGTATTTCACTTGGCATGAAGTTTACCAACAAAGATTTGAATGTAAATTTTCTACAAGCTTTTGGATCAAGATACCTTCATAAATCTAGCGCTCTTGAAGACGCTGGAACTTTAGATGTTTGGACTTTAAGGAACCTATATGCAAATCTCAAAGTTTACGAACTCAAACTCCAACGAATCAGTGAAACTGAAGGAAAGTCAAAATCTATGGCTATGATGGCGCACAGAGAAGCCGCGCCTACTCCTGCGCCTACACCTGCGCCTGTACAAGATGAGAAAAGCTCCGATCCCAAAATTTCTACTTCTGAGCTATTAGACATGGATGATGAAGACTTCGCTTTATTTGTGAAGAAATTTCAAAAGTTCAGAAAATTCTCAAGACCCGGCTCAACCAACAAATTTCAAGGATCTACCAGCAAAGCTCCTCAAAAGTTTTCAAGGAGCAGTGATTCAAAAAGAAAAGAAGATCTTGTTTGTTTTAATTGCAGGAAACCCGGACATTTTGCATCAAGCTGCCCGATCCCCAAATTTGAATATATGCAGAAGAAGAGCAGCCATACTCCTAAATTCACTCCCAAGTTCACTCGACACAAGGGAATGGTTGCTGAAGAAGAAGCACCAGCAAATGAGCACAATACTTGGATTGAAACAGACTCCGATGAGAGCGATGAAGATTCCGATGATGGACTTGTTTGTTTGATGGCAAATGATGATGAAGTTGATGCTTATGATTCTGATGATGACTTCTCCAAGGATGTTCCCGATATGAATGCCTTGAATAAACCTATCAAGAAATCTGCAGGTTTTCAAGAAGCGAAAAAGAAGAAAGGACCAACCATCAGCGAGCTCGTTGAACAAGGATTTCTCACTCCGGCTCAAAACGATGGTGGATTGTTATTCTCACGATGTGATCTTGGAGCAAGGAACAAATTGAGAAAAGGAGCATACATTAGACCACAGGTTGAACCAACTGCTCCAATCTCCAAAATCAATGATGAAGTGATTGCTGAACAAGAAAAATTGTTCAAAAAGGCTGAAAAGGTAATTACTAGATTTGATAGTATGAAGGAAGCTTTAGCACTATCATGTGATGAAATTTCCCAGCTTAAGACCGAGAAATCTCTACTTAAATCTGAACTCACCCTCCTTAAGGAGCAGATAAAGAGCATGACTCCTCTTACCGTTAAAAACACTTTTCTAACAGAACAGAACTCACTTCTTAAAGTTCAAAACGATGAATTGGTTGCTCAAATCACTGATCTTAAAAAGATTACAAATGAGTGGTCCAATTCTCGTGTCACTATGGAGAATATATTTGAGTCCCAAAAAGTCAGTGGTGATAAAAGTGGCTTGGGATTCTCATCAACTAGTGACAACTTTAAATGTGATGTCTGTGCTGAAAGAGATAGTGAATTTACCAACCAACAAACTCTTGAAATTCCCAAGGAAAAATTTCTAATTCAATGGGTAAAGGACATGAAAAAGTCAAGAGACAAACATTCCATTATGTCTACCCAACGAAGCAATTTGGGAAAGCTAATGGGAAAGATATAGCTACAGATGAACCATCTCCTAGCAAAATCATTCTTGAAAATAGGCGCGCTCCTTCTCCGAGTGCTCATTATGCGCCTAAGAGCCACGCGCCTCATCGCCGTGCGCCTCCTAGCCCTATGCGCCCTTCGAGAAAAAGCGCTCCAAAATTTCAAAAGAAAGATTTTGTTAAGTCTAGTTCATCTGACCCAAAGAAGAATGCCATCCCCAAGAAAAGTAAAGAGTTTGTGAAAACTCACGTGATTGATGGCTTTCATCATTGTTCCATTTGTGATTGTTCAGGACACAAGGCCGTGGAATGCCTTTTGCGATTCACTCCCAATGCCAAAGGACGTAAAAATCCTAAGGTCAAGCAAGAGTGGGTTGTCAAAAGTTGCTAACCCTAGGACCCAAAAGGAATAAAGGGGACCTGCTTAAATGTCTATATTTCAGGTTCTTTGTTTCATGGCTGGATCTTCAAAAGCTAGAAATTATGAATGGATTCTCGATAGTGGGTGTTCAAGACACATGACTGGAGATGAATCCTTATTAGAAGATGTCCATGAAGAAAGAGGTCCCTCCGTAACATTTGGCGATAATAACAAAGGTCAAGTTGTAGCATATGGAAAGCTCAAGAAAGACAAAGTGTGCATTGAAAGAGTCTCACTCGTGGAAGGGCTCAAGCACAACTTATTATCCATATCTCAATTCTGCGACAAAGGATTAGAATGCCATTTTACTTCAACGCAATGTCTTATCAAGAATGGCAAAACTGGAGCTATCTTACTCACGGGATATCGTAAGACAAATATTTATATTATTGATTTTCATAGTATGAACTCTAGTACTAATCTTTGTTTTGTAGCAAAAAGTGTGAACGAAAATAGTTGGCTGTGGCACAAGCGCTTGAGTCACTTGAACTTCAAGTATCTATCTAAACTCAGCAGGAATAATCTTGTCAAAGGACTTCCCAAAGTTGCTGATCATCATGACAAAAAGTGCGCCGCATGTCAACTTGGCAAACAACCGAAGCAGTCATTTTCAAGCAAGTCAAATCCTTCAACTACAAGATGTTTGCAACTGCTTCACATTGATCTATTTGGACCAGTTTCCACCGCAAGCATTCGTAGAAACAAGTATACTCTAGTTGTGGTGGATGATTATTCAAGATATACATGGGTAGAGATGATGATTACAAAAGATGATTGTTATGATATTCTCACTACCTTATTTCGACTGCTCCAAACCCAAAAAGAAGATGACATCGTTAGTGTTCGATCCGACAATGGAACAGAATTCAAAATAACGGTGTTGCTCGATATTGTGAAGATCATGGGATAGATCACAACTTTTCAACCGCCGGAGTTCCTCAACAAAATGGCGTCGTTGAACGAAAGAATAGAACGTTGATTGAAGCGGGAAAGACGATGATAGCTGAAGCTAAATTGCCTAAGTACTTTTGGGAAGAAGCTATCAACACTGCATGTTTTACTCAAAATCGTTCCCTCATCAACAAACTTCACAACAAGACGCCGTATGAACTTTGGCGTGGTAGAACTCCCAACATTGCATTCTTCAAGATCTTTGGTTGCAAATGCTATATCCTCTACAACGGAAACGAACATAGAGGTAAATTCGATGCCAAAGCCGACGAAGGTATTTTTGTTGGGTATGCCAAACACTCTAAAGCTTTTCGTGTTTTCAATAGAACTACATTAGTGATAGTTGAATCTGTACATGTTACTTTTGATGAACATTCTCTCCTTGAGCCACATTTGGCTCCAAATGTTGCTGATGATTCTATTGAGTTAAATGATACAGGTGCTCCTATTTACGTTGCGCCCACTCAAGGTCAGAATCTATCAACACAAGGAAATCCATCTACATCAAATGCGCCTAATTCAATGTATTATGCGCCTGGTGAATCCTCTATTGCGCCTCACTCAAATGATGCGCCTCATGATTCCTCTTACGCGCCTATTTCTACTGCTGCATCTGGTGTAAACCCAAATTTCAATTCTGAGCCAGTTCAACCCCCAAATTTCAATGACTTTGAATCTGGTGAAGAGGTACCAATTGAAGATCTTCAAGTTTCTACGACTCAACCTAACTTACCTCCTGAAATTCGTGAAGTTAGAGGTCACCCAATTGCTAATATCATCGGTGATTTACAAGTTGGTGTTCGTACAAGGAGAGCTACAAACTTTGATGCTTACACTGCTTTTATCTCTCAAATTGAACCGAAGAAGGCTGATGAAGCACTCCAAGATCCTAATTGGGTTATTGCAATGCAAGAAGAACTCAATCAATTTGAACGATGTAAGGTTTGGACTCTTGTTCCAAGACCAAATGATCAAGGAGTGATTGGTACGAAATGGGTGTTCAGGAACAAGATGGATGAGAATGGAACCATCACGAGAAACAAAGCAAGATTGGTTGCACAAGGCTATAGGCAAGAAGAAGGAATTGATTACGATGAAACTTTTGCGCCCGTAGCAAGACTTGAAGCTATCAGATTATTTCTAGCTTACGCCGCTCACAAGAACTTCAAGTTATATCAAATGGATGTGAAGAGCGCGTTTCTAAATGGTGAACTCCAAGAACAAGTCTATGTTGCTCAACCACCTGGGTTTGAAGATTCACAATTTCCAAATCATGTGTACAAACTCCAGAAAGCTTTGTATGGACTCAAACAAGCACCAAGAGCATGGTATGATACACTATCCAAGTTTCTCATCGAAAAAGGCTTCACTCGCGGTAAAATCGATACAACTCTTTTCATTGCCAAACATAATGGTCATAAATTACTTGTTCAAATTTATGTTGATGATATTATATTTGGTTCTACTAATGAATTGTTGTGCAAGCGTTTTGAGAAACTAATGAAGAGCAAGTTTGAAATGAGCATGATGGGAGAACTCACATTCTTCCTCGGGCTTCAAATCAAGCAAATGAGTGAAGGCATTTTTATCAACCAATCCAAATACACAAAGGACTTAATCAAGAAGTTTGGACTTGAGAACGCTAAATCATACGATACTCCAATGGCCACCGGCAACAAACTCGACAAAGATCTAAAAGGTAAACGTGTTGATCAAACGCTCTATCGAGGTATGATTGGCTCACTCCTTTATCTTACTGCTAGCAGGCCCGATATTATGTTTAGTGTTTGTGTTTGTGCTCGTTATCAATCCGACCCTAGAGAAGCACACTTAATTGCTGTGAAACGTATTATAAGATATCTCTCTGGCACTGTTAACCTTGGACTTTGGTACACCAAAGATTCGAACTTTAAACTTGTAGGTTACTCAGATGCGGATTATGCAGCGTGCACAATTGATAGGAAAAGCACAAGTGGCACTTGTCATTTCCTCGGATATAGACTTGTGTCATGGGCGAGTAAGAAACAAGCTTCAGTATCTGTCTCAACAACCGAAGCCGAATATATCGCTGCGGGAAGTTGTTGTTGTCAAATACTCTGGATGAAGCAGCAATTGGTGGACTATGATATCATCGAAGAAAATTGTCCCATCTACTGCGACAATACATCAACAATTGCGGTTTCTGAAAATCCTGTCATGCACTCAAAGACCAAGCACATCGACATCAAATATCACTTCCTCAAAGACCACGTGGAAAAAGGCAATATTCATTTGGAACACGTGGGAACCGACTATCAAATCGCCGACATTCTAACTAAAGCACTTGACGCGAAACGGTTCATGTTTTTGAGAGGTGAAATGGGTATGCTTGAACTCAGCTAAATTCAATATAGTTTTGTCAATACTAATGATTTATGTTGTGTTGAGTTATGAGTATATTAGGTACAAATGATTAAATCAATTTTTCAAAAGTTTCAAGGAAATTATGCGCCATCTATGCGCCTTACTAACTGCGCGCCCATCTCTCGTTTTCTGCGCGCACAATATCTGCGCGCCTATCAATTCATGCGCGCGCTCAACCATCTTTGCGCGCCTTGATGTGTAATGCGCCTTGATGAATAATGCGCCTAGATGAGTATGCGCCTTGCTGAAGTAATGCGCCTCTTCATGCGCGCATTAACTATTGCGGCTCAATCATTTCTCAAAATTCAATTTCAATGATTGAACGTAATAAATACACAAGTACCAGGTATGTTCATTCTGTTCATTTATTATAGGAATCTATGTCTTTTGACATTCCTTTAATTGTTCAAGGGTACTTGTGCAATTAAAATTTTTCCCTCGTTTTACGCTTTTCAAAAAAATTTTATTTTCTGGGATATATTTCTTGCACCCCAAACTTACACCAAAATAGATGTTTTTGGTGTTTGTGCAAAAATTAGTCAAAATTGCTCATACACTTAAAGGGAAAGTGGAGCAGTTTTTCAAAAACCTAAATGTCACATCATGACACTTTGTGTCATTCAGCATTTAATGCACCTATCATGATGAGCCGCCATTTCAAATCCCTCATAAATGCCATCCCTTCAACTTCTCATCTTTTTAAATTTTTGACTGTGTTTTTGCTTTATCAGTGCAAATTTTAAACCTAAACCTATAAAAACACATCATCACCTTCCTCTCTTCTCACCTACTCTATTTCTCTCTCTCTCCCCGTCTCACTCCCTCTCTCCCAGACTCGTCTCCTTCTCTTCATCTTCATTTTTCTTCTTCATTTTACATTCATATATATAAGTTTATGGGTCCTAAGAAAGCATCAACATCTACACAAGACGATATGGTATGAATTCTCAACCTTTAATCTCCTTATATTTCTTTTTTTTTTTCGTCATTTTCAGTGATGTTTTTCGTTTTTTTTAAACCCGGATTCATTTTCTTTGATTTCTCTTGATTCGATGATCCGTTTTCTATATCGTTTGTTGGGTTGTGTTCTATTCTTGATTTCGAATCTTTTAAAACCAACATTTTAACGATCAATGCTCTGTTTGTTACAAATCTGAGTTTTTGTTTTCAAAATTTTTCAAAATTTTCGGGCATTCTTTTGATCATTGTGCTTTCATTATTGATTTGTTCTTATTTTTGTTTGCATATTTAGATTCCTTGTCGTCATGCGGTCATTTTGATATATTATTTGTCTAGTTGGTGAAGTTTCATGATTTTCGTGTTCTTGGTGTTCTTCGAGCATTCAAGGGTCGTTCTTCGTGTTCTTCGTCATTTATGCATGTTTTGGTCTCTAAAAATTTTCTAACTTGTTTTCGAAAATTTGAACTTTTTGATTTTCATTTCTTTCATTTGAATGCTTGTTGTTTGTTTTTCTTTCTAAGTAAAAATTTTCACGTCATGCGCCTATGTACTTCTTTATGCGCCTATTTTTTATGCGCCTGAATGATTTATGCGCCTCTACTTGTATATGCGCTTAAATCATTCTGCGCCTAAAAACCTTATGCGCCTAACTTCGTACTTAGTCAAATTCGTTGTTTTAATTTTTCCTTAGTATTCACATAGAACCATATTATGCGCCTTGTAACTCTATGCGCCTTCAATATTTTATGCGCCTAATTCAATCATGCGCCTTGATTCTCTATAATTTTGTGCGCCTGTTTCAATTATGCGCCTATATATTTCATACGCCTATGTTACTTTGATCATTTCATCATCTGTGATTCGACACTTGCTCGGTTTTCCATCTACCGGTGAAGATCGCATTATTGGGCGCCCGATGACTTACTCAATTGATGATCAGAACAAGATGGCTGCCTCACTTCTAAATATTCCCACGCTTCAAAACAATATCAAAAACACCGAAATTCGAGATGGTGGAGAACTCTTGACTCACATCGCTCACTTGGTGGGAACTTCAATAGTGTTCAAAACTGGGAACATAAACCGATTCACGGTTGAACAATGGGAATACACAGCTGCTATCATGGCCAAGGAGACGCTTCACTGGCCTCATATTCTGTTCAAGACTCTGCGTGAGCAAATTGATAAATTTGTGAAGAACAAAAGTGATGGAAAGACCCGATTCCGCTCACACTGCCTTATTCTCACAAAACTTTTTCTAACTTACCCTGAGTTAGTTAAGTTTTTGAATGAGAATCCGGAGTACAAGATCAACGATGTTCCAATGTTTGGTAAAGCTAGTTTGGACCTCAAAAAGCGCAGGAAGAAGCCCACAAAGCGCGCAAAAGGAATCCAAATCAAGACTGTTGAAGGCTTAGTAGATGAAGACACAGAGTCCGATGATGCGCCAGTCCTTAAAAGCGCACCAATATTAAAGAGCGCAGTAAAAGCAAGCGCTAGACAAAGCGCAGATCCAGTGCCAGGCGCAGATAAAAGCAAAGGCAAACGGGTAGTTGATGACCCTACTCCTGCGCCTGTCAAACGCACTAGATTTGAAACTGATGATGAGCGAGATCTGAGGCTAGCGCAGGAAGCCAGCAGGCTTGAGGCTCAACGAAAAAGAGATGAAGACTTTCTAGCCAAACAAGCTGCTGAGTCAGAAAAGTTAGAGCGCATGAAAGGCGCCGGATCAAGCGCAGATATTGAGAAAGGGCCTTCTATTTCCGCGCCTTCCCAGCGCGCTCCTTCTCAACGCGCCCCCACTCCTCGTGCGCCCTCATTCAAATTTCAACCTTCCAATATGTCAAGGGCACAACTCCTCTCTGATTTCTTCGGCGATGACATTTCAGACATTGAGGAACCCGTTCAGGGGGAGCAAGAGACCATCCCTCAGCGCACTCCTTCTCCAGTTGCGCCTCCACCTGGACCAGATCCGATCTCAACAGAAACTTTTGATGTTGAAACAGTTGTTGTTGAAACTGTTGAAATTGAAACTGAAGATGAATTTGAGTCTCCTACTCATTCACCTCCTCCTGCGCCTCCATCTCCTTCTGCGCCCCTTCAAGATTCTGCGCCCCTTCAAGATGATGCGCCACTCTCTACCCCTGCGCCTCCTCCGTCTGCTCCTGATTTGAGCGAGGTACTTTCCATTCTTCATTCTTTACAGCAGGGGCAAGCCAATTTAGAGCAAGGACAGGCGCATATAAAGTCTCACTTTGAGCTTCTTACTTCCTTACTCACTGATCAATCTGAAGAGATTGCTGCCATTAAGGGGGAGATGAACTCTCTCAAGGCCAAACTTTCTGCTCCTTCTCCTCCTCCGGCGCAGACTCAGGTTCAAGCTCATACTGACCAGGCGCAAACCACCGCTTCTGCGCCTACGTTCATACCTCAATCTGCTGCGTCTCAATCAAATATGAATGTGCTTGTATCTAAGTTGGATGTCCTGAAAGAGTTGGTCGTCACTCATTTCACTGCTGCTCACTCAAGCTCTGACAGACGCGCTGAACATATTTCTTCAGATATTATCACGGCTCAAAATGCCATTGAAGCTCACATTCAAATCTTGGAAGAAAACATTTCACAGCAGCAGCAGATCACTCAGCGTTCCATTGATGAATACCAAAACATCAATGTGAATCACTTGAGTTATATTAGAGACGGTATTACTGCTACTCACTCCAGTGTCACGGACACTCAAGGGTTAGCGAACCGTAGTCATCAGCTCGCAAAGCAAATTCAGCGTTCTGTTTCAGAGATCGTTGAAGGATTGAAGGAAGATGATGCGCCTCCCAACCCTTAGCTTCTATTATTTTTTTTGTAAATTTTTAGAATCTTTTGTAATAGAACAATCTCTTTTGTGATAGTGATTTTGTGCTTACTTGTTTTAGCATCTTTTGTTTTTGTTCTATTCAAAACTTGTAACTTGTAACTTGTAACTCTTACACCCCAAGTTTTAATGAGAACAATGCATCACTCATTATCAAACCTTGTTCACTCAAACTCCTTGTTTGTAGAACAATGAATATTGTTTAAATTCATAATGCATCATATTGAATTGTTTCATACTTTCATGCATTAAGTTTAAACTTGGTTTAAACACATTTCAAAACTAAAAATCATATATCATCTTGAATGTGTTAAACTGTTGTTTCTATCTTTCCATATGTAACTCTTTATTCTTATTGGAATAGATTAGGAATCTATATTTTGGACTAGTGTGTACATTAACTTGAGACATGAATTACCAATTTCATTCATTTGGACATGTTTTTATCAAGTATAATGTTTGTCCTTGATATAGTAGGTAATGGCATCAATCAAATAGGGGAGATTGTTGGGTATGCCCACATATATCTCAGTTTTAATGTATTAGGATTTATTAGATTTGATTGATCCATCACCTAAGTTTTATTTCATGGACTTTAGACCCACATGTAAGAAGTATTTATACTTCATTTTTTAGGTTGTCCATTGTTATAGAATAGGCTTAGAAATAGGGCAAGAAGATCAAGTTTCAAGAAAAATCACTCAGTGAGTTTGAGCCGCGCTTATGCGCCTCCTGCGCCACGCGCCATGCGCCTCTTCACTCGCGCCTTGCGCCATTTAGAGCGCGCGCATAAGGATTTCTTCATAAGCTTACGCGCCTATGCGCCCCTTGTTTTAAGCGCACGCTTACTGTGCGCCTATTGGCTAAATGCGCCTCTTGGCTCAAACGCGCCTCAAAGTGTTTATTCAAACACTCAGTGATTTATTGAAGACTCGAAGACTTGAAAAGAATTCAAAATTACGCCAATGATCCAACGGTGGATAAAAGATGCATATGCGCCTAATCTGTTGACACGTGTCCATAACGGTCACATTTATGTTGAGTGTCAAAATGGCCATAAAATATGCATGCTCCAATCAACGAACGACAGCTCATCTTATCCACAAGGATTTCCAAACGGCTAGTTTTTTGAAGTTCACTATAAATACCCCATAACTTCAACATTTTGAAGTTGCTGAGTTTTGCTAAGAATTTCAAGAATTTCTCTCTCAAAGCATTTGTTGAAGATTTGAAGATTGCCTTCGTTTTTCCAGATTTCTCAAGAACATCTTCATACCTTCATCCTTAGCCCAGATCTTCAAAGCCTTAACACTTTAGTTTCTTGTGCTCTCCATCTCAAAGATCTAAAGAGCCTTGATTCTAAGAACACACACGCACCTCTTTAAGATTAATCATTTAGATTCATCTTTTAGAGATACACCGGTTATTGTTTTGGATTTGTTCTTTCATAGTAATAGATCTTGAGTTAGTGTATAAGCTCAAACATTGTAATTTGTAACACTCACTCATTATATAAGATCTCGATTAGAAATCCAAGACTAACCATCTTGGTAGAGGACGTAGATCTTTCATTGATCGAACCTCTCCAAATAGCTTGTGTTATTATCTTGTCATTTCTTTCAAGTTATTATTTTCACTCACTATTTGCTTGTTTACTCATTGTAGATTGATTGAACTGAATTGTGTTGTGTTTGTTTTATCATTTGCCTTAGTTTCTTATTTCACTCACTTTGAGCCAAAATACTTAGTGTGTGTGTTGCGCTCCCTTTATCACTTTGCGCCTACTTTCATTACTAAATTCCGCTGTGCATTTCACTCACTCACTTAGGCGCATTTCATAACGCTTACTTGATAAAGTGCGCATTCGCAATTGAGTTTTTCAAGGGTACGAAAAGAATTTTAAAACAGCTATTCACCCCCCCCCTCTAGCTATTTTTCATACCCTTGTTGCCCTTTGGGACCAACAAGAGTTGTCAAACCTAAAGGAAATAATTTTGGTTATAATAGTAACTCTAATAGATGCAATTTGGTAAAATGGCAATTGGATTGACCATTTAGAATTGTAGTCAAAATTCTGGGTGATCAATAAAAGGAATGGTAGTGGGACTACCACTCGGAATATTTATGTTATAAATTATTCTTTCTAAATTTAATTATTGGGTATTGGATACCAGAATAATTAGTAAGATGAAAGACTACTTATAGTAATGTTTTATCTACAAACAGTAATGATGCAATGGTTGCAACATTGTTCGTAGAACACTTGTAAAGTGACTTTACTGATGAAGTAGAAAATATTATTTTGTTATAAGATAATGAAGGATATTAATTTCTTATTTGGAATAAGAAAAATGCTTTATTTATTATGATTTACTTCATTGTGTTATCATATAAATAAATCTTATATCCTAAATCTTGAAGAACAAAATAATAAAGACTATAACATAAATAATTAAAATTCTTTATGCATTATTGTTTTGATCAAATAAATGAGAAATGCATATCTAAAATTCCATGGGACGGAGTTTTAAGTCATATGATTTGGAATCACATGATTTATGCAAATCTTATTTACTTGGATCAAGACATCTTTTACTATGATTGGTTAAAAGGATAATGTCTTAATTGACCCAATACATTTCGATGTGTATGGTGCATTAAGAAGAAATGCTAAAAGAGAATTTTGGTTATACTTGGTAAAACTATCCAAAAATTATGATTGGATCATGATGATGAATAATTAAACCAAGAATTTGACAGTCATCATTAAAGTTGTGAAATGGTTTCACAAAAATTAACTTCACTAAGAATATCATTCTAAATGATATGTCTGCGTGGAAGTATAAGAACCTTATTGGATACGGTTCGTTGGATGACAAAGTCAAAGTGATCTTCCATTATTTATTTTGGGGTTATGTATTTAAAAACCGCTATGATTATACTAATCTGAATTCCATCAAGAGAGGTTAAATGGTGAAAGAAAACTTGGTTTGTCTTTCATAAAGATTTAAGATGGTGAGATCTTTTTTTTGAAAAGAGTTGTCTGGGACACACTCACATTTAAATCTAATAAATATATTTTCATGGGATATCCTAAGGAAACTTGAGGATATAATTTTACTCATAAGAAACAAATGGTTTGTTGATTATGATGATACTTTTCTAGATAAATGGTTTATCTCTAAAAGAATCAATGGGAGTAAAATGTATCTCGAATGGTTCGAGACCTAGAAAATATATATTTTAACCTAAGATGGAAGTTGAACAAGTTTTCACAAGGAGTCGTGAAAAGTCCGTTCAAAAGATATACAAGAACTTGCGTATGTGATAGGACACAATCTATTGCAAGAAATATTGGATATTTCGAAATAGAAAGTGTTGAGGTAAAGTTTATTTGGAATGAAGTATTTACCATCTATCAAAGATGCAATGTCAACTCCACATATTTAGATTAATGACTTGGAGTCATGAAATCTAAAAGGCAACCCATGTGTAATAATCAAGTTTGGAACTTGATCATTCTAACCTAAGGTGTAAAAACTAAAGGAGAGGAATGAGTTTTCTTGGAGAAAATTTTACATGGATAGCAAAGAAATTTACTAGAATTCTCGTAGTCACATGTTCATATTTGGAATATGAAAATTGACAAAATGATGTCAAAACAAGTGTTCCTCAACGGGAACTCACTTAAGGATGTATTGGATACAACCTAAAGGTTTTGATAGTCAAGAAAATTCTAAAATGTATGAAAGTTGCGAAGATTCATTGGATGGATTGAAGCAAGCTTTTGGGAGTTGGAATCTCCGTTTTGATAAGTCATAGAGCTTGATTTGATCAAGAACGAAGATGAACCTTGTATATACAAGAAGATTAGTGGGAGCATAGTGCTATTCCTTATTTAATATATGTGGATGACATATTGCTCATTGGAAACGACATTCCTACACATTAATCTGTAAAGACTTTGTTAAGAAAGTGTTTCGCAATGAAGAATATGGATGAAGCTACATATGTTCTTGGCATTAAGATCTATAGAGATAGATCAAGGAGGCTAATTGGTTTAAGCCAAAGTACATACATTGACAAAGTCATTAGAAGATTCCGCATGGAAAATTCTAAGAGAGGACCATTGCCAATGTTACATGGAGTTTTCTATGCAAAGACTCAAATGTCCTAAGACAAATGATGAGCATGAGAAGACTGAATGGGATGCCATTTTGCTTCGGCAATTGGATCCCTCATGCCATAATAAGTACTAAGCCGGATATATCTAAATGCTTGGAGCATGACGAGTAGATATCAATCCGACAACCGGTGAGAATCACTGGATGGCTGTCAAACAATTCTTAAAGTACTTAAGAAGGACTAAAGAATTGTTATGATCTGTGGAGGGATGGAAGATGATCTCAATATATATGGATACATGGATACATGCTTCCAAACCGACAAAAATGGTAGAAATCGCAATCGAGTTTTATAAATAATAGTGAAGTTGTAAGTTGGAATGGTTCCAAAAGGGTACAGTCACTAATTCTGCGACTAAAACTAAGTATATTGCTGCATTGGATGCTGCGATGGAAACTGTTTGGATTAAGAAGTTCATTGGAGAACTTGAGATGGTTCCTAGCATTGCTAAACTAATAGACCTTATTAGAAATAATATTGGTGCTATTGATCAAGCAAAGGAACCAAGAGCACATCCTAAATCCAAACACATACTTAGGCGTTTTCTTATCGTTCGAGAAATCGTTGATAAGGGAGACGTACACATATGCAAAGTACCAAGTAATGATAACGTTGCGGACACGCTAACAAAGGAACTTCCACAAGCCAACATGATGGTCATGTTGGGTCCATGGGTATTGGATACCTAAGGAATTGGGCCTAGGGCAAGTGGGAGATTGTTGGTTTTGGTGCCCTAGGCACGTTTGTTAAACGTTGTATAAGTTATCATTTTATTCATGATGATAAAGAGATAATAAGATTATTATTGTTGCTCATGTTTGCTTATAATAATCTCCGTCCCTAGAGCTTGTTAAGCACTAGTATAAAGGCTAAATGATCATGGGATGATCATGTTAGATTTATGGGTACTTGTTTGGAACAAGGTACTGGACATGACCCGCGGTATGAGTATTATGTCATGGTCGATGTCATATATAAATCTCATATTAGTTATGTCATTTGAATCCTTAGACATGAAGTTATTATAGTCTTCCACTTGATGAACATTATGTTTGACATACTCAAACGCTGCCTTAACACGGTAGTTATAAAGGGTATGATTGGCATGATTGGATTCACGTAGGGAAGAATAATAAGCCAAATGGATTTGTCCCTCTTCGGAGAGATATCAAGCTTGGGCCCCTCGAAGGAATGATGTTGGTGAAATGTTTGGCCAAACTCAAATGGATTGATTGGATCAATGTCATTTGGATTATCAACATATTCGGGATCGAGAAAAGTATTGAACAATACAAGTTGACTTGTTGACCATGACTTGTGTTCAATGACATCGTGGACAAAAGGATTATGACATATTCTAAAGGAATGCGAACTTGTATCTAGTTATACTATTTGGGTAGGTATGACGGTTTGCTAGAACCTAATCATATCTTATGGGATCATGTTTGAGCCCATTGCCAACTTAGTATAATCCTAGAGGGTCACACACAATAGAACGAATCTTTAAAAGGACTACATTGGAATTTTGGAAATTCTGGACATCCTGGGAAGTGGGCGACCGCACAGTATGGACTGGGCGGCCGCACAATTATCTTAGTTTTGTACCAGTTTTGCTTCAGATAGTTGTGCGACCGCACAGAGGGTTTTGGGCGGCCGCACAGTGCTGTCGGGTGGCAGATTCCTAATTTGATTAGGAAACGAATTTTGGACGGATTTTGACACAAGTTTCCTATTTGGAATAGGTTATGCTTGTGTATAAAAGACCAAATTCGGCCAGCACTCAATGCTAATGATTTTGTGAGTCTCAAAGAGTTTGAGAGAGGGTTTATTTTGTTCTAAGACATTCTTGGTTGAAGAACAAAATAATACACAAAATAAATTCCATATAGTTCTTTTGATTGTGAAAATGTGTTTCACAATTTGGTCTAGCAACCAAGATCAAAGAAGCTACTTTGATATTCGTTCGAAGTGTGGATACCGCTAGAGGGTGAAAATCATCATCTTCAAAGTTCGTGTTCAAGCTTTGTGATCGTGATCAAGTCTTCAAACCTCCACCAAAGACCAAGAGAAAATTTGATAGCCATCAAGGGTTAGTTTATTCCTTTATTCTTATGTTGTATTTGATTTAATCGTATGAACGGATCCATGGCTTTGGGTTTCAAAAATTTTAAATGCTAAATTCCGCTGCGCATGTTTGATCGAAACCCAACAGATCCAGCCGGGGTGGTGTGCGCCTTGGTGGATCCTGTCTGAGAGGTGAATGACGTCGGGCGTCCCCACGACATCTTTCCTTTATAATTCCCACTCCAGGGGATTCATCTTCTTGTTCTTCCCGGCGGCGATTAATGTGGTCTCTCAGGTCTCCATCTAGATTGAGTCTTCCTAACCGTCCGTCTTGGCGACTTACATGGCTCCTGGGTGTTGGGTTTCCTAGTAACATGCGCAGCGGAATTTAGCAATTAAAATTTTAAGAAACCCAAAGCCATGGATCCGTTCATATGATTAAATCAAATACAACAAGATGAATAGAGGAATAACTAACCCTTGATGACTATGAATTTTCTCTTGGTCTTTGGTGGAGAAACTTGAAGACTTGATCACGATCACAAAGCTTGAACACGAACTTTGAAGATGATGATTTTCACCCTCTAGCGGTATCCACACTTCGAACGAATATCAAAGGATCTTTGATCTTGGTTGCTAGACCAATATTATGAAACACACTTTCACAATATAATAAAAGAACTATATTGAATTTATTTGTGAATTATTTTGTTCCTCAATCAAGGATATCTTAGAACAAAATAATATCTCTCTCAAACTCTTTGAGACTCACAAAATCACTTGTCAATATGGTCTGGCCGAATTGGGGTTTTTATACACAATTAAGACCTATTCCAAATAGGAATCTTGTGCCAAAAACCTTCCCAAATCGAATTAGGAATTTTCCTGTCGGCAGCACCAGGCGCCCGCCTGTAAAGGGCCAGGCGCCCGCCTGAATGACCAGAAGGTCCCTGTCTTTCTGGAATTACTTCAGGCGCCCGCCTGGTCTGAACCAAGCGCCCGCTCGGTAGACCAAACAGCCCAGAATGTTTCCAAAATTCCTCCAAGGTCCTTTGACTCTAAATTCCAATATAGTCCTCTTATTAAAGATTCGTTCTATTGTGTGTGACCCTCTAGGATTATACTAAGTTGGCAATGGGCTCAAACATGATCCCATAAGATATGATTAGGTTCTAGCAAACCGTCATACCTACCCAAATAGTATAACTAGATACAAGTTCGCATTCCTTTAGAATATGTCACAATCCCTTTGTCCACGATGTCATTGAACACAAGTCATGGTCAAACAGTCAACTTGTTTTTGTTCAATACTTTCTCGATTCCGAATATGTTGATAATCCAAATGACATTGATCCAATCAATTCATTTGAGTCCGGCCGAACATTTCATCAACATCATTCCTACGAGAGGCCCAAGCTTGACATCTCTCCGTGGAGGGACAAATCCATTTAGCTTATTATTCTTCCCAACGGGAATCCGATTATGCCAATCATACCCTTTATAACTACCGTGTTAAGGTAGCGTTTGAATATGTCAAACACAATGTTCATCAAGTGGAAGACTATAATAAATTCATGTCTAAGGATTCAAATGACATAACTAATATGAGATATATGTTTGACATAGACCATGACATAAATCTCATACAGCGGGTCATGTCCAGTACCTTGTTCCAAACAAGTACCCATAAATCTAACATGATCATCTCATGATCATTTAGCCTTTATACTAGTGCTTAATAAGTACTAGGGACGGGGATTATTATAAGTAAACATGAACAACAATAATAATCAAAACATCTCTTTATTGATATGAAATAAATGATAACAATTACAACGTTTATTAAACGTGCCTAGGGCACCACTACCAACAATCTCCCACTTGCCCTAGGCCCAATCTCCCATGTATCTAATACCCATGGACCTAACATGACCATCATGTTTAGCTTGTGGAAGTCCCTTTGTTAGCGGGTCCGCAACATTGTCATCAGTAGGTACTCTGCATATATTTACGTCTCCCCTATCAACGATCTCTCGAATGATATGAAAACGCCTAAGTATGTGTTTGGATTTCTGATGTGCTCTTGGTTCCTTTGCTTGAGCAATAGCACCATTATTATCACAATAAAGGTCTATTGGATTAGCAATACTAGGAACCACTTCAAGTTCAGTTATGAACTTTTTAATCCAAACAGCTTCCTTTGCAGCATCCGATGCAGCAATATACTCAGCTTCTGTTGTAGAATCAGCGGTTGTACTTTGCTTGGAACTCTTCCAGCTTACAGCTCCACCATTTAACATAAACACAAAACCCGATTGCGATCGGCTATCATCTTTGTCGGTTTGGAAGCTTGCATCCGTGTAAGCATTTACAACGAGATCATCTTCCATTCCTCCATAGACTAAAAACGAGTCTTTAGTTCTTCTCAAGTACTTAAGAATCGCTTTTACAGCTATCCAGTGATTTTCGCCAGGGTCGGATTGGTATCTACTTGTCATGCTCAAAGCATAAGATACATCCGGCCTAGTACAAATCATGGCATACATGATGGACCCAATTGCCGAAGCATATGGAACATCATTCATTTTCTCACGCTCATCATTTGTCTTAGGACATTGAGTCTTGCTTAGAGAAACTCCATGTAACACTGGCAAGGTGCCTCTCTTAGAATTTTCCATACGGAATCTTCTAATGACCTTGTCAATGTATGTACTTTGGCTTAAACCAAGTAGCCTTCTTGATCTATCTCTATAGATCTTAATGCCAAGTATATATGCGGCTTCACCCATATCTTTCATTGCGAAGCACTTTCCTAACCAAGTCTTCACAGACTGAAGTGTAGGAATGTCGTTTCCAATGAGCAATATGTCATCCACATATAAAATAAGGAATAGCACTATGCTCCCACTAATCTTCTTGTATACACAAGGCTCATCTTCGTTCTTGATGAAACCAAACTCTTTGACCGATTCATCAAAACGGAGATTCCAACTCCTTGAAGCTTGCTTCAATCCATAGATGGATCTTTGCAATTTGCATACCTTAGAATCTTGTTCAAAACCTTCTGGTTGTGTCATATACACATCCTCTTGGAGTTTTCCATTCAGGAAAGCGGTTTTGACGTCCATCTGCCATATTTCATAGTCATGATATGCGGCAATGGCAAGCAAAATTCTTATAGACTTGATCATTGCTACGGGTGAAAAGGTCTCATCATAGTCAATACCATGAACTTGCCTATACCCCTTCGCTACAAGCCTAGCTTTGTAAGTATGCACCTTCCCATCCATGTCAGTCTTCTTCTTGAAGACCCATTTGCATCCTTGGTTTTTACACCTTCGGGTGCATCAATCAAATTCCAAACTTGATTGTCTTGCATGGATTGCAATTCGGATTCCATGGCTCCAAGCCAGTTGTCCGAATCAGGAGAAGACATCGCCTCTTGGTAGGTTGACGGTTCATCATTCTCAATGATTTCTACCTCATTACTATCCGTTACGAGAAATCCATATCTCTCGGGCTCGGATCGTGACCTACTAGATCTGCGAGATGCTTGTGTATTTTGAACAGGTTCCACAACTCCTTGTGGTTCTTGTTCTTGTTCCACTATTGGTTCAATGTTATTTTCTGGGTCTCGAATTTCTTCAAGATTTATTTTACTCCCACTGATTTCTTTGGAGAGAAACTCTTTCTCTAGAAAGACACCAGTTCGGGCAACAAACACTTTGTTGTCCTCTCGGTTGTAAAAGTAATATCCTTTAGTTTCCTTAGGATATCCCACGAAAATACATTTATCAGATTTGTGTGCTAGTTTGTCAGAGATGAGTCTCTTGACATAAACTTCGCAACCCCAAATCCTCATGAAAGATAAACTAGGTTTCTTTCCACTCCACATCTCATATGGAGTCTTTGGAACCGATTTAGTTGGAACTTGATTTAGTGTGAAAGCAGCGGTTTCTAGGGCGTAACCCCAAAAGGATATTGGAAGATCAACTTGACTCATCATTGATCGAACCATGTCTAACAAAGTCCGATTCCTCCTCTCGGACACACCATTCCATTGTGGTGTTCCAGGTGGAGTCAATTGTGAAACTATTCCACAATTCTTTAGATGATCATCAAATTCTTGACTTAAGTATTCTCCACCTCGATCTGATCGAAGTGCCTTAATGCTTTTGCCAAGTTGTTTTTCTACTTCATTTTGAAATATTCTAAATATCTCAAATGCTTCACTTTTATGTTTCATTAGGTAAACATACCCAAATCTACTATAATCATCAGTGAAGGTTATGAAGTATTGAAATCCTCCCCTAGCATTGCTACTTAATGGTCCGCATACATCGGAATGTATCAACCCCAATAAGTCGCTTGCCCTTTCACCCAACTTGGTAAAAGGTGTCTTAGTCATTTTTCCAAGAAGACACGACTCACAAGTATCATATGACTCTAAGTCACATGAACCCAAAAGTCCGTCCCCATGGAGTTTTGAGATACGCTTCTCATTAATATGACCAAGACGGCAATGCCACATATAAGTATGATTTACATCATTAGGTTTAGATTTCTTATTTACATGATAGACATTATTTTCATTCTTGACATCCAAGACATAAAGGCCATTAAATGAATTAGCAATACCATAAAGCACATCATTTAAATAAATAGAAAATTTCTTATTCTCAATAAGAAACTTAAAACCTTCATTATCCAAACAAGAAATTGAAATAATATTTCTGCTTAAATCTGGAACATAATAACAATTGTTCAAAACAAGAATTAATCCGGAAGGTAAAGTGACTTCATAAGTCCCTACGGCTAATGCAGCAACTCTTGCTCCATTTCCCACGCGTAGATCTACTTCACCTTCTTTAAGCAGTCTCCTATTCTTTAGTCCCTGCACATTTAGACAAATGTGAGAACCACATCCGGTATCCAATACCCAAGAATCAGTGGTAGAAAGGAGAATATCTATCATATAGATACCTGAAGTCGACGCAGCCTTGCTGCTCTTCTTCTTCTTTTGCTCTTCCAAGAAAGCCTTGCAATTACGTTTCCAATGACCAATTTCTTGACAATGGAAACAGATTGCATCCTTTTGTGAATCAGGTTTTGCCTCAGAAGCCTTGGCAACCTTTGCCTTGCTTATCTTAGGTTTGACAACTTTTGCCTTACCCTTTCCTTTGGCACTAGCCTTCTTCCCATCATGAACCAAGAGCACGGGAGAACCTTTCTCCACAATTTTCATCTCTGCAGTTTTGAGCATCCCATGCAACTCAGAGAGATTCTTATCCATTCCATGCATGTTATAATTCATCACAAACTGATTATAACTTTTAGGCAATGAATTAAGAATGAGATCCGTGGCTAGCTCCAATGGGATTGGATAGCCAAGTTTCTCAAGGTGCTCTACATAACCTTTCATTTTAAGAAAGTGAGGACTCACTTGTTGCCCTTCATTCATTTTACTAGTAGTGAATGCAACAATGGTCTTGTACCTCTCTTGCCTAGCTTGCTCTTGAAACATGGTTCTCAACTCCACGCCTATCTCATAGGCTTCCAAATGTTCCAAACTTTGTTGGAGTTTTGAACACATAGCAGCAAGCATGAGACAACTTACATCTCTAGAATCATTACGATGTTTCTTGTAATTGTCTCTTTCTACCCTAGGGGCAGTAGGCGGTGGTTCAGCAGGGAGAGGCCCATCGAGAATGTACAACTTATCTTCTTGCCTAAGAACAATTCTTATGCTTCGGATCCAATCCATAAAGTTTGTACCATTCTCTTCGAGCTTATCCTTCTCAAGGATCGATCGCAACGACATTGATTGAGTGTTATTAGTCATAATCTACAAATATGCAAAATTTCCAAAATTTAATAAGTACCGATTTTCATTAAAGAGATAAATAATGTATTTTTAAACAAAATACTCCCACTAAATTATATAACCTTCTTATACATCCAATGTATAATATAATTTAATTGGGTTAAGATCCAACTTTAATTTAATTTCAAGTCCGCTAAGGCGGATTACACAAAATCAAATTAATTAGGTAGACAACTCTTGTCAATCATATCTCATATGACTCTTAATTCCTTTTATGAGATTCTTTTAGAAATCCAATTTCAAAAGCATGTTAAACCTCATCTTTGCCTAGGCCCAAAACTGTTTTGACGCCCAATTAAGTCTAACCATTTTAAACGCATAGTTAATGTGTCCCGCTAGGGCGTGCCCACATTATCTATCTTGCTCAAACATAAATAAATTTAATGCACCTCGCTAGGGCGAATCTACATTAAAATCACTCATGTACTAACAAGTGTTTTAATCATGGCATGGCAATAAAAGACTTAAAACTTTCTTTGAAGGTTCATCACATATAGCATATAACACATTTATGAGCACATAATATAAACATGTTACACATCAAGTTTAGCCACTAAATTAATCCCATTAATTTAAGCATAATATTTATGTGTCATTAGTTTCTCTATAATTATGAGGATGAGACTATTTCAACTTTGGTTATTATCTCCAGATCAAGACAACAAGAAGTGCGGTCGAACTAAGCCATTAGGCAACCACAATCCCGCACTAATTCAAGAAACCAAGAAAGTAGTCCATGTGGCCGAAACTAAGCAATAGATGGTCTCGATGAACGTATGCCAATTGCATTCACAATTCCACATGGATCTCCAATCATTGAATCAAGAACTTTGTTTCTCAATTTTAGCAATTATGAACTCTTCATAATTCTAACTTCGTTTTATCTTTGAAACTTTGATTGCGATCAATTTTGGGAAACACAATCTCGATGAACGCAGATTAGCCATCCAAAACTTGAACCAATCTAGGAATCACAAGACTAAAACAAATAGGAAAATCAAACCCCAAAATCCACACACAAACCAACTACCCAAAACCCATTCCAGATCAGCAAGTCTGAAGTGGTCTTGTTACTGGTTTTGTCGGATTTATCGAAAAATTCCAGAATCAGATTTTGAACAAAATCAGAACATTCTGGCCTAGCAAGCGCGCGCCTGGTCCAGCACAGGCGGGCGCCTGAAGCGAGCGCGCGCCTGGTCTAGCGCGGGCGGGCGCCTGAATGGTCAGAATGGTATGGAATTTTCAAGTTCGAAAATTTTGTCTCAAAATTATTTTTCCCCGATTATTAAAACTTTGATCCAATCAAAAATCAATAATCGAAATAATTCAGAATCCACCATAATTTTTTATTGCGATTGAATCGTGCGATTAAGGTTCGAAAAACAATAAACCACATAAAATCACAAAACACATAAACATCATATAATCCAATATTCATATCATGCTTGGCACATAAACAATTTATATACACAACATGATCCAAGTATTGAATTAATCAACATGAACGGGGCTCTGATACCACTGTTGGGTTTCCTAGTAACATGCGCAGCGGAATTTAGCAATTAAAATTTTAAGAAACCCAAAGCCATGGATCCGTTCATATGATTAAATCAAATACAACAAGATGAATAGAGGAATAACTAACCCTTGATGACTATGAATTTTCTCTTGGTCTTTGGTGGAGAAACTTGAAGACTTGATCACGATCACAAAGCTTGAACACGAACTTTGAAGATGATGATTTTCACCCTCTAGCGGTATCCACACTTCGAACGAATATCAAAGGATCTTTGATCTTGGTTGCTAGACCAATATTATGAAACACACTTTCACAATATAATAAAAGAACTATATTGAATTTATTTGTGAATTATTTTGTTCCTCAATCAAGGATATCTTAGAACAAAATAATATCTCTCTCAAACTCTTTGAGACTCACAAAATCACTTGTCAATATGGTCTGGCCGAATTGGGGTTTTTATACACAATTAAGACCTATTCCAAATAGGAATCTTGTGCCAAAAACCTTCCCAAATCGAATTAGGAATTTTCCTGTCGGCAGCACCAGGCGCCCGCCTGTAAAGGGCCAGGCGCCCGCCTGAATGACCAGATGGTCCCTGTCTTTCTGGAATTACTTCAGGCGCCCGCCTGGTCTGAACCAAGCGCCCGCTCGGTAGACCAAACAGCCCAGAATGTTTCCAAAATTCCTCCAAGGTCCTTTGACTCTAAATTCCAATATAGTCCTCTTATTAAAGATTCGTTCTATTGTGTGTGACCCTCTAGGATTATACTAAGTTGGCAATGGGCTCAAACATGATCCCATAAGATATGATTAGGTTCTAGCAAACCGTCATACCTACCCAAATAGTATAACTAGATACAAGTTCGCATTCCTTTAGAATATGTCACAATCCCTTTGTCCACGATGTCATTGAACACAAGTCATGGTCAAACAGTCAACTTGTTTTTGTTCAATACTTTCTCGATTCCGAATATGTTGATAATCCAAATGACATTGATCCAATCAATTCATTTGAGTCCGGCCGAACATTTCATCAACATCATTCCTACGAGAGGCCCAAGCTTGACATCTCTCCGTGGAGGGACAAATCCATTTAGCTTATTATTCTTCCCAACGGGAATCCGATTATGCCAATCAT
The DNA here is from genome assembly GCA_026119855.1 of Campanula takesimana. NCBI lineage: Eukaryota > Viridiplantae > Streptophyta > Magnoliopsida > Asterales > Campanulaceae > Campanula > Campanula takesimana. The sequence goes on from JAOWBW010000086.1 coordinate 718,921, forward strand.
ACCCTTTATAACTACCGTGTTAAGGTAGCGTTTGAATATGTCAAACACAATGTTCATCAAGTGGAAGACTATAATAACTTCATGTCTAAGGATTCAAATGACATAACTAATATGAGATATATGTTCGACATAGACCATGACATAAATCTCATACAGCGGGTCATGTCCAGTACCTTGTTCCAAACAAGTACCCATAAATCTAACATGATCATCTCATGATCATTTAGCCTTTATACTAGTGCTTAATAAGTACTAGGGACGGGGATTATTATAAGTAAACATGAACAACAATAATAATCAAAACATCTCTTTATTGATATGAAATAAATGATAACAATTACAACGTTTATTAAACGTGCCTAGGGCACCACTACCAACACTGGGAGGCACATCCCGTCTACGATTTTGTAGGGGCTCCCTTATGCTCACTTTGTCGTCCAGATTTGTCCCCCTCGTTCCAGACGGCTGGAGTAGGTTAGCCAAGGAATTTTCGGGGTCAAGTTCTAACAGGGCCCGCTGTGCGTCGGCCAGCTGTTGGAGTGTGTGAACATTCTGTTGAAGCAATGTTCTCTTGTCCAATGGCAGCGGCTGTGATGGTCCTGCTCCATTGTTTCGGGATCCTGTCCGTCGGCGGCGCCCATATTGATTAACAACATTGGGGGCCGGCCCCTTTGAACGGGTATGCATTCCTCCCCCTTGTGCAGGTGCTGTAGGTGGGAGCCTCTGGTTCTGTGCAGCAGCGTTTGTGTTTTCAAGGGGCGGTGCGTCCCTTGTGGTTTCTTTAGAAGGGGTGGCCTCTCGCCCGTCAACCAATTCTCCGGCCATGGTCTAGAATTATCTGGCTAAAGAACTGACCAATCGACTTCCCGGCAATGGAACCAAACTGATGATGCCAAAATCTGGTTGGATCAGCCTTTGTCTAGCGGTTCGGATAATCCCAGCGACAGTTCTTGATGGCCGGATCTGCACACACGAAACAAACGTAAACTACACCGGGGCTTCACCGGCAAAGGCCCTCCGGTGTAAGAATAAGGATATGGGTGATTAGAAATAAAGAAAATCAATTGACCAGATTAGAGCCAAAAGTTCGTTACCCTTCTCCTGGTGTGAGGACCTGTTTATATAGGCGTGGGTGAATGAATCCTAGCTTGTTAGAGAAGCTAGGATGCCCGTGCTGATGTAGGACTCGCATTCCTTGGAGATAGACTCCTGATAAGGATGGATGATATCCTGTTATCTGGTATAAGAGATATCCTTGTTTAGATAAGGATTCTTTAGTGTCAGAGTTGTAACATAACTCTGTAAGAGGTTTCCCAACGATAATGGGAGGTTTCTGATGTAAGTCGGCCCGTCATCTAACTCGGCTCGTCATCTAACTCGGCTTGTCATAAAGGCCGGCTAGGGATTAGGCTTCTCGGACTCGGCCTAGGCAAGGACTGCCTGCTCGGCCTTACTGATGTCGGCCTATAAACATGGGCTTCTCGTGAGTGGGCCTCTCGATATAGGTCTGCTAGGCATGTGGGCCCAGAGTATCTGAGTTCCGTTTAGCCAAGTCGGTTTATGTCGTTCACGGAGAGTTATTGTTCGGTGGCTCTGATACCATCTTAGAATTAGAGATGGAGTAAGAAGTAGCGAGAGACCCAAGTGTTAGCACGGGTTGGACTGGGCCGGTAACAAACTATATTGGAGGTTCCATCTTAAAATCAGTTGGTGATAAGGGAAGTAATTTCTTAAGTCTATATACTGGTCCATGTTTCTCTCTTTAGAAGATGTGGGATAATTGTCTTACAACTTTATGCATTTACAGGAAATGGAATGGTTGTTTAAAAAATAAGAAATAAAATGGGGAAGCGGAATGATAATAGTTGAGAAGTTATGGTGGGGCCCAAGATTTGCATTTACTCATTTTTTTTTGTCTTAGGTGAAACTAGTTAGTGACTTGTCGATACTCAACGGAGCATAGCAAAGCTAATTAATGTAAAATAAATCCTAAAAAATATATCATTGTCCCTAACATTTTCCTGCTTTTTTCTTTAAAATAAGGTGGTCGAAGCATGTCATTATTCTATAGTGAAATTGATAATTTGGGTAACTATGATACCAATTGTCAGGAAATTAAATGTAGTATATAATGAAAGAAATGAGAAAACAATAAAGACGACATAATTAATTGTTTACCCAATTCATGAAAGGAGTTTCTACCAAAACCTATCTATCTCAAAGGATGCAATTTACAAAACGAAAAACGTCGTAAGTTATGATTTTACAAAAACCTAGTTTCTTAAAAAAATTAAAAAAATAAGTTTAAACTTCTTTAAAATTGCATTTATCAGTTGTTTATAACTGATAAATAGCATTTGTCAGTTGTTTATCAATATAATTTTCTTTTGCTCGGTGAGTTTCTCCTACTTAGCCTTGCTCTTCCCCGAGCTAGTGATATAGAAATTCTTTTTTTACTCTATAGCAAAATTTGTTGGAATATATCTTGTAAATATTGAAAGGAAAACAAATTACAACATTGAAAATACAATATGCAACAATTATGAAAAAAACATAAAAGGAACGATACAACCGTATTTGATCTCTTCATTGGGTTTGTCCATCTTTGATCTCTTGTATCCGAGTCGTGTGAGAACACACTCTCCTTAAGACTAATTCGTCCTCCTCTCTATGAGTGCTTGAGGTTTTCACGGGCGTTAGTCTCCCAGGATAAAACGGATTAACCGGAACCACTTCGCACTTAAGCCTTCCGGCGAAATGAACTAATATGCTTGGACGATATCACCATTGATTTTGTTCTAGGAGGCCAAAGGAAGAAGATGAACAAATTGCAAGAGGGATGAAGAAGATTGAAGGAAAAATTCTCAATTGTGTGTTCTTTTTTCTCATCTCTTTTTCTCTTCACTTTCAAAGAGTTGTGGGTATTTCTTTTATAGCTCAAAACTCCCCAATGATTAATTCTCTAATTAATCCACATATTGATGATCATCTTAATTCAACAATTAACATTGCCATCAATTTCTTTTTGGAGTTTCATTTGCCAATCATAAATGGACATTAACCTTGAAAGTTATTCTTTGAATTAATCTTGAATTAAAAGAATTATAATTCAATAAAAATGGGAATAACTATCAACTAGTTTTTCCATTCTTTTCACATGTGAGATAAACTCACATTTCCAACTTCCATCCATTTATTTAAGCTATAATATTTTTATCATCCAATCTTCAAATTGAACAAATAAAAATATCATTTTCATGTTCTCACGGAGTAGAATATGAACCCACAATAATCTTTGTCCAACGACAAACGATTCTTCCAAGGAAATGTACACAATTTCCTTCACACACAACATATTTTTCCAACAATCCCCCACATGAAGGAAATTGAGGACGAGCTTGGTGATAAAGTCCGGCAGACAAAAACTTGCATACGAAGATGTGGGGATATTGCCCATTGAATCTCCGCTCGAACTAGCATATTTACTCTACTCGCAAGTCGATAGACGCGATGTCCTTGAATCGATATGCTTTTTGTGTAGCCGATCATATACTAGACACAAGTAATGTCCTAGCATATTTCATTTCTCATAGCTATGTTCGTTCATGGCCCTGAACATAATGCCTGGTTCTGCGAGAGGGTCTAAGAATTGAGCCTCACACAATTCTCCTCGAAGCGGCCCCACTTCTCTCTCACATAGGTGACTTCTTGAAGGTAACCCGTATTACCCCGCTCGACTTTCTCAACGCGTAAGAGTCATTAAAAGTATTTTGCTTATCCTTGTCCCTTCGGGATGTCACTAATAGGAATGGACTTGGGGGATTTGACCCCCACAGTGACGCGCGAGTCTTTTAACAGTTAGGTGGTCCCTTTTGAATCTAGTTCTTGGGATCTCCAGTCATCTAGATTGGGTTTTCCGCTGTGATCAACTCTAAGAGGCTTTATGTCTCATTCCCCTCCATAATTTATAACTAACTCCCGGTTCTAACCATTTGGTTAACGGATCCGTTTTTCATTTGACTTCACATAGTCAAATTAGTTGAGAGTAGTTTTTTAATGGTATTACGTCTTTGACATATATGTCAAGACCTACCATTACACATAATGCTTTGTGTTCAATCAATCATCGATTGAATTCTCGCAATACTACCAATTGCTAGCACAAGATTTATCCCTTAGATTATCTTCTATAAATTGGCGTAGCCTCTCGGCTTTCTCACCACATTTATCTAAAGCTATAAATTTAGATTCCGCTTTGAATCTATTTATAACTTATTTATTTAGAAGATTTCATGATATAGTCGCTTCCGCTAATAAGAATACGAAACCACTCGTAGACCTTAAGTCTTTGATTTCATATATCCAAATAGCATCGCTATATCCTTCAATTATCAATAGATGTCTAGTGTAATGTAATCCGTAATCTCGATTGTATCTCAAGTACCTTAGTACTTTCACTATACATTTTGGATTACTTGTGTTCCAACTCACTAGACTTTCAATAATTCTCGAGTGTTCAACTTGAGAAACAATGTCACTTCTATTCTTCAATAGATGTTGACTCATGCCAATTGGGTTTTAGCCATTGCTAAATCATCCTTGTTAATTTCTCAAGAATTATCCACACAATGTGACTAGCTTAAAGCAAGTCCATTCAATTTCTTAGAAATTTCCACTTCAAGGATTGTATCCGCTAAACCCATATCTCGTGACCTTTTCAAATTTCCAAGAATTATATCTTAATTTGCTTAGTGCAAATTCATTAGTTCTTCTTGAAATTTTAAATCCAAATGTCTCATATGCTAAACTTCTCTCAAGTTCAACATATTTTTGATAGATTTAATCAACATTATGACATAACCACTCATGTCATATTTGATTAATCCACTTTCTAACAAAATCAACCTTTTGATGTCATTATCTTTGTGCTTGTTTTAAATCATCTAGTGACTTTACTAACTTGCACACCTTATTCTAGATTTTACTTTGATCTATTTCATTCAAAGCATCACTTTGATCTATTTCACTCAAAGTATCATTTGTTCATTTTCATGAACTTGACATCAATACTTGATTTTCATTTTTTTTTTCTTTTGTTTTATATATATATTCAAAGTCATTGAATCATATATAACAACCATTATGTAAACTCATTGTTTACATACACACCATCTTGTACCCAATTATCCATTTTGTTGATTTTGGACTTTCTACTTTGCGAACCACCCGCCACATTCACAAGTGGACGTAGGCCTACGTTTCCATACTTCATATGAAATTTACATTGTTCTTGGGGTAACCTAATCAATAGGTATTTATTTTTGCAAAGTAGACTCACCCTCACATTTTGGGTTAGTCCAAAATTTAGCAATAATGCTATCATTTCTTTCATCAACACCATTTTGATAGTGATTTACAAGATGGATATTTTGTGTACAAACACATGTTATGCACACACACTATACTCAATAGTGTTTTATCTTCATTATCTCATTTCTAAGTTGTTTTCCAACTTCTCCATTCAACGAGACAATGCTTATAATATATAACAATTACTATGTGTTTGAAATCTCTACATATCACAAAGCATCGCAATGCTTAACTTGTGATGATATAATTCAACACACATTTCATTTCTTTTTGAATGAAAAATGTGATCCAAGTAAAGAGACGTAATCTCATTATTAGTCACCAACTCAACCCGCGGTTGATATAATTTCAATTTCATATATTCATACATCATGGATATCATCCTTGATGACATCTACCTTTGTCTCTTAAGACACCATAAATATGTTTGACTTTTTCAAACAAGTTTAGCTTTTCATACAAGTTTGACTTTTCAAACAAGTTTGACTTTTGACCAAGTTTGACAAACTTTGTCTTTGCCTTAAGCATTTCAATATGCTCCACCACATTTGCTTTCATCACAAGAAGTGTTACACAACTTCTTATCTTAAGCTCTATTCTCTTTTCCAACACAAAGATGAATAGCAAGCATCTCAACATTCATTTCAATTCATTTATGCTTGAGTTGCTTCTTGAAATCTTTTCAAGTGAAAATTAATTTTTCAATTATTTCCGTCCCTTGAAAATTTCACTTATCACCATCCATTCGACATGGATTTCATGAAGGACTATTTCAATTCTTTCATTTGACTTTTTACGGTTTATGGAGTCTACTATTTTAAATCAAGAAACGGCCTGCAATGAATTTCATTGTACCAACATTCTAGATTTTATTTTATAGTCCAAAACTCCAACTATTCTTTTCCTTTTTCTTGGTACTATATATGTTATATAACGAAACCAAAAATCCGTTAAATATATAGTTCCGGCAAAAGAAACGCATATGCTTCAACCGCACTCACGGATTAAACATCCGTCTCATTTCCACCAACTTTGTAGGATGTTACTTAAGAAACCTCACTAAGTTCAAGGTGGTTAAGTAGAACATCTTTTGTTGCCATCACTTAAAGTCGAGGCTAACAAAATTTTCTAACTTCTCACGATGGTGATCAACATACTTGGAACACCCACATTCCGTTGGAAATTTGTCTCCACACAAGGAGCCTTCGCTCAAAACATTGGCTTTAATTTTTCAACAATTAAAAACCAAATTATTACTTTGTTGTTACAAATATAACTCTCTAACTTAATTAGAGAATTTACTCCAAGAATAAATTGCTAATTCAATAAGAGAATTATCACAATTTATTTCTTGTAACAACCCATCTTAATAAATCTCTTAATTCCTTAATGAAATTATTATTAGAGATTAATTATTTCAAAATTAAATGTCTCATTTTGGAGTACCTCTAAATTCGAGACATTTACATTCTCATTCACATAATACACAATTTCATTTAGAAGCCCTCCTTCTAAACATTGTGTCATTTTTCATAATCAACAACAATAGGATTTAACAACTTCCTTCAAGAAGTCCTATTGTTTTTTGTCTTCATGATATTAGTCACTTATCAACTATTAGGTTTTAACAACTTCTTCCAAGAAGCCCTTTTAGTATTTGTGACTTCACAACAATAGAATTCAACAACTTCTTTCAAGAAACTCTATTGTTTTTATCTTTGTAACTTTTGTCACTATTAACAATAATAAGTTTTAACAACTTCTTTTCAAGAAGCCCTATCATGTTAATCTTTGTGAACTTCGTACCATGTACAATAATAGGTTTTAAAAACTTCTCATAAGAAGCCCTATTATTTTCGTCAACGTAACGTTAAAGACTTAATCTTCCAACGTTCTTAGTTCCAATGAACTTTCCAATCTCTTCACTATGATTCATACGAAATGAATCATAAGAGACATATCACATGATGTATAACCACTACATGAGGCTTAGCCACAATTGGTTTATACAATCATTGTAACATAGTTGATGTCACGGAGCATCAATCTTTCCATCTTTATTAATCTCATTAAAAAGAAATTAAAATTAGTGTTTTAGTTCACAAAAACTGCTCTGTTCCGAAATTTTTATCTTCACTTTCACATTATAGATTCCAATCGCCACCGTTCAGAATCTTCTCCTATGAGTCGTGAACATGTACAAAAAATTTCGGCCCAATCCAACGGTTAACGAAGCAGAATATGCTGTTTTACTACAGCTGGTCAAGAAAAATCTGTGCAGAAATTTTCTTGCTTTCTTTCCCATTGTTCCTCATCGTCTTTCATCCTTTCTCTCATAGCAACCTTGCCACAAGATTCTTGTAATCTGCAATCCTTTCTCAACAAGTGAATTAGTCTTAAGATTGTTGGAATATATCTTGTAAATATTGAAAGGAAAACAAATTACAACATTGAAAATACAATATACAACAATTATGAAAAAAACATAAAAGGAACGATACAACCGTATTTGATCTCTTCATTGGGTTTGTCCATCTTTGATCTCTTGTATCCGAGTCGTGTGAGAACACACTCTCCTTAAGACTAATTCGTCCTCCTCTCTACGAGTGCTTGAGGTTTTCACGGGCGTTAGTCTCCCAGGATAAAACGGATTAACCGGAACCACTTCGCACTTAAGCCTTCCGGCGAAATGAACTAATATGCTTGGACGATATCACCATTGATTTTGTTCTAGGAGGCCAAAGGAAGAAGATGAACAAATTGCAAGAGGGATGAAGAAGATTGAAGGAAAAATTCTCAATTGTGTGTTCTTTTTTCTCATCTCTTTTTCTCTTCACTTTCAAAGAGTTGTGGGTATTTCTTTTATAGCTCAAAACTCCCCAATGATTAATTCTCTAATTAATCCACATATTGATGATCATCTTAATTCAACAATTAACATTGCCATCAATTTCTTTTTGGAGTTTCATTTGCCAATCATAAATGGACATTAACCTTGAAAGTTATTCTTTGAATTAATCTTGAATTAAAAGAATTATAATTCAATAAAAATGGGAATAACTATCAACTAGTTTTTCCATTCTTTTCACATGTGAGACAAACTCACATTTCCAACTTCCATCCATTTATTTAAGCTATAATATTTTTATCATCCAATCTTCAAATTGAACAAATAAAAATATCATTTTCATGTTCTCACGGAGCAGAATATGAACCCACAATAATCTTTGTCCAACGACAAACGATTCTTCCAAGGAAATGTACACAATTTCCTTCACACACAACATATTTTTCCAACAAAATTAACTATTAAAATAATAAAATCTTGTTTGCTTTATATAATGAAAAGATAAAAATTTGCTCTTAATCTTAAAGAAAATTTGAAAATATTTGATCATTTTGGGACGGAGGAAGTTTTACTATTTACTATGTTCCTTAGGCAAATATATTCTTTTCGCTAGATCGACTCAAAATGTACTTTTACCGTCCCAAAAGAATGTTCCCAAATTTTTAGTTATTATTTTGAATAAACATTTATATTAGATAAATTAAGTTGTTCTACTGAGAATATAAAATTTGTCATAGCTATAATTTATATGGGTTCGGGTTAAACTCGATGAGTTTATAATATTCCTAAATCCCTCCAAAACGCATTGGGGTTAAAAATAAAATTCTCAACCTGATGCAGGGACTACAGTGTAATTTAGGGATAATGGATTAGGCATATTTTGTTTGATGAATTAAAATTTATTTCTTTCCAAGAAACAACAATTTTCTTGAATTGCTTTCTAGTTCGGTCATTCTCACAATGATTCTGCATCACAAACCCTTCTATTTGGGGATGGTCATTGCGGGTTCGAGATCGGTTCAAGAAAATTGTCATCCCTAATAAAAAATAACTATACGATTGAAAACATTAAGGAATTAAAAGATTTTCCAATCATTGTCAAATATTACCTCCGTCTCATCTCAATGTGCACACTTGCCTTTTAAGTGGGTCTCGTTGATATGTGCACAATCCGAAAAAGGAAAGTATTTTATTATTTTTATATTACCTATACCCCCACAAACTTAACATTAAATAACTTAATAACCTGATTAATTAACTAAATCACTCAGTCTACATATCATTAGCCCAATTCCTAACAACCTAACCCATTAACTAAATTAACATTTCGGATAACCCACTTCAGTCCACATTTGTATAACCGACCCAAGCATTTGCCCAATAATCTCATCTATATCTTGAACAAATTCTAGGGTTTTCTCATCTTTTTCTTTCTCTGCGTTAGAGCGGCTGCTCAAACCCTACCCTCTCTCTCATCATCTCTTACCAATTTCATTGTTATTTGACCTCATCAACCTTTCTTCTATACAAATCGACCAATAAATTTATGGATTTCCCGTCGGTTTTGCAGGAAAATGTTCAATTCGCGTCGGAAATCTAAGCTTGATCTGACCATATCGATGTTATCGACGCAATTGATTCAACAGAAGGAGACACGGTGGTGCCGGAGACAGAGTTGACAGATTTGGGGGAAATCAATGCTTGGTCTGACCATGGCACCTTTGAATATCCTTTGTCTGATGTAATCGATTCCATTGATTCAAGTGAAGGGGACGTGGTGATGCCGGAGACCGAGTTTGCGGATTAAGGTAACTCGGTGCCATACGAAAACCCCAGTCTCTCTCTCTCTCTCTCTTCTGAACAAAGTTCGTCGTTTGACGAAAGGTTTCCCACATCCGATTTTTTTTAAAAGGGAAATGCAATGAACTTCGTTAAGGATGAGCATAGTCTGGATTCTTTGGAAATAATGTGCTTGGTAATGCTATGTCCTTTCCTGGTTTGAAATTTTGACTTTTTAATGATGTTTCTTGAAAAAATGTTAAGTTCATCGCAATGTCTTTTATGGTTTGTATAATTGCTACATTTTGATCTCTTCTCAATGATGTATGCTGAGAAATGTTGGGTTTATTTCAATGTGTATTTTTTTTTTTTTTTTTTTTTTTTTTGAAAGAATTTCAATGTGTATTTGAGGAGCATAATCTGGAATTTCAGACTTTAAGAATGTCAAATGTTTGGATATGAAAAATGTTTGCAATTGATGTGTGGAATTGTTTTTCGCCTAATACAGTGGTTTGAATCTGAATTTTGGTGGAATTCATTACTTTGCTAAACTCAGTTTGACTTTTCTAATTTTTTTTAATCTTCCTCCCCTCACATTATTTTTGAATATAAATACTATAACCGAACCGTTTCTCTTCCGGTTACGGTTACGGTTCGGAATCGCCGGTTCACGGTTCGGAACCGCCGGTCCACACTTTCCTTTTTTGAAAAAAAATATTACTTTTTTAACAGAAAAAACAACTATAATAATATTTTATTGCCGCATTTTTCACGAAAAGGTATAGAAAAAATGTTTAAAAAATTGAAGAGGCCCGTCCCTCTTTTCTTTTATATACTCAACAAATTTCTATTATTTTCATTCATTGAATTTGGCTAAAAAATTAGTCAAAACTCAACTTTTCTTGTCACTTTCTGTTAGGAACGGTTAATTTTGATAAAACCGTTAGAAATCTAATGATTTTGACGGTTTTTAATGGTTTTCTAACGATTTTGCTAACAGTTCCGGTTCGGACTAGGCGGTTCATGGCGGTTCGAAACCACCGGTTCACAGTTTTTAGAGGGTATGAACCGGAACCGGCCCGTATTACAAAATGTTCCGGTTTTTGTCACGGTTCAAGGCGGTTCCGGACTTTTTGGTTCCGTTTTCGGTCCGGTTTGACAGTTCCGGTTCGGTTTGGCCATCCCTAGTACTTTCTATACTTTAAGATTCATAAATATTCTTGTTATTCACTTTTTAAATATTTAATTTACTATAATAAAATAAATAGCTAAAAATATTGGTAAAATAGGTAATTAGGGACAAATTATTTTACAAAAATTACATTCATTTCAGAACTATTTTTTTTTTTTGAATTCAGACATTTACTTAAAAATATACCGGTGCGCTCCCGAGTTTTTAAAATGAGAGAAAGGACAGGAAAGGGGAGGAAATGTGATATATTCTCCTTCCTAAGGTTGCTCCCAAGATTTTTTTAAGAAGGAAATGGAAGGAAGAGAAAGGAAAATTCATAAGATTTTCCCTCCTACACAATCCTGCCAAAAGTGGGAGGAATTGGAAGGAAAGAAAGTTTTATAAACAAACTTTTATGATTAACCTATATTACTCTTCAAATATAATATTCTATTTCTTTCTTTTTATTCTCTACAGTCAATAGCTAGCTTTTTGATACTCTCTCTATCCTCAAAAGTTTGTCTCACCTTGACTTTAATGATCAACTAAACTAAACTTTGACTATAATTTATGAAAATCTAAATATCTCAATTCAATTTTAAAAATTGTTATTGTTTCATCATTAGGAAAATACTATCAGTAATAATTTTTAGAATTGAATAGAAATATCTTGATTTTTATAAAATTATGATCAAATTTCAATTAAGTTAACCATAAAAACTAAAATGATACTAACTTTTCAGGAAGGAGAGACTATATTATTATATGAATTATATTATTATTATTTGAATAATATTTGCGAGTGACACCATTCAACCAAAACTTTTAAATTGATATAAATTAATAAATGTCTAGCTCTTTTTCAAGAGAAAATATTGAGGAAATACTGGATTAATGACGCAACTCGTTTTTGAACTAATTCTCTCTGTCTCAAATTAAAAGTCCGAAAAATATAGGAATGTATTGTTTTTTAAAAGTTTGCAATTTGTTGACTATTCATTTTTCGACGGAGGAGTAGCTTTTAGAGAAGATCTATCAGAGATATATACCACTCTACATTCTTGATCAAATATTTGATGATCAAATGAAATAAGAAAATCCCTGTATCAACAACACAAATATAACATTTGCTCAAAAAAAAAAAAAAAAACGCAAATATAACTTCACCTGAATTAAACTTTCCCCGTTCCAAAAGAAATATTCAAAAAATGTTTAAGTTTTAAAAAGTTTTTAGGGACAAATTTTATTACAAAAGTTTTTTATTTTAGCATGGTTATCGGAATTTAAAATATCTTTTTCATTTGTGCTCTAATTTCCCATTATTTGAATTGGAAGGAATACAAAAAATCTGCCCTGTTTAAGGAAGAAGAGGAAAGAACGCTGAAATCTAATGTCATTGAACGACAACGTGTTTCAATTGATTTTTTTTTTTTTTTTTGAAAAATAAAAAAAGAAAAAACAAGATCTTCACAGGAAACACGTTCGTTTAAACCAATTAATACCATACCATCAAATTAATGCAATAACAATAATCAGTACAGATGTTGCAAACTTAAGGCTCATATGGTGCACAGTTTTAAAAACAGAGATTTTTCAAAACAAAGCTTTTTTTGGATGCTACTATTTGAAGTGGCTGAAAATAGCTTATTTTGAAAAGCTCCACTCAAAAACTCTCCATTGAGACGCTCAATTACCAAATAGTTGATTTTTTTCACTGCGTTTTGAACACGCCGCTCTACCAAACAAGCATTGGAAGATAAACCATAGGATAAAGCCTTATGCTTCAACACAATATAAAAAACCATAGGATAAAGCCTTTTGCTTCAACACAACGTACGAATACTCCCTTCATCTCAAACTTTTGGTTACTTATTTCCGTTTTTGGCATCCCAAACTTTTGGTTACGTACTTAATAAGTAATTCAGTTTTCTCTCTTCTTCTCACTGACAACAATTGTCTGCTGTCTCATTTTGTCTCTCCTTCTGACACAGCACGGAAGCGATAGAATTCGTGAGTAGCGCACTACACACAAGAGCCTTCAAGCGAAGCACTCTCAAACACGATAATCTTGGAATCCACCAAGAACAGAGATAAATCTCCAAGAACAAAGTTCAATTGATAAAATAAAGTTGTAACCCTAAAACAATGAAAGAAAAGAGTATTTATACTCCTACCAAATAACATAACCTAAAATAAAGAATAAACCCGAAAATACCAAAATTAACCAAGCTAATCTGCTAAAAATCGAAAATACGCAAATCTGGGACAAATCCGCCCGACAAGCGGGCGGGCGCTTGATAAGGCCCAAGCGGGTGCTCATTCTGGCAGAAAGTTTGCCCGGCTTCAAGCGGGCGCTCGAAAGGTACCAGGCGGGCGCTCAGTCGTTGCTGGAATCTTTCGGTCGATCTGCTCTCCTACATCAGTCTCCTCCACCTCTAAAGAACTCGACTCCGAGTTCTCATCAGGATAAAGCACTCCATCCGCATAATACTCATAGATGTCAGCAACGTTGAAGGTGTTGGAGATGTTCAAATTATCCGGAAGAGCCACCAGATAAGCATTGTCATTAATTTTGCGTGTCACCTTGAATTGTCCATACTTGCGACGCTGCAATTTCTTGTACGTACCAACAGGAAAACGCTCTTTGCGAAGAAAAACCATCACTTCATCTCCCACCTTGAACACCTTGACCCGCTTCTTTTTGTCAGCAGCAGCTTTATTCTTCAATCCCGTTGCCTCCAATTTAGCCTTGACAGCTTCCTTGACAGCTTGCACATCCTTCGCCATATTTTCAGCCGCTTGACTGACACCATGACCCTTAGGTAACGGTATCAAATCCACCACATGCCTAGGGGTAGAAGTATACACCAAAGAAAAAGGCGATTTACCTGTAGCTGAATGTACCGCACTGTTATAAGCAAACTCCACTTGCGGTAAAGCTAAATCCCACTGCTTCTCTTTGTCACCACAAACACTTCTGATCATATTTCCCAATGTCCGGTTAGTAACCTAACCTCTGTCTGTCCGTCCGTCTGCGGATGAGCTGTAGAACTTCTGTTTAGCGCAGTACCAAACATACGCCACAAAGTAATCCAGAAGTGGCTCAGAAATTTGGTATCCCTGTCCGAAGTGATGGACTTAGGAACCCCATGGAGTCGGACAATTTCGCGAAAGAACAACTTCGCAATGTTAGTTGCATCCGCAGTCTTCTTGCAAGCAATAAAATGAGACATTTTGGAAAACCGATCCACAACCACAAAGACAGAATCCACACCCCGTTGTGTACGAGGCAAACCCAACACAAAATCCATAGATAAATCTAGCCATATATCATCAGGAACAGGTAAAGGCAAATAAAGACCAGTATTTTGAGACTGACCTTTAGAAACCTGGCAAGTATAACAACGCCTGACAATAGAACCCGCATCCTTGCGCAGTTGAGGCCAAAAATATCTCTCCTCCAAACTAGCAATGGTCTTGTCTCGTCCCAAATGCCCACTAAGACCTCCACCATGTAAGTCTCGAATCAGCTTCTCTCGTAGAGACGAAACAGGAACACATAACCTATCTCCTTTGAACAGAAAACCATCCCGAATGTGAAAATCTGCACTAGGATGTTTACCCATACATTTAAACCACAACTCTTTGAAATCTGCATCATCTTCATAAAGTTCCTTCAGCAAATCAAAACCCACAATTTCCTGAGACAGCGTGAGTAACAAAGAAGCCCTTCTACTCAAAGCATCGGCAACTTTGTTTTGAACCCCAGATTTATGCTGAATAATAAAAGGAAACTTATGCAGATAACTAACCCATCGATCATGCATCTTGTTTATCATTTTCTGACTATGCAAAAATTTCAAAGCTAGGTGATCAGAAAATAAAATAAACTCCCTCTGAACAAGATTATGCTCCCACTGTCGCAAGGCTCGATAAACTGCATAGAATTCCTGATCATAAGTACTCCACTTCTGTCGAGCCTCACTCAACTTCTCACTAAAGAAAGCCACAGGACGCTTTTCTTGTGAGAGAACAGCCCCAATCCCTACACCACTTGCATCACACTCCACCTGAAATATTTTATTGAAATCTGGTAGAGCAAGAACTGGTGCGGTGCAAAGTTTTCCTTGATGAGGGCAAAACGCTGCTCTTGCTCAAAACCCCACTGAAACTTACCCTTCTTCAGACACTCGGTGATAGGGGCAGTAATAGTGCTAAAATTACGCACAAACCTCCTGTAAAATGTAGCTAAGCCATGAAAGCTACGCACCTCTGTTACCGATGTTGGGGCCGGCCAATCCCTGATTGCCCTCACTTTCTCCTCATCAACCTGAATCCCATCCTCACCAACCACAAATCCCAGGAAAAGCAATTTGTTGGTGCAGAACGTACGCTTCTTAAGATTGAGATACAACTGATTATCTTTTAAGACTTGCAACACTTGTCTAAGATATTCTAAATGTGCAGTTCTATCTTTACTATAAATCAGGATATCATCAAAATAAACTACAACAAATGAGCCAATAAAAGGTCGGAATACCTGGTTCATCAACCTCATGAAAGTGCTAGGAGCGTTAGATAATCCGAATGGCATGACAAGCCATTCATAAAGGCCATCCTTGCTCTTGAACGCCGTTTTCCACTCATCCCCAGGTCTGATCCGAATCTGATGGTACCCACTGCGCAAATCCAGTTTAGTGAATAACTTAGAACCAGACAACTCATCAAGCATGTCTTCCAAACGAGGAATAGGAAACCTGTACTTGATGGTGATTTTGTTGATGGCCCTACTGTCAACACACATGCGCCACTGATTACCCTTCTTTGGCACAAGAAGGACTGGTACTGCACACGGGCTCATACTCTCCCTGATAAACCCCTTCCGCAACAAGTCCTCAATCTGCTCTCTAAGAATCTCATTCTCTTTCAGACTCATGCGATAATGTGGGAGGTTTGGCAAACTAGCTCCCGGAATCAAATCAATCTGATGCTGAATGCCCCTCATGGGAGGGAGATCATTGGGTAGCTCATCAGAAACCAACTCCTGAAACCCTGCAAGTAGTTCCTCAATGTCCCTTGGCAACCCAATCTCCACACTAACAGAACCCAACAACCCCTTGATGATTATCGGGCAGAAATACTCTGCCTCCTCAATAGCTGTTGTAAGATCCTTCTCATTCTGTATCAGCATCACCACCGGTTCATCCTTCTCAACCTGTTTCTCAAAACGTTGAACAGGAGCTATAGCAATTTTATGATTATCCCATTTAAACATCACTACATTATCCTTACCCCGATAAGTAATGTCACGGTCATACTGCCACGGGCGACCAAGCAGTATATGACAGACATCCATACTCAGAACATCACACACAACCTCCTCCTTGTAGTATTTACCAATGGAAATAGGGACCCTGCAAGTCCGTGATACCCTGAGTTCTGAACCCTTGTTTACCCACCCCAAGCTATAGGGTTTCTCATGATGTTCAGTTTTCAATCCTAGAAAATCAACCAACTTCTGCGACACTAGATTCTCAGTGCAACCATTATCAATAATTAAATTACATACCTTGTTCTTAACGGAACAGTGTGCGTGAAATAGATTCTTTCTCTGCCCCTCATCCTTGGCAGATAATAGCATCTGTTGAAGCACAAAAGCAACCCGCTCCTCAGATTCCTCTTCAGTGAATTCAACCCCTTCATACTCATTATTCGCATCTTCTTCTTTTTCTTCCCCATCCTCCAAGATCGCAGCAGTTCGCCTAGTGGTAGGGCAAACGTTGGATCTGTGACCCTGTCCACCACAACGATAACACTTGTCCCCAGTTGGCATGGCATAGGAGTTTTCTGCTTTCTGTGCTGGTGCCTTGCTCACTGCAGAACTACTAGTACCCCCAGTTCCCTTGGCCTGTGGAGGAGGGTTCTTAATTGTTGTCCCCTTCTCCTTATCAACCCCCAGCTCAGAACCGCTTTGTGGTACCCATTTACGAAAGGGAGGATTAAAATTCTTCGTGCTTGATTTCTCCATGAGTTCAGCCTTTAAAGCTAGAGTGGAAGCGTCGGTCAAGTTCTATACCTGATGTAATCCCATCTTCTCCTGTATTGAGCTCTTCAGGCCGTTGATGTAATGAGCAACCTTTTGATCTTCAGACTCCTCAATCTCAACCCGCGCAGTATACCTCTGAAACTCAGTAGTATACTCATCAACTGTCCTCTTGCCCTGCACACAGTTGAGGTACAGTTTATATAAGATCTGCTCATAATCAGCCGGTAAAAATCTCTCAGAAATCAACTGCTTCATACGCCTCCAAGTTTTAATTGACCCCTTTCCTTGCCGTCTCCTCCGTCCTCCCAGTTTATCCTACCAAACTGCAGCAGTAGACTTCAATCGGATCGCTACCATCTTTACCTGTTTATTTGCAGGTACCTCCATAACTTCGAAAAAGCGATCTACTTCATTCTGCCAATCCAGAAAATCTTCGATCCCCATGGTTCCATAGAAAAAAGGAATATCAGCCTTAATTCTATAATCATGGCGGTTTCGATTATTACCTTGATCTGGTTCTTCATCAAGAACAACCTCTTCTTCAGAACTGAATTCTTCTTCATCCCGAGTCTCTGCCCTTTGAGGACGCCGAACTGGATCTCGAACTGGATCTACCCTGTCTCTCTCACCCCTACGGTTCTGATTGACATTCTGACCCTGTTGAGCGGCTATCAACGCAGCGATTTGCGTTGTTAATGCAGCGATAGCGTTGGTTATACCTTCGATATCACCTTTTGTTACTCCTTGATCCCCCATAACGAATCAGTGGATGCAAAAGACAGGATATGGCCTGCTCTGATGCCAACTGACGCAGCACGGAAGCGATAGAATTCGTGAGTAGCGCAATAAACACAAGAGCTTTCAAGCGAAGCACCCTCAAACACGATAATCTTGGAATCCACCAAGAATAGAGAAAAATCTCCAAGAACAAAGTTCAATTGATAAAATAAAGTTGTAACCCTAAAACAATGAAAGAAACGAGTATTTATACTCCTACCAAATAACATAACCTAAAATAAAGAATAAACCCGAAAATACCAAAAATAACCAAGCTAATCTGCTAAAAATCGAAAATACGTAAATCTGTGACAAATCCGCCCGACAAGCGGGCGGGCGCTTGATAAGGCCCAAGCGGGCGCTCATTCTGGCAGAAAGTTTGCCCGGCTTCAAGCGGGCGCTCAGTCGTTGCTGGAATCTTTCGGCCGATCTGCTCTCCTACATCACCTTCCCACTAACAACACCTACGTTTTTCATAATCTCCGCGTATTCAAAAGTTTGGTACAGAAAGAGTATAAAGCTTCGGTGCTGTGACGAGAAAGAAAAGGAAATATCAAAAAGTAAAAGTGAATAAATCAAATTCTCCTAATTAACAAAATATATGGAGGATATGAAACTCGATGATATCCCCACATGTGTTTTGGAAATCAAACTCGTCAACACCGTTTAAAAAAAAAAAAAAAACTTTAAGCGATTTGACCCTTGACCATAGAAACAAATGAGTTGTAAATTGGGGGGCCTACTTTTATGAACTGATTATTTCTTTTAGATCTGATTTGCTAAACATTGTTGCCATTCAAATTCAAATATTAGCCGATACAATTTATCATGTAGGATTGAAAATAATCGTAATAAATTTTTAAAAAAATATTGAGTATGATTTTCTGGTTGTTGGATTTAATTTACATATCACTGTTAAATATGAGTTGACAATTTCTGCTAAAATTCCTGATAGTAGTCAATATCTATTAAATACTACCTATGTCCATAAATGAGTGTTCAAAATTTATTTTAAGGGAAATCTGAAAATCTCAAACTTTTTGTACAATTTAGTGGCAAAGCTTCATATATAATCTTGTAATATCCTTTCCAAACATTTAGTTTTGCAAATATAAAGAGACCGGTGAAAAAAATTCCCAAAAAAAAAATTTAGGGCCAAAGTTATGTTAAAAACAGACTCTCATTTTGGGACAAAGATTTCTTGAAAATGGACACTCATTTAGGGACAGAGGGAGGGAGTAGTTAATAATTTATAAGACTTGACATAGAGGTTTAAGGAACAAATTTTCAAAAATAAAATTGTTATATATTATAGACACTTTAAATAAATATAAATAGTTAAACTTGATCTTTAAATTATACTACCTCCGTCCCAGCTCAATGTGCATTGTTTGACTTTTGTGGTCAACTTGACTGAACTTTGTCCTTAATTTTATGAAAATCTATATATCTCTATGCAATTTTGAAATATGTTATTGATACTATTCCTAACAACAAAACAATAACTTTTATAATTGTATAATAATAGCTACATTTTCACAAAATAATGGTCAAAGTTCGAATGAATTGACCACATGAACAATAAAAGTGCACATTAAGCTGGGACGGGCGTAGTATTTGATATGATTTTGTGATTTAGCTTATAGACACTTTAAATAAATATAAAATTAATTAATTAGGTCCGTATCAATAATTTGGGTTCACATACTAAGTTGAACCCGCAGGTCACATAATTGGGCATCGGGTCTAACAAAAATATAAGCTGTGTCACGACGTAAGTTTCTCGTTTCACATAATGCAAGCAAGCAACATTTGCAGAGGTAATTTGAGTTTCTCTTACAGCATAAAGAAGTTATTTGCAGAGGTTACCTGACGTTTACCAAATCACATACTCCTATCATTGGACTATCTTTATCCCAACCCAAAACATAATTATAACCGTAACTGTTAGATTGTTCATTAAAGAGAAAAAAACGACAATCCGTTTGACTACACCGTTGGACGTACAGTCCAAATCATCTGTGCCACTTTTGTATACCACTTCATGTGCCACAAGTAATCTAATGGCTCATAGTTATTGAAATTGGTATTATTGTAATATTATGCAAACATGTGAACGATTGGATTACAAGTGGTACATGGAGTGACACACAAAAGTGGTACAGGAGATCTCAACTCTTATGCGGGCCTCTAAACCCCCCAAAAGACGGATCGTTTTTCAAGAAAAAAAAAATGACTTTTGAGCAAGATAGTAGCACATTGACATGAATAGGTACATCACAGAGTCCACATTACTAAAACTGCAAATGCACGCTGACCAAAATCTGGAGTAGACTACCTTACACAGGAAATTCTGCAACTCTTCACCATCAGGCATCAGGACAATAAATACGCACCAGTTTCTAATACCCCTCCGTCCTTATTTACCTTACAAAAATTATCATTTTGGGTATCCCTATTTACATTATAAAATCTCAAAAAGAAAAGTTTTGAACATTTTTTAAATAGTGGGACCCACTTGTCATACTCACAACAACTATCCACTTACTTTTCTCTACTCACTTTCTCTCTCCCACTCAACTATCTACGCTCACAACACATCAAATTTACAATCATTTTTTTAATTTTTGTGCAAAGCCTCATTTTTGTAAGGTAAATAGGGACGGAGGGAGTATTATATATTAAAAAAAAAAAAAAGGGAGAAAAAAGAACGAATCACTCTACTTGAAAGAAGAGAAAAAGGAGACAGTGTCCTTGAGCGCAAAGATGAAGCCCTCAATATCTTCTTTGGTGTTGTAGAAATAAAGGCTGGCCCGTACGCTAGCATTAATCCCTAAATGGCGATGCAGTGGCTGGGCACAATGGTGACCTGATCTTATAGCTACACCATGCTGCAAAAAGTATTTACTTGTCAGCACCTATCCTTTAAAACACCTAACGTTAATTCCGCTTGACTTTTCAAATATTTTAAGGTTACATTATAAGTTTTGGAAATTCAGTTAATTTGAAGCCGAATTTTGAAAATGGGACTAACTTTCAGGAGCAAGCAAAAAAGAAAATGAGAGTATCATTTTGGGACGGAGGTAGTACTATTCAAAGATGCTATGAAACCTGTAATTTGGAGCAGTAAGCATACCTGTTGATCGAGGAGAGTTGCAAGATCTGTCGGGTGAATATCTTCAACATTGAAAGAGCAAAGAGCGGCCCGCTTTACAGTTTCTGAAGGTTCTGGGCCATAGATGCGGACTTTGGGGATTGAACGCAGACTTTCATATACTCACTCCGTCCCCATTTACATTACAAAAAATAGGTTTTGTACAAAAATTAAGAAAATGATTGTAAAGTTGATGTGTTGTGAGTGTAGATAGTTGAGTGGGAGAGAGAAAGTGAGGTAGAGAAAAGTAAGTGGATAGTTGTTGTGAGTATGACAAGTGGGTCTCACTATTAAAAAAATAATAAAAACTTTCATTTTTAGGATTTTGTAAAGTAAATGGGTACACCCAAAATAACAATTTTTGTAAGGTAAATAGGGACGGAGTGAGTAAATAATTAGCCAGCTCTACCTGCAGGTCATTATTATTCTATTCATTTATTTATTTTATTGGGGACGGGGGTGTAAGTGTTAAGCTCACTAACCAGCCTTTGAAAGAAATCAGGCGTCTTCTTTCCATATACTCCCTCCGACCCCAATTGATATGATTTTTCAAACATTTTAAGGTTCTTAATAAATTTTGAAAATTCAGTAATTTTAAAGCCTTAAATTGGAGATGGGACCAACTTTCTGATACAAACAAAAATGGAAAATGGGACTAATCATTTTAGGACAGAGGGAAATACAAACTCAATTATAATGGGAGAAGAAATCACTTATGTTAGAACATGACTTGCAAAACAAGTTATTTGGACCTTCCATTTATAAAATCATGATTATAATGTTAATATAAAGTGTAGTAAATAATAGTAAATATTGTGTAGAATTCTTGGATGTAATATTACCTATTTTTGATGGGCAAAGTGGTAATTTAACATTACAAAAGGTTGAAAGGGTGTAGTCCCTATATGAGGTGCCTATTGGTTTCATATATAAAGGGTTCTCCATCAACCCTAGAAATCACTCCATTCATTTATTTTTTCTCCTAACTAATCTTCATATTGCTAGAGACATTAGAGAGAAAAGGCACAATCATTTAGAAGAACTCCGTCCCCTTAATTCTTCTTCTTCTTCTTATTCTCCCTACAACATCTGTAATGGATTCAACAAGTATTATTTCGCTTCCGCCTTCATCTTTTTCCTCAATCTTATTCTGAAATGAGCGTGGCATTCAGGGGTTATAAAAATTGTTTCAACAATTGGTATCAGAGCCCGCTCATATTTTGGTTTAAGTTTGAGTTCTTTTCGGGAAAGCTTTTATGCTTTATTCGATTCATTTTTCCTGTTGAATCATCAAGTTTTGATGTTGATTAGGGACTCTAATTCATTCATAGAGTACTGATAATAATCATCTGAATTTAAGAAAATGGTTTGAAAAGTTTTGTTGAATGAACACAATGGTTCAAGTGTGACTATCCCTTCATAACATGGTTTTATGTCTAGTGCATACCATGTTGATCTACATACTTGATTCCATTGTTTTAAAGCAAGATTATCCCTAAATAACATGGTTTTATGTTGTAAAAAACATATTATGTAGATCTACTTGTTGTTCATCATTTTTTGGGATAAAATTTGGAAAAGTGCAGCAAAGCATGCATGAAACGGTGGCTTTAGCTCGGTCTGGTCTTATGTTCTGCCCGGTCGGGTATTATAAGTTGCCCGGTCGCGCATGTACACTATTCACAGGTTTTTGCTTTTTCAAAGATGTTGCACAATTTTGTTCCTCTTTTGAACAAAACATACATTTTTTTAAACCCTAAGGCCTTGATTAATTATATGCTTTGACAATTTTATTCATTGTTTAAATAATATTATCGCCTAAGTGATTTACGTTATTTAAACCCTAAAATTGTAAAGTGTTGGATGTTTAAGTTGATATGTGAATGGCTTGAATTTTTCAAAGAAGATTTTGACATTTGACTAAACTTAGGCATTCATGTGGTAACAAGTAAAATAAACATTAGGTTATTTTCTTAGGTACTTATGTCGGCCCAAAGGAAGATTAAGTATTTATTAAAATATAAGTTCAAATTACTTGTTGCCTAAGGCAATCATTTATGAGTCAACTCGCAATCCAAAAATTAGTTTTGTTGTCATGTTGATTGTCTTGTTGATGGATTTCATTGATATAATTAATCATTATTTATTGTGTAGTTTCTTATTTATGTTTTATGTTCATTATTGTTCTCAAAATTCCAACAAATTTGTTTATTGCTTCATCTGTAATTACTGCTATGGGTACCGTTGCAATGTGAGACTAATTATAAAACTTGGAAAACAAATAATTATAATCTTGGGCTATATAGAACTCGCATTAAGGGATCCGTTTCTCTTCTTATTGCTTGAGTGCTGAGAAGTGACACGCTCTAACCGCGTAAGCCTAATGATCATAAAGAATATTATCCCGGAGACCTTTTGGACGGTGTCTCCGAGGATATTGATGCTACAAACATTCCTTGATACACCTGAGGAAACTTGTTTCCATAAGGTATAAAGGGTATCGGGAATTTAAGGGAGTACATTTTAGAAATAGTTCATCTATTAACAAAACAAAAAGGCACTTAAGTTAAGGATATCGGATGATATTCTTGTGCATTTAGTTTTAATCTTTCTTCCTTGGTTTGGTTGCTTTGAAGTGACTTATCAATGTCAAAAGGACAAGTGAAATATTAATGAATTACTTTCACTTATGACATAAGAAGAAGATAAGTTAAGAATAATTTAGAACTAAAGGTACTCATTTAGCATCTACCTTTTTTCATGGGACAAGAGAAGAGGGAAAGAAACTGGGGAAGAAATGTTTCTTTTGCAAGGACCTTACTAACATGAAGTTCGATTATCCTAAGTCTCACGCTTGGCGTGAAAGGTATATCATTTGGTCTTGTTTGTATTGTATTAAGGCTAATTTGGTTTCAGTTCCTACATTTACATGGTGATTGGATTTTGGTGCAACCAATCACATAAGGATGTTCAAGTAGGATTGCCTAAATTATCGAAGACCTAGTAAAGATGAAGAAATTCATCTATATGGAAACTAGGAATCCGGTTAGAGTTATAGGCATAAGGATCATTTAAAATATTGTTAAGTACTAAGTATTATTTTGTATTAAATAATATATTTATTGTACCATCATTTAAATGAAATTATGATATTTATCACAATATTGGACAAGGAAGGTCACTCTTGTTCATTAATAATAAGTGTGATCTCTATTTTAATTCTAAAGGTTGTTGGCATTAGTACTTTGTCAAGTATTCTTTCTTCACTTGACATTATTCAAACAATAAATGTGTCCCTTAATAATGAAACCAAAACTAGAAAGCAAAAGTTATCAAGTAAATTTTATTTTATTTTTCATTAAGGCAGAGACATTTGGGTCATATTTCCAAGAGGAAAATTGATAAGCTTATATTAAAGAAAATCTTAAATAAACTTGATATTTTGGAAAATACTTTTGCATTAAATGCCTTAAAGGAAATTTACAAACATTAAAAGAATAGTATTCTCGAGAGTATCAAGCGTCTTTAAAACTAATACATATGAACATTGTGGGCCATTCATTATTCCTTCGTGGAAAGGTCAACAATAGTTATTACGTTTATAAATGACTACTCTCAATATGGATGCATTTATTACTTCATGCAAAGAGTCAAGTTATGGACGTTTTCAAGTCTTATGAGGTCAAAGTTGGAAATCAACTTTGAAAGACTATTAAGAACATTGGGTCAAATCATGATAGAGTATATCATGGTTGGAATGATTGTTAAAGGGAACAACGTCTAGGTCCTTTTTACTCGCTATTTTGAAGAGTGTGGGATTGTCTCCATCTACATTAAGCCGGGTATGCCTAGCATGAATGATGTACACAAGAGACATGATAAAATCCTTAAGGAAATGGTAATAAGCATGTTTTGTGCTTCTTTTACCTCACTCATTATGGGCGATACATTAAAACCGCAGCCCTTATTCTCATTAAAGCTCCCTCTAAGCTACTAATAAAAACCCTTTATGATTTTGGGACGAATAAGGAACACGTCCTTAAATCATCTTCATTTATGGGGTTGTCTAACATAAGGGTAGACCTTATAAGTCTACTAAGGGCAAGTTAGACATAAGATTGTTAGTAGTACATTCATAAGGTAAGCCGAGAGATCTAGGGGATATATAAATTTTACAACCTGAAAATTTGAACATTTTGAAACGAGAAAAGTTAGGTTCTTTGAGGATGTTGAATTTAGTGGGAGATTAGGTGTAATATTTTGAATTTGGAAAATAAGAGGCATCCATTTCTTCACCTCTTCCATAAGTTTCAATTGGATTTCAAATTTTGTACTTGATATTAAAAAAGAACATACAATTCAAAATAAATATGGTTTCCCTATAAATATTGAACAACATGAAAATGTTGCTCATAAGAAGGAAATTCAACAACCTCAGAATTAGTAAGAACCGGTGCCCTTAAAGAGATACAATAGAGTAAGAAGGACTGCAATACCGGGTAATTATGAGATGTATCTTACCGAGAAATTAAGGACACATAGGTTTAGTGGGAGATGAGTCATTCATCTACCATAAAGCCATTAATAGTCCTAATTCTCATAAGTAGATTAATACCATATATAAAGAGTTGAAATCTTTGAAAGATAACAACTTTTGGGATCTTTCTACATTACCTAAAGATGTGAAACCTATAAATGGGTCTCTAAGACCTAAAAGGATTCGCAAAAGTAATGTTGAAAGATATAAGACCCATCTAGTTGCTAAAGATTTTTTCAACTCATAAGAAAGGCATTAATTATCAAGAAAGAAACATTTCCCGGTATCTTCTAAAAACTCTTTTAGAACCATTATGACACTAGTAGCAATTTGTGTCTTAAGCCTCATCAAATGGATATTAAAGAGAACT
This sequence comes from Campanula takesimana, assembly GCA_026119855.1. NCBI lineage: Eukaryota > Viridiplantae > Streptophyta > Magnoliopsida > Asterales > Campanulaceae > Campanula > Campanula takesimana. The sequence continues at coordinate 744,973 of JAOWBW010000086.1, forward strand.
TTTCTTAATGGAGACATTAAGAAAACTATCAATATAGAGAAATCCATTTATGACTTAAGCAAACTTCTCATTAATGGTATTTAGAATTTAATCAAGTTATTCTTTCATTTGGTTTGAAATGAATCTTGATAAATATTGTGTATACCATAAGTTCAGTGGGAGTAAAAATTATAATTTTGGTCTTATATGTGGGTAATATTTGCTTGCTAGTAATGTTTTAAACCTTAATAAGGAAACTAAGAATTTTTTTTGGAATGAAAATTCTTGGTGAGGCATCTTTTTGTATTAGGAATCCAAGTTCAGTGTGAGTTTACACGGAGTATTTTGGGATTATCACAAAAGGCCTATATAGAAAAGGTATTACAAAAGGTATAGCATGCAAAACTATAAACCACTTGACACCCCTAATTTTAAAGGAGACATGCTTAGTCTCAAACAGTGTCCTAAAGTTAATTATGAATCCAAGTATATAGAAAATATCCCTCTTTGCATCAGCAGTAAGAAAGCCTAATAAATGCGTAAGTCTTGCATTCAATGTTGGGATGCTTGGTCAATACCAAAGCAATCCAGAAATAACATTAAGTAGTAGCCAAAAGAATGATATAGTATTTACAAAACACAAAGATCTACATGCCTATTTTTAATCGGATAATCTTGAGATCATTTGGTATTCCGATATTTGTTAAAATTATATGGCTGCATAAAGGACTACAATTTGTCAAATATTGTCGAAAGACCGTTAAGATATATTATGACAATCAGGTAGTAGTCTAGTACTCTAACAAGAGTTTGTCAAAGTCTAAGTATTTAGACATTAAGTATCTTGTTGTAAAGAAAGAGTACAAAAAGGAACAAATAAAAACACAACTTATTGGAACAAACTCCATAATTATCGGATCCGTTTTCTAAAGCGTTATCATCTTTAGTGTTTCACGAGCATGTTGCTCATATGGGTGTAACAATTTTGATAACATTTAATTTAGTGGGAGTTTATGTTGTGATTCATTAATAAGTTCTATTATTTAAAGTTTTGATCTCATTTGGTTAAGTTGGACTAGTTGGAAGAATATGTATATATTCATTATGATTCCATGCTACACATCTACACTTTTGATCTATGTCATTTAGTTGGATTTGTATATGTGATTATTGTGGGTTTAGTTGCGAATCAATTACAACGACTGCCCCTTTAGTCCTTATACTTATATGGCTAATGGACGAGATTGTTATGAATGACAATAAAGTGCGCACATAAGGGTTGTCATTCGTGTTATATTTATGTTTTAAAGGGAGAACTTTATTTTGCAACCAAAATGAGAGATTGTTAGAACATGACTTGCAAAACAAGTTATTTAGACCTTCCATTTATAAAATCATGATTATAATGTTAATATAAAGTGTAGTAAATAATAGTAAATATTGTGTAGAATTCCTGGATGTAATATTACCTATTTTTGATGGGCAAAGTGGTAATTTAACATCACTAAAGGTTGAAAGGGTGTAGTCCCTAAATGATGTGCCTATTGGTTTCATATATAAAGGGTTCTCCATCAACCCTAGAAATCACTCCATTCATTTATTTTCTCTCCTAACTAATCTTCATATTGCTAGAGACATTAGAGAGAAAAGGCACAATCATTTAGAAGAACTCCGTCCCCTTAATTCTTCTTCTTCTTCTTATTCTCCCTACAACATCTGTAATGGATTCAACAGGTATTATTTCGCTTCCGCCTTCATCTTTTTCCTCAATCTTATTCTGAAATGAGCGTGGCATTCAGGGGTTATGAAAACTGTTTCAACAACTTATACCATTTTTGTGTACCACTGGTGATCTAACGGTTATAAGTTATTAATGATGAGGTCATAATGATGTCATCAATGATGCATAAGCGTTGGATCACACATGGTATGTACACAAAAGTGGTACAGAGATTCCGTATCTTATGATGGCTAGGAAGAAAAGGTATGAATCACATAAAATGAAATCTAACCTCATAATCATGAATATTTTGAATGCCAATTTCAGACAAATAGTCAATTGCAGCTCCCAACCCAATAGCTTTGCCAATAGCAGGTGTTCCAGCCTCAAATCTGATCCAGTCAAAGATACAAGTTAAGACGTTTATTATCCGTCAAAAAATAAGAACCTCTTATTCCTTTTTGGGTTGTCCCAAAAAAAAAGTAACTCCTTCCAAAATTTTCCATTGTAAGCATTAAATATTACATATTTACCCTCTAGTGGACACTAACATCAAGTGGGCCCAATCTTTTACACAAAGAAAGTTCACATTTTTACTCTTAACCTATACTTTTAGCAATAGAGTCAAATGTTGTACCTAAACCTGTGTGTCTGGTAAAAAAGGGACTCTCATTTTGGGGCGAAGGAAGTAACAAAATCCTAGGGTTGAGAATCCATCTCAACCAATATATACTCAAATTGTCAAAAGTACACCAACCTGGAAGGGGGTTTGGCATATGTGGAATGATCCAAAAATACATCAGATATCATCTCACCGCCACCTGTGATTTATAAAAATTTAGACTAAATTCCCCATCAAAAGATATTCCTATAGTAAAAGTGGCGCAAAAAAAAAGATAATCAAAAGTAATGACGCTCACCTAAAAAAGGAGGCATTTCAGACAAAATCTCACTCTTGCCATATAAGAACCCAATGCCTGTTGGCCCACACATCTGAATCACAGTATGATGTAGGAGATCCGCCAGTTTTGATCAGCACAGCGAGCGCCCGCCTGACCTTGACCGAGCGCCCGCTTACCTCGTGTTTTAGAGGGTGAGCGTCTGATGACTCCGAGCGCCCGCCTGGTCCTCACCAGGCGCCCGCCTGGTTGTCGGGCAGAAAAGTACCAACTCGCGTTTTTTATCGGTTTTAGCACAAACTTGGGTTATTTTCGGGAGTTATGTTATTTTGTTAGGAGTATAAATACTCTTTTCCTATCATTGTTTTAGGGTTACATTATTATTCTTATCAATTGAACTTTGTTCTTGGAGATTTATCTCTATTTCTTGGTGGATTCCAAGGTTTATTGTGTTTGAGGTTTCATCGATTGTGAAATCTTGTGTGTAGTGCGCTACTCACGAAACCTATCGCTTCCGTGCTGCGTCACGAATTATCCAACTTCATGATATTCGTAGTACGAGATTGGTTTCTATATATCCAACAAAAGGAACCAGAGTCCTAAAAGCCACCCATGTTGGAAAATGGTATGACAGACCAAATCATGGATTATACATTTCTAAGAAACCCAACTAGGGAAGTGTTCAAATGGATATACACCCTCCGTCCATAAAAAAATGTCGCGTGTTTGACTTTATGGTCAACTTGATTTAATTTTGACCAAAAATTGTGAATACAGTTAATGGTAGCAGTTTTCATAGAGAATCAAATACAATTTTCAGAATTTCATGTAGATAATTAAATCATCCATAAAATTTGGTCAAACTTCAACCAAGTTGACCAAAAAGTTCAAACAAGCGAAATTTATTCGGGACGGAGGGACTAATTCTTTGCTTCCGAAGAGTCCAAATTCGACACTCTCTTCAGAAACTGAAATAAAAAACAAAAGTGGGATCAAGTGGAAGTATCAAATCCAACAAGAAAACTGTGTTTACTTCCTGTACAGCGAGGCTGAAGCAGAAAGAGAGAGAGAGAGAGAACAAGAAAGAAAAAGGAAATCATTCAAATTATAAATAATAAATTGCATTTTCTGTGTTTTCATCTTGGTTACAACCCTAATCATGATTCATGTTTATGTTGACAATAAAAATACATGTCCGACTCGGAGGCTATTAGAGCTTGCGCTGAAGGATATTAGAGAAACTTGTAAATATTATTAGAATAAAAGTCATCACAGTTTATTGATAATAATCATCCCCTATATACAAGACTGTAAATAAGGAATTGTAAAGCTATTTGAAGAGTAGAATACTAGTAAGACTATAACTAGGAAACTTGAATTATGTACAAAAATAGGAGAGGGGGGCGGCAACCCTAACTTGAGGAACAAGTTAGGGTTTCAGCTGGAGGCTTTTGTCTATCATGCCCCCGCAAGATGGACGTCCGGATGGTAAGGCCAATCTTGGAAAGCAAAAACTGAAAACGCGTGCGAGGTAACGCTTTCGTAAGTGCATCAGCTAACTGATCATCTCCAAAAATGTGAGTGACTCGTAACTTATTATTCTGAACCTGTTCGCGAACAAAGTGATAGTCCAAAGCAATATGTTTCATACGGGAGTGAAAGCATGGATTTGCAGCAACATAGGTGGCACCCAGATTATCACATTATATGACTGGTTGTTGAGGAGGAACAACCTGGAGTTCAGAGAGGAGGTTTTGAATCCATAGTACCTCGGCACATGTGGCACCCACGGCTCGATATTCCGCTTCGGTAGATGAGCGAGCAAGAGTTCGTTGCTTTTTAGAACTCCAAGACAAAAGATTCGAGCCAAGATAAACTAAGTAACCTGTTGTTGAAACATAGTCTAACTTGTCACCAGCCCACTCAGCATCCGTAAAGGCATGAAGAATGTTAGGAGAAGCCTTACGCAAAACAAGACCATGAGCACGAGTTCCAGCCACATAACGTAGAATGCGTTTAAGGTGACCCCAGTGTATGTCTGTGGGATGCTGCATGAACTGAGCAAGACGATTAACTGCGAAGGATAAGTCACACCTGGTAATCGAGAGATACTGTAATGAACCAACCAACTGGCGATACTCCGAAGGATTGGACAGGGGAATGCCCGAGTCAGCCGTGAGGTATGGATCCAGCACCAAGGGTGTGGGAACTAGTTTAGCCTCATCCATGTTGTACCGAACAAGAAGATCATGTATGTACTTTTGTTGGCTTAAAAAGAGACCATCTTTGTGGGGAAGAACTTCCACACCAAGAAAGTAAGACATCGGGCCAAGATCTTTGAGAGAAAACCTGGCAGCAAAAGACTGAAGAAATGATTCTGTTAAGGTATCAGAGGATCCAGTTACAATAATATCATCCACATAAACCAACAGTACAAGAAATCCAGTCGGAAGAGAGCAAGTAAAGAGAGACGAGTCTGATTTCGAATTTTGAAACCCAGTTGATACGAGATAATGTTTTAATTCAGTGTACCATGCACGAGGAGCCTGTTTGAGGCCATATATTGCCTGACAAAGTTTGCACACGAGTGGGATGATGAGCATCAACAAAACCTGGAGGTTGGGTCATGTACATAACTTCGGACAGCGAACCCTAAAGAAATGCATTGTTTATATCGACCTGTCAGAGAGACCAACCTCGTGTGACTGCAAGGGAGAGAACAGTACGGATAGTGGACGGTTTGACCACGGGACTAAATGTCTCAGAATAATCCACACCCGGTCTCTGATGGAAGCCTTTGGCAACTAATCGTGCTTTGTGACTTTCAATAGTACCGTCGGGATTATATTTGGTTCTAAAGATCCATTTGCAACCAATTGGATGTTGCGTGGAAACAGCTGGAACAAGATCCCAAGTTTGATTATGTACTAATGCATCGTACTCAGCTTGCATGGCAGCACGCCACGCTGGAATTTTGAGGGCCTGGGCATAGGTAGATGGTTCGGAATCAGGAGATTGAAGAGAGGCCTGAAGATTGAGTTTGGTAATGGGTTTCTGGATATTGTTGCAAAGGCGGGTGATGGGTCCGGGAGGCATGGGAGGTGGGGAAGGAATAGTAGAGGCTGAAGAGTTGTAGCCGGAGTCAGAGAAGGCAGCGGAAGAGGAGGAGGCGGCGACCGAGCTAGGTGGTAACGACTGAACCGAGGTGGGGGAGCTAGGTTTGATAGATTACCCAGGAGGGTCGACCGGTGGAGTGAGAGGGTGTCCAGTCGGTCTAGGTGAATTGGCAGTAGTGGAGGGAGGTGCCAAAGGTGGGGAAAGTAGTGGGAGTTTGATTGTACACCATTCTGTTGCAGTCGTGACTTGAGAAGTGGATGTGGAGAGAGAAAGAAACGGATAGGTGTGCTCTACAAACTTCACATGACGCGAAACAGACTTTGTGAGATTTTGGTTCAAGGCAATAGTAGGCACTCTGAGTAGGTGAGTAGCCTACAAAGACACACGGAGTAGACTTTGGGTCGAGTTTGTTAGATGTGTAGGGACGGAGCCACGGATAGCAAAGACAACCAAAACTCCGGAGTTTGTGATAGTTGGGAGGATGACCAAATAGTTTGTGATATAGGGACTGAAGATTGAGAGTGCGTGTGGGCATGGGATTGATTAAATAGCATGCAGTGACGAAAGCGAATGGCCAAAAAATGGGAGGCATGTGGAAATGAGATAAGAGAGTAAGACCAGTTTCTACAATGTGACGATGACGTCTTTCTGAGTACTCATTATGTTCTGGGGTATGAGGAGGGGATGTGAGATGAGAGATCCCAAGGGAAAGGAAGGGGACGGAGTCCAATGTATTCACCACCATTGTCACTAAATATTGTGTCGCGCCCCAGACCCGTGGTCCTACTTGGCCCCACGCTCGGGACACGAGTGGAAGACGTTATAAAACACTTTTAGAAAAATTTTCGAAATATACTTTCATAAAGTTTAACAAAATCCACACTTGAAGTTCAAAGAATTCCACTAACTTTCAAACAAACTTTTCAAACCACTTTCACAAACGAAAGTATTTAGCCCGAAGGCTTACAAACTTTTACACAAATGTACATACACCGACATTATCCAAAATATAGGTGTTACAAGATGATGAAGTCAAGGAAACTCTACCCAAAAGGTTATACATCTATGTAATGTAACCTTGACAAAACTCATATCCCAAACTCTTACCACCACGACGTCCTCCCGTGCAATTATCCTATTCACTGGACTCGCCTTTATATAAAACAGTAAACAAATAAAGGGTGAGAATGAATCTCAGTAAGCTACTAAAATGCAACTACGTTACATGCTGATATGATAATCATAAAGAAACTATATCAACAAATAATCATATAGCATATAGCACATAACATGAGAGGCTCCCTATCGCCAACCGTCCCATACCGGTTGGAAATAACGACCAACTCATCAGGCAGCACATAAGGCTAAATTATACACTCATACATGGATACTGAGCCAAGGTTCTCGAATCAAACATATAACCATTTGAGAAAACCATCTGAGCAGCATAAATAGCTGAAGCCGGGATCCCGAAAACCAAACCATAACCAATAGAACCAAAGTAACCAGAGAGGGAAATATGACACAAAGTCATAACCCAAATGCTCACTCGAGGGAGCTAGTTCATCCCATCCAAGGCCAATCTGGACTGGGGGTTAAAAATGGGAAACCAATGGTAGAAGCCTTACAATGAACTTGGCTCGTGTGCCATTATAATCCCTACCATTGCCCGACTCCACAACACAAGACCAGCTGGACTTTAACACTAGCATAGTAATGAATACTTGCTTAAACAACAGCCAAGGACAATGATTCCAAAGCAGGGAACCAAGTCAAACACATCACAAAGACGAACCAATCCAAACCACATCAAAAAATGTTCAACTATATCCAATTAACATTTAGTCAAATTCCACAACACATATGTTCACAAAGGAACCAATTTCAAACACTGGGATGTTCCACAACAACCCTCTAGGTACTCTAGGATATCACCTAAGACCTAGACCAAGATTGAACTTTAAATCACTTGAAATGGAACAACTCAACTTTTCAACACTTATGGGCGGACGCCCAAAACCAGACTCAAAATTCCCAAATTTCTCCTGCAAACCAAATTCATTCGTCCCAAGCGTAGGAGTATAACTTACTAACACTTATACTATTACCAGGAGTATAACAACCATCCCAAACATTACTTTCAATTTTATTTCATTCTTTTTACCGTCCTACAAATAATAGAATAATTTTATTTTATTCTATTTAAATATTTTACCGTCCCAAAAGTATAAGTATAATTTTTCTAATATACTAGTATTGTAACGACCCGAAAACCCGCCTCTATTTTCTTAGTAATAAATATTTAATTATTTATTTATTGCTTATTTATTTATTTAAATTATTTATTTATTTAAATATTTATGTCTGCATTCACATCTCATAATATTTTTATGACTAGCATTTTAATTGATCAATTGTGTTAAGTTTGAAGTTGGGGACTTTAGTGTTTGGTTGAGAGATGTTTGGTTGGGGTTTAATTGTTCAAGATTTAAGTAGAGGGGCTTAAGGGTATATTTCTTTTTGTAATATCTTAACTACTCCCCCTTCCCCCTCACTCTTCTCTGCATTCTTCCCCCCCCCCCTCTCACCCGATTTCTCCCTCTCTCTCCTCCATGGAAAGTAAGTTTCTCCCTCTCTCCTTCTCTCTTCTTTTTAGTCCTCTTCCTCTCATTGTTTCTCATTTCTCATAAAATGAAACTTGTTTAGATCGTCGATAGGATCGTAGAGGGCTAAGAATATTCGAATTCCGTCAACTTTGAGAAAATCCGGGTAAGTTACTTTTCCCCCATTTTTATGCTAAAATGTTCATCTTAGTTTATGTAATGCTTTAGTTCATATATATGCCATTTTAGTTGAGTTTGGAACTTATTTGTATTTTTGTTCATCTTTTGTGATTTTGAAATGTTGGGATCAAATCTTGATTTAGGATTGCTAGATGGTGTTATTTAGGTTCCTTATAGGCTTATATGTTGTTTTGGGTACTTGGGTATGCTAATAGAAGTGTTGGGAATGTTGGGTTTGATTTGGGTAAAGTTTATGTTTGATTTTGGTAAGAACTTGAAGAACCCGGCTGATTTTCCTCCCAGTCCGTCGACCGGGCGCCCGCCCAGGTTTAGCTAGGCGCCCGCCCGCCTGTCCTTTTTCCTTCGGCCACCCTACTGCCTAAATGAGCGCCCGCCCGCCCCTTGGCGAGCGCCCGCCCGCCCCTTTTTCTGGAAATCATATTTGTGTTTGTTTAAGACTAGGTTGTATATTTAGTTTGGGTTTTAGAGGCACATGAATTGAGTTTTCTTGTCTTTAAATGTTAGGATAGAAGTATATATAGGTACTCCTAAGATTTAGAACGAAATGAGTGAAATTCGGAGCTAAAACAGGAATTTTTCATAATGTCCGGCCGAACACTTTATAAAAATTGTCCGTTTTACGCTCAATCTTCCGGAGGCCATAACTTCTTCGTCCAGACTCCGTTTTAGACTTGTAAAATATCGTTGGAAAGATCTTTTCGAGTAATACGCAATGGTTCTATTGGCCGCATGGTTTCAGATCAGAATGGTTTTATCATTGTTGAGGTTTAAGATCAAGGTGTAGTCTCGGTCTAGGTTCCGTAGTACTATTCTAGTTGACTTAGTTGGGCACCGTGGAACACTTTAGTAATTAAAATTGGTTCCTTTATGAACAATGGTGTTATTTAATTTGATCAAGTATTGTTTGGGAATGTTTGGGCATCTTATGATGTGTTCGTGATTGTTCCAATCGAACTGATTTTCGAGTAAGACTTGGTCTAGGTTTTAGGCGATGTCCTATAGTACCTAGAGGGTTGTTATATAACACCAAAGTGTAGGGTTTAGTCCGGTCGTGATCATGTTATAATAAGGGTAACCTTTTGGATTCGTTTGGGGTGTTTAGAATTGGTTCGTTATGGACGGAGGTAAAGCGTGAATTGGCAATTGGGTACTTACGGTTTGATTAACCTTAAGGTGTATTCATTCTGATTTCCTACTTTGGAATTCCAGGTGTGATGAGATGGTTGAGTTTATAGTCCTAGTATATCTTTATGAGTAAATGTTTAGGGTCATTTTGGTAATAGTCATTGTGCCATTTGTGAGCGACCGTTTGGGTTGTGCTCTTTATGATTAACTTGTGGGTATCATATTTAGGATGTATTTGGTACATGCCTTATCTTGGAATCATTATGTTTTAATGGTCAATGTTGTTGGACTCTTTTATGAGAAACTCCTTGTGTTTATTGTTGTTGAACTCTTCTTGAGTATTCGTTTGCATCTTCTATGGTGATTAATTGGTATGGTTCCCTACTTTGGAATCCTTAGTTGTTTACCGTGCTAGTATTTTATTACTTAGCATTTATTTGAAAGTCCAGCTGGTATTTGTGGTTGTGTCGGGCGATGTGAGATATTATGATGGCACCGGCCAAATCCATTATGGTATCGACCATTGTTTTGCCCTTATTTTCCTCTTCCAGATCGGCCTTGGTTGAGACGTTTTGGAGCTTGACTTTGTGGCATAGCTCCCGCCCTTTGTGGCACGTTACTTTGTTATTGGTTCCGGTACCGGGGGTATTCTCTTCAGCTTTTATGCTACTATGAAGAAGGCTTGATGGGTTGATTGATTGATTGGTCGGTTCTGACCGGGGTTCTCTTCAGTTGTTATACTGCTATTGTTGATTGGTTGATCGGTTGAAGCTGCGCAGCGATTGTTCTATCAGTTTGGTGAAACCTTGGCTCAGTATCCTTTGTTACGTGTTTATTTCAGTCTTATGTGCTGCATGATGAGTTAGTCGTTATTTCCAACTGGTATGGGACAGTTGGCGATAGGGAGCTTTCTCATTTGTTGTTATGTGATTTACTTGTTCAGTTATATCGTTGATTTGCATGATATTATGCCATGTAGATGCATTTAGTAACTTACTGAGATTTTATCTCACCCCGTTTCTTGTTTCAAATTGTTTTTCCTTAACCCCCCCCCAGGAAAGCAAGTGGTAGCGTTGTGAGGTCCGTTGTACCGGGAATCTTCTGAGCAGGTTGATCGCATTTGGGATAGTTGCCCTTCGGAGCCTTTACGCATTTTATTGTGGGTTCGTAGTCGTTCAGTGTTTTGTATATACGGTTGCACTTTGGGTATTTTTGTTAATAGTTGTTCTTGCTTCCGCGTCTGTTTCTAGTCTCCGAGTTATAATCTCGTTGAGGTGTTGCTTGATGGTATAGATTTCATAGTTGAATTCACGCGCCCGTGTTTGGTATTTTGTATTTTGGAGATGTATATTATGTAAATTTTATATTTATGGATTTTGAGATTTCCGGGGCGCGACAGTTGGTATCAGAGCAATGGTTTTAGATCTTGAAAGAGAATAAGAACTCTGATATTGAATAGGTTTCAATACTTGGGTGTTATAACTTTGAGCGGTTTAGAAACTAAGTTTTCTTGGAAGATAAGGTTAAGGTAGAAGTTGGTGGAGTTATGAGTTGTGATGTTGACGTCGAGTGTTCTTCTCTTCTGGTATATCAAGTATAAGATTGATATTAATAGTGTTGGTCCCCTTGGGGTGAGTTGGTTTGGGAATCGAGAGTGCAAATCTTATGGCTCGGGCATATCTATTTCGTAAAGTTGACAACGTTTTGTGCTATGTTCGCCTGATTGTTATCATTCATGGATTTATGTTGAGGTGTATTCTCGAATACGGAACTACGTGATTGTTACTAGTATATATGGGATGATTTGGTTATGTCACCTATGCGAGATATTGATGAGTTAAGTGGTATGGTTTAGCTTTCCGTGTGTTACGAATTTCTTGTGTGCCATCGATAGGTGGTGAATATTTCTATATTAGTATGTTTGACTTTGTTTAGGATCATACTAAGTATATATAATGTTCAGGTTCTATCTTGAAAGTCAGAAAATCTTTATTATAAGGTTGTGCTTGGAATTTAGCTTATTCTGTTGGCAATATTAATTTTGAAGTCTTGGGTATAATTTATATTGGGGGCAATATGTCGCTTGATCGATAGGGAACTTGGGTTATATGATGAGTTAATATAAGCTACAATACTGATAGGTGGATCGGTGGACATATAGTATCGATTGGGTTAAAAGAGTTAAAGATTCAATTTTAGCATTTCTTGATAGGAGATGTTTCTTTACTTTTAGTACATCTACGTGAGTGCATCGGAATTGTTTAGTATGAGGGAATACTTAATTTATTACGAGTCAGATTAAGAAGTTGAGTTATGATACTTTTGGGATCATTTTAATACATGACTGGAATTGAGTTAAAGCAATACGAGTTATGAGTATATTGTGGAAGTTATAATCATTAATGATAGTAAGCGCGTTCAGTTTAAAGGACTACACATATTTTGAGAAAGTAAGAAATTCTCGAGCAATATTAAGGGCATTTTGGGTTTTAGTTAAACAGTTGTCCCTTGGTTCTGAATCTTTTCTTAGTGGCGTTCTCGTTTGGATTAAGGATTTGTAAAGGAAGTTGAGTATAGATACTTGGGCATATTAAAGGGTGCTATGATTTCGTATTGGGACGGAGCAGTTTATTGAATATTTCGGATTATCAGTGATCCTTTGTAATATCTTTTAGAGTTGTAAGTTGTAATATATTACTATTTATTGAAACAAAGATTGTGAAAATTTCGGATCGTTACAGTTGCTACTTTAATGGCAATCCTCAGAGATATAGTCACGCGGTGAACATTTGGAGGATGAGAAATTTCTTTAGCTTTTCATAGTTTAAGAAGTTGAGTAAGCTCGAGATGGTTTAATGTTTTGAATTTCTGGATATTTCCTTAGAAAACTAAGTATGAGGTAATGCAAGTAGTTTGAGAAATTCAAAGATTTTGACTGTATTATGTTTCATCTCATGAGGAAGTGAGTGTGGTAGGGGAATCTCATTTGATAGGATAGTTGATGACGGTAAATTTTTGAGTATATCATTGAGTCATTGGGTGACAATAATTGTTAGCCCTATTCCTTCTCTTATTTGTTCGGGTAGTAGTATGATTACTTGGGATGATGTCTAGATCGTCAAAGCATACGGGTGAACCGGAAAAGTAAAACTTATGGATACTGATGATTTAAGGGTTGATGGTGAGAGTAATGCTAATTAGGATCAAATCAGCTATGTCTCAGAACTGGTGATCAAGTGATAGTCTTGAGAATGTGAAATTTGGTATGAAAGAGGAAGTTAATTTTAGAATGATTAATATGAGTATACCTGAGATATGTATGTGATTAATATATATTAGTTTATTTGAGTCGTGGAGACTATGTCTGAAAATTTAGTAGAGTACTCGATTGAGGTTATGAGTGCTATGGAAGAGTCGATATGTTGTCGCCTCATTATGACCGCGTGTTGTGAAGTTTGATGAGTGAATTCGTGGGCGAATTCTTTTTAAGGAGGGTAGATTGTAACGACCCGAAAACCCGCCTCTATTTTCTTAGTGATAAATATTTAATTATTTATTTATGGCTTATTTATTTATTTAAATATTTATGTGTGCATTCACATCTCATAATATTTTTATGACTAGCATTTTAATTGATCAATTGTGTTAAGTTTGAAGTTGGGGACTTTAGTGTTTGGTTGAGAGATGTTTGGTTGGGGTTTAATTGTTCAAGATTTAAGTAGAGGGGCTTAAGGGTATATTTCTTTTGTAATATCTTAACTACTCCCCCTTCCCCCTCACTCTTCTCTGCATTCTTCCCCCCCTCTCACCCGATTTCTCCCTCTCTCTGCTCCATGGAAAGTAAGTTTCTCCCTCTCTCCTCCTCTCTTCTTTTTAGTCCTCTTCCTCTCATTGTTTCTCATTTCTCATAAAATGAAACTTGTTTAGATCGTCGATAGGATCGTAGAGGGCTAAGAATATTCGAATTCCGTCAACTTTGAGAAAATCCGGGTAAGTTACTTTTCCCTCATTTTTATGCTAAAATGTTCATCTTAGTTTATGTAATGCTTTAGTTCATATATATGCCATTTTGGTTGAGTGTGGAACTTATTTGTATTTTTGTTCATCTTTTGTGATTTTGAAATGTTGGGATCAAATCTTGATTTAGGATTGCTAGATGGTGTTATTTAGGTTCATTATAGGCTTATATGTTGTTTTGGGTACTTGGGTATGCTAATAGAAGTGTTGGGAATGTTGGGTTTGATTTGGGTAAGGTTTATGTTTGATTTTGGTAAGAACTTGAAGAACCCGGCTGATTTTCCTCCCAGTCCGTCGACCGGGCGCCCGCCCAGGTTTAGCTAGGCGCCCGCCCGCCTATCCTTTTTCCTTCGGCCAGCCTACTGCCTAAATGAGCGCCCGCCCGCCCGCCCCTTTTTCTGGAAATCATATTTGTGTTTGTTTAAGACTAGGTTGTATTTTTAGTTTGGGTTTTAGAGGCACATGAATTGAGTTTTCTTGTCTTTAAATGTTAGGATAGAAGTATATATAGGTACTCCTAAGATTTAGAACGAAAGGAGTGAAATTCGGAGCTAAAACAGAGATTTTTCATAATGTCCGGCCGAACACTTTATAAAAATTGTCCGTTTTACGCTCAATCTTCCGGAGGCCATAACTTCTTCGTCCGGACTCCGTTTTAGACGTGTAAACTATCGTTGGAAAGATATTTTCGAGTACTACGCAATGGTTCTATTGGACGCATGGTTCCAGATCATAATGATTGTATCATTGTTAAGGTTTAAGATCAAGGTGTAGTCTCGGTCTAGGTTCCGTAGTACTATTCTAGTTGACTTAGTTGGGCACCGTGGAACACTTTAGTAATTAAAATTGGTTCCTTTGTGAACAATGGTGTTATGTAATTTGATCAAGTATTTTTTGGGAATGTTTGGGCATCTTATGATGTGTTCGTGATTGTTCCAATCGAACTGATTTTCGAGTAAGACTTGGTCTAGGTTTTAGGCGATGTCCTATAGTACCTAGAGGGTTGTTATTGAACACCAAAGTGTAGGGTTTAGTCCGGTCGTGATCATGTTCTAATAAGGGTAACCTTTTGGATTCGTTTGGGGTGTTTAGAGTTGGTTCGTTATGGACGGAGGTAAAGCGTGAATTGGCAATTGGGTACTTACGGTTTGATTAACCTTAAGGTGTATTCATTCTGATTTCCTACTTTGGAATTCCAGGTGTGATGAGATGGTTGAGTTCATAGTCCTAGTATATCTTTATGAGTAAATGTTTAGGGTCATTTTGCTAATAGTCATTGTGCCATTTGTGAGCGACCGTTTGGGTTGTGCTCTTTATGATTAACTTGTGGGTATCATATTTAAGATGTATTTGGTACGTGCCTTATCTTGGAATCATTATGTTTTAATGGTCAATGTTGTTGGACTCTTTTATGAGAAACTCCTTGTGTTTATTGTTGTTGAACTCTTCTTGAGTATTCGTTTGCATCTTCTATGGTGATTAATTGGTATGGTTCCCTACTTTGGAATCCTTAGTTGTTTACCGTGCTAGTATTTTATTACTTAGCATTTATTTGAAAGTCCAGCTGGTATTTGTGGTTATGTCGGGCGATGTGAGATATTGTGATGGCACCGGCCAAATCCATTATGGTGTCGACCATTGTTTTGCCCTTATTTTCCTCTTCCAGATCGGCCTTGGTTGAGACGTTTTGGAGCTTGACTTTGTGGCATAGCTCCCGCCCTTTGTGGCACGTTACTTTGTTATTGGTTCCGGTACCGGGGGTATTCTCTTCAGCTTTTATGCTACTATGAAGATGGCTTGATGGGTTGATTGATTGATTGGTCGGTTCTGACCGGGGTTCTCTTCAGTTGTTATACTGCTATTGTTGATTGGTTGATCGGTTGAAGCTGCGCAGCGATTGTTCTATCAGTTTGGTGAAACCTTGGCTCAATATCCTTTGTTACGTGTTTATTTCAGTCTTATGTGTTGCATGATGATTTAATCGTTATTTCCAACTGGTATGGGACAGTTGGCGATAGGGAGCTTTCTCATTTGTTGTTATGTGATTTACTTATTCAGTTATATCGTTGATTTGCATGATATTATGCCATGTAGATGCATTTAGTAACTTACTGAGATTTTATCTCACCCCGTTTCTTGTTTCAAATTGTTTTTCCTTAACCCCCCCCCTAGGAAAGCAAGTGGTAGCGTTGTGAGGTCCGTTGTAGCGGGAATCTTTTGAGCAGGTTGATCGGATTTGGGATAGTTGCCCTTCGGAGCCTTTACTCATTTTATTGTGGGTTCGTAGTCGTTCAGTGTTTTGTATATACGGTTGCACTTTGGGTATTTTTGTTAATAGTTGTTCTTGCTTCCGCGTCTGTTTCTAGTCTCTGAGTTATAATCTCGTTGAGGTGTTGCTTGACGGTATAGATTTCATAGTTGAATTCACGCGCCCGTGTTTGGTATTTTGTATTTTGGAGATGTATATTATGTAAATTTTATATTTATGGATTTTGAGATTTCCGGGGCGCGACAAGTATACTCATTTAGGGATACTTTCATTTATTTTCCCGTCCCATGAATAATAGTATAAATTTTATAATATACTTATTTAACATTTAACTCAAGTTAATATTTTACCGTCCCACGAGTAGGAGTATTCTTTCAAACACTTATACTAACATTCTCAGGTATATAAACATACTCCATATACATCCTTGCATACAAACCAAATCACTTACCCAGTATAATTATACTCCTTTTGTCCCAAATAAACAAGTATCACAAATAAATTATTTTCACAATAATTTCACCACATATCACACATATAGCAAATATATGACCATTTTACTATTTAAGGGGAATTAGTAACTTACCTATTTCTGGAAAAAGTATCGCTGAAATAAGTTTTGTTCGGGTAGAAATGACCTATTCAACGCCCTGATCATTTTTATATAATTAGATTTTAAAACGGATAAGTAGATAAAAAGAATTAAATCGAAATAGGTTGAACTTACCTTTTTCTCCTAACCCTAAGAAAGTACGAGAGAGTTGCAGAACACAAAATGAAACACAGAGAAAGAAAAGAAAGAAGGAGAAGTTATACTAAAGTTTTTTTACCCAAAAATAACATTTTGGTCATTCAAGTTTCATTTTTAACACTTAAGCCCCTAAAGTTACATTTTCACAAAGGACCCTAAAGTTTCAACTTAATCATTTAACTCCTTTAACCTTTATTACTACTAACTAAATAAATAACACAAATAATCAAGTAAGATATGCAAATCATAAAATATGATGCAACACATAAAATGCACATATAATGTAAAATTAAAATTCCCAAAAATATAAAATAAATAGGGACGGGTTTTGGGGTCGTTACAATCACTCCCCCTTAAAGAAAATTCATCCCGAATTTTAGAATAACTTACCAAACGAATCAAACAACCAAAGATATTTCCTTTCCATTTTGTCCCGAAGCTCCCAAGTAGATTCTTCCACATTATGGTTCCTCCATACAACTCAAGCAAAATGAATACTCTTATTTCTCAATTCTCGAATTCTAGAATCAATCACTTGAACTGAATGCTTCTCCTAAGACTTACTCGATTCAATATCCTCTAAAACTTTAGACATACATGAGAAAAATCATAAACAGATTTGCGTAACATCGACACATGGAACTGTAGATACCCCAGGAGGAGCCCACGACTTTAGGCTAGAGCGCGCGGAGTTTGTCTTAGGATGTTGTAGACACCCCGCCTTGGACCGCTCACCCCGATTGCACATTTGATCTTGTGTTTCTCCCCCATTTAAGTGTTTCTCGTTAGTTTCTGTCACTTTCGTTAAGTTCCTGACTGACTTCGTTAAGTCCAGGGACTAAACTGAATAACAGGGCTGACTTTCTAGTCCATTCTGTCAAAATTGCCTTCTCTGAGTCGCGCGCCTCCGACAGGAGGAGCCAGACGCGCGCGCCTCCCGCCTCCAAAGCAGGAAGCGCGCGCCTCTGGGCGTCAGTTACAGATTTCTGGCCAGGATTCTCTCCCTTGCTCAATTTACAGGATTTTGCCCGGGAATGATTTCTTGGTGACTGAGTTTTGGCACTAAAAACACCTCTCTTTCACCTATAAAAACCCCCCCTTTACCTCCATTCTTGAGGACCTTGGATCTTTTACTCTAAAATCTTACACTTTCAACAAAGAAGCCAAATTTCTTACCTTCAAGGCATTTCCAAAGGCATTCATCAAGAAGTGTTTTGAAGTCTCTCGAAGACTAGGTAAAACCCATTTCCTTCCTCTTCTCGACTTCATCTCTTTTCTCTTTCTTTTTGTTTTATCAAAGTGCAATCACCCAAATCATTTTGGGACATGACTCTAATGATCACCTCATCTCATTGAGGTTGGTTAAAGAGTTATCTCCTACATCCCAAACTCTATTTCAAAACCCCCTTTTATGATTTAAAGAAGAAGAAGAAGAAAAACATTTATCATTCATGTAGATTTTGATCAAGCAAGACCAACTTTAGTTGGGCGAGATGGGTGTTTCGGTACTTCCCATCTCGTAATCTAACCCCCGAACCTCAAAACAAAGAATCTCTGTTTTCGTAATCAAACTTAGGCTATTATCAATAGGTTTTTCTTATGTTCCTCAAAACATAGGTGGCGACTCTAAAAACAAGTTAGACATCCTAGGACAACTCACGCGCTCTAGCCTAAAGCCGTGGCTCCCCGGGGTATCTACAGTGGCGACTCCGCTGGGGAGTTTTGAGGGTTAAACTTGCATTCTGATCAAAATTTACATCTTTTCTGGGTATTCTGATTCCTGATGGGGGAGGCGCGCGCGTCTGGCCTCTTCAGCCTAAGGCGCGCGCATCCCGCATCAAAGACCAGAATCGCCCGCTTCCTCATGTTCTTCATTTTCTTCTTCTACTGTTCTCCACTAATCATTTCTGCAGGGGTTACAATATGCACATAGGACCAGGGCAATCCCCTGAGTCCAAAATCTGAAAATCTGACAGGTGTGACCAGAAGCGCGCGCCTCCTAATAGCATTGCGCCACGCGCGCGCATCCCGTATCAACACTCAGAGGCGCACGCTTCTGGGTTGGTTCCCAGAACAGAAACAGGTCTCAGAACAGGGCAGTGTGATGGGGGTGTGGGCACAGTTGCCTGCATCAGAACAGAATTGAACCTTCAGACTGTTTTAATTTTTGTGTTTTATTTTATCGGTCACACGGGTGATTCGAAAGTTGTAATTATGTGCTTATTTGTTTTTTTTTTCTTTCTTAAAAATATAAAAAAATATTTTTGTCACTTGTTAGACCTCACACTACATGCACATATTCCTATGAACTGCTCACTATCGAGTCGCACAAGTCCAACCCCAAACCCGTCGAGGCCCGTCCTAGAAAGTTTCAAGCTCCACTCGACCTTGGCTCTTTCGAAGCGGTAAACCTCAGCCCGTGGCGTAGTTCAAGACTACATGCCGGGGGTGACCTTTGAGCCTTATATTCAAGCCGAGCACAAGCCACACAATTCTAGTTAGGGTCTAACACTCCGTGACTCAAGTCGGTTTTCCATGTACCGAGATTTCCCTAAACTAATGTCTTCAAATCATACATGCCAACTTGTTGAAACGGACGCAATAAAAATCCGTCCCCAAAAGTGGTTATTTCGGACGAAAATAAAAATCTGTCCCCGCATGTATGCTTTACTACATTAATTTAGTTTAATCCCGATACATGTAGGATTCACAAACGCGATGGAATCCGATGAGTATATGGGACCGCGAGATGGTCTATATACTAGTGTGACGATTCCATTATTTTCTAGATACCCCCCAAAAAAAGGACCACGTCCTTCCGACTTTGTAAATAAAAAAAAAAGAGTCTTTTCTTATGTGGTTCGAGTCGTGTGCCCAACTGTGTGTTCTAAGCCTCTTCATGGACCGCAAGTGTTACTCAAGACTGACAAGGGCCTCTTCTGCAATATAGGTTCAATTGGTACTTACAGAGTCTACCGGGATTCGGCAAATCGGTTAGTCCGTGAAGAGATCACTCCAACAGCTCCTACATCAACCATGACCGGCAGCAGCAACACCATGTCTCTCAAACAGCTTTCAACCATGGTCTAACTCCTCCAAGAGCAAGTCTCCACCCTTAATAAGGAGGCACACAGCAAAGACGACATTTGGCAATCCCACCTCGACAGCCAAAGGGAGGCCCACGAGGCCGAGATGGAGCTAATGAAAGAAAATCTCACTAATCTTGCCAAGGGGAAGAACAAGAATAACGATGACGAATCCGAATGGACCGAGGGTTTGTTCAAAAGTACTTATGTCAACACCTGCACCAAGAAAGTGGGAGGGCCAAGTTCCGAGAACAATGAGCCCAAAATGGTGGATTCTATCATGGCCTACATCGACCAAAAATTCAATGGGCTCAACATAGGGAAAGGCTCCGATACAAGCCTTTATCAATCATCCATCCTCATGAGTACTATGGCAGCTCTTCCTGATAAGTTCAAGATGCCCGACATAAGCAAATTCAAGGGCAACTCTTGTCCTATGGCTCATTTTGAGACTTATATTTGGGCAATGGTTCCGAAGAAGGTCTCCCACAAGGTGATGGCTCAATGCTTTCCTCTCACTCTCGAGGGGGCGGCAAAAGATTGGTATGCTACTCTCCCGCTCACTGTCCATCTTGATTGGGACTCCGCCATGCTTGCCTTCAAGAACCAATACCAAGGCAACACCACTCACCGGCCCACAAGGAAAGAGCTAGAGAACACTACTCAACGAGACCACGA
Source organism: Campanula takesimana (assembly GCA_026119855.1). Taxonomy (NCBI): domain Eukaryota; kingdom Viridiplantae; phylum Streptophyta; class Magnoliopsida; order Asterales; family Campanulaceae; genus Campanula; species Campanula takesimana. The sequence goes on from JAOWBW010000086.1 coordinate 765,418, forward strand.
GTCCTTCATCGACTTCACAATGAGATGGAATGATAAACTCTCCGAGATTGTGGAAAGGCCAAATACCAAGGAGCAAATGGACATCTTTCTCAAATGTCTCAAAATTGATCTCCGCACCCACCTAAGTGGGGCTTGCTATGCGGATTTCTCCCAAATGTATGAGGCGGGGGTCCGAATGGACGAGTTGCTCAAAGAAGTGAAGAAAAGTGCTCCTAGCTACCGCTACAAGGCCGCTTCCAACTCCACAAAAGAGGCCTCAGTCAACGCCGTCACTATCGATAAGGGGAATTACAAAAAGGTTCCTCCACCCCAAGGGAAGAAGTCTCGAAATTACCGTGTCTACACGCCTCTCCAAGGCATGACTCAAACCGAAGTGTTAGAAGTCCTCAAAGCAAAGGATCAAGTCACACCCGTACAAGGGTACCAACCCAAGACGGTCCACCCCAATCATGCTCACCACAAATATTGTGGCTACCACCAATATAGTGGCCACACCACCGAGGAATGCTTCGTTCTCCGCAATGTCATTCAAGATCTCATAGATAAGAAGGAATTTGTAGTGACTAATGGCGAACATGTCAATGTAATAGAGATAGGAGAACTCGAGGGGACCACCCATTCAATCCCAATTGTGAATGGGGGCCCCAATGTTATGAATAAACTTGACAATTCTTGTTATGTTGTAACTTACGATGAGGTAATGAGGGAAGTACTAGAGAATAGGAAAAAGAAGCAATATGGGAACGTCAACATGCTAACTCGATCCGGTCGAGTCATAGCAAGCAACCCTTCCACTTCCGCACCAAGCTCCTCTTCTCAAAGGCCTCAAGCTCGCGACACTCCCGAAGATCCTCTACTTGTCCAACTCAAGAAAACTCAAGCCAACGTCTCTATTTGGGACCTCATTGCATCCTCAAAGAAACACCGAGACCTTGTCATCCTCAATCTCGATGATACATCAGTTTCTCCCGATACTACTCCCGAGGACCTCACGGCAATGATCGGTCACATTCATTTTGGCAACGTCATCACCTTTGCCGATATGGATCTTCCACCATTTGGTTCCAACCACAACGAGGCTATTTACCTCAAGGTACGAGCAAGGGGGAGGCCCATCTCAAAAGTCTTAGTGGACGGTGGTTCCGCACTCAACCTCATGCCTAGCAGAATCATGGGCATACTGGGGCTTAAGGATTCTGATTTGAAGCCTTCTGCTCAAGTAATCCGAGGTTATGATAGCACCGTCCGTACAGTCATAGGCATGATTGAAATAGACATGGAGTTTGGGATTATGGTCATGTCCGTTCCATTCCAAGTGCTTTACATCCCAGCCTCTTTCAACTTACTTTTGGGTCGACCATGGATTCACAGTTCTAATGCCGTCCCGTCAACTCTCCATCAATGTGTCAAGATCCGAAATAGGGATGAAATAGTGACCGTCATGGCCGAAAACGTCACTATCCACAGAAAAGGTGAGCCCGTCCACCAAGTTCAGCATGGTTTACCAGACTCCACTCTCTCTGGCGTCTCAATCAACGCCATTGACAAAGAAGGGGGAAATGGATCATGGACCCCCAACAATCACAAAGTCCTCCGCATGATGAGGAATATGGACTACTTCCCTGGTTTAGGCCTAGGGAAATATCAACAAGGAATCCTACATCCTGTGCAAGTCCCATTTGTAAAGAACACATTCGGTTTGGGGTACGAGCCTTCCAGAGAAGACTTGAAACAAGAGCAAGCAATCAAGAATGAAAAGGCCCGGGCTCGTAAAGAAGGCCGTCGCTATGAGATCCCTAATCTAAGGCCTTACCGCAAGACGTTGAATGGCTATTTTTTCCGCCAAGGGGAAGACGTTCCATACATGATCTTTCCTGAGCCGTGGGTTAACAATAAGGGTGTCAAAAAGCCCGGTCTTGAAATCTTCTCCGATTGTGAGATCCAGAAATCCGAAAGGGAACCAACTCCCATGTCTCCCCGTGAATGGTGGGGAAGGAAGGTGACTATAGAGTCCGAGACAGAAATCATCGTGGGGGAAGAACTGACAGATTTAGCCTCCATGTTCGAAGAGCTTGCCATAATGAATGAATGCCAAGTCAACACCATCCATGGCACCGTCATCATGAACGAGACTATCAGTGAGATCCCGCCAAGTTCCGAGCCGATCAACAATTGGTATTCTACAAAAGGGCCCGTGGTATCTGAAGAATTCTTAGTCCAAGAAATGGGTTGCATACCCCGCACAACAACAAAGGAAGAGCGGCTCACACTTACTTTCGAGTCCGAGAGTGTCTCTAATTCCCTCACCCAAGAGGATTTGGAGGCCATAGCCGAGCGTGTGTTTCCTTTCTTTGCTAATGAAAAATTTGATATTTCTGAGTACCCTGAGATTGCAAACATTATAAATGATGAATTAACTAATAATGAACTTAACGAACAAGTTAATAACGATTCAAATTATGATGAAATAGACCACGAAAACACAACATACTTAAATGAACTTGCTCAACAAGTCCGTAGTCATGGTGAAAATAGTCCAGAGGCTGACGAAGAATTGCATGTTGTTAATCTGGGTACCGAAGAAGAGCCAAGAGAAACTAAGATCGGAAGCTTCCTCAAGGGGGACGACAGAGACAGATTGACTGCACTACTACGGGAGTTCGTGGATGTGTTCGCATGGTCATACAAAGACATGCCGGGTTTGGACAGAAAGGTAGCGGAGCACAGAATTCCAATCAAAGAAGATGCTAAGCCGGTAAAACAGAAGCTCAGAAAGATCAATCCAGAATGGTCTCTGCAAGTCAAAGAAGAGATTGAGAAGCTCCTCAGTGTGGGTTTCATCAAGGTTATCGAGTATCCGACATGGTTAGCCAACATCGTGACAGTCAGAAAGGCAAATGGCAAGGTTCGAGTTTGTGTGGACTTCCGGGATTTGAACAAAGCTTCCCCAAAGGATGATTTTCCACTCCCTAACATCGACATGCTGGTCGACTCCACTACTGCCTACGAGGTTCGCTCATTCGTGGATGGATTCGCTGGGTACAATAAGATTCTCATGGCCGAGGAAGATCAACATAAGACAGCCTTCACAACACCGTGGGGTACCTTTTGCTACATAGTCATGCCATTTGGGTTAAGAAACGCTGGGGCTTCCTACCAAAGAGCCGTGACAGACTTGTTCCACGATATGATTCACAAAGAAATCGAGGTCTATGTGGACGACATGATCATTCACTCCAAAGGGACCGATGGTCAACATTTAATCGATCTCTGCAAGTTCTTCGAAAGGCTTTGTCAACACAAGATGAGGCTCAACCCTGCAAAGTGCACGTTCGGGGTTATCCGAGGCAAAGTCCTTGGTTATATGGTCACTGAAAGGGGAATTGAAGTAGACCCCTCCAAAATCAAGGCAATCATTGACATGCCTCCTCCAAAGACGCAGAAAGAGATCAAAGGTTTCATGGGCAGACTGCAATACATCAGTCGGTTTGTGCACCAACTCACTTCCATGTGCGAGCCAATCTTCAAGCTACTCAAGAAGAATGTGGCTCTAGAATGGACCGACGCGTGCCAAGAAGCCTTCGACCAAGTGAAGCATTACTTGACGTGCCCTCCTGTTCTAGTCCTGCCACACAAGGAGAAGCCTCTTTTGCTCTATCTCACTGTCAATGATGAAGCCCTAGGGGCTATGTTAGCACAAGAGCAACGAGAGTCCACAAAGGAGAATGCCATTTATTTTGTCAGTCGCCGATTCCAAGGAGGCGAAAAGAACTACTCTGTCTTAGAGAAGTCATGTGCAGCATTGGTTTGGGTCACTCAAAAGCTCAAACACTATATGGAAGCTTTTCTAATCAAGCTAGTAGCAAAGGTGGACCCGCTCCGCTACATCCTCGAGAAGCCTTTCATGTCAACAAGAATAGCCAAATGGTACTTCATGCTCGCCGGCTATGATATCACTTACGTCACACTAAAATCCGTTAGGGGGAAAGTGTTCAGTGACCAGCTTGCCGAATTCCCGTGTGACGAAGTGAAGGGGGAAGATGTACAGTTCCCCGACGAGCATTTAATTTGTACTGCAACCGAGGAAAATAAGTGGCAACTTTTTTTCGATGGCGCCGCCAATAAACACGGTTTTGGTATAGGAGTATTGCTTATCGATCCAAAAGACATCTACACTCCCATTGATATCCGTCTGGAATTCGAAGCTACCAACAACATTGCTGAGTACGAAGCATGTATAGCGGGGCTCGAAGCAGCTCTCGAAAGAAACGTCACGGAACTAGAAGTATTCGGCGACTCTTTGCTCCTTATCAATCAGCAATCGGGTAAATGGCGAATCCAAGACCCGACCCTCCAACAGTATGGTCAGCACCTTGAAGAATTGGTTGAACAATTCCAAGAGATCACTTTCAACTACCTGACAAGGGATAAAAATCGCTTCGCCGATGCACTGGCCACTATAGCTTCATTAGTCGAAATGCCCAAAGGGAAAATGGTAAAGCCTTTCAAAGTTGCCCGAAGGAACAGTCCGGCGTACTGCATGAGTATCGAGATAAACGAGGTTTAAACAAACTCCCCGTGGTATTCGGATATCATGAATTTCCTCAAAGATGGCATTTATCCCGAGAATAGCAATAAGAAGTCTCAAGCGGCTCTGCAAAGGCTAGCCTCTCGGCACGTACTGATTGGGGACCGAGTCTATAAAAGGCACCACGACGGGATCAATCTCTTATGCGCCAATGAGGCCGAAGCTCAAGAGATAATGTGTGAAGTGCACGAAGGAGAGTGTGGACACCACATGAATGGGTTTATGCTAGTCAAAAAGATACTCCGCATTGGTTACTATTGGAGCACTATGGAACGAGACTGTATCGAGAAAGTCAAAAGGTGTGCCAAGTGCCAATTCCATGCTAATCTGCAACACGCTCCACCCTCGCAACTTTACAACATGGTCACACCTTGGCCTTTCTCTTGTTGGGGGATAGACATCATCGGTAAAATCCATCCTGCCGGAAGCAATGGGCAGTCATTCGTCTTAGTGGCCGTCGATTACTTTACAAAGTGGGTCGAAGCACAAGCCTATCGGATCCTCAACGCCAAGAAAGTGGCCGAATTTGTAAAGATTAATATCATGTGCCGATACGGCGTGCCTCATGAAATCATTTCCGACAACGGCTCTCACTTTGAGAAGGAAATGGATGCACTCTTGGTAGAATACAAGATCACCAAACACAAGTCATCTCCTTACCGTCCCCAAGCAAATGGCGCGGTCGAAGCAGCAAATAAGACCATCGAGACCATCATCAAGAAAATGGCCTCAACAGGAAGGGATTGGCCCGAGAAGCTACCATTGGCATTGTGGGGCTACCGCACATCAATACGGTCAGAAACAGGAGAAACTCCTTATGCATTAGTCTATGGTTCTGAAGCCGTACTCCCAATCGAACTTGAAGTCCCATCTCTACGGGTCCTCCTCTAGAATCAAGTCAACGAGGTCGACTAGATGCAAAGTCGATATGAACAACTAGCCTTACTCGACGAGAAAAGGCTAAGAGCACTCGAACGCACAAGGGCGTATCAGCAAAGGATGGCAAGGGCTTTCAACAAAAAGGTGAAGCCTCGAAACATCAATGTGGGAGATTTGGTCTTAAGACAACATCCTCCTAACGCCATGAATCCCCTGGGGAAATGGGGACCTCGATGGATCGGTCCGTACGTGGTCAAGAAGATACTAAGCGGCGGTGCAGTCCGACTCGTGGATTTAGATGGTGACCAGCTGCCAAAGGAGGTCAACCTCGACAAGCTCAAGAGGTTCTACGCTTAATAAACAAAGACCATAAAAAAAAATCGCTCGCTAGGTTGAAAACCCGCAAGGGCGGCCTAGGCAAAAATTAGAGCACGTGCAAAAAAGAAGCCCGCTAGATTGAAAACCCGAAAGGGCGGTCTAGGCAAAAAATAGGGTGCACACAAAAAAAAATGGTCTTTGTTTGTTTGAACTACGGAGACCTTAGCCTCCCAACTGGAGGAACGTAGGCAACCTTCGGGTGCGGTCTAAAACATATCAAAAATACCCAATTCACTTCAAATAACAAGATGCAATTTTTATTCATTCAATGAATTATTCAAGCCATTACAACGGATTTATTGAGCAACAAAAGACATCAAAATATTAAATCCTAAAACAAAGTGGTCTAATTTAATTGCAATCTCTTAGGGTACTAAGAAAAATCCAATTTTCTCTTAGCCTTCAAAGGACCACCCGATCGTCTCTTAATCCTTTTGTTCTTGGATAACGGAGGAGCACTAATACGCACCGAAACCTTCTGTGTTGCAGCACGTCTCTTAGCATAAAAGTCATCCAAAGGAGTACCGAAAGGATCAGCAAGAATGTTACTCGAATCAGCAGCAGCCTCCCTATATCTCAAAGCGCTGCTAGGCTCAGAATCCTTTCCCAACAACTCGGCACGAAGCACATCGACCCAAGTGATGCCACGGTAAAGGGTGCCAAACAAATAATCCAAGTAGCTCTCAGAAAGGAAGACACTCCCCCGATGCATAGGAGCAAAGGCCCAACGGTTGCGGTCATCTCCCCAAGCCGACTGAAGCTCACTCGAGAAATCCGGACCCATTTAAGCAACTGGACGAAGCATTCCGTCCCTCGAAAAAGGAATTGTCTGTTGGCGACCGAACTGCCGCAGAACCCGCTCTGGCTGGTAAAATGAAGAATCTCTCAAGCCGGGTACAACCACGTGCTGAAAACCAAGAGTCCATTCCACAAAAGGATGAAGACCCCAAGAAGGAGGGCACCACTCAATGTCGGCGGTTACCCGAGAGGCAAAGAATTTCTTCCAACCATCTTCAGATAAATCCCGGATTAATAACTTCCTCCTATGAACAGCAAAAGGAGACAAATCACCATCCGGGGAATAAATCTTGAAGTGTTCTCGGAGCCATATGGTCAAGAGCAAAGGGCTTCCCCGACACATCTTGTCCGTCCTATGTAACTCATCAAGGCCGTGCAACGTCTCCCCTACAATAAGGGGGATTATACTAAATTGTTGCTCCTTGGCTTGCAAAATAATCTCAGCCAACTGCACATCCGCAGTCCCGAAAGGTGTAACAAACAGTACTTCACTAAAAAGACAAGCGGCCATAGGATTTCTTTTGAAAGATTGAACCACCGGATCCTCCGAGTGTAAACTGAAGAACATCGGCAGTTCAGTTATGTCAATCACAGTACCGTGCAACATCTTCCTCACATCCTCAACAGGGAGATTCAGTGACTCAACCCAAGAGTTAATAGCACCACGGTGATATTTAGGGACGGCAATCCGACCGGCCAAAGGCATACCAAGGATGGCCCCGAAATCATCAACAGTCGGCACCATTTCATTAGCTGAAAAGTTGAAGGTATGGCTGTCGTAATCCCAGAAAGCCGCGGCAGCTCTCAACAAATCCCAATCCGGCTTCAACGTTCGCAAAGTGAAAAGAATTCGGAACCCGAAGTCTTTAATGAAGTCCTTCTTGGGATGGGTCTTGAAGGAATACACAAAAGTGCCCAAGTCCTTTTCATACCCACTAACAACCTTGGCATCAAGAGCAAAAGAATGGGCAGCCATGGAAGATGTTGATCAAAAGCAAAGTTAAGCAATAATATGAGGTTTAAAAATGGCAGAAAGGAGCTGTGAGAATCAAGTGGTTGAATAGAGGATGATATTATAGCTGTTGGGGATTCTTTTGGCCAGCAAATGTCAAGCCCGGAATTCCGCCTCCCAGACGCGCGCGCCACCCGCTAGCGGTCTGAAATGCGCGCGCATCCCAAGCCTAAAGAGGAAAGCGCGCGCCTCCCAAGTCTAGATCATTTCAGAAAAGGCCCTGTCAGAGATCTCCAGCCTAAATCAAGACACAGCCCCTGTCCTCGGAAATCCAGTTGGGCACACCTTCTTCTGGTCCGCCCTTAAGGCATGTCAAAGATTGAAAGTAGGATAGAAACTCCCACTCAAAAGTAGGCTGTCCTCCTCTAGATTCCGAACTCCCTAAGTTCTGTCACGGGTGCCATACCCCCCTCAAGGGTCAATCTCAGCATCTCGTCCCCAGCAGGAACATTTTTTCTGGTCGCGGTCAACTGTGCCCGCACCCCACAATTCAAAAAGTCAAGTGTGACTCCAAGTGGCACGCGACTTCAAAGAAATATTTCATCAACGAATTTCACTAACGGATTCGTCTTCAAAGGTTCACTAACGGCCTCTCCAAAGGTTCACTAGCGGCCTCTCCAAAGGTTCACTAACGGCCTCTTCAAAGGTTCACTAACGGCCTCCTCAAAGGTTCACTAACGGCCTCCCCAAAGGTTCACTAACGGCCTCTCCAAAGGTTCACCAACGGCCTCTCCAAAGGTTTACCAACGGCCTCATTCAAAGGTTCACTAACGGCCTCTTCAAAGGTTCACTAACGGCCTCTTCAAAGGTTCACTAACGGCCTCTCCAAAGGTTCACTAACGGCCTCATTCAAAGGTTCACTAACGGCCTCTTCAAAGGTTCACTAACGGCCTCTCCAAAGGTTCACTAACGGCCTCATCAACGAATTTCACTAACGGATTCGTCCTCAAAGGTTCACTAACGGCCTCCTCAAAAGGTTCACTAACGGCCTCATCAACGGATTTCACTAACGGATTCGCCCTCAAAGGTTCACTAACGGCCTCCTCAAAGGTTCACCAACGGCCTCTACAGCCTCATCAACGAATCTCACTAACGGATTCGTCCTCAAAGGTTCACCAACGGCCTCTTCAAAGGTTCACCAACGGCCTCGTTCAAAAGGTTCACTAACGGCCTCATTCCAACATATTCAGTCGGCAGGTTCACCTAACGGATCACGACACCCCCTCTATCAACAAAATCCACTCACACAGGGAGCGCACCACTATCTCTCGCAATTTCAAAATTTCTGCTTTCATCGAGTCTTTGCTTTTTCTTGGTGATGTCCTCGGCGGGCGTTTCTATCTTTCGTCGACGTGTTTTGCTTTGCAATCCACATCGCCGAGGGGCTCTGTAGACACCCCGCCTTGGACCGCTCACCCCGATTGCACATTTGATCTTGTGTTTCTCGCCATTTAAGTGTTTCTCGTTAGTTTTTGTCATTTCCGTTAAGTTCTTGACTGACTTCGTTAAGTCTAGGGACTAAACTGAATAACAGGGCTGACTTTCTAGTCCATTCTGTCAAAATTGCCTTCTCTGAGTCGCGTGCCTCCGACAGGAGGAGCCAGACGCGCGCGCCTCCCGCCCCCAAAGCAGGAAGCGCGCGCCTCTGGGCGTCAGTTACAGATTTTTGGCCAGGATTCTCTCCCTTGCTCAATTTACAGGATTTTGCCCGGGAAGGATTTCTTGGTGACTGAGTTTTGGCACCAAAAACACCTCTCTTTCACCTATAAAAACCCCCCTTTACCTCCATTCTTGAGGACCTTGGATCTTTTACTCTAAAATCTTACACTTTCAACAAAGAAGCCAAATTTCTTACCTTCAAGGCATTTCCAAAGGCATTCATCAAGAAGTGTTTTGAAGTCTCTCGAAGACTAGGTAAAAACCATTTCCTTCCTCTTCTCGACTTCATCTCTTTTCTCTTTCTTTTTGTTTTATCAAAGTGCAATCACCCAAATCATTTTGGGACATGACTCTAATGATCACCTCATCTCATTGAGGTTGGTTAAAGAGTTATCTCCTACATCCCAAACTCTATTTCAAAACCCCCTTTTATGATTTAAAGAAGAAGAAGAAGAAGAACGTTTATCATTCATGTAGATTTTGATCAAGCAAGACCAACTTTAGTTGGGCGAGATGGGTGTTTCGGTACTTCCCATCTCGTAATCTAACCCCCGAACCTCAAAACAAAGAATCTTTGTTTTCGTAATCAAACTTAGGCTATTATCAATAGGTTTTTCTTATGTTCCTCAAAACATAGGTGGCGACTCTAAAAACAAGTTAGACATCCTAGGACAACTCACGCGCTCTAGCCTAAAGCCGTGGCTCCCCGGGGTATCTACAGATGTCTAACTTGTTTTTAGAGTCGCCACCTATGTTTTGAGGAACATAAGAAAAACCTATTGATAATAGCCTAAGTTTGATTACGAAAACAGAGATTCTTTGTTTTGAGGTTCGGGGGTTAGATTACGAGATGGGAAGTACCGAAACACCCATCTCGCCCAACTAAAGTTGGTCTTGCTTGATCAAAATCTACATGAATGATAAACGTTCTTCTTCTTCTTCTTTAAATCATAAAAAAGGGGTTTTGAAATAGAGTTTGGAATGTAGGAGATAACTCTTTAACCGACCTCAATGAGATGAGGTGATCATTAGAGTCATGTCCCAAAATGATTTGGGTGACTGCACTTTGATAAAACAAAAAGAAAGAGAAAAGAGATGAAGTTGAGAAGGGGAAAGAAATAGCTTTACCTAGACTTCAAGAGACTTCAAACACTTATTGTTGAATTACTTGGAGAAATCCTTTGGAAAATGCTTTGAAAGTAGAAAATGTGGTTTATTGAGATTGAGAGCCAAAGGTCCAAGGTCAAGTTCAAGGTTTTTGGTCAAAGTTTTTGTCTCAAGTTTTCGTCCCTTGAAAATGGAGGTAAAGGGAGGTTTTTATAGGTGAAAGAGAGATGTTTTTGGTGCCAAAACTCAGTCACCAAGAAATCCTTCCCGGGCAAAATCCTATAAATTGAGCAAGGGAGAGAATCTTGGCCAGAAATCTGTAACTGACGCCCAGAGGCGCGCGCTTCCTACTTTGGGGGCGGGAGGCGCGCGACTCAGAGAAAGCGATTTTGACAGAATGGACTAGAAAGTCAGCCCTATTATTCAGTTTAGTCCCTGGACTTAACGAAGTCAGTCAGGAACTTAACGGAAGTGACAGAAACTAACGAGAAACACTTAAAATGGGGAGAAACACAAGATCAAATGTGCAATCGGGGTGAGCGATCCAAGGCGGGGTGTCTACAGAGCCCCTCGGCGACGTGGATTGCAAATCAAAACGCGTCGACGAAAGTTAAAAACACCCGCCGAGGACATCACCAAGAAAAAGCAAAGACTCGATGAAAGCAGGAATTTGAAATTGCGAGAGATAGTGGTGCGCTCCCTGTGTGAGCCGCTTTTTTTGATAGAGGGGGTGGCATGATCCGTTAGGTGAACCTGCCGGCTGAATATGTTGAATGAGGTCGTTAGTGAACCTTTGAACGAGGCCGTTAGTGAACCTTTGGAGAGGCCGTTGGTAAACCCTTGTAGAGGCCGTTAGTGAACCTTTGGGGAGGTCGTTAGTGAACCTTTGAGGACGAATCCGTTAGTGAAATCCGTTGATGAGGCCGTTAGTGAACCCTTGTAGAGGCCGTTAGTGAACCTTTGGGGAGGCCGTTAATGAACCTTTGTAGAGGCTGTTAGTGAACCTTTGAGGAGGCCATTAGTGAACCTTTGAGGACGAATCTGTTAGTGAAATCCGTTGATGAGGCCGTTAGTGAACCCTTGAAGAGGCCGTTAGTGAACCTTTGTAGAGGCCGTTGGTGAACCTTTGGAAAGGCCGTTAGTTAACCTTTGAAGAGGCCGTTAGTGAACCTTTGAAGACGAATCCGTTAGTGAAATCCGTTGATGAGGCCGTTAGTGAACCCTTAAATGAGGCTGTTGGTGAACCTTTGAAGACGAATCCGTTAGTGAAATCCGTTGATGAGGCCGTTAGTGAACCCTTGTAGAGGCCGTTGGTGAACCTTTGAAGAGGCCGTTAGTGAACCTTTTGGAGAGGCCGTTAGTGAACCTTTGAGGAGGCCGTTAGTGAACCTTTGGAGAGGCCGTTGGTGAACCTTTGGAGAGGCTGTTGGTGAACCTTTGGAGAGGCCGTTAGTGAACCTTTGTTGACGAATCCGTTAGTGAAATCCGTTGATGAGGTATTGCTTTGAAGTCTCGTGCCACTTGGAGTCACACTTGACTTTTTTTGAATTGTGGGGTGCGGGCACAGTTGACCGCGACCAGAAAAATATTCCTGCTGGGGATGAAATGTTGAGATTGGCCCTTGAGGGGGGTATGGCACCCGTGATAGAACTTAGGGAGTTTGGAATCTGGAGAAGGACAGCCTACTTTTGAGTGGGAGTTTCTATCCTACTTTCAATCTTTGACATGCCTTAAAGGCGGACCAGAAGAAGGTGCGCCCAACTGGGTGTCCGAGGACAGGGGCTGTGTCTTGATTTAGGCTGGAGATCTCTGACAAGGCCTTTTCTGAAGTGATCTAGTCTTGGGAGGCGCGCGCTTTCCTCTATAGGCTTGGGACGCGCGCGCATTTCAGACCGCTGGCGGGTGGCGCGCGCGTCTGGGAGGCGGAATTCCGGGCTTGACATTTGCTGGCCAAAAGAACCCCCAACAGCTATAATATCATCTTCTGTTCGACCACTTGATTCTCACAGCTCCTTTCTGCCATTTTTGAACATCATATTATTGCTTAACTTTGCTTGTGATCAACATTTTCCATGGCTTCCAATTCTTTTGCCCTTGATGCCAAGGTTTTTACTGGGTATGAAAAGGACTTGGGCACTTTTGTGTATTCTTTCAAGACCCATCCCAAGAAGGCCTTCATTAAAGACTTCGGGTTACGAATTCTTTTCACTTTGCGGACGTTGAAGCCGGATTGGGATTTGTTGAGAGCTGCCGCGGTTTTCTGGGATTGCGACAGCCATACCTTCAACTTTTCAGCTAATGAAATGGTCCCGACTGTTGATGATTTCGGGGCCATCCTTGGTATGCCTTTGGCCGGTCGGATTGCCGTCCCTAAATATCACCGTGGTGCCATTGACTCTTGGGTTGAGTCACTGAATCTCCCTGTTGAGGACGTGAGGAAGATGTTGCACGGTACTGTGATTGACATAACTGAGTTGCCGATATTCTTCAGTTTACACTCGGAGGATCCGGTGGTTCAATCTTTCAAAAGAAATGCCATGGCCGCTTGTCTCTTTAGTGAAGTACTGTTTGTTACACCTTTCGGGACTGCGGATGTGCAGTTGGCTGAGATTATTTTGCAAGCCAAGGAGCAACAATTTAGTATAATCCCTCTTATTGTAGGGGAGACGTTGCACGGCCTTTATGAGTTACATAGGACGGACAAGATGTGTCGGGGAAGCCCTTTGCTCTTGACCATATGGCTCCGAGAACACTTCAAGATTTATTCCCCGGATGGTGATTTGTCTCCTTTTGCTGTTCATAGGAGGAAGTTATTGATCCGGGATTTATCTGAAGATGGTTGGAAGAAATTCTTTGCCTCTCGGGTAACCGTCGATATTGAGTGGTGCCCTCCTTCTTGGGGTCTTCGTCCTTTTGTGGAATGGACTCTTGGTTTTCAGCACGTGGTTGTAATAATACATTAGCATGAATAAACATCTTACGATTCCAAAGTAGGGAATCATTCCAATTAGTCACCAAGAAGATGAATTAAATAAACGCGCATCATAAAAGTGTTTCATATTTCCAAATAATAATTCGATCAAATCCCATATCACACACGTTCACAAAGGAACCAGTTAACTCAAGAACACAACCGAAAATACTCACTCATCATGAAGAGCTCAAGGAGAGCTTTAAAACGATAGCTTAAACACCTAAAACGGAGTCCGGATGAACAAAATATGGCCCTCGAAAGATTGGACAAAAGGGAAATAAATGTCACAACAGGGGATGGGGTGCGCGCGCCTCCTATGGGAGGGTGCGCGCGCCTCCTAGATCAGAAGGAAAATCAAGTTTGGAGGAGAAGAGGGTGCGTGCGCCTCCTATGGGAGGGTGCGCGCGCCTCCAAGAAACAGAAGCATTTTTTATCCAGAAGGGCATAAGGGTGCGCGCGCCTCCTATGGGAGGATGCGCGCGCCTCCTTGCCCGGAAAGGCAAATTCCTGCCAAAATTCTGGGTTTCTACCATTTTCAATCCAAAACTCAACCAAACCTAAATCTTCACCATTTCACCAATACTTGGAACCAAGACTTACAACATACACAACTATGAACCAAAACAACTTATAGACTTGCAAAGGGGCTAAATAACAACATCTAGAAACCCAACACAAGATTCAAATACTAAATTTCACAAAAATGAATAAAAATGTAAATCATCTCAAAATCAACCAAAGAAGCAATAAATGGCAATCATAGTATCATCTAAGCATAGGATGAACATTTTTAGCATCAATGGGGGGAAAAGTAACTTACCCGGATTTCCTTAAAGTTGATGGATTTCAAATATCTTTGGCCTCCTACGATCCTATCGATGATCTAAACAAGATTCATGTTTTAAGAAATGAGAAATAACAAGAGGAAGATGGAGAAAATGAAGAGAGAAGGAAGAAGATGAGAAAACTTACCCAATATAGAGAGAGAGAGAGATTGAGCTGGGAGATGATGAGGGAGAAGGGGAAGAGTTAGGGAGAAGTGAGGGAGGAGAGGGGAGTAGGGAGGGAGTAGTTAAAAATAATTTAAAACTTACACCTAGGCCCCCTCCTCACTAAGCTAGCACAATTAAACCCCTATCACTCTTCTACCCAATTAACACAAATAAAATGCTAGGCATAAATTATTATAACACATAAATTGCACACATAATTATTTAAATAAATAATAATTTAAATAAACAAATAAGCAAATAAATAAATAATAATTATTTATTACTAATAAAATAGAGCCTAGTTTTAGGGTCGTGACAATTTCCCTAGGCCTAAACCAGGGAAGTAGTACATATTCCTCATCATGCGGAGGACTTTGTGATTGCTGGGGGTCCATGATCCGTTTCCCCCTTCTTTGTCAATGGCGTTGATTGAGACACCGGAGAGAGTGGATGACACGCCCCAAGTCTCGGGATTCCCTAATAGAACCTCGAACCTGGTGCGCGTAACTAACAAGAAACAAGAAACTAACGGGAAACAGGAACAATACCTGTTAAAAACAAAACTGACATGATATATATACTCAAGAGTAGGGAGCTAAGATAGCTCACACGAGTTCTAGACCAAGAAAATTAAAACCAAACAAGGTTACATACAGCGGAAGACATGCCTAGCAAATAAGCTGGCATCAAGAACTGTCTAGGGACAACAAATACTACCCCAATACAAGCCCAGAGTTTATTAACTCATACAAGATCGTCCTTACCAAAATATAAAAGGACACTAACTTCGAACAAGAATATCCTGCTGAGTAAGTTCCCAGCTAAGTCGAACCTCACTGCGTACTATCCCCTGCTTTCTTGGGGGGGGGAAACAATTAAACAAATAAAGGGTGAGATAAATCTCAGTAAGCTATTAACATGCAACTATATGTCATGTTATCATGCAATACAAGTAGATACTCAACTAAACATATATCAAGTATCATCAAGTAACAAGTATAGGAGAGGCTAAGCCAACCCAACAAGTAATCAAGCTCAAGATATGATCAGGTAACAAGTAGTCAAGTAGTGTGAGAGGCTAGACCAGCTCACAAGATGCACATAGGCCTATCACGCATTGTACCTGAATCCTTCCTTATTTCTCCCAAGAATACCATTTGTTGTCGATGCTTTTCTAGCTGAGGACAACCAAGAACAGGAACAAGAGACTGCTGTGCAGTATATAAGAAGACCTGGTAACCAGTGTCATCCACAAGAACAAGATCCAGGAGGTGAACAGGACAGGAGTTAGCATTCACTTAGGTCAGGCTTATTGCTCCAACCAAGGAAGCTATGCCCTTACTATGGCGGGTAGTAAGGGGTCAGGCGGAAATACATAGGGACCCGATTGTCACTTAAACCCCAGCTCTCGCGACAAGCGTGAACCTATATATTTTCGAACAAGCAAGGAGAACCAGCTGGACTCACATAATAATGCACAAGTAGATGTTTACTTGAACTACGAGAACAGAACTCAGTCCCTTATTAGTGGACTATTCTTTATGCACCATGTAATCATGTATCATGTGCTCATGAGAATATGCACCATGTAATTATGTATCATGTGCTCACGAGAATATGCACCATGTAATCATGTATCATGTGCTCACGAGAATACAAGTACACGTACTCAATTATTGCGAATACCAATCAAGTTCAACTATGGCACGTAAGTGTCCATGTAACACGATCAATCCAAGTTAGGGTCTATTAATAACAGACCTCAATCACGTAGTAGGGTAAATCACTTAATCACATGCCAAGTTTGCACGTACATATTTATATCACGTTTAACACATTAAAGTGTCTATCACGATACCCTTACTATCAAGTAGAGCCCAACACCTTAGACTCTAAACCCGTAGTAGAATAGGTCACATTGTACCTAGACACGGTCATACTTCACGTATATGTATCGTTAATAATCGAATACATTTTCTAACACATATTGTGTTCTGTAATTATTCTTTATTCTTTATATACTTCATTGAGTATATACACGATTAAAACCAATCACTGGTACTTTAGTGCTTATTCATAGCACTTCCAATATACACGTATCAAGTTCAGGTATACAGTAGAGTTAATCATTCTCTAACTAGTTTCATAACCCTATTCTTTGGTTATTCATGTCATGTATCAAATAATCAAGAAGCTACATTCTATCAAGTAGCTACATGCAAGATTTGCATATACACATCAAGAATCTTTCAAGTTTATTACCATACTCATGTAATGGTTTCAAGACATTCAAGACTTTCAAGACAATCAAGACAGTCAAGACTTTTACAAGATTTTATCATCTTGTATCCAAGTTCTCAATCCATTTTCTTGGATGGTTAAACATGTACAAGAGTTAATTAACTTATACTTAAGTTATCAATCCAACTCTTTGGTTATTTAAGACAAGTACAAAATTTACTCATCTTATATTCACGTTTTAATTAAGAAGATGAGCTATACATCTCCCAATCAAGTTCACGATCCTATTCCTAGGATATTCAAGTTCAAGGCATAGCTTTAATGCCCTTAAGTTGTACAATCTTTAGATTCAAGACACGTAGAAGAGTCCTTACTCTTACACTCAAGTTCAAGTTCAGAAGATGAATTATACATCTTACTCGTACAAGTTTTCAAATCCTTTTCTTAGGAAATTCAAGCTCAAGACATTAGTTGGTACCCCTAAGGTATACAAACATTAACTTCAAGACACATAAAAGAGTTATTACTCTTATACTCAAGTTATCATTTAATTATGATTCAAGTCCACCTTTCATTTGTTCACAAAGGGACAATTTTCCAGTACTAGAGTGTTCTACAACACTCATCTAGGCCATCTAGGGTAGTACCCTAAACCTAGACCAAGACTATTTCAAGTTCAAATTAAGTAAATGAGCTATACTACTCATACTTACAAGTTCTTAATCCCCTACATAGGATATTCAATCTCTAGTCATTGTTTTAATGCCCCTAAGGTGCACAATCATTGGCTTCAAGACAAGCATAACACATAAGTGCTTGTTCATAGCACTTTCAAGACATATAAAAGAGTTCTTCCTTTTATACTCAAGTTCTCATTTTAATTTAATGAGTAATCATGTTCAAGACTCACTTCTGATACCCCTAAGGTATCACAATACTTACTAGGACATCTTATCCTAAGGCTATATGCCTTAACAAGGGTTATTTCCAACTTATATAATCATTAAACAAGTTTTACAATTTTTCAGGACATATGGGCGGCCGCACAAAATGGTGTGGGCGGTCGCCCAAAATCAGGCTTTCCAAGAACAAAATACTTCAGATAGATGGGCGGTCGCCCAAGGCCCAAAAATGCCAAAATCCGAATTCTTTCCCAGGTTAAATAATTTTCCGTCCCAAGCGTAGGAGTATAATTTTTATCAATATATTATCAAACCCAGGAGTATAATAACAAGCTTAATCACTCATTTCAATTATACTTTCTTAACACCTATTTTCAAGCTCAATTCATTTCTTTTATCGTCCCATAAATAATAGGACAATTTCCTTTTATTTCAATTAAATATTTCACCGATCCCAAAAGTATAAGCACAATTTTATATTATACTTCTATATCCATTTAGGGATACTTCCATTCATTTCCCCGTACCACAAATAATGGTACAATTTTTCTAATAATATTTAAATCAAGTTACTATTTTACCGTCTCACGAATAGGAGTAAGTTTTATCAACACTTTTAACATCTTAGGAGTTCCTTAACAAGCTCAGAATAAGACTTTCAAGTTCCTTTCCTTATTTTACACGAAGGGTTATTTTATTCCCTTTGTCCCAATTTTACAAGTATCACAAAATTGTCCCAAACACGAAATTAACAATTTCAAGTATCAAGAATAACATTTATACATGTTATTTACAAGCAAAGGGGAGTCAATAGCTTACCTAGTCAAAAATCAAGTTGACCCAAATTAATTTCTGATCGGCCTGGAACGCTCTATTCAACGCCACGAATATTTATCCGGGACCGGAATCACGAACAGATGGATAATTAAGCTCGAGGAGTCGAGAATAGGAAGAATCCTAAACTTAGCTTTAGAACAGAAGGAGTAAACGTAAAGCAATTTGGGGTAAAATGGTTTCTCAGAGAGAGAAACCCAAGGTGATATACTTGGAACTTTCCAAGAATTGCTACTAGGCCCCTCAAGTTCTAACTTTGACAAAAAGGCCCCTAAACTTTCAACTTTGACATTTAACCACCTTAATTTTCTAAAGTAGTTAAATAATTAACTCAAATAAAATAGCATCTAAATATGCTAGTCAAGAATTTAACAAGCAAGTCAAGAATTTAACAAATAAGTCAAATATTTAACGAGATTAAGGATGGGCGTTACAGTGGAGTCTGGTAAACCATGCTGAACTTGGTGGACGGGCTCACCTTTTCTGTGGATAGTGACGTTTTCAGCCATGACGGTCACTATTTCATCACCATTTCGGATCTTGACACATTGATGGAGAGTTGACAGGACGGCATTAGAACTGTGAATCCATGGTCGACCCAAAAGTAAGTTGAACGAGGCCGGGATGTCAAGCACTTGGAATGGAACGGACATGACCATGCTCCTAAACTCAATGTCTATTTCGATCATGCCCATGACTGTACGGCCGGTGCTGTCATAACCTCGGATTACTTGAGTAGAAGGCTTCAAATCGGAATCCTTAAGCCCCAGTATGCCCATGATTCGGCTAGGCATGAGGTTGAGTGCGGAACCACCGTCCACTAAGACTCTTGAGTGGGCCTCCCCCTTGCTCGTACCTTGAGGTAAATAGCCTCGTTGTGGTCGGAACCAAATGGTGGAAGGTCCATATCGGCAAAGGTGATGACGTCGCCAAAATGAATGTGACCGATCATTGCCGTGAGGTCCTCGGGAGTAGTATCGGGAGAAACTGATGTATCATCGAGATTGCGGATGACAAGATCTCGGTGTTTCTTTGAGGATGCAATGAGGTCCCAAATAGAGATGTTGGCTTGAGTTTTCTTGAGTTGGACAAGTAGAGGATCTTCGGGAGTGTCGCGAGCTTGCGGCCTTTAAGAAGAGGAGCTTGGTGCGGAAGTGGAAGGGTTGCTTGCTATGGCTCGACCGGATCGAGTTAGCATGTTGACGTTCCCATCTTGCTTTTTTTTCCTATTCTCTAGTACTTCCCTCATTACCTCATCGTAAGTTACAACATAACAAGAATTGTCAAGTTTATTCATAACATTAGGGCCCCCATTCACAATTGGGATTGAATGGGTGGTCCCCTCGAGTTCTCCTATCTCTATTACATTGACATATACGCCATTAGTCACTACAAATTCTTTCTTGTCTATGAGATCTTGAATGACATTGCGGAGAACGAAGCATTCCTCGGTGGTGTGGCCACTATATTGGTGGTAGCCACAATATTTATGGTGAGCATGATTGGGGTGGACCGTCTTGGGTTGGTACCCTTGTACGGGTGTGACTTGACCCTTTGCTTTGAGAACTTCGAACACTTCGGTTTGAGTCATGCCTTGGAGAGGCGTGTAGACACGGTCATTTCGAGACTTCTTCCCTTGGGGTGGAGGAACCTTTTTGTAATTCCCCTTATCGATAGTGACGGCGTTGACCGAGGCCTCTTTTGTGGAGTTGGAAGCGACCTTGTAGCGGTAGCTAGGAGCACTTTTCTTCACTTCTTTGAGCAACTCGTCCATTCGGACCCCCGCCTCACACATTTGGGAGAAATCCGCATAGCAAGCCCCACTTAGGTGGGTGCGGAGATCAATTTTGAGACATTTGAGAAAGATGTCCATTTTCTCCTTGGTATTTGGCCTTTCCACAATCTCGGAGAGTTTATCATTCCATCTCCTTGTGAAGTCGATGAAGGACTCGTGGTCTCGTTGAGTAGTGTTCTCTAGCTCTTTCCTTGTGGGCCGGTGAGTGGTGTTGCCTTGGTATTGGTTCTTGAAGGCAAGCATGGCGGAGTCCCAATCAAGATGGACAGTGAGCGGGAGAGTAGCATACCAATCTTTTGCCGCCCCCTCGAGAGTGAGAGGAAAGCATTGAGCCATCACCTTGGGGGAGACCTTCTTCGGAACCATTGCCCAAATATAAGTCTCAATGTGAGCCATAGGACAAGAGTTGCCCTTGAATTTTCTTATGTCGGCCATCTTGAACTTATCAGGAAGAGCTGCCATAGTACTCATGAGGATGGATGATTGATAAAGGCTTGTGTCGGAGCCTTTCCCCATGTTGAGCCCATTGAATTTTTGGTCGATGTAGCCCATGATAGAATCCACCATTTTGGGCTCATTGTTCTCGGAACTTGGCCCTCCCACTTTCTTGGTACGGGTGTTGACATAAGGAGTTTTGAACAAACCCTCGGTCCATTCGGATTCGTCATCGTTATTCTTGTTCTTCCCCTTGGCAAGATTAGTGAGCTTTTCTTTCATTAGCTCCATCTCGGCCTCGTGGGCCTCCCTTTGGCTGTCGAGGTGGGATTGCCAAATGTCGTCTTTGCTTTGTGCCTCCTTATTAAGGGTGGAGACCTTCTCTTGGAGGATTTGGACCATGGTTGAAAGCTGTTCGAGAGACATGGTGTTGCTGCTGCCGGTCATGGTTGATGTAGGAGCTGGTGGAGTGATCTCTTCACGGACTAACCTATTTGCCGAATCCTGGTAGACTCTGTAAGTACCAATTGAACCTATATTGCAGAAGAGGCCCTTGTCAGTCTTGAGTAACACTTGCGGTCCACGAAGAGGCTTAGAACACACAGTTGGGCACACGACTCGAACCACATAAGAAAAGACTCTTTTTTTTTTTTTTTTATAAGTCGGAGGGAATGGATCCCTTTTTGGGGTTTCTAAGAAAATAATGGAATCGTCACACTAGTATATAGACCATCTCGCGGTTCCATATACTCATCGGATTCCATCGCGTTTGTGAATCCTACATGTATCGGGATTAAACTAAATTAATGTAGTAAAGCATACATGCGGGGACGGATTTTTATTTTCATCCAAAATAACCACTTTTGGGGACGGATTTTTATTGCGTCCGTTTCAACAAGTTGGCATGTATGATTTGAAGACATTAGTTTAGGGAAATCTCGGTACATGGAAACCGACTTGAGTCACGGAGTGTTAGACCCTAACTAGAATTGTGTGGCTTGTGCTCGGCTTGAATATGAGGCTCAAAGGTCACCCCCGGCATGTAGTCTTGAACTACGCCACGGGCTGAGGTTGACCGCTTCGAAAGAGTCAAGGTCGGGTGGAGCTTGAAACTTTCTAGGACGGGCCTCGACGGGTTTGGGGTTGGACTTTGTGTGACTCGATAGTGAGCAGTTCATAGGAATATGTGCATGTAGTGTGAGGTCTAACAAGTGACAAAATATATTTTTTTTTATTTTTTTTTTTGAAAAGAAAGATAAAAAAAACACATAAGCACATAAATTACAACTCCCGAATCACCGGTGTGACCGGTAAATAAAACATAAAAATAAACAGTCCGAGGGTTCAATTCTGTTCTGATGCAGGCAACTGTGCCCAAACCCCACTGTTCTGCTTAGTCACTGAAACCTGTTTCTGTTCTGGGAACCAACCCAGAAGCGTGCGCCTCTGAGTGTTGATATGGGATGCGCGCGCGTGGCGCAATGCTATTAGGAGGCGCGCGCTTCTGGTCACACCTGTCAGATTGTCAGATTTTGGACTCAGGGGACTGCCCTGGTCCTATGTGCATATTGTAACCCCTGCAGAAATGATTAGTGGAGAATAGCAGAAGAAGAAGATGAAGAACATGAAGAAGCGGACGATTCTGGTCCTTGATGCGGGATGCGCGCGCCTTAAGCTGAAGAGGCCAGAAGCGCGCGCCTCCCCCATCAGGAGTCAGAATGCCCAGAAAAGATGTAGATTTTGATCAGAATGCAAGTTTAACCCTCAAATGTCCCCAGCGGAGTCGCCACTGTAGATACCCCGGGAGGAGCCCACGGCTTTAGGCTAGAGCGCGCGGAGTTTGTCCTAGGATGTCTAACTTGTTTTTAGAGTCGCCACCTATGTTTTGAGGAACATAAGAAAAACCTATTGATAATAGCCTAAGTTTGATTACGAAAACAGAGATTCTTTGTTTTGAGGTTCGGGGGTTAGATTACGAGATGGGAAGTACCGAAACACCCATCTCGCCCAACTAAAGTTGGTCTTGCTTGATCAAAATCTACATGAATGATAAACGTTCTTCTTCTTCTTCTTTAAATCATAAAAAAGGGGTTTTGAAATAGAGTTTGGAATGTAGGAGATAACTCTTTAACCGACCTCAATGAGATGAGGTGATCATTAGAGTCATGTCCCAAAATGATTTGGGTGATTGCACTTTGATAAAACAAAAAGAAAAAGAAAAGAGATGAAGTTGAGAAGGGGAAAGAAATAGCTTTACCTAGACTTCAAGAGACTTCAAACACTTCTTGTTGAATTACTTGGAGAAATCCTTTGGAAAATGCTTTGAAGTAGAAAATGTGGTTTATTGAGATTGAGAGCCAAAGGTCCAAGGTCAAGGTTTTTGGTCAAAGTTTTTGTCTCAAGTTTTCGTCCCTTGAAAATGGAGGTAAAGGGAGGTTTTTATAGGTGAAAGAGAGTTGTTTTTGGTGCCAAAACTCAGTCACCAAGAAATCCTTCCCGGGCAAAATCCTGTAAATTGAGCAAGGGAGAGAATCCTGGCCAGAAATCTGTAACTGACGCCCAGAGGCGCGCGCTTCCTACTTTGGGGGCGAGAGGCGCGCGCGTCTGGCTCCTCCTGTCGGAGGCGCGCAACTCAGAGAAGGCGATTTTGACAGAATGGACTAGAAAGTCAGCCCTGTTATTCAGTTTAGTCCCTGGACTTAACGAAGTCAGTCAGGAACTTAACGAAAGTGACAGAAACTAACGAGAAACACTTAAAATGGGGAGAAACACAAGATCAAATGTGCAATCGGGGTGAGCGGTCCAAGGCGGGGTGTCTACAGGAACACATTATAAACCTTGTCAAGAGAAGGAAGTGACACAAGATGATAAGCCCAATCTCCAACTCTTCCCAAAATCTCAAAAGAACTGATATATTAAGCAAACTCCACGAGAAGTAAAGGTATATCCCACGAATTCTAAGAATCAACTGAACAAGTTCTCAACATGTCCTCAAGAATCTGAATGGTTCTTCCTAACTGACCATCTGTCTGAGGATGAAAAGTCGTTCTATATCCCAATTCTGAATTCAAAGCCTTCTGAATTGATTGCTAAAATCAAGATGTAAATAAGGATCCCATATCCAATACCATGCTCGTAGGCATCCCATGAAATCGAACTATCTTCTGAACAAATAAGTAACAACTGGAATTAACATTTATACCCTCAAAATAGATAAGGTGAGAAAACTTGGTAACCAATCCGCTATCAATCAACATCATTGGTCTCATCTATTCAGTGTAACTCCTTCAATAAAACCTTTCGCAATAGATTCATATCCACTCAGAAATGTCAAAGGCATGTCACAAACCAACTGATCACTGATATTTTACTTCCAGATTATTCGCAGCTCAAGGACTTAGTTGAATGCTTAGAATTTCGCGTGTCAAACAAATCAAATGTAACTCTTCAAATTATCTCAATACTCTATATTTACTTGGATTCATAATTAAATTGGTCTTGTATATCTCTTCAAGTACCTGTAGTTGAATTCCGTTATGCATGTTGGTTCCACTAAGTATCGACTACATACTCTGCTACAAAAGTTAAAGTTCCATCACTAGCAACGAACAAAGTCGTGTTGTCTATCATCATTCATTCCACTAGTAATTTTCTATAGTTGAAATCATTCAATAGAGTAGAAACTTAAAGCTTCCATAATCGCAAAATCACACCATGTCTTAACTCACAAAAACTCCAAAGTGTTAATTCCTCTAACATTCCCTATTTAGCGTTATCAAACATGAACTATAAGTCAAGGAATCCTCTAATATATTTGTCTTTCCTGAATGATATAACATAATACTCTACTCGCATTGTCTCAAGTGTAGCTCTCCTGAAGAAAACGATTACTTCAACTCTCATGGTCGGTAGACACTTCGAATATGGCTCTACAAAAATCATTTACTAATGCAATGAATGTACAATCGAAATCAACCTCAAGTTATGGTGAGGATAACTTTGTTCATAAGGAATCAATCTTCTCGAAGCATACATAAATGCCATACAATTCTGAATGGATAAACATCTCAATCACTCTTCGAGGCATCACCATGAACAATGAGTTGATTAGATACACTATAATGGTAAAACTCGACATATCCACTAGAAAATAGTAACACTGATCATATCCTCTAGATAACTGCAATACTAGTCAAATCCATTAAGCAATATCAATACTGAAGTTGTCATTAACTCTCGTTTCAACAATTAAACACTCGTTTCACTCTTACCAATCCATCGAGAAAGTGTATCTTCCTGTGACATATAGTTAACTGTGTAGCTACCTTAGAAATCCATCAATGAATCTCTAACCATATGCCAATCTCAACAAGTTACATACCTCTGCTACTGAAGTAGGATTTTTCCAATTACTGTTGTTTCCATATTTAAAGAATCAATAACCATGCCTGAATTGAAACTTCCTCAAAATAATATATCCTCTAACAAGAAGACATAATCCCTTGATTTCACAACTGTTGCCTCTCACAAAGCAATCCAATTACGGCTACAGATACAACTCAGCATATCCAACAATACCACTGAAGTAGTTGTTAATTCAAACACTATGACCATAATTTATGATGCCCATACCTGGTATGAAAAACCGTTTTTAAAATATACTCAACTCAAAATTTCAACTGATGATAATCACTTCAAGTCAACCACTGAATAAACCACTGATCTCTGAAGTTGATCAATTATATCCCCCATATAAAATAACAAATGATGCTTCGTTATAGTCATCTGGTTAAGCTCTTAGTATTCAATATACAATCGCAAAGTACCATATCTTTTCATAATAAACAATACTAATACATCCCACGTAGATATACTAAACGTAATGAATCCCTTGTCAAGAAATATCTCAAGTTGAATCTTCTACTCCTTTAACTCAACCAATGTTATGGATATATTGCACTAGATATCAACACTATAACATTATACCGAACAACTCAAGATAACCCAAGGTTTTCATCAATCATTTACTACTCAATAGAAAACATTTCTGAGATCCCACAAAGGAAGAGTACATTCTCTAGTTTAGCTATAGACACTCTGCTGCCAACCCCATAAACCAAATACCAGACATAACCTTGTGATAAAAAAAAATTTAGACTTTAATGCATAAATAGCATGAATGCTAAACACATATATCTACCATGCTTAATTAAAGCACACTAGCATATAAAACTCCACCACAATAATATCAAAATCTTGCTATGGCAAAATAACTAAACCAGCAAGTAAAACATGCTCACAAATTTGCACATCACAAGTGCGCAACACTCTATCAATCACCAAACACTCCCCCTTAGGATAGACACCTCTAACACCTAAGGTAGAGACTCAGGAGACACATGAAATCGAGAAGCAAAATGCACAGACACATAAGAATGCGAAGAGCCAGGGTCTATAAGTGTATGTGCTCTCAAACTAGACATAGAAATTATACCTCCAATCACATTAGAAGGATCTGAAATCTGTTGTTGATTGATGGCAGAAACACTACCTTGTACCTTAAGCTTCCTTGAAGAATCCATCTTCTGTCCCTGAGAAGACCCAATTACACTTCCCGATAACTGATTCTTAAATCTAGAGCAATTCCTCTGAAAGTGACCTAACTGACCACATCTCATACATTTGCCTTGCTTCTTCCAACATCTTTCTTCTAAATGCCCTTCCTTCCGACAATAGCTACATACTCGTTTGCCTTGACTTCTTCTATTCTGTGGCCCTTGAAAAGATTCCTTAGCTTGCGAAGATGTCCCTTGGTATTCTTTACTATCACCACGCTGGGGTTGTGGTTTTAACTGTCCTCCTCATTTTGTCACATCTGAGGCTTCAAACTTGCTTTTATGCCCAACTATATCGTCAATTGTTTTCATTACAGTTTCAAACATACCTTGGAACATTGTTCGAACCTCTTCTCTAGCATTACCCAGCCCTGAAGGCCCCGACTGATCACCCTCTGTTCCAACCATCTTCAGTGATTACCTGCAATAAACACTCAGCATTACTCACTCTCTACCCAACTACCCTCCTAGGTCACTTAGTCATTCTAGACCATCTACAACCTAGCTCTGATACCAACTGTCGCGCCCCAGACCCGTGGTCCTACTTGGCCCCACGCTCGGGACACGAGTGGAAGACGTTATAAAACACTTTTAGAAAAAAATTCGAAATATACTTTCATAAAGTTTAACAAAATCCACACTTGAAGTTCAAAGAATACCACTAACTTTCAAACAAACTTTTCAAACCACTTTCACAAACAAAAGTATTTAGCCCGAAGGCTTACAAACTTTTACACAAATGTACATACACCGACATTATCCAAAATATAGGTGTTACAAGATGATGAAGTCAAGGAAACTCTACCCAAAAGGTTATACATCTATGTAATGTAACCTTGACAAAACTCATATTCCAAACTCTTACCACCACGACGTCCTCCCGTGCAATTATCTTATTCCCTGGACTCGCCTTTATCTAAAACAGTAAACAAATAAGGGGTAAGAATGAATCTCAGTAAGCTACTAAAATGCAACTACGTTACATGCTGATATGATAATCATAAAGAAACTATATCAACAAATAATCATATAGCATATAGCACATAACATGAGAGGCTCCCTATCGCCAACCGTCCCATACCGGTTGGAAATAACGACCAAATCATCAGGCAGCACATAAGGCTAAATTATACACTCATACATGGATACTGAGCCAAGGTTCTCGAATCAAACATATAACCATCTGAGAAAACCATCTGAGCAGCATAAATACCTGAAGCCGGGATCCCAAAAACCAAACCATAACCAATAAAACCAAAGTAACCAGAGAGGGAAATATGACACAAAGTCATAACCCAAATGCTCACTCGAGGGAGCTAGTTCATCCCATCCAAGGCCAATCTGGACTGGGGGTTAAAAATGGGAAACCAATGGTAGAAGCCTTACAATGAACTTGGCTCGTGTGCCATTATAATCCCTACCACTGCCCGACTCCACAACACAAGACCAGCTGGACTTTAACACTAGCATAGTAATGAATACTTGCTTAAACAACAGCCAAGGACAATGATTCCAAAGCAGGGAACCAAGCCAAACACATCACAAAGACGAACCAATCCAAACCACATCAAAAAATGTTCAACTATATCCAATTAACATTTAGTCAAATTCCACAACACATATGTTCACAAAGGAACCAATTTCAAACACTGGGATGTTCCACAACAACCCTCTAGGTACTCTAGGATATCACCTAAGACCTAGACCAAGATTGAACTTTAAATCACTTGAAATGGAACAACTCAACTTTTCAGCACTTATGGGCGGTCGCCCAAAACCAGACTCAAAATTCCCAAATTTCTCCTGCAAACCAAATTCATCCGTCCCAAGCGTAGGAGTATAACTTACTAACACTTATACTATTACCAGGAGTACAACAACCATCCCAAAACATTACTTTCAATTTTATTTCATTCTTTTTACCGTCCCACAAATAATAGAATAATTTTCTTTTATTCCATTTAAATATTTTACCGTCCCAAAAGTATAAGTATAATTTTTCTAATATACTAGTATACTCATTTAGGGATACTTTCATTCATTTCTCCGTCCCATGAATAATAGTATAAATTTTATAATATACTTATTTAACATTTAACTCAAGTTAATATTTTACCGTCCCACGAGTAGGAGTATACTTTCAAACACTTATACTAACATTCTCAGGTATATAAACATACTCCATATACATCCTTGCATACAAACCAAGTCACTTACCCAGTATAATTATACTCCTTTTGTCCCAAATAAACAAGTATCACAAATAACTACTCGGTCGGGGCGGAGGCTCCCCCACCTAAAGGCACAGGGGACCTCCTTCCTCCCTTTTCACAATAATTTCACCACATATCACACATATAGCAAATATATGACCATTTTACTATTTAAGGGGAATTAGTAACTTACCTATTTCCGGAAAAAATATCGCTGAAATAAGTTTTGTTCGTGTAGAAATGACCTATTCAACGCCCTGATCATTTTTATATAATTAGATTTTAAAACGGATAAGTAGATAAAAAGAATTAAATCGAAATATGTTGAACTTACCTTTTTCTCCTAACCCTAAGAAAGTACGAGAGAGTTGCAGAACACAAGAATGAAACACAGAGAAAGAAAAGAAAGAAGGAGAAGTTATACTAAAGGTTTTTAACCAAAATAACATTTTGGTCATTCATGTTTCATTTTTAACACTTAAGCCCCTAAAGTTACATTTTCACAAAGGACCCTAAAGTTTCAACTTAATCATTTAACTCATTTAACCTTTATTACTACTAACTAAATAAATAACACAAATAATCAAGTAAGATATGCAAATCATAAAATATGATGCAACACATAAAATGCACATATAATGTCAAATTAAAATTCCCAAAAATATAAAATAAATAGGGACGGGTTTTGGGGTCGTTACATATTGTGATCATGGAACGGTTGAAAAACTTTTCGACAAGATTGCGGAAGGAGATGAAAACCTTAGTGGCATCGTTCTTATGTTTGAGGGGGTAGAGCCAAGTGTATTTTGTGAAATGATCGACAAAAATAATGTAGTACTTGTAACCATCAAAAGATAAGATGGGTGAGGTCCACACATCACTGTAAATTAAATCAAGCGGACAAGTGGAAGAAAGTAAATTTTCATTAAATGGAAGTTTGTGTCTCTTATTACAATCACAAGAATTACACTGAAAGGAAAGACTTCTAGGAATATCTAAGCTAAAATTAGAACTAAGGTGCTGTAAAATTTGAGAAGACGGATGACCCAGACGGTGATGCCAATGAATTGTACGGGAGGACACTGAGACATGAACAGCAGGAGGGGACGGAAGCCATTCATAAACGCCGGAGCTAGATTTTCCTTGGAAAAGAATTTTGGTTGTACTGAGATCCTTCACAACAAAAGAATCAGGTAAGAAGGTGACAGATGCATTGTTATCGACACAGAATTTGGAAACAGATAAGATATTACGAGAGATAGAGGGTACATGGAGAACATAATTTAAAATGAACGGGGATGAGGGGGAGGGTAGAGAGGTAGAACCAATATGAGATATAGATAAACCTGAGCCATCACCGATCATAAGTTCCTCAGTGCCATCATAAGGTGTGTGCAGAGAGAGGTTGTGAAGATCACTGGTTGTATGATGTGTTGCTCCGCTATCAAATAACCATCCTGGAGCCGGGGCTGAATTGGTATGGGCAGTATATGCGGTCGGTGGTGTTGGATTTTGGCCACGGTAAGGCTGTTTATTCGGACTTGGGTTGTGTTGGTAATTCTGAGGTGGAGAGGGATTGGCAGTAGGGAAGTTGGCATCCGGATAGGCTTGGCGGAACATGTAGCATTGGTTGAGAAAGTGACCTTCCTTGGGACACCATTGGCAGCGACCTTTGTAGTTAGAGGTGGTGTTTGTGTTCGGCCGGTTGTAGGGAGGGGCAGGGTTAGGGTTCTGCCGAGATGAGGGGTTAGGGTTGTTGTTGGGTGGGCGAGGCTGTGTGGTTTGGCTGGGCTGTTTAGCAACATAAGCAGCCGTGGCCGGGAAGGAAGTGACAGGTGTGGCTCGATGCTTGATAGATAGTTCTTTGTTGATCAGTTTCTCATGAAGTTCGTCAAACGAGATTGGTGTGTCTCTACTTTGAACTGCGGTAACGACGCTGTCAAAGTCAGAATCATGCAGTTGCTCAAGAACCTTGTCGACAAGATCATCAGGATCAAGCGGACGACCAAGAGATGCCAATTGGTCAGCACACGATTTAAGGTCATGCATATAATTTGTCACGGAGCATGAACCCTTAGTGATGGTGCGTAGTCTGTCCTTGATCTGCTTAAGATGGCCCTTTGATGGGTTTGCATAAGTTTTGGCCAAAGTGTTCCAAACTTCTAGGGTTGTTGTGCAAGATGAAATCAGTTGTACAAGAGGAGAAGAGAGATATCCGGGAAGGGCACTCAGGAGTAATTGGTCCTGTCGATACCAAGTAGTATAGGTAGGGTTTGGGATGGTGGCGGGTTCGGCGGCTGCTGCTAGACGGGCTGCTGCTTTTTGTGCATCGGTGGATTCGGCCGGTATGGTGGGATTAGCTGCTGGATTAGGTAGGTCTTTGGATGGTTCCATATGAGTGCCATCGATAAATTGGTGAAGATCATAACCACGAAGACAGGCCACAATTTGAGTTTTCCAACCTATATAGTTGGTGGGGTTGAGCTTGAGGATATGAGCAAGAGACACAATAATCATGGGTTTGGTGGGTTCTGCCGGATTCGGCAGGGTGGAGGACTCGGCCATGGAGGAGGAAAAAAATTTGGATCTTTTAGGCTCTAGATACCATGAAGGATATTAGAGAAACTTGTAAATATTATTAGAATAAAAGTCATCACAATTTATTGATAATAATCATCCCCTATATATACAAGACTGTAAATAAGGAATTGTAAAGCTATTCGAAGAGTAGAATACTAGTAAGACTATAACTAGGAAACTTGAATTATGTACAAAAATAGGAGAGGGAGGCGGCAACCCTAACTTGAGGAACAAGTTAGGGTTTCGGCTGGAGGCTTTGTCTATCATGGCAACTGATTATATGATGTTATGCATGTACAACTACATTGTCATATTCTCCAACTCAGACTTATGCTGTAACTCGAAGCATGGAAGTTGAAGTTCTTTGACACTATGGAGTTGGTGTCAACATGCATATATGTTTGGGAGAAATGCTAGGGGCACAAAACAAAATCAGAAAATCTTGCTCACACAATAAGGTGGCGATATTTTATTGGTTGCATCAATAGTGGACCCGCCACACTCTAATTAAAATCACCAATAAACTCATTAAACCTAGGATTTGGTGACTTTTTTGTGCCCCTAGTATTATTCTATGTTAGCTAAGATTATAGAATAACATGTGGGGATTACGTGTTATACAGAACATGAGCTAGTAATTTCTTCATCATTTTTATCCGCAAAGTTTATAATGAAAATTTCACCCGAATTTAAGGGCCAGAAAGACTGCAAGATTTTATTGACCTGAAAATATACCTAGAGAATGAATGTATTAGAAGCTTTCTTCAGTACCAAGAATACCAAGTTTGGACAAGAAATAAAATGGCAGAGGCTCAAAATTAGTAGTCTAAGTGAAGCTACCCATGAAAATGCCTATGTGGTTAGAAAATGGCAGAATTTTTGTAAAAAGGGGTATGAGAAGAACAAATTATAAAGATTATCTTCTAACATTAACAGGAAAAAAAAAAAAGGAAAGGAAGAAGCAATAAGATCTCGAGAAATAGTCACCTACCCAGCACATTTGATACATGATGAACCACTACAAGTTTTGTCTTTGTTGAAAGCATTTCTCTGAGTTTTTCTATATCTGGAGCTTCATCTTCATTTAAACTCACAAAACGTAGAATAGCACCAGTTTTTTGAGCAACGATTTGCCACGGAACAATGTTGCTGTGGTGTTCAACAATTGTGGTTATAACCTGCAGAAGATGACATTGTTAAGGTTGGTCACTAATTATGGCTATGTATGAGCTAAAGTTGAAAATACGAGCATGGAGAATCTTCCCAAATGGATAGCGTTTTTGGAGAGGTCAAATGATGCATGAAATTGAGTTTTGTAACTACTGTTTTGTCTACTATAAAGGAGCTAATAAGCATCCAGTCACTCTCTCAATCAGTTGGTTATGTAATCAAAACTTCAGCAACTGGTCAACAGAGTGCAATATTTGAGAGAAGTTAAGGTGCCCACGCACCAGGCCTTGACATACCCCACGAGTTAGCAGGAAACAAAAGAAACTGAAGTTATTTTAGATAATATACCTTGACCATGAGGATCGAATAACGACATTTTTAACATCCTAAACATGAGAAATCTTTCCATAAAAGATCATGCCCAACACACCCAAAACTAGCAATAACAAGCCTTGAAATGACATGTAGACTGAAATACTGAGTATGATGTTTAAAAGAATGAAAATGGTAATCTTTGATCTTTCAACACCTGAATTAGAAGCGTGAATACAATCTGATTCCAAATTATTACAAAACCGGTGTTTCAACGAGATCTTTGATGAGAATGGAAGCCATATATCTCTGTTGTTTAAAAAATATCTCTTCAGTCGCATCTCCATCAAAAAAACTAAAAAGAATTGCTCATTCATCTAGATTGTGGAAAAAAAATATTCCCATTTTGGTAATGGACTTAACAATATTAGGAACATTCAAGCCCAAATAGAGGAGCTTTATCCTCAAATTCAGGAAAAACAGAATCAAGAGTTATTAGATAAAGAAGAGGAGTTAAATACGCGTTTATTAGCTGCTGAGCAGCAAGAATTTAATTATTGAAAAGAGCGACCTAGATCTCATTGGTTCAAGGGAGGGGACTGTAGCACGAAAATCTTTCACTCTTTTGTTGCGGGCCGACGGAGGAGGAATACCATTAACTCCCTGTTTATCCCGGGGAAGGGATAGATTAATAGGATACAAGATCTGCCGGATGCTTTCCAACAACATTATATGGATTTATTCGCATCTTCAAATCCCCAAACTAGCTTTGATCTGTCTGGAGCTAATATTCTCTCAAATGAGGATCAGCTTAAGCTCCTTAAGCCTATATCGGATATTGAAATTTTTCAAGTGGTAAAGATGGCCTCTAACAAATCTCCTGGACCTGATGGGTTCACCGCGGCTTTTTATAAATCATATTGGTCAACTGTTGGCCCATCTGTGTGTTTAGCGGTTCGGGCGTTTTTCTATAATCAAAGAATTCTTAAGGAATTAAATCAAACCTTGATAATCTTTATTCCTAAAAAAGAGAACCCAACCCAAGTTGATCACTTTAGACCTATTAGCTTGTGTAATGTGCTTTATAAGATAATTAGCTATGTTATGGTGCAAAGGATGAGGCCCTTAATGAGTAAAATTATTTCTCCTTACCAAAATGCGTTTATTCCAGGTCGGTATATACAAGATAACATCTTAACAGTTCATGAAATTTTTCACTCCATCCGAAGGCATAAGAGTACTTTAGGGGAAGTAGCTGTTAATGTGGATTTATCTAAAGCTTACGATAGGATTGAGTGGTCGTTCCTGGAGAAAATTCTTCAAAGCCACCATTTTCCTCAAGTGTGGATTAATTGCATTATGCAATGTGTATCCACCACGAGTTTCCGAACAGTTACTAACGGTCAACTGGGTCATCGTTTCTATCCCTCTAGGGGGCTTAAGCAAGGGGATCCTTTGTCCCCCTGTTTGTTTCTTTTAGTTACGGATCCCTTGTTAAAAGAAATCCATAGGAAAGCTTCCCAAAATTTGATTTCTCCTATTAGGACTAGTAGAACAGGGCCGGTTATAGCAGCTATGGCTTTTGCGGACGACTGTTTCATGTTGTCAAAAAACAAGCCTACCTCAATTGCAGCTCGTAAACCAGTTTTGTGAAGCGTCAGGACAGAGGGTCAATGTAGACAAGTCTTCTATTTTCTTCTCCCCAGGGACTTGTCAACTAAATCAAGCTAGAGTGAAACATATTTTGGGGATCAATATTAATCAGGGGTTGGGTAGATACCTTGGGCTGCCGCTTATTTCAGGAAGAGTTACTCACCATCTTTTTCATTCTCTAAATCATTCTTTGAATTCCAAGATAAATCACTGGAACTCTAAAATTCTCTCAAAAGCTGGTAGACTCACTTTAATTAAAGATACTGCACTAGCTCTACTCTACCAGCCTACACTTTTGCGTCCCTCCCTGTCCCCAAGAATATTATTACAAACTATACTAGATTATTAAGAAAGTATTATTGGGGGTCTAATCCTACATACTTTTGGCTGTTATCTAAATTTACTCCTGGTAGTGATCAAGCCTTTATTCCTTGGAAGCAATTGAGTCTTATATATGTTATAAGAGTTTGATCGGGATTTGACAGAATAATATAATAATTTTTTCTTAAAAGTTGAAAAAAGTGAAAACAAATTGAGTCTTATATGTTAATTGTTCGTCTTATATGTCAGTTATAAGAGTTTGACTGGGATTTGACCGAATAATATTATATTTTTTTATTAAAATTTGAAAAAAAATGAAGAAAATTGTCTCTTATATGTCAGTTATAAGAGGACACTTAAGTCTTTTTGCAAGCGAGGGGTGTTTCTGGTATTAGTGATCTGTTAGGTCCTTATCTAGAATAAAAGTTAGTACTGGGGGCCCTAAAATCCAAAGCCCAACTTTAAAAACTAATATTGATAATAATGTATTAATAAAAATAATTAAACATTAATATAATCAAAAATTGCATTTATCTATATCTATATAAAGGCTCAAGTCATTAGAGTCCTTTCTATTTTAGTCTCCCTCCAAAACTCTAACCTAGACTATATTTTGGCCAGATACATTAGCTCCAATTTTAATTGTCAAAAATACAATCATTACAAATCCCAAAATGATCTCTTTCTCGATTTTTCTTTGTCCTTAATAAGTCCCAGCATAATGAATACCAACACTAATAGTTTAATAATTAATTGATACACTTACATTAGGTTTTACTATTTACACATATTTTTTAATTAAAAAAATTGTGCAAAAAACTAAAAAATGTAACTAACCAAATAATTATGAAACGGTAGTTACATACACATCATTTGTTTTTATTGATTTCCTCTGGCTTTTATTTTTCAAATATTACTCGATTAACCAATTGTTAGCATAGAAATGTCAAGTCAAAATATTACATTTTCTAATTGTATAAACGAATCCGCAAAAATATATTTTGATATATATCTAATGTGTTTTGTTAAAAATGTATATATAATCTTTTTTACCCTGCTCTACTAAATTTTTACAAATCTACTACAGTATTGATGTAGTATCCTTTTTTTCTTCTAAATAGAGTCATTAATGTTTTTTAAGCATATCGTTATTATAGTTCTCTTAAAAGCTGAAATTTTAGTGACCATTTTTTTAAAGAGTAATAATATAAGTTTAAATTTGAATGAGTGTTATTTAGATGAACTTTCACAAAGAAAAAAAAAACTGAAAAAAAAAAAGAAAAAAAAAATCTTGTGTGAGACGGTCTCACACATGAGACGAGTCTTGATAAGAAAGGAAGCAG
Organism: Campanula takesimana; assembly: GCA_026119855.1. Taxonomy (NCBI): domain Eukaryota; kingdom Viridiplantae; phylum Streptophyta; class Magnoliopsida; order Asterales; family Campanulaceae; genus Campanula; species Campanula takesimana. The sequence goes on from JAOWBW010000086.1 coordinate 801,219, forward strand.
GCTTGCACTGCCCCGCTCTTAGGGGGCAAACCAATTACTCTCTCAACGAGACCCGTCTCACATGTGAGAACGTCTAACACGAGTTTTTATCATAAAAATTGATAAATAAAATCATGGGAAAGTAGTTTCAAAAACTAAGATAATTAATTTATATTGAAATTTAAGTTAAATTTTTTTTGGGTAATAAATTATTTATTTATGGCTAAAACAATAAACAAATGGTTTCTTTTATTATTTTAAAATATTTTTTTAAAAGGCTATAAGATACTTTTTTTTCAAGAAAAACAATTTTTTAATAGTTATGCAAATAAAATGAGACAGTTATAATGATTATATTATTTTATTTTTTGTCATTTATCAAAACAAAAATGGCCGTGCGTTTAACGCACGAGTGTTAGACTAGTTATTATTAAAGGTCATTTACCGTAACAACTATTTAGGAGACTATTTTTTCGGATTTCATCAGCAAACACTATCCTAGAAAAACAAATACGTAGTACAAGTTTAGAACTCAAATATTAAGTGGCATACATATTTTTAATATAAATACTTAACCTGCGACCTACCTACTGTGTATTGGATTGGACGTAATACATCAAAATGATGATAGAAATAGTACTCCCTCAAGCTCGAACTAAGATTATTGAGAGTAACACTCACTGGGATTAAGGAAAATTGTTAGTGGAGTATGTGTTGTGAGTATGAAAAATGATATAGGAGAGAGAAAGTCGCGTAAAGAGTAATACTACCTCTGTCATAGAATAAATGTCGCCGTCTTTTGTCGATAATACGGAAGAACTTTGAGCAATAATTTTAATTTATTGTGTTATTGATAGTAGTGGTGTATCATAATAAGTTTTACACTTTTATTAGGATAATTAGATCAACTTTAATTTATTGCTCTCAAAGTTCAACCGTACTAATGCTAAAAAAAACGACGACATTTATTCCGGGATGGAGAGAGTAAGTGAAAAATTGTTGTCAGAGTGAAAGTGAGTCCACTAAGTAAAACATTTCTATTTGGGAGTTGTCCTATTTCAAATGACACATATAATAAAATCGACATTAATATTTGATCAATCTTGCTTTCCTTTTTGGTCTGTCCCAGTTTAAGGTTCTCAGATGTTTTATTCCATAAATAGAAAAATATGAATAGTGCTTTGGAAAGTTTTGCCTACAAAAAGTTCATTTATTACAAAAAAAAACCAATACTTACATAACTTCCTTTCCCCTAGTTACTTTACGAATAGTGGTTAGGACAATTATATCATCACCTCCCTACTTTTGTTGACCAATTTTTCTTTGTTTTGCACTTGATTTCTTAATAACCGTGTAAAGTCAAACTAAGAACCTTAAACCGGGACGGAGGGAGTATAAAAGTATACACAAGTGCCTATAATTCTTTCTTATAGACTTGCTAGACTTGCAATATGTTAACCGTATTATGATAAATAATATTTTAAAGATGATTATAATAAATTCGTTCAAATAGACCATAGTTTGGGAAATTTTTATTGTTATTATTACATTTTTTTTTAGTAATAGCTACTCACCTTAAAAGTTGGAACTGAGGACTGTATTAAAGATCAATATCAAATAGCATGTATAAAATATGAGAAATAATAAAGTTACAAAAGATTGCTATAAAATGTGGCTTACAAAATGATGTATAATAATTGTATTGGTGTTTTTAATTAGACTGTACCGGGTCCATTATCGATGTAGCCAATGAAATATCGCCACCACATCTTGTATCCTTCATTTTGTAAACTTATTTTGTAAGCCTAGCATTTGAGTGAGTCACTTTCTCGATATGCCTCATCTTTTCTTTGACTAGCTAAAGGTTTTTGAATTATCATTCCCTCTATGATAGTTTAAGATTACAAAATGTAAATATAACAATTCTTTTTAAAAAAAATGTTAACATAACAAGTGCCTCTAATCAAAATCTTGTGAAATGTGTTTCTTTTCGTTAAATTCAAACTTTCGAAGGGTCTTCGAAAGTACCCAGGTCATTTTGTTGGTGAGGGTGGGGTGGGGAGGGGGTGTTGGTGGTGGGATCATGTGATTGATATATACTCAATCTTGAGGAAGTCTTTTTTTTTTTTTTTTTATTTTAATTTGATTGATTAATTTTATTATACACCATAACCAAGGTAATTTACCATAAAGATCTATACTAAATATTGCATTCAAGAAAAGTGTGTTGCCAATTCCAGATTTTGTCGTCAAGACTCATCCCTGGTTGACGGATGAAGATGCGTTGAACACTGATTCCAGTAACTGATTGACTGCGTAAAGCACGGATGACGGTCATTATTAATTGACTAACCCACCCGAATAATTATGAACCAAGTTACAAAATGAAAACTATACTATAATTTAACCAAATTTACAATTAACAAGGGCCAAGATATCATACTCCTACCAAATTCAAACTATGCTCTTTGAGCAAATAAAAAAAAACAAGAGATGAATCCCTCATTTTTCTCTTCTTATAAGCTCCCAAAGGAAGGCCTTCTCTGGGCATACTTTATTAAGAGTTGCCTCTACTTCTTGCCCCATCTTCTCTCCAGGCTCAACCCCAGCACATTCATGCATTTGCTATAAACACAAAGGCCAAAGCTGTCAGTAAACAACATTAACCTAAAAGCTCCAATATGCCCAAGAAAACTTGTATTACCTTCATCAACCACAAGAAATATGTAGCGGAAAACTTTACTTGTGATTCATAATCTTCAAATATGTCATCAGTAATAGTTTTGCAAGAGCGGACAAACTGTAATTCATCGTCCATGAACAAATCAATGCCTATCCTGATACTGTGACTAGGATGATCAGATACGTTAGAAGCATCTTGAGCGAAATGCTTTATCCAACAAAGGGAGAGGAAACGGCGGTAAAGCCATAGGGCCTGGCAATTGTAATACGACACTACCATTATTAGTAATATAAAAAAAAATAAAAAAATTACATCTTGTGCAAAATGCTTTATCTTTCCTCGCCCAGCGTTGACAAAGACTCCCTGTTGGGAAAATGTTGGAAAAAACCTGTATGGAGAAAGACTTGTGATTGTAGAGTTTCTATGGCTTAAAATAGTATAGACACACATACCTCTCTCCCAATGTAACGCCTTATCAACATTGCATCCCAATCACGCTCGTCCTGCATACCAGTGCAGGATTAGGATAATTTGGTCCCTGAAATTTGATTTTTTTCCCTCTATAACAGCCACTGTAGGCCAAATTACATTTAGCCCCCATAGTATCAACCAAATCCCACTTTGCACCCTCGTTTGAAAAGTGGGTCTGTTTGGTACTTAAATTTCTAAATCATACCACTTTACCCTGGCACTTTCCAAAACATCCCACTGTACTCCTTGTTAAAATTGTGCATGTAAGGTGGCAAAGCGAGAAAAATTCAAAATTAAAGTACCATATACAGACCCACTTTTCAAACTGGGATGCAAAGTGAGATTTAGTGGCTACTTTGGGAGGGGGTAAACGTAATTTGGCCGCTACTGTACTATCACTGCTCTTAATTTTGAGGAGACAAGACTAAACCTTCCACACTTTACGAAGTTCCACATTACGGCCGGCACATGCATTTGTGCCTTGGTTATGTTGCGAGCCCTCCAGCATCCTGAGCATTAACCGCTGCCAAATAGTCAGAAAATCGAGCGTCAGGAAACAGCTTAATCAAATTCAAAACAAATCCAAATTCAAACATTTGTAAACTTTTGCGTGAGAAGCAGATAAAGACAAATTACACTGGGTTCACGAAGTTGACTTCTCTTATAGATTCCACTAACAGTACATAAAACAATCTCATGAAACATTATACATTGCATTTATAAACACAAACACATGCCTCTAGTTAGGCTTGAACCCCATGCCTAGCACTTTTCAGGATCATGGGAGAGATTTCTTAACTAATGTATGGTTGTATTTCGATATGACTTTTGTGCTTTTAATTGCTTAGCTATTAGTTTACCATTTGCTGTTATTGTTCTTATATTTGTTGAAAAGATGCTCCAAAAAACTTAAAGTTAATGAATCAATTTATATGTGCACTATTACCTTTGTGTTTTCGCATAGGGAGTGTAGCAGATACACGGCAAAATTCAACTTACACTTGTTTCAACTTCTTGATCAGTTGGAGTATAAACAGCATAACTTCTGATAAATACCATAAATGGAAGGAGCTTAGTTTAGTCAGAAATGGAGACGGAATAGGAAGGCATTATCTCTGAGTGACAAGAGGAATAGACCGGTGTTGGAAATGAGTGTTTTAACAACAACAAAAAAATGGGAGAAAAGAGTGGACAATCATGGGACAAGTAGCAGCGAATGGATGGGAAGCAGAATACAAAAATAAGGTGAATTTTTAAGACTGGATATGAAACTGTCTGTAAGATAGAGCTATGGACATATGAACTTAATGAAGAAAATTCTAATCCAGAGCCTTTTACCCTCTTGATGATAAGTATTTGAGTGTGGATTTGGGAGTGGTAGACATGCGGGCCTGAACCGATGCAACGAGTTAAAGCAGCAGGTAGCTGCACCATCAGAGGTCGGCGTATTTTTTTGGAAAACTTTTGTACATCAAGGATAAGAAGAGACAATAAGAATAAATATTTTGAGTTTTCTTGTGATGATAAGAATGAGTGGATGGCTATAGTAATCCGAGATTTTCCGCAGGCCCTCTTCTTGGTTCATAGCTTAGTGGAATATTTGAGGGTGCTTGCTGTAGTCTCAGGTACAGGCTGAGCTCTACTTATCTCTTGGACCAAGACGCAAGGACATGTTACATTTCCCTTATACTCCCTCCGTCCCAAAATGATCTTCCCATTTGAGTATTCAAACTTTTTAAGAATATGAAAACTTGCTTCACTAGCCATGCTTTGTTTATGCATTTTAACCCCAAATTGTAGAAATGAGGATAACTTTTTGGGACAGAAATGGCAAATGAGAAGATCATTTTGGGACGGAGGGAGTAGTTTTCTTTGGGCCACAAAATGATGGGATGCAAACTATTTCGCCCAAGCACACAGAATTGTCCGTCTGCGCAAGTATTTCTGCAGGTGAAAAAACATAGGAGATGAAGAGGGTGACTCACTGTTCGATAGTGAAAGCAAGAGTTATCAGCAACATGCAATCCAGCCCAATCTCGATATCTTACCATTTCATTGAAGACCTAAATGCACCCACAAGGATTAATAAGCAGCAACAACCACAAAAAGTAACTTTCAGACTAGCATCATGAATACACATGCAAAATTAACAGCATGAAGTACAAATATGACACAATTCTCTAGTAATATCAGCTGTCAAATAAAATATGGCAGCCTTCGAGCTAATATTGTTTTTCTAATATCTCCATGTATAAAAAATGCAGCAGGAGATTTTGAGGCATAGACCAGAAAGATTTTAAATCTAACCTGACTTTCAGACATATATGAAACTAACCAGCAACGGTGATTCCACGCACGATAATTCATCTTTGATTTCTGTACAAGAAGAGGGATCAAGTATAGAAGAAATAAGGTCAAGCTGCTGCTAACAAAGCACTCGTCAAAGCTGTGCGATTATTCTTAAGTTCAACCTTCTGTTGGTGCGAATTTATGTATATGCATGTATGTATGTGCATCAACTGCACCAAAAGGCTTAAACGCAATAATTAAATACTCAAAATGATGAATTAACAATAAGCGTTTGACTTCTAACATTTTCATGAAGAAAAAGGAAAGTCTTTAATTTTGTAGTATTCAAAGCCTGAACTGATATTAAACCTCTGCTAATCTTTCGACTAATTCAGATTCTTTTTCCACAATCTCTTGCAGATTTGAACATTTTCCCTCTATCATCTTGATCGCCCATCGCCTATAAATGATTGACATCAATAAAAATGTGCCCAGCGAATGAGAAACAACTAAGAAATATCATCAAACTTGATATATCTCTACATATGCAAGTATACAACAACAACAAAGCCTTAGTCATTTGGAGTCGGCTCACATGAATCACAGTATGGACTTGTTAAAGAAGAGTCTACATACGCAAGTATAATGAACCAAAAAGATATATTTCTTAAGCTATGATGTCACAGTATAATTAATACCAATAACGCAGCAACTCAAAAATAACAGCAAGATAAAAGAGCATCCACATTTGCACTCATGTGAATTCCCTACCTATTAAATCAAGTAGTTTCACAAGGTGAATAGGTACAATCGAGCAGAGGAAAGACTACGATAGGCTGTATTGAATGAGGGAGCTACTGAGCAGGGCGAGATGTCCAAACATTGATTTTTATTAAAGGAAGTTGGTCTTGGAATCCAAAATCTAAGTGGAAGATCAAGGGAGAAGATGAGGAAGTAGACCCGGGACGGCTCCCAAACTGAACAAGCTATTCGTATAATCGTATTCCAACAACTTATAATTTCCAAGGCAAAGTTGTCATCATTTTAAAAAAATTGAACACAGGTAATCTCTTTCTGAAACGGAGGGGGGGGGGAGTTCTCTGAGTTGAGGGAGTACAAAAAATATGTATCTCTTGCCACATTGGTATATAGAAACTACACTCCAAAATGTTACCTGTGGCTCCAAGCAGGCTCGCTCTTTGGTGCATATGAAAGAACCAGCTCTGATAAAAAGAGTTCATCGACATATAGCAACAATTGTTGCTTCTTTGCAACAATCTCCTTTCTACATTATAAAACACAAAGCAATCATGATCAGCATTTTATTGAACTGCAACATTTATTCAATCATATGAGACATTTTCCGTTGTTTTTATTTTCTTTTAGATCAGACATAAGTTAATTGGATAAATGGAGGAGGAAGTAAGTGAAGAAAGATGAAAAGTCCATCAAAACAAAAACAGAAGGAACACAAAATAAAAGAAACAAGTAAAAGACGAGATAGAGAAACAATGCTACGAAAACATTCCCCACGGAATGCTAAGCATGATAAGCCGAGAGAAGCCAAAAGAACAACTTTTTATGAGCAACAGTGACAAAGCTTTATCTCAGAATATTTTGGAGCTATGCTCCGCTCATTTGCACTATAAAATAGTAAAAAAAAAAAAAAAAACATATTGCCCCAAATTACAGAACCATACTCATTGTGCAACCTCTAACCCATTAGCAAAGAAAGTTGTCAATAGAAGCCGAGCTAACCCTACCCTTCCCAAACACCCCAAAGAGATTGTGACGGAGATAACAAACAGCTTCACGATGAGAACCAAAAAATCATGAGTTTATTAAAAGTTTTGACACATCACACACCAGTCTCAGGAAAATTTCTTGTTGGCCTTGGGCCCACAGTTTTGTAGCTGTCATTTGTATTGAGCCTCTGAAGAAGTAGAGACCACAAAAAAAACCCTAATCTTGAGCAGAACCCAAGCATTCCAAATAAAAGAAGACAGATGACAAGGAGACATATTCATAGAGCTGGTCAGATGAGAAAGGAACACCAAGAGTGACGACCAGAGAGCCTCTAAAACTCAAGCCCAAGAGTCAGAGCCCAACATGAGACGCACCAATGCAAGAGTGCCGAGTAGAGAGACAATTTTATCATTCTCCTGTCCTGGTCATTAAGGTGGCAAAAAAATGAAAGACCCAACAAATATTCCCAACCGTGACTGAAAATTAAATATAGGGTCAAAGAATTGGTGACCAAAGAAGTGAACGACCCAAAAATAAATCAAATGCAGAATCACTTTGATCCCATTATCAGCTAATCATAAGTGCATAAAGCATTTATATAAAACTACAATAAGCAGTGCAGCACTTAGCCGAATGATATAGAGCTTGATTATCGTATTTGCTATGTGGAACAAGCATACATGGGGCGGACTCTGATCAACTGTATTTCATTCCCAGCTGTACTACAGCTCTAGATATTAAGTTCCCACGCCTTATATATTCCTATGCAGGAAGGCTACAAGATCAACATCAATGTCGTTTGGCCAAAAGTTAATGAAATCTGTACTCAATAAACGAAGCGACGCACATTCAACTGAACTGGAAACCAAAAACTTTACGGGCCAAACCTAAACACGTGGTGTATAACACTGAGAGCCTTAAATAACAGGCGAATAAGTACTTGGTGCCGAGGCATATCATCCTAGTTACAGACTGCTCTAAAGTCTAAACAAAAAGAAAGTACAAAAAACCCTATATAATAATTACATAAAACAAAGCACTTAACCATTTGAAAAAGGGGGTCCACAAATAAGTTGTTATGAATGTACGAGTACAACTTACGAAAAGTTTAATAAGTTGGCTGATCAAAAAAGAACCAAATAGAGCATTATGTGAGGTGAGCAATCATCCTGGCAAATAAAGATAAAGACATAGTAGAAGTCCGCACTTATTTTTTTACTTCCTCCGTCTCAAAATAGATATCGTTTTGGAGTGTTTCACACATATTAAGAAATGCCATTAATGTATGTGAAGAAGTCCCAAATACCCCTAAAGTAATTCAACTACCTAAGTAATTAATTGGTTAGGTAAGAGATAGTTCACTATCATTATTAAGGGTATAATTGGTATAGAGCAATAAAAAAAGCTTTGAAATAGTGAAACGACAAGTATTTTGAGACAAAATTAAACTCCCAAAACGACATCTATTTTGAGACGGAGGGGGTACTTCTTAACAGTGGTAGTCAGTAAGACTTAAAAAGATTCAAATAAAACTAGCTATTCACCCAATAAGTTACTAGTGAATGTGGGTTAAAATTATTCACTTTGCACTCATGGCATGGAAATGCAAATAAACATCCCTTATTTGTAGTATAACTTGTATAAGCACACACACACACACACACACACACACTTCCGCTAAGTGAAATTGTTCTTGCTAAATTTCCAAATAATAAAAAAAAAAATAGGTTAGAAAATATCGGCTAGAAAGAACAAAAGACTAAGGTGCTCGGCCTCTTTGGTTGACCTCGCCGGACTCGTGTTGACTGCACTAAAATAGGAGTGTCTGACACGGGTACGGCGGGGTAAACCAAAGAGTCCGAGCATCAGAGACAAAAGATAAATAGAAATGTTATACTCCCTCTGTCCAAGAAAGATAGTCTCATTTTGACTTTTTATGGTCAACAACAATAAACTTTGACCAATCATTGGTGATGATCTAATCATTCTAGTGAAAAATAGTAAATGATAAATCATTAAGTGATTTATCAATAACAATCTTTACAATTTCATTGTGATCATTAAATTGACACTAATGTTTGGTCAAAGTTTATTTTTATTGACCATAAAAAGTCAAAATGAAACTCTCTTTCGAGACAGAGGGAGTATACATGATACACAAAATGGTACCTGGAATTCCAAGCAGTGCCAAAATCACTGCTTAGCAGCAACAGTGCCCTGCTATGCTTCATGACGTCACTTTCAACACTGTCTACGGATGATGAAGAGCAGCTGGAGACATTCATGATTTCATGACCACCTTTCGCTGCATACGAGTTGTTCAACATTTTATATTGCTCACGTGAAGCCATAAACGCATGTTTAGCAGCTTTGTACAGTGGGTGAAGAGCCTCGGTTGAGATGCCCAATTTATGATCTTTACTCCAGAAAACCATATCAGAAGGATCGACTTCTGATGGAAGTGATTCAACAAACTCATCACCTGATTGACCCGCAGTTCTAAGAGAGTGGAGAGAACGAGTCCCAGAACTTTCACTCAGTGCAATGAACTGGGATGGATGAATGAATCCCACTTCGTCACTGCATGCAAAAACAAGACTCAAGATAGATCCAAGAATCTGAATTTCATCGATTTTGTGTATGTCCAACTATTACTCTCTATCTAGAATCATCAGACACTTTGAAAATGATGCCCATGAGTTTTAATCATAGATTTAGTAATACTCCTTCCTTTCCAAAATGAGTGTCCAACTTTTTTACATGGTTATGAGCAAAACTAGACGACTCATTTTCACATGGAGGGTAATAAAAAAAATCTGAAACTGCAATCTTTGGTTAAAGAGGCGAAATTTGGAACTAAATAGTGTTCCACCAGAAAAGTTTGATCAAATAATTCAGCAACATTGCAGAAATATCTTTTTATGGCTAATATAAGGGTTACAATCTCAACATGTGAATTTCTAAATTTTCAATAAAAAGTAAGACCGTAATTCCAATTTTAATACGAAGGAAATTCAGCAGATTTCTGACAAATTGAATTCAAAATCCAATAATTTCCGTCAAATAGGCACATAAATAAGAAAATCTAACAAAGTACTACAGAAAGGGTAGGACTTACATGAAAGGATCTGATTGCAATATAGACTCCAATTGATAGAGGAGATCGAACGCTAACGGCTTGGTTTGAGTCATACTTGATTTGAATTGAGGTATTGAGAGAAATGGAGAGCAATCATCGGTATCAACCCACCTCCTATTCTGACTGAAAAAAACAGAGCATTCGATTTTAAATTGGTTCGATCAAGCCGCTGAGTATAATAAACTGTATGAACAACTAATCGTCAAATTCAAAATCGGCACTCAAAATTGGAATTGATTGATCACCTGTTAGATTTTGGATCTCAAAGCTTCTAAATCAAGCATACAAGCTAAAGTTGTTATGGCGGTTGCTCACTCTTTGGGCTATGAACTTATTTGGGCATGGATGGACAGTAGAACCTCAGCCAGTGGATGCGATGGGCATGAAATGATTATTTTTACCTTTTTACTAGTACTCATGCCCGTGCCGCTGCACGGTGACAGTACGACACAATGACATATGATAAAATTCAAGAATTCGATCACATTTCTTTGCTTGGAATAATTTAATGTAATTTTATACTCCTTTCGTCTCATTTTGAATGTCGCTATTAAAATGTGTGTTTTACTTGTTTGTAAAATGATTGTACCATAGTTAAATAAACTCTCATATTTTAAAATGCGACATTTATTTTGAGACATTAAAAATGAAAGTGCCACGTGCATTATGGGACGGAGGGAGTTATATTTCCTTCTTTCTAATACTAAAATCTAACCAACAATCAAAGTTATTCTTTTGGCCAAATGCAATGATAATAACACAAAGACTAATACTACTAATTAAACCTTCAAGAATTTGGAAGAAGTTGTCCTCTTAAGAATGAGACCAGTTGTTGCAACGTTGCACTTCGCATTGGACATTGCACTTCACGACCTGCCTATCTCATTGTTGCAAATGTTAGGGTCCTTCATATGTCTTTGTAGCACCCTAAATTTGCTGTTAATATAAACAGGGATCCTAAACATCTTCCACACTCGTTCCCCACTGCATATATGGCATAATAATCACGCTTAGAAAGTGAGACTATCCATATCTATCCTCAAAATATATTTTTCAATGGAGCAGTCAAAACTCCTTTTTTTAAAAAAGTTTGCAAAAGTACTGAACTGATTGGTACTTGATAAAAGAACATAGACAACAATTGTGTGATGCAACATTTTAAAAAATTCACGTGTGAATAGCACTCGCATTAGCATATTAGGGCTGTTAAACGAACCGAGCCCGTTCGAGCTCGGCTCGGGCTCGGCTCGTTAAAGCTCGGTTCGAATGGGCTCGAAGTGCTATTCGAGCTCGAACCGAGTTTTCGAGCTCGAATTTTTATCGAGCCGGCTCGTGTTCGGCTCGTTTGTTCGACGAGCTTTGTTCGAGCTCGGCTCGTTAGAGCTCGGTTTGTGTTCGGCTCGTTAGAGCTCGGTTTGTGTTCGGCTCGTTAGAGCTCGGCTCGTGTTCGGCTCGTTAGAGCGCGACTCGTGTTCGGCTCGGCTCGTGTTCGGCTCGGGCTCGGCTCAATAAGCTCGTTAACACGGGTTATTTTGCTTGCGTTTGGCTCGAGCTCGGCTCGTTAAGCTCGAGCTGACTAAATAATCATCATTATTACTTTTGTAATGATACATATACATTATATGTATATACAACATTGTACAAGGAATAAATCATAACTAAAATATAATTATCTTCAAAATGTGAACAACAATAATTGTACAACAACTAAAATTAATTTAATTTTTATACATTCATATAATGATCATATAGCGACTATACACTATACACATACAATACAATAATACAATATAGATTGTACAACAACTAAAATTAATTTATTCTATGCACATTCATTATGAAAACGTAGAGATATATACACAATAGTCGGGGGGTTTTTTCAAAACTAATTTATTATTTTCAAATGTACACATATTTGTCTTATATTATTTTTCTCATTGAAATAAAAAATAAAATTAACATCTATTATTGTAGTTATATATGCAAGTATATTTAATTACTCAAATATAGAATGAACAAAATGTTTATCATTTACACATACACACACATATATATTTCACATTAAATGCGTTTGCATGTAGAAAAATATTTATTAAATATATATATATATATATATATATATATATTTATTTATGTATATGGTATAGTGGATATTATATATACATACATGTAACACATATTTATATACATAAATATATGTATGTATGATATGTGTGTGTCTATATGGAATATTGGATGTTATATATATATATATACATACATACATAGCACATATTTATATACATTATTATATACTCCCTCTATCCTGCCCGATTTAGGACATTTTGACAGTTTTAGTGTCATACTCGACGTAGTACGCCCAAAAAATGGAAAGATAATATTACTTTTGTTCTCATAACCTCCTCCATTCATTCTAGTTCCTCAAAAGTCGGGCAGGACGAAAGCCGTATATGCGTGTGTATGTATGATGTATGTATGTATTATATGTATATATACATACATGTAACATACATACATGTAACATATACTAAATACTCCCTCAGTCCCAATTAGAATGTCAAAAATGGGACAAGACATCAGACTGATTAACTATCTTTCAATATCAAGAGAATGTATATAAACGCCAAAGGAGAAAATCAGAAAGAACAACCAACTTGCTTCTTTGATTATAGTCATGTGAGCATACAAAATCAGTTTGGGCCCACAATAAATAAGTGTAAGAAAGTTATTAATCTTAGAAACTGTCAGCTTATGAAGTTGACATGGAAAAGTCACAATATTTACTTGACAACCCAAGTGAAATTCACAAAAAATAGTAAACTAGTACCTGACAACCTATAGCCCGAAATAAATGCTGTTGCAAAGTATCTGTGTGATATACTACAAGTAAAAGGTATCTTTTCTTTCTTTTTTTTTTCTTTTTTGGTCTAACATGTGTCCTCAGTAAGTGGCCAAGACTAATCCTTCAAGGTACTATCTGTGAGGTGCTAAAGGGAGGACCTCTCCCAAAATAGTTTGTTGCATCAGCAAGGGCAGGCACCCAAGGTTCTCCGGCACGACACTCGTGGATCCTGCCTAAGTACGTATCAAGACCCACGGTTTATAGGTTAAGTGCATGAACAATTAGTCAACTATTCAAGAAGCAAAATATATAATTCCACTCTAAAAATAATGTTTGAGAAGTCAAATGAGACTATCAATTTGAGACGGAGTGAGTATTCAAACTGCTATGCATTTCCAAGTCACCCCATATCCACTACTTCAATGTACTTGTCTTAACAACAGATGACTAAATTTCATTTAGAACTACTCATTAAGGGTGGAAAAAAAATATAAGAAGCAAAATATATAATTTCACCTTAAATATATAGGATTGAGTGATAAATGCTGCAGATAACAGACATAGGTTTTTCCTTCTTCATTCTATTTAAAATGAGAGTTTCATATGCCTACAGGTTCATAATGAAACAGAGAAATGGGAAGGATATTATTGAGGTTTAAATGACTGCATATAAAGAAAAAAACTTTTTGTTTGACCCTAAATTGATTTTTGAACAAGTAAATCTAACCTGTGAGGAGAAAATCCCCAAATTTCAAATCAAAATTTCAAGCCCTAATTCAAAATCCTACATAAAAGATGCAAAAGCTCTAGAAATAAAACCAAGAAACAAAAATGACTTATAGAAATCAAAATTAGTAGATGATGAACACACCTTGTAGAAATCGAGGACTAGACCTTGTAGAAATCGCGAACGGCAGCAAAGACAATCGCGAACGGCTGAGAAGAAAGAGACGGGATATTGCTGAGGAGAAAGTAGACTAGGGCGAGAAAGCGAGAGAAAGCAAGAATAGGGCGACAGAGCAAGATTCGAACCATACCTGGAGACCCGCCGGCGATTGGAGCGAGAAAGCGAGGGATGAGTCCGATGAGGAGAAAGAGTGTTAGCGTTCCTTATTCACGGGGTAAAGTGTTTAAGTTGAAACCCTACCTTAACAACAAGTATATTACAATAGAAAGCAAGAATAACCGCTACACAAAGAACGGCTAAAATTGAAACTTAGAAAATGATCTAACAGCCTAAAATTAATTTAAAATAACACGCTTCTATATTACAATAGAAATCAAGAATAACCGCTACACAAAGAGCGGCTAAGATTGAAACTTAGAAAATGATCTAACAGCCTAAAATTAATTTAAAATAACCCACTATCCCACTCCCCACGGTAGTTATGTAACCTCTCCACTCTAAAAAGATAAACTTTCAGTGATTCGGATTGGTACAAGAGATTATTTAAAAAAAAAAAAAACGGGTACAAATATGATAGAAATGCAAAAAAAAAGAATAAAAAAAATGTGATTTTGGGTTATGAAAAAGAGGAAATTGAGTTGAGGTTAAGGGGTTTTATGTGAGAGGACAAAATTAAATTGGATTCTTTCTTCCTTTTCATGTTGTCACCGTGCCTGTGGCACGGGTAAGAATACTAGTTTAAAGCAATACCAAGGGATTAGTTCGACGTTAAAATATTAAAAAAAAAAAGTTATTAAATATTCGTTGTTAATCCCTTGCTAACATAAAACTAAAAGAAAATAATTTTTATTTTTCATTTATATAACGATGACTAATATTCTGTCGTTAAACTAAAAATAAAAAAATCGACATGTCGTCGTTGCTCCGTTGTTATATAAAAAATAAAAATTTATTTAATTTTTTTATTTAGCAAGGGATATATCCGTTGTTATTTTGTCGGTAAAATTGCGCGCAAATTTTTGGCGCCTTCATAGCAAGGGATTAGCGTCGAATAAGTATCCGCCGATATATCCGTCGTTATATCCGTCGGTATTATGTCGGTATTTGCTTTCAGGGCATCTCTCTTTGAGTCATCGATAATTCGTCGGTAATCCGTTGGTAATACCGAGGGTTTTGGATCCGTCGGTATTTAGCAGTTTTCTTGTAGTGTATTATACATCTAGTGTAGCTTACGTTTTACTAAATACAGTTGACTAAGTATAATAGCGTCATTTAAATGCTATATACTAACCAGAAAGTTTGTCAGACTTTGACTTTCATGGTCAACTCCATAAAACGTTGACCACAATATGAAAACCTACATATCCCTATGCATTTCAAAAATTGTTATGAATTCACCGTTAGAATACGGTCGGCCTCAATTTTTAAATATAATTGTTAAAACAAATAGTTAACTATTAATAGTTAAATATAATAGCTAGCTATTTATAGTGAAATATAATAGTTAACTATAATTATTAACTACCTTAGTAACTATTTGTTCTTAAAAAAAAATTACCACAGTAACTATAATAGTTAACTATAATAGCAAAACTATTTGAATTTTGGTTATGTAGAGTCAAACTATTTGAATTTTGATTAATATTTTATGTAAATTATTAATTTACATAATTTATTAATGATTTAACAACCATTTTTAAAATTTTATGAGAATTAATAATTTAGTGTAAAATATTAGTTAAAGTTTAAGTAAATTTGATAAGTAAATATAATATTTGGGACAGAAGGAGTATATTACAACCTGATGGTATATATACGATTCAATTAATCGTTTATAATATGAGAAGTTAAATGAACAAGAGCTTTTCAAAAAAAAAAAAAAAAAAAAAAACCAGGAGGTTACATTTGTAAATTAGACACATTTTTAGATTAAAAAAAAGAGAGAAAAAAAATAGTGTTTTTGTTCAAAATGCAGAGAATACTTATCAGAGCTCGGTAAGGCTCGAACTCGAGCTCGTTTGATTTCATAATTTTCAGAAAAATGCTTAAGCTCGAGCTCGGCTCATAAAGGCTCGAGTTCGAACAGCTCGTGAAAGGCTCGAACTCGATAAGGCTCGAACTCCAGCTCGTTTGATTTCATAAGTTTCAGAAAAATGTTTAAGCTCGAGCTCGGCTCATAAAGACTCGAGTTCGAACAGCTCGCGAGCAGCTCGAAACTCGATTTGAGTCGAGCTCGAACAAGGAAAATGGGCTCGAGCTCGATAATTCGTTAACGAGCTCGAGCCCAAAACTCCAAAGCTCAGCTCGTTTACAGCCCTAAGCATATACTGATCTACTAAGAAACACTTATAACTGTGGGGAGTGCGGCAACGACGACAACAACTCCATGTTATGTGTCTATTTCCACCACTTCCCGTTGTTCCTCCATCAGAAACTCCTCAATCGCCTTTTAATAGTTTTCAAGGAAATCACAGTTGGGAATATTAGGTACTTAGTGCAATTCTCAACTGAACACAATGAATGGAATGCAAAAGCAATCCCTCGTTTTTAAGTTTATTCGTAACTTGTTACAGTGTCCATTACCAAATTCGCTTTTTAAGTAGTCCACAGAGTAAACTCACATATCAATTTCACTAGAAACTTAAACTTTATTGAATATCAGAAAAGATATAAGTAAAACAATTTTATAGATAAATACAAAAATAAGTATTCTACAACTATTTTTTTTATCTCACTTTAACCAATCAATATAATACTCCCTCCGTTCCAGAGTAAGAGTCCTACTTTCTATTTTGGTACGTCCCAAATTAAGAGTCTCTTTCCTAAAATGGCAAAGAATCTTTACTATTCATCCCGCTCATTCTCTCTCATACTTTACTTTTATACTCACAACATCAATCAACTTACTATTCTCTCCCACTCATTCTCTCTCCTACTTTACTTTTACACTCACAACACTTACTTCACTTCCACCATTTCTTAATCTCAGTGCAAATGGGAGGTAGGACTCTTACTCCGGGACGAAAGGAGTAATATTTTTATTGAATAACCAAACTCATCTCACCGAATAATTTGACTCACTTTCATGGAAATATTCTGCCTAGAGATAAAAAAAAAAAAAAAAAAAAAAAAAATCTGTAATATAACATTGATTTTGACTAACGAAACAGCATAACAAATTTGAAGAAGAATATAGTATGATTGAAAAAAAAAATCTACAATTGCATTTTTTATGATAATCTACAATATCATAAAATCAAACAAATACAAAATTAGTAACCAAATTATATCATCAAAATTGATCGAGGGCATGAATGGAGGCTCGGGTTTCCATTAAATTAGAATTTGAAAGGTATCTCCAATTCTAAAACCCTAGATTTGTCAATTGATTGTTAAGGGTTTAGAAATTTAGGGATTTGAGAGAGGGAAGAGATTTGAGATTCGAGGAAGAGGAGGATCCGTTGAGGGTAGACGAGAGATACCTGTTGTGGCGGAGGTGGGGGTGGAGGTGGCACTGGAGCGGTTTCGTACTTTCGTATAGCGTCGTCTTCTTTCTACATTGGCAAGACCATCACAGAGTTATAAAGGTAAAAACTTGTGCCATGACACACACGCAGGTCTCATCTTCTTCACCTCAGGAAAGGATCTGTAAAAGGGTGTTGGGTAACTCCAATGGTATTTTGATACCTACCTCTCATGGTATTAGCATCTCCAATGGCAAACCAAATTTGCTACATTTCCTTAGTACCACACCAAATTTTATTTACCTTTTTATTTTGTCATTGGTAATGCTATGTGTCAAAATAAATAAGTTATTTTTTATCCAAATTCACTTTTTATTTAATTATTATTTAAAAATATTTATATTTAATTATTATAAATATTAAATTATAAAAACATTTTAAATATGAAATAAAATTAATGATATGAAAATAAGAATTTGAGTCAATGATTTGATACAAATTATTGGAGATGCTAGTGTTTTTTCATAAGTATTAAATTTTGATTTTGATACCTACTATTGAAGATCCTAAGTTGATACCTTGTGAATAGTGATCATAGGTATCAAAATTTGATTTTGATACCTATGGCTTAGTACCACCCATTGGAGATGCCATTATAGACCTCGTAAAATCAATTTACACATCTGTAAGTAAGTAGCTTGAAATTTTAAATGTACACTGTAAAGCATAATTACGGGAAAAAGTAATACTAATATGAATAAAGAAGATTTCAAATAACACTCCCAAAATTTAACCTGAACTCTCAATCAAGGAGGTATTTGTGTAACCACTAAGCAAATAAAATGCAATAAATACAAAGTAATGAATTAAAACATGGATTACAAAGGGAAGCAAGATGTTTATGAACAAAGTTCAAATATATGAATTTTTATTTTTTTTATTTTTTTTATTCAACAAACGTATTTCAAGATAGGAATAAGGAGGAGGGTGGGAAGAGAGAGAGAGAGACCAACTCCAATGGGGAGAGTTAAGCAAAGGTACCAAAATCAAATTTTAGTACCTTTGAAACACTATTCATTGGGTACCAAATGTTTATCTCCAATGGGAAGAGTTAAGTAAAGGTACCGAAATCATATATGATTTTTGTATGTTATTTATTTACATTTAAATATATGTTATTTATTTACATTTAAATGTTTTCATTAATTAGATATTTTAAATAATAAAATATGAATAATTTTAAATAATAATTATAATTATTTAATTAAAAAAAATTATCTATATTAACACGTGGCTTGTTCTCATTCGTTCAGTAGATTACATATGATAAGATGATAATTGAATTTAAATTTAAAAATGAAATATCTTATCACTTAGCACGTGGCTTGTTCTCATTCGTTCGGTAGATTACAATACAGATAAAATTATTATTACCAATCTTATCAAAATAGCTTTATCATCCTATAAATAAAGTAGCTCAGATCATTTGTATTCACTTCCATTCTCAAGATCACAAAAACTATTCTCTTATTTTCAATTTCTGATGAGCTTCCTACGAAAATTGTTGGCGAAGCGTGATAAAGATGACGACAATAGGCGTCATCGTTTTGGCAAAACGATTTCTCTAATCACCGCTACTCATGCAACTCAAGAAGAGGAAGAATCGTCCCAATGGGGTGGTTCGGTGGACGGTAGGAATTATATACGTCGTCATAGAGAGAGTGCAAATGCACTTTTACATGAGCAATACTTTGCAAATCCTTGAACGTGTACGCTAGATACATTTCGACGTCGTTTCAGAATGCACAAACATGTCTTTGAAAAGATAATGTGTGATGTTTCTGATGTAGCACGAGGAAGGAAAGACAAGCAAAAGATCCGCCCGGACTCCCAAGGCAACCCGCCCGGACCAAGCACTGGCGCGACCGTGCAGGTGTTAGTACCCGATCTGAAGATTTAGGACTTCCTAGACCTTTAGATATCTCTAAGGACCTTTTAGGCAATAAAAACCTGACAGGACCTATCTGACAGCTTTCCAGAGTTCTAGATTGACGAAATCAGTTATAGGTCGAATTCTATCAGGATAATGACCTGATCCCGAGAACAAAGTGATGAGATTTCACTAAGATCTAGATAACCACGCGATTCGGCAACACTGGCCACGCGGACAGTGTGGGAGTTTTCCACACGGCCACTCCTTCCGACTCATATTCCCTATAAATAGGTGCCTCCAGCTCCAGAGATCGAGAACCAATTCATTCTACGAGTTTCAGAGTCAAAACTGACGAGGAAAACTCTTAGTTTAAGCCTTTTCCACCCTCGAAGCCTCTTCGAATCTTCAAGAAGCTTCAACCCTAGTTCTTGCCGATCAAGGTAAGTCCTCTTACTTTTCTTATTATGTTCTTAGGCTAGATCTATTTTATGCATGTTTTCATTATGTTTATTCATTCATATTCATATGTTCTTCACGCGTTCTTGATGTTCTTAGTCTAGATTCATAATATATGCTATATTTAGGGTAGCGATCTTCATGTTTATGTGTTTATTCATATGTATTCATGATGTTCTTATTATTATGCTAGATCTAAGTCTTATACATACATGATATGCTAGATCTAGGATTGTAATCCCTATTTATGTGCATATGCCATAGCCAATGATGATCCTAGTGTTTCATCAAACCCTAATATGATCTAGGAACTACTTCTAACCCTAATATTCCCCCTCTATATGCATGATCCCGCTTCATCTCTCCCCATTCTAATTCATCAATAAACTACACCGACCTGAGCTTCTCATGATGAAAAGAATGTAGGCAATCTTCGGATCCGGTCTCAATCACTAATAAACACACATTGATCATGATAGAAAGACCGATTCGTCGGGCAATAGGAGTGATAACTTTAATATTCTTCTTCTATTGTAATTTGACCCCCCGAACCCTATTATTCTCATAAACATTTTTCTCAATATTTTAACAACAAATAAAACAACGTGGCGACTCTCAATTTTCAATCGGGCGTATTCACAGTGGCGACTTTGCTGGGGACTTGTTTTCGATAAACCTTTTTTCAAAACTTAAGAGGGTCTAACTTTCATAACTTCACGATTTTGTGTGTGTTCTAACTGCCCCGCGCACTCTTTTTCTTTAAAAAACTGCACTTCTGCAATTTCTGGCGTTTCTGTAATTAAGCACCGCACACCTCCCTTTCCTCCGTACGCCGGCTGTCAAGCCATACGGCTTCCCTTATCTGCAAATCTGATTCTAATGATTTCTTTCAGGTTTTATGTGTTTATAGCATGCTTTAAATGTTCTAGATCTGCTCTAATTGTGTTTATCTCATGCTTAGATACTATAATTATGAATTGTTATGCTAGTAGACTTCTCTCATGCATTGCATATCATTCCTAAAAATACGTAATCAAATGGCACACTACCACTAGTCCGTGTCACACTGCACACCCTACTGGATACTCCGCTGAGTGCACAGATTTTGGTGATCCTGTCGCCTCTATCTTCGTGGCACCCGGGCTATCTAACTCGCCGTATTCACTTGTGAAGCGGTCGAGGTTAATCCTTGTTCATTTCTAAACCATGCACTTTAATCGAGTTAAGAACACTTATCAAGATAAGTAATCCTAATCTTAACTAAAATCATTCATCATGTTGCGTGTGTCTACCCTAGATCAACTATAGTCAAACCTTAGATCCGTCTAGGTCAACCCGTCTAGGTCAACCTAGTCTACCCTAGATCAATTCTAGTCAACCTTCGACTCGTATAGGTCAACCTAGTTTAACTTAGATCAATTCTAGTTAACCTTCGACCCGTCTAGGTCAACCTAGTTTACTTTAGATCAACCCTAGCCAAACTCCGACCTTCCTAAAGTCAACTTACTCAGTGCCATCCCGCCTAGGTCAAACTTTGGCTAACTTTGGTCAACCGACCTACCTCTAAGCCACCTAGGATTCCCCATCATCTAGACCCATCTAGGTCAACCTTTGACCTCTTACGTCAACTTCGACCCGCTTAGGTCAACCTACCTATCTTTGACCCATCTAGGTCAATCCACACATGTCTCAACTCGCTTAGGTCAACCCTACCTCAACCAACTTAGGTTAACCCATTTTCGATCCGTCTAGGTCAACCCGTCTTCGACCCATCTAGGTCAAACCGCCACCTTGACCAATCTAGGTCAATCCTTTATCCTGACCCCACCTTTAGTCAAGCTAGTCGATCTTAGACGACCTACCTCTTGGCCTACCCATGTCAAAACTTACCCGACTCATTCAAGTCAAGAACCACCTTACCTAGGGTCCCTCCACCTATACCTAACCAAGGACCGAGTCATTTCCCCTTACTTTTAGACCTCTACGGTCATCTCCTAATACTTTTGGTTTTCAAAATCACTGACCTCTTCGGTCACTATCTCGCTTGTTTTACCCAAACTACGGTGACCTAAGCCTCTCATTATGTAGGATCTCTCCTACATAGTAAGGGGAACGTAGGCAGCTACTGGCCTGGTCAAACTTTTAGTCTTTTCATTCAAAGAACATTTCAAAAATGCGGAGATCGAGTCTTTCCATAAAAAATGATTTTATAACGGTGCCTTGTCATTAATTATGAGTCTAATTTAATTCAAAGACTTAACTTCTCCACCAACAATTATAGAATCCTGCATCATGTCTGTCGAAGGGATCAACACAGTCACAATCAAAGCTACCACCCAAGATGTTGAGACAATTCTCCACCCCAAAACTGTTCTCAATGAGCAAATGGCCCACTTCAAAGCCATCCTCAACGAGCAAACGGTCCATCTTAACACCGCTCTCAACAAACAAGCGGCTCTCTACGAGACTATCCTCAACAAGCAAGCGGCCCACTATGAGACTATCTTCAAGGAGCAAGTAACCCTCTCCCGAACCCTTCTCGATGAACAAGAAGCCTTCTTTGAGATTGTTCTCCTCAAACGAATAGACCGCTTCCAAAAGGTGGTGTACAAAGCTCTAAAGGACACTGAGGAACATCTCCGGTCTGACATCTATGGCATCTACGAGTACCTCCACCGCACTCTCCCTCCTGCTCAGTTTCAACACCCGTACATGTATGGACTACCACCACAGACTCTCCCCGTTAGGATGCCTCCTATGGCTAGTCATCAACAAGGAATACCGGTACCTAAACCACCCCCAAGATGGTTCGAGACAAGAAAGACGACCATGAGTACGATGATTTGGGTATGCCATTAGACGAATGCTTCAAAAGTCTAGTTCAAGCTGGAAAGCTATCTCCTCCCCTCGACTTCAAACCGAAGTTTGCAAGACAAGACTTAGATCCCTCCAAGCATTGCAAGTATCACCAATACATTGGTCATGACACCGAGAATTGCCTCCATCTGAAGAGAAAGATCCAACGCCTCATCAATAGCGGAGCCATTACCCGCCAAGGGGACAAATGGGCATAGAGGAAGAAAATGCACCGGGGCTACCTCCTTCTAAAAAAAAAAAAAAAAAAAAGTCTTTCAGTTTTCGTAGGTTCTAGAGAGTCCTTTAGTCAAAGTCCACCTCGGACATTAATCTTTTATTTTTACTAGCAAAAGTCCACTTCGGACCCTAGTTAGATTGTTAAAGTCCACCTCGGATTACTCAATTCGAGTCTTTAATAAAAGTGTCTTTATTTATTTTCTCTCTAGACTTGAGACATAATCTTGCATATATACATCAACTCCATGAAAATTGTATTAATCTCAATTGACAATTGATTGCTATATCTTTATATGACGAATTAATCCCAAATATATTTGTTAATGAAGACTCATTAAAAGGTAAATGGACCCACAAACCATCATACATGACTTAACAAACAATTAGTCTCAAAATAACAAACGCCTTGATCAATCGAATTGTTTTCTCTTTTATATATGCCCTCTCTATACCTACCCTCATATACAACTTGTGTACACCCACTGTGTGCATCCTATATATACACCCCTCGTGTACACCCAATGTGTACACCTCTATACTTCCCTCGTGTACACCCACTGTGTGCACCCTCCATATATTTCCCTCGTGTACACCCACTGTGTTCACCCTCCATATGCACCCCTCGTGTTCACCCTCCATATATCCTCCTCGTGTACACCCACTGTGTGCACCTACTAAATACTCCCCATATACACTTCCATCTTCCCATGAAGAAGACGATGACTGCAGAGTTGCTCACCATCGAAGAAGCGCCCGCACAATCACAAAGGATGTCCGACAAGACGATGCACTGGGGCTGTCTGTCTCCCCACGACGATGTCATTGCAAGGGACTATCCAAACCCCCTCCACGAGTTCTACCTCCCAAAGGCGAAAGCGGCGTAGGGGCTCATCTTGCCCCACGTTTCAATATGTAAATATATATATATATATATATATATATATATATATATAAGAGGCTCGCTAGGTCGAGACCCACAACGGGCGGCTTAGGCAAAAATTAGAGCAAATGCACACAAAAAAAATAAGCCCGCTAGGTTGAAAACCCGCAAGGGCGGCCTAGGCAAAAATAAGGGTGTGCACAAAAAAATAATAAAATCAAAGGAAAGAAAAATAGAAGGGGCAATCATCATAGGAAAAGTAAAAGTCTCACTTTCTTTTCACTTCTTATTTTTTCTATTTTTCTTCTTTTTCAAAGGAGTTCAACTCAACTCGACGGCAGCGGTCCGAAGCAGCAACTACGGACTACGGTCCAAAGCAACAATGAAGAGACCACCACTTAAACCCGGTATCGTCATCAACCCGGCAAACACTCAAAACTATACGCACCCACCTTGGGCCAAATTTCCTTTCTTTTCTCACTTTCCATCTCCACTCAAGCCCGGTATCACCGTCAACCGGATCACCCTCGAACTACGCGGACCTGAGCCTCTCACACCGAGAGGAACGTAGGCAACCTCCTGGTCCGGTCCACAAAATATATACAACCCACCTCGAGCCAACTTTCATTCTTTTCTCTCTTCCCCGTACACTATACTTTCTATTCTCTTTCTCGATTAATCAAGGCGTTTATTATTTCGAGACTACTTGTCTAAAACATAATCATAAGATATGTAATTAATCAACGAGGTCCATTCTCGAGCAATCAAAAGACAATTCAGAATAAAACAATTTTCAAATGTCTCGACAAGTCTTCTATTCTACAATCTAGGAAAGAGCTAAACACTTACTTTCTGTCAAGCATGGGCTTCTTTCCTTTTATACACATACTTCCCGCAAAGTCTAAATACGAGAACTCCCTCTCTTGTTCTCTCTCTCTCTCTTCTCTCAAAAGGCTCCTGCAAGTCGTCTGTACATTTTTATCATTTTCTTTATTTTTGAATTGACTGAAATGTAAAAAAAAAAGGCGCTAAAAGAATATACCCACCTAGATTAAAAACCCGCAAGGGTGGTCTAGAGAAAAAATAGGGTGCGTCTAAAAGGAGGTATAGTCCCCCACCTTATGCCCTCACCAAACTGGGGCTACCCTAACAGAATTAGGCCGAGTACTGATACTCCAAGCAAGATCATTCCCCGCAGAAAGTCATCTCTCTCCATCGAAGCTCAACATGATGATGACCTCTTTCTAATACCCTTACCAAACTGGGGCTGCCTCAACAAAATTGGACAACTTACTGATACTCCGACAAGGTCTCTCTCCATGAAAGGTTATCTCTCCACCAAAGTTCGACATGGTTCACCTCTCTCAAGTACCCCCATTCAGACTGGGGCTTCTCCAAACCAAGTTAAGTCAACTACTTGACTACTCGAGATCACCGGCGACCCGATGAAATCTCACTCACCCAAAGGGCTATCCTAATCAACAAATCCAATGAAGGACAAGTACTAGAATTAGTTAGGATAATTATAAGGAATTTTTATAAAGTCATTAAATTTTCAAAAAGTGTTTTCTATCACGACACATTATTTATAAAACCGCACGCTCGGTCTCCACTAATTTACAAAATAATGTCTTTCGTCTCATCTCTGTGATATCCTAACTGACTCGGTACTACACCTTAGGATACCCTTAAGACCTGCCTCCCGTCTCCCATAAGTCAAAAGCCCTAAATCTCCTTTAGGCGACTCAAGTCAAATAGTTTATCGACCCAACTAGGGTACCCTTAGTCTGTGCATTACGCTCCTAGTAAGTCTACTTGCCGTTTACATGCTATCTACATGTTATCTACATGCTACTTGCTACTTTACATGCTACTTGCTACTCTGCTACTGTACATATCATAATATAAATGCTTATACAGTCATCCATAAATATATGCTATGCTACTGTCCGTGCTCTACGCTAACAAACTGCAGATCCAATAAGCCGATCCACTAGCATCGCCTCGAGTCCTCTTCCGAGGATGTTCGCCCGGAGCACCATCGTCATCACTGAAAGGAGGAGAACCATCGCTTTCTGCCGCCTTGCGAAGACGCTTCGCCAATCTTCGGTGCAGGCTCCGAATCACCTCACGTAGGCCGGCCTCATGGCATGTCATAGTCTCATAAGTCCGAGGGATCACCTAAAAAAAAGTCAGTACAAGCATGTCAAAACAAGTCCAAACGAGAGGATGACTAAAGACATAAGTGGGATGAATAGAAGAAAGGGTAAACAACATACACTGACATGACCCGCCGGGATCCGAAACTCCGGAGCTATCTCGCTCTCCTTATGCTGAACCCACTGAGGGTTACCACCACCGTCTACAGGATCATACAAAGGGACTCCAAAAAACCTTGTAAAAGGAAAGACCTGTTGGGCTCGGTACCACCGACTCAACATACCTCTGCCCCATCTCCGCAGTTTCTCCTATATCACGGCGCGTGAGCCCTAAGGCGCGTCCCAACAAAGTCATCAACAAACTGTCTAGCATCAAGGCCCTCGGTCAACCTAACCCGGTCATACAGATCAGTCATGGACCTTAGAGAATCCACCAGAACTAGGAAGACACTGCCTGTTCCATCCTGAGCTGGTACCCTCTCACCCAAATAAAGGGCGCCCCCGCTATGGCCAATCAGCAACCTCCTCAGGCCCGTTGCCTCAAGTTCTCCTGCAGCAAACAACTCAAAGTCCAACTCCGCCCAAGGATAGAATTTCGTGCCTCTCGGACAAGGTCCCCCAAAATGGTCTTCAACTGGGAAGAAGTCTAGTGCCAAGAAATCTCGTCTCCTAAAATCAGAAACAGACAAGAAATAGTTCATACCTCCAAGGCAAAGTGTAAGAAATCAACTGACGCCGGCTGAGACCGATAACGCTGATTTAAAGCACGGTACAACTCCGCAGCTCCGCTCACTGTTGTAGACACCCCGCCTTGGATCGCTCACCCCGATTGCACATTTGGTTTTGTGTTTCTCCCTATTTTAAGTGTTTCTCGTTAGTTTCTGTTACTTTTGTTAAGTTCCTGACTGACTTTGTTAAGTCCAGGGACCAAACTGAATAACAGTGCTGACTTTCTAGTCCATTCTGTCATTTTTACCATCTCCAAGTCGTGCGCTTCCAGCCTTTGGGACCAGAGGCGCGCGCATCCCGCCACCAAGGCAGGAGGCGCGCGCACCTGGCGTCAGTTACAGATTTCTATCCAAGAATCCCTCCCTTGCTCCTTTTAATAGGATTTGCCCGGGAAACTGATGTTGTTGACTTGGTTTTGGCACCAAAAACTCACCTTCTTTACCTATATAAACACCTCTAATTCAACTTTGAATGGAGGAATATTTTTGATCACTAACAAAACTATACACAAAATACACTTGCAAATCATTTCTCAAGAGTCACCCTTTGAAGTTCTTGGAAGTATAGGTAAAGATTATTCTTTCCTCTCATCTCTTCTACTTCATCTCTCATCTCTTCCTTTTATTTTCAATCAAAGTGCAATCACCCAAACATTTTGGGACATGACACCAAAGGCTACTTCACTTCATTGAAGCTAGTCAAGGAGTTATCTCCCTACATTCCAAAACACCATTCAAAACCCCCTCTTTCATCAAAGAATAAGAAGAACATTTTATCATTCATGTAGATTTTGATCAACCAAGACCAACTTTAGTTGGGCGATATGGGTGTTTAAGTACTTCCCATCTCGTAACCTAACCCCCGAACCTCATAAACAAGAATCTCTGTTTTCGTAATCAAACATAGGCTATAAACATTAGGTTTTTCTTATATTCCTCTAAAACATAGGTGGCGAATCTACAAATCAAAACACAAATAGACATCCTAGGATCCTTCCATCGCTCTAGCCAAGTAGTGGGCTCTCCCGAGGTATTTACAGTGGCGACTCCGCTGGGGATTGTTTGAGGGTTAAAATTGCGTTCTTGATCAAAATCTACATTTTTTGGGCATTCTGGTTCCTGATGGGGGAAGCGTGCGCCTCTGGCCTTCTCGGCCTAAGGCGCCCGCGGCCCACATCAAGGACCAGAGTCGCCCGCTTCCTGATGTTCTTCATGTTATTCTTCTTTTTTCTACACTAATCATTTCTGCAGGGGTTACAACATACATTCAGGACCAGGGCAATCCCCTGAGTCCAAAGTCTGACAGGTTTGCCCAGAAGCGGGCACCTCCCATAGACTCTGCGCCAGTCGCGCGCTTCCCACAACACAGGCCAGAGGCGCACGCTTCTGGGTAGTTTTCCAGAACAGGGTCAGTTTCAGAGCAGAGCAGAGTGATTGGGGTGTGGGCACAGTTACCTGCATCATGGACTGTTTTGGATCCCTTAACTGTCTTCTTTTGTTTTTTGATTTATCGGTCACACAGGTGATTCGAAAGTTGTAATTATGTGTTTATTTGCTTTTCTTTCAAAAAAAAAAAGTAAAAAAAATAAATGCTTTGTCACATGTTGGACCTCACACTACGTGCACAATCTCCTATAAATTGCTCACTATCGAGTCGCACAAGTTTATAACCCCAAACCCGTCGAGGCCCGTCATAGGAAGTTTCAAGCTCCACCCGACCTTGACTCTTTCGAAGCGGTAAACCTCAACCCGTGGCGTAGTTAGTGACTACATGCCGGGGGTGACCTTAAGCATCTCATTAGCCGAGCACAAGCCAACACAACTCTAGTTAGGTTCTAACACTCCATGACTGAAGTCGGTTTTCATGTGTTGAGATTTCCCTAAACTAATGTCTTCAAAACATACATGCCAAGTGGTTATCATGGATGAAATAAAACTCCGTCCCCAAGTGGTTATTATGGATGAAAATAAGAATCCGTCCCCGCATGTATGCTTTACTACATTAATTTAGTTTAATCCGACATGTGTAGGATTCACAAGTGTGATGGAATCCGATGAGTATATGGGACCGCGAGATAGTCTACATACTAGTGTGACGATTTCATTATTTTCTTAGAAACTCAAAAGGGACCCCGTCCCTCCGACTTATAAAAAAAAATAAAAATCTTTTCTTATGTGGTTTTGAGTCGTGTGCCCAATGTGTGCTCTATGCCTCTTCATGGACTGAAAGTGTTACTCAAGACTGACAAGGGCCTCTTCTGCAATATAGGTTCAATTGGTACTTACAGAGTCTACCGGGATTCAGCGAATCGGTTAGTCCGTGAAGAGATCACTCCAACAACTTCGACAACATCAATGGCCGGCGGCTCCAACACTGACAACACCATGTCTCTTGAGCAACTCTCCACTATGGTCCAACTTCTCCAAGAACAAGTCTCCACTCTTAATAAGGAGACCCAAAATAAAGATGATCTTTGGCAATCCCACCTCGACAATCAAAGGGAGGCCCACGAGGCCGAAATGGAACAACTGAAGGAAAAGCTCACCAAACTTGCCAAGCGTAAAAACAAGAGTGACGGTGATGAATCCGAATGGACTAAGGGCTTGTTTAAAAGCCCCCATGTCAATGCCCGCACCAATAAAATGGGGGAACCAAGCACCGAGAACAATGAGCACAAAATGGTTGATTCAATTATGGCTTACATAGATCAACACTTTAACGGCCTCAACGTGGGGAAAGGTCCCGACACAAGCCTTTATCAGTCCTCCATTCTCATGAGCACAATGTCTGCTCTCCCCGACAAGTTCAAGATGCCCGACATCAGCAAGTTAAAGGGAAACTCTTGTCCCATGGCACACATCGAGACTTACATTTGGGATATGGTACCGAAGAAGGTCTTTCCCAAGGTTATGGCACAATGATTCCCTCTTACTCTCGAGGGGGCGGCAAAGGATTGGTATGCAACTCTCCCGCTCACAGTCCGTCTTGATTGGGACGCCACCATGCTTGCCTTCAAGAGTCAATACCAAGGCAACACCACCCACCGGCCAACCACGAAAGAGCTTGAAAACACCACTCAAAGGGACAACGAGTCCTTTATTGACTTCACTAGAAGGTGGAATGACAAGCTTGCTAAAATTTTCGAGAGGCCTAACACCAAGGAGAAAATGGACATCTTTCTTAAGTGTCTAAATATTGATCTCCGCACCCACCTAAGTGGGGCTTGCTATACCGATTTCTCTTAAATGTATGAGTCAGGGATCCGAATGGATGAGTTGCTTAGGGAAATCAAGAAAAGTGCTCCTACCCTCCGTTACAAGGCCGCCTCTAGCTCCACAAAAGAGGCTTCAGTTAATGCCGTCACTACCGACAAGGGGAATTACAAAAGGGTTCCTCCACCACAAGGCAAGAAGTTTCAAGATGATCGTGTCTACACTCCTCTCCATAGCATGACTATCACCGACGCCTTTGAAGCTCTCAAAGCCAAAGGGCAAGTTACTCATCTCCAAGGGTACAAACCCAAAGCATTGTGTCCCAACCTGTAAGGATCCTCCCCCTCAGGGCGAAACGAGTTCGCTCAAGGAAGAAAAGCCAAATACGGGAACTAAACAATCTTAACGGAGTCGCCACATTTGTTAACTTTTAACCCAACAAATGAAAATGGTTAGAGATTAATGAGTTCGGAGGTCACGTTACACTTTGGGAAGAACACTAGTTCACCCAAGGTGCCTCGAAAAAAACCCGAGTCTCCCTTATGTTTGTTAACGAAAAGTGCATGTGTGTGTGTGTGTTTAACGTGAAATGTTTCTGTTCTTTCTGGTTACTGATTTTTAACTGAAAACAAGGGCTTATTATAGATTCCATTAAAACAAGGCAAAAGAAGAAGAATCATCCCTCTGACAAAACCATCCGTACGGATAAGAGAAGTCTTCCTGGGGATTTTGACAGTTTATCAAGAAACAGTCCAGCTCCAGGCAGAAACAGAGCATTCTGCAGGAACTGGACCAAACTGTTCTGATTCCAGTTTGTGTTTTAACCAAAAAAATACATAAATAAACTCATTCCTATGCTCTTTGATCATCAAATGAACCTCAAAACATGGATTTAAGGGTGATCAAGGCAATTATTGGAGAAATATCAAGAAAGGTGGCCAACAGGCCCTTTTTGAACCAAAGTGACCATTTTATTGAGTAAAGATTGAAACTTTACCATCAAAATGGCCCTTTTATGCAAGATTAATCCTTTAGGGACAAAAATATAACATAAAGATTGAATCTTTATGACCCAAACTTGGGGATTTTGGGCTAAATCAAAATGGGGATGATAAAGATTAAGACTTTATCCCCAAACATGATCATCATGGCCAAGATCATACAATATAACCATAAACATATATATATATGCTTTCACTATATAAATGGATCCTTAAGCTTTTTTTATAACAATGAACTAACAAATCATGATCATCCTAGGTTTTAACCACTTCTCATACCAAGATGGAGGGTACCTTGAGTCATTTCATGATTTAGATCACAATATGTATATATATGTAGCAATATAGGTGCTTGAATGGACAAGTCTTGCAAGAATGTAAAGGTGCTTGAATGGACAAGGCTTGCAAGGTAAAATAAAGAGCAATATAAGAACATAAGCAAGATAATCAAGAATAAAAAAAGAATCTTGAGATGGAGAGAAGATGGGGAGAAGGAGGCTTCACCTATGGTGGGGTTCTTGCCTATCTTCCTCTCTTTTCACTCAATTTATGTGGTGATTTTCTCTCAGTTTTCGATTCTGGAGAGTTTCCACTCTTTAATCACTATTTCTCCCCCCTGGAATGATCAGTAAAGGGTTCAATTTATAGGGACTGAGGGTGCCTAAACCAGCCGTACGGCTAGGCCCCTTTAGTACCCAAATCATCCGTACGACTCAGCATGGCGAGTTTCTGGATTTATCCAAATTTAATTCCAGAGCAGTCCTGGAATTTTCAGTTTATCCTAGTGAGGTCCTAGTCCATCAGTTTATCCCTGAATGATGCTAAGAGTTCCTCTAAGTTGGTCAATTTCAGATTGGGGTACTTACTGAGCCCCTCGGCAACGTCGCTTTAGAAAAGCAGGGTTGTCGATAAAAATAAGCACCCCAATCTGATGGGAGGACGGCTTGACCGATTTGGTTTGCATTGCTAGACCTAGGGGTATAGGATTCCTACGTATCCCGTTTGCGGGGAATCAAGCCTAACGTAGTTCGGGTAGGGGGTGAGAGACTTTAAGGCTACTCAAACCTAAGGGCTAGGTGGATATCTGTCATTCTCTCCTAGGGGAACGGGCATGACTCTTGGCGAGTTCAGAGGCTGGACATGGTCAACTTGGCTCTATTGGAGAGGGTTGACTCACACAAGGAAGCGTGACTCTTGGCGAGGCAGAGGCGGGACATGGTCAACTTGGCTCTTTTAGAGAGGGTTGACTTTCACAAGGAAGCGTGACTCTTGGCAAGGCAGAGGCGAGACATGGTCAACTTGGCTCTATTGGAGAGGGTTGACCTACTCAAGAAAGCGTGACTCTCGACGAGGCAGAGGCGGGACGAGGTCAACTTGGCTCTATTGGAGAGGGTTGACTTTCATGGGCTTCAACCTATATTGACCATTCTGGGTCAAGGTTCGACTTTGGGTCAACTCTACCTTTGGGGAGTTTGGCGGGAAAACTGGTCTTACGTCCCTCTAGGGACGGTCGGGATAAGGGTCTCACCTATTTTGATCATTCTGGGTCAAGGTTCGACTTTGGGTCAACTCCAACTTTGGGGAGTTTGACGGGAAAACTGGTCTTACGTCCCTCTAGGGACGGCCGGGATAAGGGTCTCAACCTATTTTGACCATTCTAGGTCAAGGTTTGACTTTGGGTCAACTCAACTTTGGGGAGTTTGACGGGAAAACTGGTCTTACGTCCCTCTAAGGACGGCCGTGGTTTTGATATTTTCCCTGAGCAATCAATGGGCTTACATCGCATGGGGACTGCCGTGGTTTTTCATTCTATCGATGGGGGCCCATTTTGGACAATTCCAAGGAGGGGGGACTTAATTCCTATTTCAGAAACTTGGGGGAAACTTTGTTCAAGGCGCCAGGGGCCAGAGTGTAAATTTGGGGCTGTGACTTTTCCTCGCCCAAACCATCCGTACGGATTGGGCGGTCGTCCCCTTCTTTTAAAACATAACAGCCTTACGGCTGTTCCTCTCTTTTCAAAAAAAACACAGTCGAGGAAAAGGGAGAGGTCAAGGGGAATTTGAGAGGGATTTTCATCAAATTCTTGAAATTTTCTTCTAAATCGTTCAAGGATTGTTCATGGCGGGACGGGCACGCGTGGGCTATCCTAGAGGGGCGGAGAAGAGGCTCGATATGACTAGGAATCTTCGCGGCTACACCATTGATCTCTGGGATGTGGGAGCGGGTTTCTACAAGTCTCCTACTATTCATTTGTGCCATGGTGACGGGGTAAGCATTCTCAAGCTTTTTCTACTCAAATTTTGGGCATTTTGTGCATCTCCTAATCCTAGGGTTCTTGTTTATGCATTTTGGGATTTTTGCATTTCTTGGTGCAATTTTGCAAAATTGTTTTGATTGGGTTTGTAAGGATCATGGGCATGTGTTCGTATTCTCATTCGGACAAGCCTAGCTATGTTTTTGTCAATTAAAGTGTGTTGCCTTACACTTTGTGCATAGAGTGCTTGTACCTTAGGCTCCGACTAGCTATTAAGCGCGTTTTCGGGAGGTTCTCGCCTACGTACGTGCTAAGAAATGTTGTTTATCCCTTGTGAGGGACTTAGACCCTAAAATTTCACGACCCTTAAATGTCTATGCAATTTAAAAGGGGACGGAAACATTTTCAAAATGACCCTCAAATGTCTATGCAATTTGAAAGGGGACGGAACATATTTTTCCAAAAAATGACCCTCAAATATCTATGCAATTTGAAAGGGGACGGAACACATTTTTCCAAAAAATGACCCTCAAATGTCTTATGCAATTTGAAAAGGGACGAAACACATTTTTCCAAAAATGATTCTCAAATGTCTATGCAATTTGAAAGGGGACGGAACACATTTTTCCAAAAATGACCCTCAAATGTCTATGCAATTTGAAAGGGGACGGAACACATTTTTCCAAAAATGACCCTCAAATGTCTATGCAATTTGAAAGGGGATGGAACACATTCTTCCTTTTATGTTTTAATTTTATCATTTGCATTTGTTAGGAGCATTAGTATTCTTAAATGTGTTGCTCATACCTTTGCTGTGTTTACCTGCAGGGCGGTGATCCCAAATCTCAAGGTTCGCCCGATGTTTGCTTTTCTTTGTGGGAGGCCATGCCCGAGTCTGTTGATGACGCACCTGGTCCGAGGGATTGGGTAGAGCGCACCGGCTTGGTGCCCTTCATCGAGGTCGTGGGCAGGTTGGTTAACACCAATAAGAGCATGGGGCTTCTCAATGCCCTTGGTGAGTATTGGTGGGACACGACCCACACTTTCCATTTGAGTTGGGGGGAAGTAACCGTGACTCATGTTGACTTCTCAGCGATTACCGGGCTATCTTTTGATGGGCGGCCGGTTATGTGGAGGGATAGGATCCCTGAGGAAGAGATCCGGGCACTTATCGGATTCTCGGGCCCCACCAAGGGTTTGGGCATCCTGGTTCAGAACGTCGAGAGGGCTATCCGGGCCAACATTCCGGAGTATTGGGTGGGTCGGATCACAGCTTAGCAGCTTGGGCGTTCTTACGTGTGGCTCATCCTTGGCAACACTATTTTTGCCAATGCCGACACGACATGCACGTTCCCTCTTATTGGATCATTAACTACCCCTGGGGCTATTCGAGGCATCGCTTGGGGTGAGGCTGGTCTCGCTGAGCTATACATGGAGCTTGACAAATACAGCCGGAGGGCGAGTAAGTCTCTGGCTTGTTTCCAGTTCATCCTCGAGGTATCCTTTCCTTTTCTGTCTTTGCTTTACTCTTTGCATTTGGCTTTTGCCTCATTTTTTGTGCGCTGATAGTACTTCTTACCTTTTTCCTTTTTTAGGCTTGGTACTACGAGGTTTTTGGCAGCTACCCATGGAGGCCGGCTGTTGACCAAGACCTAACCTTTCCGGCCATGACCTGCTGGGCTAGGGGAGCTCGGGAGAAGAGAGGGTCTAAGGGACGAGTTTCTGTCCGTTACGCCGATCTGAAGGCGGTTTTGAGGGGAGCTATGCCGGCGGAGCTTAACCTCTTTCCTTGGTCTAGGTATGAGGGGCAGGAGGTGGATTTTGATCCGAGCGAGGCTCTGAGAGTGACCAGATAGAGGAGGCTGCTGGTGGGATTCCGGGGCGAGGCCTTCTATTTGGGCGAGAGGGTTCTATGGTAGCACGGACTGGGGCTCATGCAGCGGGTGCCCCTGGATCCACCCGAGGCCATGTTTGTTGCTGACTGTGGGGATGACCCCTTCCTCATGGAAGCGGATG
Source organism: Campanula takesimana (assembly GCA_026119855.1). Lineage (NCBI taxonomy): Eukaryota > Viridiplantae > Streptophyta > Magnoliopsida > Asterales > Campanulaceae > Campanula > Campanula takesimana. The sequence continues at coordinate 836,472 of JAOWBW010000086.1, forward strand.
CTGCTGGCTTGATCACTGATGAGCCGTATGGGCGGTTCGTGGCCACTCGGCTGAGATCGCCACAGGTGGTGGCTTCTGGGGTAGTCCCCCCGGTTTGGACAGACTATTCTTTTGTCTGCGTGGATGGCAGGGTTCACAAGGTGGACTTGTCTACTCGAGGGGAAGGGGTCCCAGCTGAGGAGATCACAGTTGAGGCGGTATGATTCTTCTTTGCTTCGTACACACACACCTTTCGTTTCCTTATCTGTGTTTTCACGTGCAGGTTGTGGGGCGAGTGTTATTGAGGCGGCTCGGCTTCTTGGGGCGGGCCAAGAAGTGGTTTAGGAAGTTCACAGGTCGTTCTTCCAAGGGGCCTCGGGCAGAGTACAGTTTCATGCCAGGCAGGAGTTTTGTGAGCGGAGAGGAGAGGCCTCGTAAGAGGGCATCGAGTGTGGAGCTGCCTCCCTCCTATGTTCACAGTTAGTCCATGAGTGCCGTAGATACCGCCTCTCTCCGGGATTCTCTTCGGGCTTCGGGTACCCATGAAATTGCTTCGGATCCATTTGCCCATCTAACCTTGGAGCGGCCCGAATCATCTCCTGTTGATCATTCGGGTACCTCATCCCGGTTTGCTTGGCGTTTTTTTCAGCCGCCTACTGGTGAGGACATGAGCTTGGCAGAGTCTCTTTTCCATTTCGACCCCAGCGCTTATTCCTTTCAGGGGCCGGGCATTTCTGATTTGCCACCACCTGACTTGGACCCCGACTCCGAGTAGTTGTACTTGTTTGGACAATTTTCTTTTGTTTTGTCTTATTTTTGCAAAACAACATGTATGAAAACCTGTCGTTCTGCTAATGTTTAAATCTCTTGTATTGGAAAATTAATTTTATGCATAGCTCGGGCCTTATGAGGGCTTTTTGATGTTGTGACTTATTGATGGGATCTCCAAAACGTGTTTAGACTCAATTATGTACAACCGGGATATGCTTTGACAGGTTTTCAAACAAGTGAAAGTGAGTTTCACTTGTGGGCAGTTTGCTGGCACGGACTGCTGATATGAATTTTTACTGGGGACAAACCATCCGTACGGTTGACGCAGGGAGTTGACTCTTTTTTTTTTTTACCAAAGTTTTCTGAGGATCTCTGGGGAATTTTTGAAAATTGGAGGACTGACTCCGGGTTCTGACCTGGACTAGGCTTACCAAAGCATGACTTTCCCGTTAATCTTTTCAAAGTGCAGTTATGGCTTGATAGCCCCGGTTTAACCCTCTGACTGGGGATTGGCTCCCTGGTATTAACCTTCCTTGGGAATGAACCTTTCTCTTTTCGGAGTGCATCCTGTCCTTCGCGGGAGTCATTCTCTCCGGGCTCTCATCCTTTCCAATCCTCTTTCAAATATCTTTTGTTCCTTCCGTTCCTAGGGGTGGCCTAGTTGACTCAAGATACGGACGGGAGCAAATTATTCTTGGTCCAAACGAGATTGACGTAGGCATTTGCGTGAGTGAGTCCCTTTTGTGAGGAAGCAAGCATGCGGACAGAAATTCGGTGTTTAGCTCTTCCCTAAGATGTAGAAAAGAAGACTTGTCGAGACATTCGGAATTTGCTTTAATCAATATCATCAAAGTGATTGCTTGAATGGAGCACGTTTATTATTAAGTCAAGATTATGGCAAGCGATTAGCCTTAACATGCATAAATGTTGCGATCAATTGAGATTAAGATTCGATCAATGGCAAGATCGGAAGGAGAATGTATTTAGGGGAGTTGATCATTGATGAAACCGGGCTAGGCATTTCTAGAAAAACGGTCATTGATGAGACCGTGGGAGGGGGGGGACTTGGTCACTTTGAGAAGACCAAGGTTTGGTGATTTTGTTTTATGTTGTGACCGGACCCGAAGGTTGCCTACATTCCCCTCAGTTTTGAGGAGCTCAGGTCGCTGTAGTTCGGCCTTTGCGCCGTCTTTTGCTGAAGTCGACTTTCCTTTGACATTGTCTCCAAGGATGTTGTTGCTCTTTTTGATGTAGATCGCTTGGCCTTGTGGCGAACTCCTTGGGATGGACCTTTTGGGGCGAACCCTCTTTGGTGTGAAATCCTTTTGAGATGAACGGGCCCCTTTCTTGGTTGTCTTTGTGAGATAGACTTCTTCTTTGCATATATTCATTTCCTTTTTTATTTTGATTTTTTTTAGAGGGGAAAGATTAGCCCAAACTTGCCATCTTGGACGTGGGCTCGTTTGTAGCCCCTTGGTGGTACGTCTGCCACTTCTTGCTTTGAAGATCCGGGGAGTCCCTTGTTTGGTTATGCCTGGGCAATCACGGTTGAATCTTGGTGGTCGAGCAACAATACCCTCGCCTTTTCATGGTCTCGGGACGCCTTTGATGTGCGTCAACAGTTTGCTTCGGGAAAGTATTTCGGGGAATGTGTATCGGGGGACGGGTGTGTATCAGGGAAGGCTTGCCATTAAGGGTTTCTCCATGCCAATTGATCACAACATTTATTAACATCAAGATTAATCATTTGCATTTAGCATTTTTCCTTTGTGTTAGGTCCAATCATCCTTAATGAGTCGTCATTGACAGTATGCTTAGAAGTCAATTCGTCATCTTGGGGATGTAGCAATCATTTGACAATATTAACTAAAGTAATTTAGAGAGTTAGTGTTATTTGCGAATTATGTCTCAAGTCTAGAGAGAATAGAAAGAAAGTGACTTTTTCATTGCACGGAACACTCGAACTTTTTACAGACTCCAAAAGAAAACCCTAGTTAACAGACTCCAATCACAAACTGACTTGATGCTCTTACACAAACTTTTCCTTGTAAAAAAAACATGTCCATGACGGACTTTTGAGAAAACCGTAGAACATACCTAATATAGACCACTCCCATCATTTTTTTTGTTCAATCTCAACTTCTTTGCTTTCATCCGGGTTTACACCACTGATTTCCTTTTTTAGTGATGACACCCTCATCAATAAGTTCCCGAATCTTGTCTTTCAAAGCGTCACAAGCCCCAGTAGCATGCCCTACCCCTTGATGATATCGGCAGAATTGGGTTTGGTCGGACTGCTGAATGGGGTGTTCAGCCTGGAGTGTGCTCGGGTCAAGTGGCTGGATTTTTCCTTCTTTGAGCAGTTGGTCAAGCAACTGAACCCTCGGGGTCCCTAGTTCACGGAAGAGACGGTATGGGGTGGCTCTTTGGTGATGGGCTGGCTTGGGGAGAATGGGTATGGGTTGGCGATTCCTTTGTACCGTGCTTCCATTTGGGGGTTGCATTTGGGAGGGCAAGTTTTCTTGGAGATTAGCGGTCATTTGGGAATTGATGGGAATGGCAGGAGGCGGGTTGCTTGGGGTGGACTCACCGGAAGGGTTTTTGAGGTGGGGGTGATTTCTATGATAGCTTCGAATATCCAAAATCACATCCATCAATGTGTCCATGCATGTTTGGACATTTTTCATATCCTCCCGCTGGACACGGCTTTGTGAGTCCATCTAATCCCTCACACTTTTCCTTTCTTGGTGCCAGTCATTCTCCCTATCCTTCAGGAGATCACGAAGGCAGGGGTGGATCATTCGTTCCCATATCCTCTCAATTTCCCTTTCGAGGTCCGGAGCTTGTCTGTCGCTCATCCTACTGACAATCCCGAGTAGGCGGCCTTGGTCATACTCCAACCTTCTTATCACCTGTTGCATTACATCCAAGGTTCTTTCGACAATTTCTAAGCGGGCTTCCATCTTCCCCTAGCAGATGAGAAGCCAACAAGCCATAAGAGAACATTGATGAGATTTTTGGGAAAACCATGCTTCGAGTAAGAAACGGGACTTTGACACAAGGAGATTCTGACTGGGGGAAATGAGAAAACTGATTTGACTCGGGGACCAAGTTGGAAAAAAGACCCGAGCTATGCATTTTAGGGAATTTGCCAATTTTCATCATTTTTTTTAAGAAACCTTTTATTGGATGATCTCTCACATGAACAAACATTAGAACATGATTCAAAAGCATGCTTTTGTTTATCATTGGATTTAATTAGGACGCGCTTTCACCCCTAGGTGGTTGGGAAAGATTTCTATTCTTTTTCACAAATAATATAAATCCTGGATCAGTGGAGGCCATCACTACGTCTATAGACCTCTCGTATTTCACCTGCATTGCACACTCCCAAGGACGGACAATCCCGGGCGAGGGTCCTATAGGGCACGTGGCTTCCACCGACCAAAGGAGCCAAACCTAAGGTCTAGTGCATCACAAAGTTCCAATGCGCGGGCCATTCTTATCATAGGTAAGCCCCGGTTAAGGTTAAGATTGACTTAACGCTTCAACGAAATTCCGGTATGACCTCACTTTAATGAGGGATCTCGGACCTTAAACTCGGGCTTAAGGATGATTAGGATGGGTCAAGCATTAGGACTTAATGACATGGTGTCAACCTATCCTTAATACATGACTTCGGTTAATTATGGTTAAAATTAATGCATAGGTCAAGGACCGGGTCAAAGATGACTTGGTCACACTTGCTTTCACAAGGAGTCGTGACTCGGGCGTTAACTTGGCCATAATTAGCGTTTGGACACGTATTAGGGACGTGATGATGTGAGCTAGACCAAAAACCAACCATGGTCACGGTATTTGTGTGTCACGGACATGTGTGGTTGACTCGGCTCGGAAGGGGAAGTGGAATGGACCCGTGCGTGCGAGAAGGGCACAAGAGCACTAATCAAGCTGCATCGTGGCATCCATCCGGGGTTTAGAGGGTTTTTGGAACGTGCACAAGGTCAAGTGCGCGTTGTGTGAAGCCTTCTATGTTCCCTTTTGAGTCAAAATAGAGATTTTTCGGTCCGTTTTAAAGTCATGAGCAATGTATGAGCAATTGTATGAAACAAGTATGAGGAACAAGCAAGTAAACAAACAATATTAACAAGCAAGAATCAAAATTTATACATGCAAAGATTGTGCACAACCAAAGGGTTTCAAAACCAAAATTTTACAACAAGAAACAACAATCTCTTGAAAAACATTTGTACAAAAGAGGTTGTGCACTACAAAAGAATTTGAGGAACCCAAAATATTTACCAAAAGGGTTATGCACAATGAGGCTTTGAAAATCCCATTTTATGTCCAAAAGTTCGTGCATAACCAAGCTTTGAAAATCCATTTTTTTTGCTAGGAAAAGAAAGGCCAATGTGCACAAGCAAGGCTGTAAATTGGAACCTGGACCAGGAGAAGCGAAGGAACCATCAGAATGTTTCTGCCCTGCATAAAATTGTTAACTTGAAACATTCTGTGGGTCCAGAAGAACCAGCCGTACGGCTAGAGCAGTCGGTCCATTCTTTTTTGCAAAATCTCAGCTTCTAATCATCAAGCCCCAGTTTATTGCATTTCCAGAACAGTTTCAGCACCCAGGAATCAAAACAGAAACATAAAATACACACAAATATGCACAAAGTCAACAAATGGGACGTGAGTTTGACCCACACAAGAATGCCCCCGAATCTTCCAGAAAGAAGTTCGAAAGCACTCTACCTTCCCCAGCGGAGTCGCCACTGTAAGGATCCTCCCCCTCGGGGCGAAACGAGTTCGCTCAAGGAAGAAAAGCCAAACACGTTGGACTGTTTCTTGATAAACTGTCAAAATCCCCAGGAAGACTTGTCTTATCCGTACGGATGGTTTTGTCTGAGGGATGATTCTTCTTCTTTCGCCTTGTTTTAATGGAATCTATACAAATAAGCCCTTGTTTTCAGTTAAAAATCAGTAACCAGAAAGAACAGAAACATTTACCGTTAAACACACACACACACATGCACTTTTCGTTAACAAATATAAGGGAGACTCGGTTTTTTTCCGAGGCACTTTGGGTGAACTAGTGTTCTTCCCAAAGTGTCAGGCAGAAACAGAGCATTCTGCAGGAACTGGACCAAACTGTTCTGATTCCAGTTTGTGTTTTAACCAAAAAAATACATAAATAAACTCATTCCTATGCTCTTTGATCATCAAATGAACCTCAAAACACGGATTTAAGGGTGATCAAGGCAATCATTGGAGAAATATCAAGAAAGGTGGCCAACAGGCCCTTTTTGAACCAAAGTGACCATTTTATTGAGTAAAGATTGAAACTTTACCATCAAAATGGCCCTTTTATGCAAGATTAATCCTTTAGGGACAAAAATATAACATAAAGATTGAATCTTTATGACCCAAACTTGGGGATTTTGGGCTAAATCAAAATGGGGATGACAAAGATTAAGACTTTATCCCCAAACATGATCATCATGGCCAAGATCATACAATATAACCATAAACATATATATATTCTTTCACCATATAAATGGATCCTTAAGCTTTTTTATAACAAGGAACTAACAAATCATGATCATCCTAGGTTTTAACCACTTCTCATACCAAGATGGAGGGCACCTTGAGTCATTTCATGATTTGGATCACAATATGTATATATATGTAGCAATATAGGTGCTTGAATGGACAAGTCTTGCAAGAATGTAAAGGTGCTTGAATGGACAAGGCTTGCAAGGTAAAATAAAGAGCAATATAAGAACATAAGCAAGATAATCAAGAATAAAAAAAAAATCTTGAGATGGAGAGAAAATGGGGAGAAGGAGGCTTCACCTATAGTGGGGTTCTTGCCTATCTTCCTCCCTTTTCACTCAATTATGTGGTGATTTTCTCTCAGTTTTCGATTCTGCAGAGTTTCCACTCTTTAATCACTATTTCTCCCCTTGGAATGATCAGCAAGGGGTTCAATTTATAGGGACTGAGGGTGCCTAAACCAGACGTACGGCTAGGCCCCTCTAGTACCCAAATCATCCGTACGACTCAGCATGGCGAGTTTCTGGATTTTTCCAAATTTAATTCCAGAGCAGTCCTGGAATTTTCAGTTTATCCTAGTGAGGTCCTAGTCCATCAGTTTATCCCTGAATGATGCTAAGAGTTCCTCTAAGTTGGTCAATTTCAGATTGGGGTACTTACACAACCATGCTCACCACAAGCATTGTGACTACCACTTACATAGCGGCCACACCACCGAGGAATGCTTCGTCCTCCGTAACGTCATCCAAGACCTCATAGACAAAAAGGAATTCATAGTTCCTAATGAGGGTGGTGTCAATGTAATAGAGATATGAGAGTTTGAAGAGACCACTCATTCAATCCTAATTGTGAATGAGGGCTCCAATATTATGAATAAGATTGATAGTTCTTGTTATGTTGTGACTTACGATGAGGTAATGAGGGAAGTACTAGAAAATAGGAAAAAGAAGCAAGATGGGAACGTCAACATGCTAACTCGATCTGGACGAGTCATAGCAAACAACCCCGCTACTTCTGCACCAAGCTCCTCTTCTCAAAGACCTCAAGCTCGCGACACTCCTGAAGACACTTTATTGGTTCAACTCAAGAAAACTCAAGCCAACATCTCCATTTGGGACCTCATTGCATCCTCAAATAAACACTGAGCTCTTGTCATTAGTAATCTCGATGACACGTCGATCTCTCCCGATACAACTCCCGAAGACCTTACGGCAATGATAGGTCACATTCATTTTGGCAATGTCATCACCTTTACCGACATGGACCCTCCACCATTTGGTTCCGACCACAATGAGGCCATTTATCTCAAGGTGAGAGCAAGAGGGAGACCTATTTCAAGAGTCTTGGTTGACGGTGGTTCCGCACTCAACCTAATGCCCGGCCGAATCATGGGTATACTGGGGCTTAAGAATTCAGATTTGAAGCCTTCTACTCAAGTGATCTGAGGTTCGACAGCACTGCCCGTACAGTCATGGGTATGGTGGAAATAGACATTGAGTTTGGGAGCATGGTCATGTCCGTCCCGTTTTAAGTGCTCGATGTGCCTTCCTCGTTCAACTTATTATTGGGCCCCCCATGGATACACAGTTCTAACGCCATCCCTTCGACTCTCCATCAGTGTGTGAAGTTCAGAAATGGGGATGAAATAGTGACCGTTATGGCAGAAAACATCACTATCCACAGAAAGGGGGAACCCATTCACCAAATTCAGCATGGTTTTGCAGACTCTACCCTCTCCGGTGTCTCAATCAACGCCATCGACAAACAAGGGGGAAGCGGGTCATGGACCCTTGGCAATCGCAAAGTCCTCCGCATGATGAGGAACATGAACTACTTCCCTGGTTTAGGCCTAGGGAAATATCAACAAGGGAGAATGCAACCAATTGAGGTTCCTTTTGTTAAGAACAAGTTCGGTTTGGGCACGAACAAGCCGTCAAGAATGAAAAGACCGCAAGACGTTGAATGGCTATTTTGTTCACCAAGAGGAAGCTGTTCCGTACATGATCTTTCCCGAGCCGTGGGTTAACAGCAAGGGCATCAGAAAGCCCGGCCTTGAGATCTTTGCCGACTGTGAGATACGAAAGTCTGAAAAGGAACCAACTCCCATGTCACCCCGTGAATGGTGGGGGAAGAAAGTGACCATAGAGTCCGAGATAGAGATCACCGTGGGGGAAGAATTGACAGATTTAGCCTCCATGTTCGAGGAGGGATATGAGCCTTCCAAAGACGACTTAAAACACGAACAAGCCGTCAAGAATGAAAAGACCCAAGCTCGTAGGGAAGGCCGTCATTATGAGATTCCCAATCTAAGGCCTTACCGCAAGACGTTGAATGGCTATTTTGTTCGCCAAGGGGAAGCTGTTCCGTACATGATCTTTCCCGAGCCATGGGTTAACAGCAAGGGCATAAAAAATCCCGGCCTTGAGATCTTTGCCGACTGTGAGATCCGAAAGTCTGAAAAGGAACCAACTCCCATGTCACCCCGTGAATGGTGGGGGAAGAAAGTGACCATAGAGTCCGAGATAGAGATCACCGTGGGGGAAGAATTGACAGATTTAGCCTCCATGTTCGAGGAACTTGCCCTCATGGATGAGTGCCAAGTCAATGCCATCTACGACACCGACATGAGAAGGGAGACTATCAGCGAGATCCGGCCAAGCTCTGAGCCGATTAACAACTGGTATTCTACGAAGGGACCCGTGGTATCCGAAGAATTCTTGGTCAAGAATATGGGTTGCATTCCGCGCAAGGTCATAAAAGAAGACGTGTTCACATTAACTTTTGAGTCCGAGAGTGCTTCCGACACCTCACCCAAGAGGATATGGAGGCCATAGCCGAGCTCCTTTTCTTTGTTAATGAAAAATTTGATCTTTCCGAGTACCCTGAGATTGCAAACATTATGAATGATGAATTAACTAATAACGATTTTAATGAACTAGTTAATAACGATTCAAATAATGATGAAATAGACCACAAAAACACAACATACTTAAATGAACTTGCTCAACAGATCCGTAGTCGTGGTGAAAATGGTCCAGGGGCTGACGAAGAATTGCACGTTGTTAATCTGGGTACCGACGAAGAGCCGAAAGAAACCAAGATCGGAAGCTTCTTCAAGGGGGATGAGAAAGACAGATTGACTGTACTACTCAGAGAGTTCATGGATGTATTCACATGGTCATACAAAGACATGCCGGGTTTGGACAGAAAGGTCGCTGAATATAGAATTCCGATCAGAGACGACGCCAAGCCAGTCAAGCAAAAGCTCAGAAAGATCAAACCAAAATGGTCTCTACAAGTCAAAGAAGAGATAGAAAAGCTTCTCAGTGTAAGGTTATTGAGTAACCAACATGGCTCGCAAACATGGTCATAGTCCGAAAGGCTAATGGCAAGGTTCGTGTTTGTGTGGACTTCCGAGATTTGAATAAAGCTTATCCAAAGGATGACTTTCCACTACCCAACATCGACATGCTAGTCGACTCTACTGCTGCCTACGAGGTTCGTTTATTTGTGGATGGTTTTGCTGGGTACAATCAGATTCTCATGGCCGAGGAGGATCAACACAAAACTGCTTTCACAACACCGTGGGGCACCTTTTGCTACACAGTTATGCCGTTTGGGTTAAGGAACGCTGGGGCTACTTATCAAAGGGCTGTTACAGACTTGTTCCATGACATGATTCACAAAGAGATCGAGGTCTACGTGGACGACATGATCATCCACTCAAAGGGGACCGACGGTCAACATTTGATCGATCTCCATAAATTCTTTGAAAGGCTTCGTCAATACAAGATGAGGCTCAATCCCGCAAAGTGCACGTTCGGGGTCATCAGAGGCAAAGTTCTTGGCTACATGGTCACAGAAAGGGGTATTGAAGTGGATCCCTCAACAATCAAGGCAATCATTGACATGCCTCCTCCCAAGACACAGAAATAAATCAAAGGTTTCATGGGCAGACTTCAGTACATCATTCGATTTGTGCACCAGCTTACTTCCATGTGTGAGCCAATATTCGAACTACTCAAGAAGAATGTGGCTCTAGAATGGACCGATGCTTGCCAAGAAGCCTTCGAGCCAATCATTTAGAGATGTCTTGACAATTTTGAGGAGAAGGCCTAATCATTAGTGCGCTCTTCGGATTTCTTCATGAGTGATATCTACGGATGATGGATACGGTCTTCAAGTTAGGAGTCTCATTTTTTCTTCATTTGGATTTGATCTTCGTTGTAGGAGGAAATAAGAGGCCCCCTTTTTTACTTCATTATATGTGGTTGAAACTCCTTCTTTGTGGGGTTATGAAAGCTTGAGAGTTTTTTTTTTTTTTTGACTCTCAAAGATTAAATTGAGTAGCCTCACTTTTCTTTGGGAATGATAACGCCTTTGACTTTCTTCCATTGTGGTCCTTCGACTTTTGCCATGAGCGCGGTGATAGTAATGTGTAGCCCCTAGGCCTTCTTCTCAAAACTCGTTTAGACATTTCTATTATCAATTGCAAGGTTTTAGATTAATGACATTTATTGTTTGCGGATCCATTTCATGAATTAGAGAGAAATTCAAAAGGTAGAACGACCTTAGAGAAGTGTATAGGAAATGGAAATGACTTTTATTAATAACTAGAATTTAAAACAGACTCGATAGTTTAGTTGACACACACTAGAGAAGGAGGGAGATGGACTAGAATGACAGAACGACTCTTCGAGTTCATACTAGTAAATTAAAACCTATTCTATTTCTAAGGAGAAAGGGAGAGGATAGTTGTAGCCCCAAAGTGGTAAGGCTTTGTCTTCTTCAACATGGTTTGTTAGGAAGCGGGTTGGTGGTGACATTTGGCGCTTCAAGTTCCTTGTTGTCAATGAGATCTTGGATCACATCCTTCAAGTGGTGACAAGAGTTGGTGTCGTGGCCGGTAGCTCTATGGAACTTGCAGTAGAGATGATGAGCATGATTAGGAGGGAGTTCCCTTGGTATAGTAGGGGGATTTCTTGGTGTGATCTTTCCGGCTTCCACTAGTATGTCGAAGAGTTCACCTTGAGTGATCCCTTCTAGCTTGTCATAGTGTCTTTCCTTCTTCTCTCTTTTGGGAGGGGGAACAACGGAGTAGTTGCCTTTTCCTTGTTTGTTGAAAGCTATAGCATTTATGGAGGCTTATTTGTTGGACGCACCTTTGTGTTCGTAGCGATAACTACTACTCTTTTTTTTGGACTTCAGGAGGTCATCGATCCTCATTCCGGATTCGTGGAGCTCATTGAAGCTTGGAAAGTAATTACCGGTAAGTTTATCTTGAAATTCCTCACGGAGGCATTGGAGGAAGATGTGGATTTGTTCTTTAAGACTAGGTCTTTCAATAATTTCTGTGAGCTTGAGCCTCCACCTTCTAGCAAATTCAACAAAAGACTCGTTTGGGTATTGTTTGGTTTGCTCAAGATCCCTCCTAGTAGGGCGGTATATAGAGTTGTCTTCAAACTGCCTTTAGAACACTCGACATGCTTCTGACCAATCAAGCCTAGTGGATATCGAAAGTGACATGTACCAATCTCTTGCGGCACCCTCTAAAGTTTGAGGAAAACTTTGGGCTAAAATGTTATCATCAACACCCATTGGTAACATGGCCCAAGTATAGGTTTCAACATGAGCTCTGGGACAAGTGGTGCCATTGAACTTTGCCATATCGGGAGTCTTATACTTGCGTGGAACCTTGGTGATGGATTGTCGAAGAGAATCCGGATCGAAAGGAGTGAACGATCCCTTAGGAGTGTCAAGTGAGGCAAGCTTCTTTTCAAGGTAATTCATGGTCACAGGAGCATCAACCTTTTTGTTGTCACCACTACCTTATTTTTTGACTTGGTAGTCTTAGATACATGTTCTTCGTCATCGGATGAGGAAGAGGAGGAAGAAGAGTCAGACTCATAGGACTGATAGTGCTTCTTTTTAGACCTCTTATCCGTCTTTTTAGAGGATGCCTCGTCTTCGAAGAAGGCCGGGGATTCATAATCCTTCTTCTTTTGTTTCTTAGCTTCCTTGACTTTCAATGCACGGAGCTCGGCAATTAAGGCATCTATGTGAGCTTGCTTCTCATCTAGTATCTTGGTGGCTTTCAAGATTTCAGCTTTGGCCTCATTGAGAGCATCGACATTGGTGTCGTTACTTCCAGTCATGGTGTCGGGCGAGTTTGGAACGATCTAGTTGCTATTCGGACGGACCTAATGGTATAGAGATGGATTAAACCCAGATTAAGGTCCCAACAATTCGGCTTTATGAGGTGAATAGGCTTAAGAGTGAGTGGAGGTTGACCGAATAAGCACAGCACAGAAACTGACACGAACAGAATAAGATGCCTCGTACGAGACAAGGGATGTCTCATACGAGACATCTAGCACAGAACAGATAATTCAGTTTTTAAATCCTAATGGTCGGATGGAATTTAATCCATTTTGAGAAGTTACTACCTAGTTTATCCTGGAACAGTGGATTCTGTCACCCTAGAATATGAGCCCCTTGTTTTTCACCTGTATTGAACTCTCCCAAACGGACAATTTGGGCAAAGGTCCCATATTCTCATCGGAATCCACCATTCGATTAAGCCAAACCTAAGTGATTTCGTAATTGTTTTGCACTTTGTTAAACAACGCCTTAATGTAATCAAACCTTGTGAATTTTAAGGGACAACCGAAAGGGACTTGTTGAACGGTGCGGTTGAAACTAAGACAAATGGCATCCACAATCCCGCACAGAATAATGAAAGTAGGAAAACACAAGCTCGGATACCCGTAGAGAGGTTCTCCATTCTTTCAAAATCCTTTGTTCAGCATTTTTACTGAAGGGACATTCGTCATATTCACAAGGGAGGATTATAGATTGTAGAAAAGCGTTATCTTGGGCAAAGATTAAAACAACCCTAAGAATCGAACCGACCGGTCTCAAGGAGTGTCTTATTGACTAGTATGTATGCATGAGGTTGATGCAGGGCTTACGGCTCAGGCTCCCCATGAACACAGTCTAGGAGCGTGTCACGGAGTGGGTACACCATCTTTGGAGAGACCGGCGAGTGCCCCCCTTTTATATAAGAGAGGTGTGCTGACCGACACCCGTCCTCCGATTGGGACCCGGGTTAAAGGGTATGTAGTGCAATTAATCTACATGTGTGCACGTGTGTGAGATTCAAGTTCTAGGTGTCAAGGGAAAAATAGAGATTTTTTTTTGAAAGCAAGTAAAAGATTTTGACCGGACCAAAGTGGTTGCCTACGTTTCTCTCGATCTTCAGAAAAGAAAGGGAGACTCAGGTCAACGTAGTTCGAGTTTGAAAAGATTTTGGAGAGGAGAAGGAGCACATAAGCACGTAGGAGCACATAGAAGAGAGGGATAGAAGTACTCACAGTGCTTGCATTATTACCCATTAATGGGTGCAAATTAAACTAGGGGATGAGTAAAGTAGTCACCCCTAATTTATGCATTTATTTTACTCCACTGCAAAAGATGTTAGCGCAAAAACAAAACATGTATATGACATAAATCAATTTTTTTGCACATATGGGGACGGAGTAAAAACAAGCAAAGAAAAGTTTTTTTTTTTTAAGTCCAGGGACTGATCTGGAATTTCTGAAAATCTGGGACCAGAATGTAATTTTTGAAGTTTCAGTGACCAATCTGTAAATTTTTTGAAAAACATATTTTTTTTAATCGGTCCCAGTTTTTTTTGTTTTTTGTTTTTTTAAATGGCCTAATCATTACCTAATGATTATCCAATGATTGCACCTTATATTTTCCAAATCAAATTGTGTTTGGCGGCTAGAAAAGGGAATGCCTCGTACGAGGCATCCGATGCCTCGTACGAGTCATCCCTTCCGAAGCCCAGATTCAAAACAGAGCAGTTTTAAAACAGAACAGTCAGAAAATTTGCAGAAAAATTCAAAAAAATCCAAAGTTTTGTAGAAAATTAAAACGATTAAAAACACCTAATTTGTACGCAAGTCTAACCCACTTAATTCGTCCCCAGCAGAGTCGCCACTGTTTGCACCCGAGAAGATACCCGCTCGCCTTTTTGATTTGAGAGTCGCCACCATGTTGTTGTCGGAACACGGACCGTGAGATTCTTGAGTTCGGGGGTTAAGTTTTGGATTAGGAAGGTCAAGGAGCACCCAATCCACCCGATCTAGGATCGGTCTTGCTTAGGTGTTTTTAATCAAAAAGTAAATAAACAATTAAAGCAAATAAAGCCAATAATTAATTTCTTAATAATTGGAATGTCGGATCATGTGCTTCGAGACCATCTCCATGGATTGGAGAGGCTCTAGGCTGATCCTTTTGATGGGATTACACTACTCTAAAACAAAGAATGAGATGAGAAGTAGAGATTAAAAGCGTAGGAGTTTACCTAAAGCGTTCTTGAGATTCCAATTGATGGTCTTGACTAAGGCCTTGATGATCCAAGAGTTTTGTGATGACTTTGGCTAGAAAATATGAGTTTTTGGTGGTGTTTTGGTGTGAGGGAGGAGTAAAAACGGGATTAGAGAGAGAAGGACTGATTAGAGGTTGATTTGGAGGTGATTAGTGATTAAATGGCGATTAGGGAATACAAGGGTAAGAACCCTTGTATTTATGGGTTTAGGAGACTTGGGGAGCAAGTAGAGAGGTTGAATTAGGTAAGGAGATCAATAGGAAACCTCCAGGAAGTCTCCTAATTGATATCACCCGGATTAGAAGAGATTTGGCCAAGAAAGAGATCGAAACGGAGGAGGAAACTGATTAAACCCGCAGACAGGGGAGATGTCTCGTACGAGACATCCAATGTCTCGTACGAGGCATCCAGTACAGAAGTACTGTTTTGCCCTTGTCTATAGTTCTGTTGTTCAGTTTAGCCCCTGACTAACGGAGTCAGTTAGAAACTTAACTAAACATGACAAAACTAACGAGTTTTCATCCAATCACAAAGGCGAGACACGAGGGTAGTGTAATCATAAATGTGAATTCAAAATGGGGTGTCTACAGAGCCCCTCGGCGACGATACTTATGGAAGAAGTTGCGTCGTCAATAGAAAAGACACCATTTAGAACTTTGGGTATGGTCGTGCTATAAAGATGCCTACGTATCCTCCGGAAAAGAATCAGACCAAACGTAGTTCGACTTCGAAAACATGAAAAAACGGTGGTCTTAGCTATTTTGGAAATCATTTTGAAAGCAATATTGCGGTAAGTAAAGTTTAGAGTTTAGAGAGTAACCCATACTGAGGAATCAATGTCCTTGACCCAATTCTGAATATGCCCTCTATTGTTGATGGAGCGTCGCGGTTGTTGGTGCAGACTGTGTTGCAGACTGTGTTGAAGTTGTTGGGGAATATCCTCAATCAATGCTTTACATTGAGAGTACTGGATATTATCCTCTTTCAATAGTTGATTGAAAGTACTGGATCCCTGGATGTTCTCTTTCAATGGCTTATCGAAAGTACTAAACATGTCCTCTTCCAATTCCTCATTGAAAGTACTGGACGGTTTTGATGTAGATGTAGACTTCTGAATGTCCTTGTCAATGGTTGATTGAACGTACTGGACATTATCCTCTTCCAATGCTCCTTCATTTGGATGCAGAAACTCTGAATTTGATGTTGATTTGTAGACTTCTGAATGTCCTCGTCAATGGTTGATTGAACGTACTGGACATTATCCTCTTCTAATGCTCCTTCATTGAAAGTCCTGGATGCAGAAACTCTGAATTTGATGTTGATTTGTAGACTTCTGAATGTCCTCGTCAATGGTTGATCAAACGTACTGGACATTATCCTCTTCCAATGCTCTATATTGAAAGTCCTGGATGCAGAAACTCTGAATTTGATATTGATTTGTAGACTTCTGAATGTCCTCGTCAATGGTTGATTGAACGTACTGGACATTATCCTCTTCCAATGCTCCTTCATTGAAAGTCCTGGATGCAGAAAATCTGAATTTGTTGTTGATTCGTAGACTTCTGAATGTCCTCGTCAATGGTTGATCGAACGTACTGGACATTATCCTCTTCCAATGCTCTACATTGAAAGTCCTGGATGCAGAGAATTTGTGTCGTAGACTTGCTGTGGGGATTGTCTGATCGGATGCTGTCTGAATTTTCTGTTGAGCATGGATTGGTTCTTGTACCTGTTAATACAACAGGTAGAACCTCTTCTAGCAAGCACTTTAGCTTTGATTTTAGTTTGTAATTGGACTCATGTGGCGGTGACAAATTTATGTGCATGCTCGGTCGGTCAACCTTAGTGTAAGTAGTGTGAATAGCATGGATTCGTGATGGGATGTTTATTGGTGATGAACTGTATGTGTTGATTCGTGTGTGTGTGCGGGGACCTGTTTTGACAAGTTGGGACCTAATCAGGTTTTCTGCAAAGATGATGCTACGGAATTCCTTCGATGGTTATCTCGTGTGAGACTCATTTGCCTTGTGCAAGATGATCAGTCCAGATCGTTCCTTTAGTCATGTTGTGTCAAGGGAGACAACTATTTGTCCGGCAACCAATGATATTTATCAATGTCCAAGCTCTAAGTAGGCCGAGCGTACCTTGTTGACAACTCTAGAGTTCCATGTCCGAAAGTTTCCGGTGAAGGTGATGAGAAACACAATCTATTCCCCCAAGTTTATCTCATGCTTTGGTCTAAGTCAAGCCCCAAGAATCTTGTATGTCGTAGATGACTTCGTGAACAGGCTTATGAGGCTGTTTTGACTTGAAAAAGAGTGCTCTCCCGCTTGATTGATTTAAGGAAAGAGGAAGGTTGAAGAAGAAATGATTTGAAGAATGTTCTCCCTATTTTTTATTTATTTTTTATTTTTTTTTGTGACGCACCCTGATTTTTGCCTAGACCGCCCTTTCGGGTTTTCAATCTAGCGGGTATCTCTTTTGCGTCTCTTTTCATTTTTTTTTGACAGAGTATGTACTCGAAGATGACTCAGAGAGGAGAGTAATTTTGTCTCTTATTGGGGGAGAGACATGCAAGATTTTTGGGTTTGAATGTACTAGGCATTTTAGCTATCGACTTGGATTTTGGGAAGTGTATTCCAAGTATCGACTCAGTGAGGATAACGCACTTTGTAATGAGAGTTAGAGGCGAAGAGGATAGCCCCTAGTGCGGATTTACTTTGACGAGTTCGCATATCTTGAACAGGAATTGGAAGGGGACGGAAAGAATAAAAAGCCCCTAGCCTTGATGCTTGGATTCCAAAGAGAAGTGTATGAGAGAGGAAGCCCCTAGACTCAATAGTGAACGCTACTTGGCTCAAAGTACTAGAAAGATAGTTCTACCTTTAATGGACCCTAGTATTTATTTTTGATGTCTTAATTGTTTGTTCAATTATTTTTGCAAGTGAATCATCTAGAGATGTCTTGACAATTTTGAGGAGAAGGCCTAATCATTAGTGCGCTCTTCGGATTTCTTCACGAGTGATATCTACGGATGATGGATACGGTCTTCAAGTTAGGAGTCTCATTTTTCTTCATTTGGATTTGATCTTCGTTGTAGGAGGAAATAAGAGCCCCCTTTTTGACTTCATTATGTGTGGTTGAAACTCCTTCTTTGTGGGGTTATGAAAGCTTGAGAGTTTTTTTTTTTTTTTTTTTTTTTTTTTTTGACTCTCAAACCTTAAATTTAGTAGCCCCACTTTTCTTTGGGAATGATAACGCCTTTGACTTTCTTCCATTGTGGTCCTTCGACTTCTGCCATGAGCGCGGTGATAGTAATGTGTATCCCCTAGGTCTTCTTCTCAAAACTCGTTTAGACATTTCTATTATCAATTGCAAGGTTTTAGATTAATGACATTTATTGTTTGCGGATCCATTTCATGAATTAGAGAGAAATTCAAAAGGTAGAACGACCTTAGAGAAGTGTATAGGAAATGGAAATGACTTTTATTAATAACTAGAATTTAAAACAGACTCGATAGTTTAGTTGACATAAACTAGAGAAGGAGGGAGATGGACTAGAATGACAGAACGACTCTTCGAGTTCATACTAGTAAATTAAAACCTATTCTATTTCTAAGGAGAAAGGGAGAGGATAGTTGTAGCCCCAAAGTGGTAAGGCTTTGTCTTCTTCAACATGGTTTGTTAGGAAGCGGGTTGGTGATGACATTTGGCGCTTCAAGTTCCTTGTTGTCAATGAGATCTTGGATCACATCCTTCAAGTGGTGACAAGAGTTGGTGCCGTGGCCGGAAGCTCTATGGAACTTGCAGTAGAGATGATGAGCATGATTAGGAGGGAGTTCCCTTGGTATAGTAGGAGGATTTCTTGGTGTAATCTTTCCGGCTTCCACTAGTATGTCGAAGTGTTCACCTTGAGTGATCCCTTCTAGCTTGTCATAGTGTCTTTCCTTCTTCTCTCTTTTGGGAGGGGGAACGGCGGAGTAGTTACCTTTTCCTTGTTTGTTGAAAGCTATAGCATTTATGGAGGCTTATTTGTTGGACACACCTTTGTGTTCGTAGCGATAACTACTACTCTTTCTTTTGGACTTGAGGAGGTCATCGATCCTCATTCCGGATTCGTGGAGCTCATTGAAGCTAGGAAAGTAATTACCGGTAAGTTTATCTTGAAATTCCTCATGGAGGCATTGGAGGAAGATGTGGATTTGTTCTTTAAGACTAGGTCTTTCAACAATTTCTGTGAGCTTGAGCCTCCACCTTCTAGCAAATTCAACAAAAGACTCGTTTGGGTATTGTTTGGTTTGCTCAAGATCCCTCCTAGTAGGGCGGTATATAGAGTTGTCTTCAAACTGCCTTTAGAACACTCGACATGCTTCTGACCAATCAAGCCTAGTGGATATCAGAAGTGACATGTACCAATCTCTTGCGGCACCCTCTAAAGTTTGAGGAAAACTTTGGGCTAAAATGTTATCATCAACACCCATTGGTAACATGGCCCAAGTATAGGTTTCAACATGAGCTCTGGGACAAGTGGTGCCATTGAACTTTGACATATCGGGAGTCTTATACTTGCGTGGAACCTTGGTGATGGATTGTCGAAGAGAATCCGGATCGAAAGGAGTGAACGATCCCTTTGGAGTGTCAAGTGGGGCAAGCTTCTTTTCAAGGTAATTCATGGTCACAGGAGCATCAACCTTTTTGTTGTCACCACTACCTTCTTTCTTTGACTTGGTAGTCTTAGAGACATGTTCTTCGTCATCGGATGAGGAAGAGGAGGAAGAAGAGTCAGACTCATAGGACTGATAGTGCTTCTTTTTAGACCTCTTATCCTTCTTTCTAGAGGATGCCTCGTCTTCGAAGGAGGCGGGGGATTCATAATCCTTCTTCTTTTGTTTCTTAGCTTCCTTGACTTTCAATGCACGGAGCTCGGCAATTAAGGCATCTATGTGAGCTTGCTTCTCATCTAGTATCTTGGTGGCTTTCAAGATTTCAGCTTTGGCCTCATTGAGAGCATCGGCATTGGTGTCGTTACTTCCAGTCATGGTGTCGGGCGATTTTGGAACGATCTAGTTGCGATTCGGACGGACCTAATGGTATAGAGATGGATTAAACCCAGATTAAGGTCCCAACAATTCGTCTTTATGAGGTGAACAGGCTTAAGAGTGAGTGGAGGTTGACCGAATAAGCACAGCACAAAAATTGACACAGACAGAAGAAGATGCCTCGTACGAGACAAGGGATGTCTCATACGAGACATCTAGCACAGAACAGATAATTCAGTTTTTAAATCCTAATGGTCGGATGGAATTTAATCCATTTTGAGAAGTTACTACCTAGTTTATCCTGGAATAGTGGATTCTGTCACCCTAGAATATGAGCCCATTGTTTTTCACCTGTATTGCACTCTCCCAAACGGACAATTTGGGCAAACGTCCCATATTCTCATCGGAATCCACCATTCGATTAAGCCAAACCTAAGTGATTTCGTAATTGTTTTGCACTTTGTTAAACAACGCCTTAATGTAATCAAACCTTGTGAATTTTAAGGGACAACCGAAAGGGACTTGTTGAACGGTGCGGTTGAAACTAAGACAAATGGCATCCACAATCCCGCACAGAATAATGAAAGTAGGAAAACACAAGCTCGGATACCCGTAGAGAGGTTCTCCATTCTTTCAAAATCCTTTGTTCAACATTTTTACTGAAGGGACATTCGTCATATTCCCAAGGGAGGATTATAGATTGTAGAAAAGCGTTATCTTGGGCAAAGATTAAAACAACCATAAGAATCGAACCGACCGGTCTCAAGGAGTGTCCTATTGACTAGTATGTATGCATGAGGTTGATGCAGGGCTTACGGCTCAGGCTCCCCATGAACACAGTCTAGGAGCGTGTCACGGAGTGGGTACACCATCTTTGGAGAGACCGGCGAGTGCCCCCCTTTTATATAAGAGAGGTGTGCTGACCGACATCCGTCCTCCGATTGGGACCCGGGTTAAAGGGTATGTAGTGCAATTAATCTACATGTGTGCACGTGTGTGAGAGTCAAGTTCTAGGTGTCAAGAGAAAAATAGAGATTTTTTTTTTTGAAAGCAAGTAAAAGATTTTGACCGGACCAAAGTGGTTGCCTACGTTTCTCTCGATCTTCAGAAAAAGAAAGGGAGACTCAGGTCAACGTAGTTCGAGTTTGAAAAGATTTTGGAGAGGAGAAGGAGCACATAAGCACGTTGGAGCACATAGAAGAGAGGGATAGAAGTACTCACAGTGCTTTCATTATTACCCATTAATGGGTGCAAAATAAACTAGAAGATGAGTAAAGTAGTCACCCCTAATTTATGCATTTATTTTACTCCGCTGCAAAAGATGTTAGCGCAAAAACAAAACATGTATATGACATAAATCAATTTTTTTTGCACATATGGGGACGGAGTAAAAACAACCAAAGAAAAGTGTTTTTTTTTTTTTTTTAAGTCCAGGGACTGATCTGGAATTTTTGAAAATCTGGGACCAGAATGTAATTTTTGAAGTTTCAGTGACCAATCTGTAAATTTTTTGAAAAACATATTTTTTTTAATCGGTCCCAGTTTTTTTTGTTTTTTGTTTTTTTAAATGGCCTAATCATTACCTAATGATTATCCAATGATTGCACCTTATATTTTCCAAATCAAATTGTGTTTGGCGGCTAGAAAAGGGAATGCCTCGTACGAGGCCTCCGATGTCTCGTACGAGTCATCCCTTCCGAAGCCCAGATTCAAAACAGAGCAGTTTTAAAACAGAACAGTCCGAAAATTTGCAAAAAAAATCCAAAGTTTTGTAGAAAATTAAAACGATTAAAACACCTAATTTGTACGCAAGTCTAACCCACTTAATTCGTCCCCAGCAGAGTCGCCACTGTTTGCACCCGAGAAGATACCCGCTCGCCTTTTTGATTTGAGAGTCGCCACCTTGCTGTTGTCGGAACACGGACCGTGAAATTCTTGAGTTCGGGGGTTAAGTTATGGATTTGGAAGGTCAAGGAGCACCCAATCCACCCGATCTAGGATCGGTCTTGCTTAGGTGTTTTTAATCAAAAAGTAAATAAACAATTAAAGCAAATAAAGCCAATAATTAATTTCTTAATAATTGGAATGTCGGATCATGTGCTTCGAGACCATCTCCATGGATTGGAGAGGCTCTAGGCTGATCCTTTTGATGGGATTACACTAATCTAAAACAAAGAATGAGATGAGAAGTAGAGATTAAAAGCGTAGGAGTTTACCTAAAGCGTTCTTGAGATTCCAATTGATGGCCTTGACTAAGGCCTTGATGATCCAAGAGTTTTGTGATGACTTTGGCTAGAAAATATGAGTTTTTGGTGGTGTTTTGGTGTGAGGGAGGAGTAATAACGGGATTAGAGAGAGAAGGACTGATTAGAGGTTGATTTGGAGGTGATTAGTGATTAAATGGCGATTAGGGAATACAAGGGTAAGAACCCTTGTATTTATGGGTTAGGAGACTTGGGGAGCAAGTAGAGAGGTTGAATTAGGTAAGGAGATCAATAGGAAACCTCCAGGAAGTCTCCTAATTGATATCACCCGGATTAGAAGAGATTTGGCCAAGAAAGAGATTGAAACGGAGGAGGAAACTGATTAAACCCGCAGACAAGGGAGATGTCTCGTACGAGACATCCAATGTCTCGTACAAGGCATCCAGTACAGAAGTACTGTTTTGCCCTTGTTTATAGTTCTGTTGTTCAGTTTAGCCCCTGACTAACGGAGTCAGTTAGAAACTTAACGAAACATGACAAAACTAATGAGTTTTAATCCAATCACAAAGGTGAGACACGAGAGTAGTGTAATCATAAATGTGAGTTCAAAATGGGGTGTCTACAGCTATGCTAGCACAAGAGCAGCGAGACTCCACAAAAGAGAATGCCATTTACTTTGTCAGTCGCCGATTTCAAGGAGGCGAAAAAAACTACTATGTCTTAGAGAAGTCATGTGCATCATTAGTTTGGGTCACTCAAAAGCTCAAACATTACATGGAAGCCTTTCCGATCAAGCTAGTAGCAAAAGTGGACCCGCTCCGCTACATCTTCGAGAAGCCTTTCATGTCAACAAAGATAGCCAAATGGTACTTCATGCTCGCCGGTTATGACATCACTTACGTCACACTCAAATCCATCAGGGGAAAGTGTTCAGTGATCAGCTTGCTAAATTTCCGTGTGACGAAGTGAAGGGGGAGGACTTACAGTTTCCCGATGAGCACTTGGTTTGCACTACAACCGAGGGAAATAAGTGGCAACTCTTTTTCGATGGCGCTGCCAATAAACATGGTTATGGGATAGGAATGTTGCTTATCGATCCAAAGGACATCTACACTCTAATTGCCATCCGTCTTGAATTCGAAGTTACCAACAACATTACCTAGTATGAGGCATGCATAGCGGGGCTAGAAGCAGCTCTAGAAAGAAATGTCACATAACTAGAAGTATTCGGTGACTCCCTGCTCCTTATCAATCAAACATCGGGTAAATGGCGAATCCAAGACCCGACCCTCCAACAGTATGGTCAACACCTCGAGGAATTGATCGAACAGTTCCAAGACATCACGTTCACTTATTTGCCAAGGGACAAGAACCGCTTTGCCGATGCTTTGGCTATTATAGCCTCACTGGTTGAGATGCCCAAAGGAAAAATGGTGAAACCCTTCAAAATTTCAAGAAGGACCAGTCCGGCATACTGCATGAACATTGAGATCAATGAAGTCCAAGATAACCCCCCGTGGTATACTGACATCATGAATTTTCTCAACAACGGCACCTTTCCCGAGAACAGCAATGGGAAAACCCGAATAGCACTACAAAAGCTAGCCGCTAGATATGTGTTGATTGGAAACCGAGTCTACAAGAGACATCATCAAGGGATCAATCTTTTATGTGAAAACGATTCCGAAGCTCAAGAAATCATGCACGAAGTCCATGAGGGCGAGTGTGGACCCCACATAAATGGGATTATGTTAGCCAAGAAGATACTCCGTATTGGCTACTATTGGACTACAATGGAAAAAGACTGCATCGAGAAAGTCAAGAAATGCGCCAAGTGCCAGTTCCATGCTAATCTACAACATGCTCCGCCTTCACAACTGTAAAACATGACCACACCTTGGCCATTCTCTTGTTGGGGCATAGATATCATCGGCAAAGTCCATCCTACGGGGAGAAATAGACAGTCATTCATCCTTGTGGCCGTGGACTATTTCACAAAATGGGTCGAAGCACAAGCTTACCGAGTTCTCAACGCTAAGAAAGTGGCCGAATTCGTGAAGAACGACATTATTTGCCGATATGGTATCCCCCATGAGATCATCTCCGATAATGGCTCTCACTTCGAGAAAGAAATGGATGCACTTTTGGTTAACTACAAAATTACCAAGCACAAATCATCCCCGTACCACCCCCAAGCCAATGGAGCGGTCGAAGCAGCAAATAAGACAATCGAAGTCATCATACGGAAAATGGATTCAACGGGAAGGGATTGGCCCGAGAAATTACCGCTAGCATTATGGGGCTACCGCACATCAATACGGTCAGCAACGGGAGAAACTCCTTACTCATTGGTTTATGGCTCTGAAACCGTACTCCCGGTCGAACTCGAGGTTCCTTCTCTACGGGTCTTACTCGAGAACCAAGTCAACGAGGTTTATTGGATGCAAAGTCGATATGAGCAACTAGCCCTACTCGATGAAAAGAGATTAAGAGCATTCGAGCGCACAAGGGCTTACCAACAAAGAATGGCAAGAGCTTTCAACCAAAAGGTGAAACCTCGAAACATCAAAGTGGGAGATTTGGTCCTAAGACAACATCCTCCTAATGCCATGAATCCCCTTGGGAAATGGGGACCTCGATGGATCGGTCCTTACGTGGTTAAAAGGATACTAAGCGGTAGTGCAGTCCGACTCATAGACTTGGATGACGATCAATTGCCAAATGAGGTCAACCTCGACAAGCTCAAAAAGTTCTACGCTTAACAAATAAAGACCATTAAAAAAAACTCTCGCTAGGTTGAAAACCCGCAAGGGCGGCCTAGGCAAAAATTAGAGCACGTGCAAAAAAGAAGCCCGCTAGATTGAAAACCTGAAAGGGCGGTCTAGGCAAAAAACAGGCTGCACACACACAAAAAAATGGTCTTCATTTGTTTGAACTACAGAGACCTGAGCCTCTCTACGAGAGGAACGTAGGCAACCTTCGGGTGCGGTCTAAAACATAAATTTTTACCCAATCATGTCATAACAAAATGCAATTTTTATTCATCTCTTGAATTATTTTAACCATTACAACGGACGATGTTGAGCAATAAAAGACATAAAACATTAAATCCTAAACAAGTGGTCTACTTAATTGAAATCTTGGGGTACTAGGAAAAATCTAATTTTCTCTTAGCTTTCGAAGGGCCACCGAGCGGCTCTCAATCCTACTCTTCTTGGGAGGTCTAGAAACACTAAGGCGGACTGAAATCTTCTGAGCAGAAACACGCCTCCGAGTGTAAAAGTTATCCAAATGACTGCCAAAAGGGTCAGCCAAAATGTTGCAAGAATCAGCAGCAACCTCCCTATATCTCAAAGCACTGCTGGGTTCAGAGTCCTTTCCTAGCAACTCAGCGCGAAGCACGTCAACTCAAGTGATGCCGCGATAAAGGGTGCCAAACAGATAGTCCAAATAACTCTCGGGAAGAAAGATACTACCCCGGTAAATAGGGGCAGAAGCCCACCGATGGCGGTCATCTCCCCAAGCTGACTGAAGCTCCGCTGAAAAGTCCAGACCCATATACGAGACTGGTCGAAACACCCCACTCCTAGGGAAAGGAATAATCTGTTGGCGACCGAACTGCCTCAAAACCCGCTCCGGATGGTAAAATGAAGAGTCTCTCAAGCCGGGTAAGACCACATGCTCAAAGCCCGAGGTCCACTCCACAAAAGGACGAAGACCCCAAGAGGGAGGGCACCACTCAATGTCGGCCGACGCCCGAGAAGCAAAGATTTTTTTCCAACTATCCTCGGTTAAGTCTCGGATCAACAATTTTCTCCTATGAACAGCAAAAGGAGACAGATCGCCATCCAAAAAATAAATCCTAAAATGCTCTCGAAGCTATATAGTCAATAGCATGGGACTTCCCCGACGCATCTCACCCGTTCGATGCAGCTCATCCAAGCCATGCAAAGTTTCCCCCCACTATGAGAGGAATTATGCTAAACTGTTGCTCCTTAGCCTGCAAGATTACCTCAGCCAACTGTGCATCCACTGTCATGAAGGGTGTAACAAAAAGAGCCTCGCTGAAAAGGCAACTGCCATGGCATTCCTCTTGAAGGACTGAACCGTCGGGTCCTCCGAATGCAAGCTGAAGAACATTGGCAACTCGGTTATATCTACCACGGTACCATGCAACATCTTCCTCACATCTCCGATGAGAAGGTTCAATAAGTCAGACCAAGAATCAATGACGCCACGATGGTATTTAGGGACAGCAATGTGACCCACCAACGGCATCCCGAGAAGGGCACCAAAATCATCAACAGTCGGTACCATTTCATTTGCCAAAAAGTTGAAAGTGTGACTGTCACAATCCCAAAAGACGGCAGCAGCCTTCAAAAAGTCCCAATCCGGCTTTAAGGTCCGAAGCGTGAAGAGTATTCGGAACCCAAGAACCTTGGCATCAAGAACAAAAGAATTGGAAGCCTTGAAAGATGTTGATTACAAACAAAATTGAACAAAGAAAAAATGTTCAAGAATGGCAGAAAATAGCTGTTGGGAGAATAGCCTCGAACAGAGGCTAATATTATAGCTGTTGGGGATCTTTTGGCCAGCAAATGTCAAACCCCGGATATCGCTTCCCAGAAGCGCGCGCCCCCCGACACTCCCATGACCGGCGCGCGCGTCCCACGTCCACTAGCCAAAGCGCCCGCTTCCTGTCTCAGAAATGCTTCAACTGGCCCTTGTCAAAAGAGGAAATTATGCAGGAAAAAAAGTCTTGACACTCCCCAAAGTCAACAAGACTAGAGTTCTTCATCAAAGCCACAACAATCTCTGCCCTCCGAGACACATTTGGGCACACAATAATTTGGTCCTCCCTTAAGGCATGTCTAAATTAAAGTAAGATAGAAACTTCCACTAAAAAAGCAGGTTGGTCTCTCTTTCTCTTACAAAAGTCAAAGTCAATCTCGACATTTTCATCGCTAAAGGGAAAACATTCTTTCGGTCCGCAGTCAACTGTGCCCGCACCCCGCAAAAGTCAACTGCAACTCCAAGTAGCATACAACTTCAAAACATCAATTTGGTCCGCGGTGAACCATCGGAATAACCACTTATTTATCAAGCAAAGTCTACAAATTCACTTTCATCTCAAGTCCCCTATACGGACTCTAGATCAGTAGACGGATTCTCGGATCCCGCTAGTCCCTTAACGGACTTCAACTCGGCAGACGGGTCCCCTAACGGATTCAGCCAAGTCCCCTAATGGACTTCAACTCGGCAGACGGGTCCCCTAACGGATTCATCCAAGTCCCCTAACGGACTTCAACTCGGCAGACGGGTCCCCTAACGGATTCAGCCAAGTCCCCTAACGGACTTCAACTCAGCAGACGGGTCCCCTAACGGATTCAACAAAGTCCCCTAATGGACTTCAACTCGGCAGATGAGTCCCCTAACGGATTCAGCCAAGTCCCCTAACGGACTTCAACTCGGCAGACGGGTCCCCTAACAGATTCAGCCAAGTCCCCTATACGGACTATAAACATTGGCCACGGTGGGCCGATTTCTATCACCGCACCCCTTCTATCAGCAAAGGTCGCTCACACAGGGAGCGCACCTCTATCTCGTGTAATTTCAAGATTCTTATTTTCATCGAGTCTTTGCTTTTTTCTTGGTGATGTTCTCGGCGGATGTTTTGTTCTTTCGTCGACGCGTTTTGCTTCGCAATCCACGTCGCTGAGGGGCTCTGTAGACACCCCGCCTTGGACCGCTCACCCCGATTGCACATTTGGTTTTGTGTTTCTCCCTATTTTAAGTGTGTTTCGTTAGTTTCTGTTACTTCTGTTAAGTTCCTGACTGACTTCGTTAAGTCCAGGGACCAAACTGAATAACAGTGCTAACTTTCTAGTCCATTCTGTCATTTTTACCATCTCCAAGTCGCGCGCTTCTAGCCTTTGGGACCAGAGGCGTGCGCATCCCGCCACCAAGGCAGGAGGCGCGCGCACCTGGGCGTCAGTTACAGATTTCTATCCAAGAATCCTTCCCTTGCTCCTTTTAACAGGATTTGCCCGGGAAACTGATGTTGTTGACTTGGTTTTGGCACCAAAAACTCACCTTCTTCACCTATATAAACACCTCTAATTTACCTTTGAATGGAGGAAGATTTTTGATCACTAACAAAACTATACACAAAATACACTTGCAAGGCATTTCTCAAGAGTCACCCTTTGAAGTTCTTGGAAGTATAGGTAAAGATTATTCTTTCCTCTCATCTCTTATACTTCATCTCTCATCTCTTCCTGTTATTTTCAATCAAAGTGCAATCACCCAAACATTTTGGGACATGACACCAAAGGCTACTTCACTTCATTGAAGCTAGTCAAGGAGTTATCTCCCTACATTCCAAAACACCTTTCAAAACCCCCTCTTTCATCAAAGAATAAGAATAACATTTTATCATTCATGTAGATTTTGATCAAGCAAGACCAACTTTAGTTGGGCGAGATGGGTGTTTAAGTACTTCCCATCTCGTAACCTAACCCCCGAACCTCATAAACAAGAATCTCTATTTTCGTAATCAAACATAGGCTATAAACATTAGGTTTTTCTTATGTTCCTCTAAAACATAGGTGGCGCCTCTACAAATCAAAACACAAATAGACATCCTAGGATCCTTCCACCGCTCTAGCCAAGTAGTGGGCTCTCCCGGGGTATCTACAACTGTATCCAAATCATCGCCGTGGTACCGGCATTAGTAAAAATGGTCTACGACAATCCATGCCAAGTAAATATCTAGGCGGCCGTTTCTACATATCTCCACCATCCGCGAGATCCACCAACATCACCTGGTACCGCCTCTTAAGGCCGTCCAAACATACCCGCTCCTGTCATCGGTACAATCAAACCCGATCAAGCTCGTAAGTCCATCCACACTCCTATCGGCAAGCAAGGTATCATCACTCCACACTGGGATACCTGTGAACCATAACCCGGTAAGAGCCGTGAAGTCCGAAGGAGCCACCATAACCTCTCCCCAACCAAAGTGGAACGTATGTGTGGTATCCCACAAATGCTCCCGCAGTGCCATGAACAGATCGGTACTCTTGGTCAACTCTCCCTGGCCAGACAAACTCTCGATGAATAAACCCAAGCTGGTGGCCCGCACCCTGCTCTGAACAGTCTCTGATATCTCCTCTCCCACAAGCTATGCACGACGCTGCACGAGCCCCTCGACTTCAAAGGGGGCAATACAACCTGTAATCGTAAACATGTATACACAGCAAAGGTATGCGATTAACCTAGCAATATAATTTCATAAACATGTGTAAATATAAACTTTTGCATTAGGAGAATCCCCAAAATTCCTAACAAATACTATAAATATCTCACAATCGAAACCCTAGTCTACCTAGGACAAGACAAGTTAACTCAAAACAAATCCAAGACAAGTCAACTCAAAACAAATCCAAGATAAGTCAACTCCTAACAAGTCCAAAACATTTCAATAATTAGCGGACAAAAATGTAACTTCATCCAAAATAAGCTTTCTCAACGAAACACTCTAACAAAAGTTAAACAACACAAAAAGCACTTTTAACAAAGCCAACCAAATCAAAGATCGGTCAAAGATTACAACATTTTCGGACCAAAAAAATTACTTAACACAAAAATTGCGTTTTTAACAAAACCACCAAAATCAATACATTATACATACTACAGATAAATCAATCAACTTGGGTCGAAATCTACAAGTTTCATGAAAACCCCAATTTAAGGTCTTTAAGCCCTAAGCACAAAATTAATCAACCAAACCCCATAATTTTGGGTAATTTACATTCAAAACCACATACATTGGGTAATTTACAACCAAATCCTCCTTGAACCCCAAACTATGGGTAAATCACAACTAAGTCTTTGCATTCAAATACTAATTCACTTAAAACCCCAAATTTTGGGTAATTTACAATCAAAACGATCAACATGAAAGTCACTCAAACCCCGAGCTTTGAGTAATTAACAATCAAACCTTCTCGTTCGAAGTAATTAACAATCAAACCTTCTCGTTCGAAGTAATTAACAATCAAACCCTTCATTCAAAGGTAAAATCCCTCACTCAAAATGATTTACAATCAAAATCCCAAACTTTGGGAAAATTACCATCAAGTCCCTCAATCCTAAACAACTTACAATCAAGTTCATAAATTAGACAATTTACAATCAAGTCCCTACGTTTAGCATTAAACCTCAAACTTAGGTAATTGACAATTAAAATCTTTACAATCAAAGTAAAATGCAAATAAACCCCGAACTTGGGTAATTTACCATCAAAATCTTTACAATCAAAGTAAAATGCAAATAAATCCCAAAACTTGGGTGATCTACAAGATTAAAACTCTTTGCAATCTACATAAGATTCATTTAACCCCAAACTATGGGTAAAATACAACTAATTTTCTACAAAATTCACTTAACCCCAAACGTTGGGAAATTCACATCTATAAACTCAAACAATCAAAGCTCAAACCCTAGAATATAGGTAATTTCACTCAAACTTCTCAATGCTTAAAACCTAAACAAAAGGGTATCTTACCAAAGCAAATTCCAAACCAGTCCGGAAGACCGCGTAAATTACCAAGCTTAATGAAAACGGTCCAGAAGACTGCGTAAATTAACCAAATCCGGTCCGGAAGACCTCAAAAATTACCAAATCAATCTATAATGGAAGGTGGGAAACGTCCGTAAACCCCTAAATTAGGATTGAAGGCGGATTAAGGAAACCATAGTAAAATCCTTTAATAACTAAATCAATTTATAATTGGAGGTCGGAAACTCCGTAAACCCAAAAGATTATAATTGAAGGTCAGATCATCCGTAAGCCCTTCATGTTGAGAAAGTTATTTGGTCCGGAAGACCTCAAAAATCACCAAATCAATCTATAATGGAAGGTGGGAAACGTCCGTAAACCCCTAAATTACGATTGAAGGCGGATTAAGGAAACCGTAGTAAAATCCTTTAATAACCAAATCAATTTATAATCGGAGGTCAGAAACGTCCATAAACTCAAAAGATTATAATTGAAGGTCGGATCATCCGTAAGCCGTTCATGTTGAGAAAGTTATTTGGCGTAACCCGTGCGAGCTCGAGGCACCTGTGTCCCGATGTACCGTCTGTGTTCCTGTAGTTGGACCTCTAACCCCGATTGCATACATAGTATTTTTATTTAACTTATTTTTGTTAATTTTTGTTACTTCGGTTAAGTTCCTAACTGATTCCGTTAGTTTTGGACTAAACTGCATAACAGAATTAACTTTAGAGTCATTTCTGTCATTCTGTCATTTTTACCCGCGGCCGCCTCCGACACTGCCAGTGAGCCGCGTGCGCGTCTCGCCCCTAAAGCGGGACTCGCGCGCTTCCCACTTTGGCAGTAACGGATTGCACCATTTTCTCCTCCCTTTTCTTATTTACTACATCTTTTTATTGATCACAAAGAACTCTTTTTACCTCCACATTCATCCCCCCCTTATTTCATAACTCCCAAATCCCGTATTCTAGCCTTTTCTTTAAAACCAAATATTTGATCTTTATTTTATTTGATTTTCTATTTATTATTTAATTTTCTTTATTCTCTTATTGGTTAGAAAAGCTTCTTTCCCTCCTTTCTCTACCTATTTAAACCCCTCATTTCTAACTTAGAAAGGGAACCCAATTCTCTCTACACCAAAACTCTACACAAAATTCTCCCAACAATATTTCTCTACAAAAACACTACGCAAAGTGTTTCACAAGAATTTCTTTACAACAACTCCATCTTCAAGTTACAGTTTGAGGTTCTTCTTTCTTAAGGTACAACTTCCTCTTTCTTCTTCTATTTTACATGTCTTAGTCAATGTATGCAATCCCCATCAATGGGATATGACCAATATGACTACTTCACATATTGAAGTTAGTTAAGGTTATCTCCCTACTGTGAATACCCCTTTCCGATGAAGCGACGCATGGGAAGTATCTTGTGATTATTTTTATTTACAAAGGGAATATTCTTAACGACATTAAAATTATGAGAGTCGCCACGCCGTTTTAATTAAAGCCAAAGCATTGAAAAAAGCATTTTTAGTGGGTTCGGGGGTCAAATTACAACAAGAGAAGAATATTGAACGTTATCACTCCTATTGCCCGAATTGATCGGTCTTTCTATCATGATGAATGTGTTAGTAGTGTGTTAGTGATTTAGACCGGATCCGAAGATTGTCTACGTTCCTCTCAATGTGAGAAGCTCAGGTCAGCGTAGTTCGCAGAGAATTAAAATAGGCATAAGAATCGGGATCATGCATAATGAAGGGGGAATTACCTAAAGATTAGGGTTTAGAAATAGTTCCTAGATCATCCTCAGGTTGATGAACCCTAGATCATCATCGGCTATGGAATAACACATAATTATGAAGATCACAACCCTAAATATAGCATAAATAAGGTTTTAATCTATGAACACGATGAACATGCGAAGAACATATTATGAACATATGAATGAGCATGCAAAGCAAATGACGAAACTATGAATAAACATGTAAGAACATGAATATAAAAGATCTACATTAAAAATAATGCAAGAACATGAAGAAAAAGTTAGAAAACTTACCTATGTTGGCAAGAAATAAACCTTGGATCTTCTTGAGTGTTTGAATGCTAATTAGGGAGCAAAATAGTGTTTAAGAACTCCAAAATTCGTACCTAGAGCTCTCCAAAATCGGACCCTAAAACCAATGGAATGGAATGGTTTATATAGTAGGCTGATGGGAAGATCTAATGGTCAGGATCATCCAGCGCAAGGTTGGCCGCCTGGCCATGACTGCAGCCGGTGACAAGAGTGGCCGCGTGGCCAAGATCAACGCCCAGCAAGGTTGGCCGCGTGGCCAAGGTTGCAGGTTGACTTGATTCTTAAGCTAGGGTTTTTGCATGGTTTTAAGGAAACCATTTATTACCTATTTTGATAGATTTTGCCATAAATGAGATATTTCGGGAATCCGGGACAAGTCTTTGCAAGGTTTCTAATTCCTATAAAGTCCTTGTATTTTTGGGAAAGTCCTAATAAACTCATTTTCAGGTTGGGTACTAACAGTAGCCCCTCGGCGACGCTTCTTGCAAGGCAATGTGGGGTCGACGATAAAAGAAGGATCCGTCTGAAACATGAGTTTCAAAACAGATGAAAGGTAAGGGAACGGCTGAACCTTGACAGGCGACCTACGTATCCATGGGAGAATCAAGCCAAACGTAGTTCAAATCTGATGGGGAAATTGGGAATGATTGTCCTCCGTTGGGGAGCAACGTCTTTTGCTGGGGAAAATGCACCTGCTGGGGATGAGAGATGACCATGTCGGTCGGGTGGCTGAACCTTTTCAGGTTTCCTACGTATCCTCCGAGGAATCAAGCCAGTCGTAGTTCAGAGATTGGGGAAAAACGAGACATCGGACTTCTGCTAGGGATAATAATCCTACGGATACTATCTTGTATGAAAAACGAACATTCGTAAGCAATGAAATTATTTGGGAAAAATAAAGACTACGTTGTCTAAATAATCCCAAGATGGAATGGTAAACGCAATCAGGATCGCCAGGGCTCCTGCCGATCGCGCTAAAGTAATGGATGTTAGATCTCTCGCGAACAGAAACGCCGAGGCTTCTGCCAACCACGATCGATCAAGGATACGTATGTCATAGAGGCGCCGAAGTCTCTACGATCATGCAAATCCTAATAATAGATGCTGGATCTCTCGCTAACAGAAACGCCGAGGCTTCTGCCAATTACGATTGATCTAGGATGGTATGTCATAGAGGCGCCGAAGTCTCTACAACCATACGAATCCTAAAATAGATGCTGGATCTCTCGCAAACAGAAACGCCGAGGCTTCTGCCAATTACGATTGATCTAGGATGGTATGTCATAGAGGCGCCGAAGTCTCTACAACCATACGAATCCTAAGCAAATATTCGGTGAAGAGTGGAAATTTTAAGGGGCTTTCCATACCCAAAGGTAACGAATATCAGTCAAAATAGTGCGAAGGGCATCTAAGATGAATTAAAGGGAAAAAATCAAGGGCAAAAAGGGAATTTTATCTGAAGGGACAAGGTTGGCCGCGTGGCCAAACACACTAAATTGCAATAGTGGCCGCGTGGCCAAGACCGCTTAGTGGTCAGATCTCTTTCACGCGGATCGCTGATCTGACGGCTGGGGTTGCAAGGGCATAAGTGGCCGCGTGGCCAAGGATGCCGACGGGCTGACTCTTGGTCACATCACCAGAAACCCTCCCTCTTCTTCTTCTTTTCTTCTTTCTTCTTCTTCCTTCCTCCATTGTTAACGAGTTAGAGAGAGAAAATTGGGTTTTTAGAGAGAGAAAGCTTAGATTTTGATAATCTTGAAGACTTCATTTCACATATTTCTCGAAGCTATGGCAGATTGGATCAATGAGGCGTTATTTAGGGATTTTCCGGGCTAAGGTGGGTATATGCTTCCACAACAAGAGCAATAAGGAGAGGGGCACGGTTATGCTCAGGGTGAAGGAAATGTTGGGGCTGACCCAGGAGCGGGCTTTGAAGCGGCGCCCTTGATTCCCCGGGGCGGTTTGAGACCACGAGCCGCGACTCGGAATTATCGCGATAATCTGCTGCGGTCTACGTTCGACCAAGATTACGATTTTTACATCGACTCTGAGCGTCATTGGTCGATGGGGCTTCCGGAGACGCGAGAGGTAAATTTCGAATTTTCACTCCTCTCCTTCTCGCACATTTGTATGTTTTATGCACATAATATGAAATGCTAGAATAATGGAATGCTAGAATTTAAATTGCTAGAATTGTAAATTGCTAGAATGGTAACATACCTGTGCTGTGTTTACCTGCAGAGGATCAAGGCTCGTGGGTCCACAGTGACTGTGGGCAAACTGTGGGCGTCCCTGCTGGAGGGACCGGGCGGTTTGCGTG
Organism: Campanula takesimana; assembly: GCA_026119855.1. Lineage (NCBI taxonomy): Eukaryota > Viridiplantae > Streptophyta > Magnoliopsida > Asterales > Campanulaceae > Campanula > Campanula takesimana. The sequence continues at coordinate 871,366 of JAOWBW010000086.1, forward strand.
CTCGGATCGAGGCTATGGGCTTTGGCCCATTCTTTGACAGTGTCCGCATGGTCGGGGCTACCCTGAAGGTGGCAGCGGTGATAGAGGTGTGCCGGGAGTTCTGGTGGGATACCACCCATACCTTCCACTTTAGTTGGGGAGAGATTACCATCACGCCGACGGATTTCGCGGCCATCACAGGGTTGAGGTTTACTGGCACCCCTTTGCCTTTTGATGAGAGCTTGGCGGAGCGGCGGGACTATAGACAGGCTCTGCTGGGAGTCGACACCGACCTGGGAGGAGGTGTCAAGGGTTATGGAGTGGAGGCCGGGAAGGTGAATCGCTTGGTGGAGGTGGCTATTGAAGCCTTTGGTAGGGGGAGTATGATTTGGATTGTTTGGTCCGGCTGTTCTTATGGTACAGCTTTTCGGAGATCTTGTTTCCGAGTGGGGCTACTATCTGCCGGTACTCACTGCTAGGGGCTCTTGTGGACTTGGACCTAGTCGGTGGGATTTCTTGGGGCGGAGCCGGTTTGGCTGAGATCTACCGGGCATTGGACCATTGCTCGAGGGCTAGCTCGTCGGCCTTTGACGGGTTTCAGTTCGCCTTTGAGGTATGCTTTTGACTACCCTTCTTTTTCACATTGTTGAGATTTCTGCTCTTATCTTTTGGTCTAAAATGTCTCTTCCATTGTATGCACAGGCTTGGGTGTACGAGGTCTTCGGTGTCACCCCTTTTCAGTTGGTGATGAGTGCCAACAAGGTTGTTCCCATCATGTCGTACTGGTGCAAGGGCAACAGGGCTCCTCCCCGCAGAAACCGGGATAGGAAGACGGTGGATGCTGCTGATCTGAGGAGGGTGTTCGCGATGTCTGAGCCTGTTGGGGTTAGATTTTACCCTTAGAGCCCGGCCAACGAGGCTTCGGTGGGTCCCTATGTAGTGGATTTGACCGCCTCTAGGGTTCTGCTTGTGGGTCTCACCGGGGAGGCCATGTATCTTGGAGAGAGGGTGGTTCGTCAGCACAGGACTGGTGCGTTACCGTGGGCTCCTTATGACCCTCCTCGGGATATGCTCCGTCCCGCGAGGTTGGCGACTTTCTTGGCTCCCACTCCGGCAGAGCATTACAGAGGGAGTGACGACTATGCCGGCTACGTGCGGACACGGTTGATCAGCCCTCAGGTTCGGGCTCGGATGCTATCGGGAGAGGGATCGAGCTTGGCCCGGTATGTTGGTCGGAGTCGGCCTTTGGTTGACATGCCCCTTCGCTCGAGTAGCGTGAGAGTGATGAGGGGTGGCCGGGAGGTGGAGCTTAGCTTGGAGCCGACTGATGCAGATCTTGTTGAGGAGACATTCATTCCTCCGCCCGATGCTGGGGTATGGCTTTTGTGCTTTATATTAGTCATGTTCGCACACACTTATTTCTTTCTGTATTGTAACCATTGCCTTGGTTTCCCTTTCAGGTGACTCGGGAGGCATATATCCGTTCAGCTCGGCGGGAGAACATGTTGATGCGCTTACTGAGGGAGGCGTACCATTCATGTACTTGTCAGAGGGACGATGTTGCATCACCCCAGTGTCGGGAACGGTCTCCGAATGGTGCGGGCTCTTCTCATATTGGTGGTCGAGCGGTCCGGGGACGGAGTTCGGGTGCTGGTAGCTCTCGAGCTTTAGCGCGGCGTGGAGACACCACGGAGGAAGATTCTGATTAGGCGGGGCCCATCTTTCCATCTTTATTTCCTACACTATTAGCTAATAGAGAGCAGAGGAATATGTATGTATAGAACAGATGTACAAAATGCATGTATGTATATTATGTTTCTAAAATGCAATTTTATTGTGGGAGCCTACTTGTGCAAACTAGTTATTTTACAAATATTCATAATTTTATACAATGCATGAGCCACGGAAGGGGGCAGGTACGTAGTTGCATGGATCCGTTACGGAGTGGGAGGAAACAAGCTGGATTTCTGCATGGAGCGATGGTGGCCGCGTGGCCATGGTAAGGCCCGGAGCAATGTTGGCCGCCTGGCCATGGCAAGACCTGGAGCAAAGTTGTCCGCGTGGCCTAAGACAACATCGGCCGCGTGACCAAGAGCATATGTGGCCGCGTGGCCAAGTCCTGCGCCGCCTCTGGTTTTCCTTTTCCTGGCAAGAATCAGGAGTTGTGCAGTATTTAATGTGAGTTTGTGTCCTATTCAACTTCGTACCAGCAACTCTTTTGGGCAATTTTGAGTTTCAATCATCAACTTGCTCTTCTTTTGCCATGGATCACAATGCAAGGCTTTCTAGACTTGAAAAAGGAGCTTTCATAACATCTTTGGAGAAGTGGGTTGCCAAGATATCCGGTCCTTGTCGTAGGAAGTTTGAGAAGCGCTATGGGATTAAGTGTCTTTGGTCGTTCTTGCACATGAACTCCAACACTAACCTCTTGCAAGCTTGTGGGAAATTTTGGAACAACACTCTTCATGTTTTCAACTTTTCTTTTAATGAGATGGTACCCACTTATGAAGACATTAAGGCGCTTTGCGGTTGTGAAGGGAAGGGTACACTTGCATTGCCCTTTGATCTTATTTCTTTGCATGACAAGTTGATAACCTTTGGTGTGCCCGCAGATGACATTGGTAAGTATGCCAGGGGTGGCCACGTCGACCTTTCTTGGATTCCAAGGCACTTCATGCATGCGGATGTGGCCTCGGACCGTTCTTTGGACCATCTTGCCTTGTGCTTATTTGCTTCCGTTCTTTTCCCTTCCGAAGTCGGACGTGCTAGTGCGGGATGTTTGACTATGGTGAATGCGGCTCGTTCGGGACATGACATTGTACCGGCCATCCTTGGGGAGATCATTTGTGGGATTCCTCATCTTGGGGTTTACGGCGGGATGCCGTGCGGCAGTGATAGACTTTTGACCATGTGGTTGCAAGAAAGGCTCCGAGTAAACAAGCCAGTGGTTTCTTCGGCGGTGTCCCCATGGATGCATCGTATCAGAGGTATGGAGGAGAGGTTCGAGGGCATGAACCTCAAGGGTTGGGAAAGGTACTTGGCGGAGATGGTGACCGATGATATCAAGTGGGTGGTGCCCCATTGGCATATTAATTCCGTGAGGGAGAGACAAGTAGGACTGTACATGATTAGAGTTCCATCATTTTCTGGGACCACTTTCTACTACCCTGCTAGAGTACTCCGTCAATACGGTTTAGTGCAAACCATCCCCGAGGGTTGGGACGAGGAGAGGACCCGTTTTCCTTTCGGCATACTTCATTTGGATGATAGCGCTTCGGTTCTCCTTTCTCAAATGTGGGGCGAGGCCGGTTTTGGCCATAGGACTCTTATCACACGCTCCAACAACACCTACCTATCACGAGAATATTTGGATTGGTTTGTGGAGAGACTTGGGCAAGCGGAGCAGACTTTAGAGACCCTAAGGGGTACTATTTTGGCATCCTGTGCTCCTAGTTGTTCATTGAGGATGAAGGAGGAGATGGCCTATGAGAGGAAGAGGAGTACGAGCATGGCTAATGGAGATGGAGCGGGGACTTCAAGGAAGAGAAAGGATGGGGAGACTCCTAGTGTCAAAGCTAAAGGGGTTAGTGAATTTGAGAGGAGGTTTTGCGAGAACCCTAACAAGAAAAAGATTCACCGTGGTCAAAGTAAGAAGAAAGGGACCGAAGGCACGAGTGGCACTAAGGAGTAATTCCGAGGATCCTTCCATAGTCGTTGCAAACACATTGATTTAATTTAGTTTACTTTTGTTTTAGTTTCAATTTCAGAATAGGTTATTTATTCAAAAAGTATGTCAAGCTTAGACTCATCAAATAAATGTTAACATGCAATGACCATGGAAATAAAAGTTTTTGCTTTCGGAAAACACAACTTCTATCTTTATTGCTTGACAAGATTTGGATGTTTATTTGTTTTATAGACCGCACCATTTGAAAGGCTGCCTACGTTCCCCTTTTACAAATAGGACTAAGGGGCTCAGGTCACCGTAGTTCACTCCAGTCGGACTAGAATGATTTTAAAGAAAGGGAAGATAGAAGGGGGAATGCTCTAACTTTTGCCTAGACCGCCCTTGCGGATTTTCGATCTAGCGAGCTTTGTACGCACCCTTATTTTGCATAGACCGCCCTTTGCGGGTTTTCAGTCTATCGGGCTTCTTTTTGCGTAGTAACATTTTTTATTTTATTTTTTATTATTTTTTTTAATTTTTTTTTAGAGAGGGGGAGTCTAGCCATAGTAGTGTCTGAGCTTGTTGAGGTTGACTGGTTCCTTGAACGGGTTGCCATCCAAACCTGCCATTATGTCTAGTCTTGTGGCGCGCCCTAAGCTTTGGTCATTGTGTCGACGCGTTGCTTCAAATCCTCTATTTCTCTTGAGATGTCTTGAATCGTTTCTGCAGTCAGGTGCGAGGGTACCTCCGAGTCGTTCTTCACATAAGGCTCGATTTCGCAGAAACCGAGGAGTTCTAAGTTTTTGCCTTCCCTATAGAACCAAAATCCTCTCACGCTGGTGAGCATGTTCGCGTCCATCAAGCCTTGGATTCTCCTTTGTAGGGCGACACAGTCATTGGTGTCGTGGCCTTTGTCTTGGTGGTAAGAGCAACTTTTGGTAGGTTCAAATGGTTGAAGGGGTGGTAATTCGGAGAGGAGTGAATGTTCTCCTAGAGGTTGCAACCTGCCTATTCGTCTCAGTTGGTCGAACAATTTTGCGAAAGGGGTCCCCATTCTTGTGTAGCGGGGGACTGAGAGGGGGTATTTTTCCAAAAATCTTTGCATTTTTTCACTGATTTCCTTTTCCTGGCGTGAGGGCCACGATTCTGTCGTCGGTGTTGGGGTCTGAAGTATATTCCCATGTGCCGGGTGCAGGATTGGGGTATTCGCGAGGTACTCCTTCAGGCAGCGTAACGCGAACTCACATCTTGAATTCCATTCTTGGTCGCGGGCCCTTTCTACTTCTCTGAGTGTCGGTTCCCCCACTGTTGTAAAATGGCTGAGGTATTGCAGTAACTGGATGAGTTCTTCCTTTTCGGATTTATTCCGAGGAGATTGCATTCTCAATATGGCTCGAACTCGCCGACTGATGGTCCTCCACGAGGTTGTGGAGGGGGTTGCTTCTTGGCCCTCCTCGGTTGTCTCAATTTGGTTATAGCCGGCAAATCCATCAATGAACGACTTGACCTCATAATGGGCGGTCGCGTTCACCAGCATGTCGATATTTGGCAAGGGGAAGTCATCCTTCGGCGTAGCTTTGTTGAGATCTCGGAAATCCACACATACCCTGACTTTTCCGTTGGATTTCTTGACAGTCACCAGATTTGATAACCAAGTTGGATACTCGATCACCCTGATGAAACCCACACGGAGTAGCTTCTCAATCTCTTCCTTCACTTGCAAAGACCATTCCGGCTTAATGCGGTGCAGCTTCTGTTTGACTGGCTTAGCGTCTGGTGCTGTCGGGATTCTGTGCTCTACGATCGAGTTGTCGAGCCCCGGCATGTCCTTATAAGACCATGCGAACACATCCACATTTTCTTTAAGTAGCTCAATCAGTGCTTCCCTTTCGGCTCCGCTGAAGAAGCTTCCAATATGCGTTTCCTTAGGCTCGGCTTCGGTCCCCAAATTCACGCATGTTAACACCTCATCGGCAGCTTGGTCTCGAGATTCTTTTTGATTAATAACCTGTTCTGAGATTTCTTTAATGTATTCGTCATTTAATGTGTCTGTGTCTGCCTCTTCTAATGAATCATTATTAACTAAGTGTATATCATTAGTTTGATTATTAGCCAATTTATCAGTTAAAAGAGTGACTATGGAGGGATACTCGGAAAGGTCGAGGGTTTCATTCATGGCAAAAGGAAAAATAGCGTTTGCAACAAGATCATAGTCTTCAGACGTAAGGTCGTCAGACTTAGAGGAAGACTCAAATTCAAAATGTAAGACACTAGACTCTGGGGACGGGGATTTTGGGTGAGTGACAGGAGATGCTGCAGGAGTGATGACAGGAGAAGGAGTCAGCCCCAGTGTTCCGACCATAAATTCCGGAGTAGCTATAGGTCCCCCAATGATGCACCAATTCTTGAGCTTGTCCTCCATGGGCACCACCAATGCCCTTGGGTCCACCTTATCTTAAGGATCGTCTCCGATGACGGCAACCATGTCTTCGTGCAGCCCCAGATTACCCAGATGTTGAAGCAGATATTGGCCGTCCCACGTCTCAGTCAAACTCGGAGTTTCTGCGGCTTCTATTGCTGGCTTGTCAAGGGTTGCGGCTTCAAGTTGATCTGCCAAGTCATCTGCAACCTTGGTGGAGTACTCATGCCTGATGGTTCTAACTCTGCCCGTGGCTTTGTCATATTCCATGTAAGTCAGCTTCATGTTGGACCGATCGAATTCCACGTCTCTGAAAATCTCGAACCCTTTCTGCAACTTCCCGGTGTGATCAATCCATGGCTCTGCGAACTCAAAACACGAAAACTCCTCGCCTTCCCTGACAAAGTAGCTATTCAGGGACAGGCGGTATGGCCGCATTTCAGGCTTTTTGTAGGGAAGCTTCATCTTTTTAAGCAATTCTATCCTTTGTTGCTCCATCTTGTCTTCCGGAGTAAGGGTGTATCCTAGACCGAACAACCCTCGATGATTAACCTCTTCAACCAATTCTGTGGGGCCTTGCAAGTTCTTACCTAGCCCCAGCCCCGGTATAAAACCCATATTACGCAGTATCTTGACAACAGGTGCCACTTTGTCCGTTGTTTTGGTGAGGTCGATGGTGCAGATCTGTGCTTGAGCGACTATTTCGAAGCCATTGAAGAGTCGGCTCTCTTCCCCATGCTGAATCTGTAAGACAGGAACGCCCTTGGTGTCCATCCCTTGGGCAGTTACGAGATCACTGTAGATGATGGTTACTTCGTTACCAGATTGAAACTTCACACACTGGTGCAGGGAAGATGGGACAGCGCCTGACTGATGTAACCATGGCCGGCCAAGGAGGAGTTAGAAGGTCGCGGGGATGTCTATGACGTGGAAGTCGGTTGGTAGGATCTTTGTTCCGATGGAAATGGGTAAGGTGGCTTCGCCTATCACGGCGCGGCATGTAGAGTCATAAGCTTTGATGGTTTGCTTGGATGGGCGTAAATCAACACCATGAACGCCAACCATATCCATCATCCTTGAAGGCAGGATATTAATAGCAGAACCATTGTCAATGAATACACGGGGTGTCAATGAATACACGGGGAATCTTCTTGCCATTTACTTGGACAGTGATGTATAAAGGCTCATTATGATTGATGGATGGCTTTTCATGTATATATTATTTACATCTTCATGTTATTTTTCTGGACTTTTTGATGTAATTTAGAATAGAATTGATGTAGTTTGGTCTTTATGTAATTAAGGAACTTTGTTAGGATTTGTGTATTTTGGAACACTTTTAGTGTTATTATGTAACTACAAAGTCCGAGAGCTTAAAGTGTGGCAGACCAAGGTCGGGTCAACATCAAGAGTCAAAGTCAGTCGTGGTCAAAGTCAAGAAGAAGAGAAGGAAAAGCTGGAAACTAGACCAGGCGCCCGCTTATACAAGCAAAGGCGCCCGCTTATGAAAGGCCAGGCGCGCGCTCATGATGTTCCAGGCGCCCGCTTACATCAAATTCCGGAAAAACAAAGTTTCTGTAATTTCCAGGCGCCCGCTTGAATAGGGATAGGCGCCCGCTTGTGTGATCCGTACGGTTTTCGGGTTTCCTGTTCCAGTCGGGTTTTAACTCAATTTTCCCTACTTTTGGCCCTAGTTTTCTCTATGTATAAATTTTAGATTGCAGCCTTTAGTTTGAGGAGGCATTGTTTTAGGTTTTATTCAAGTTTCAAGTTGTAAACAAGATTTGGGAGATTATTCATCATCAAGCTTTTATCCAGGTTTATGATTTTTAATTATATTCTTGTGTTTATTGCTATGTCGATGAGTAGCTAATTTCTTTATTCATGGATTGGGAGTAATAACTATCAAATCTCTATGTTAACTTGGGCTTAATCAAATATTAATCTTGTTCTTGTTCATAAGAATAGAGTGTAATTAATTTAAAGATTTCATTAATATGACTTGATATTTTTGGTCTTTAAATCATCTTGGTTTAGATTGTTTCATTAGCGTGAATAATTTAGATATTGAATCATATTATTGTGATTAGATTTAATTGAGGACTTCGCGGAAATCAAGAGAATTTAAGATCAAGTTTCTTAAGAACTTAATAAATTGTTTTTGTGTGTTGTTGACCTAACGGAAGATTTCACATAGAGATAATAATAGGGTTGCAATCCGGTGACCAGACCGTCCCAACTCTTAAATAAGTGAACGATTTCTTGAACAAGTTTAATAGTCTTTTTCATAAAATAGCATAGAGATAAGATAGTTATGAACCCCAATCTGTGAATCTTCGTAATCTTGAATTAAATCCTTGTTTGCTTAGTGATCTTTAATTTAGTAATTTATTTTCTTTGTTTAGTAGTTAATTTAGTTTAATCAAAATCCATCAAAAACCCCCTTGGTTACTTTTGCACCAATTAAATTTACTTGTTTGTCCAACGAGTCTTCGTGGGATCGACCCTCGCTTTCGCGCGTTACTACTACGGTAACTAGTGCGCTTGCTAGGTATTTTATTACTTGGAATTTTATCCATCAAGTTTTTGGCGCCGTTGCCGGGGACTTGTTTTGATTTACAAGTTGATTTAATCGGTGTATGTTTGGTAGACGTTCATTGAACCCCGAGTTGGTTCCTTTGGACGATAATATCGATAGACTTGACAGGGGCATTCCCCCTATTTCTGAGTCTGAGTCTGAAGCTTCTGTCACCGAGACAGATGTATTTTTAAGTGAATTTGAAACTTCTTCCACCGGGGGAGAAGAAATTGAAGTTGTAATGGCTACTCCCTTAATGAAAGAATATGCTAGGCCTAAGGTTGACACATCGGTGTCATGTATTGTCCTGACTGAGGCCGCTAAATCTTATGAGGCGAAGGGGCATTACTTTAGTCAGTTGCCCAAGTTTCAGGGTCTTCCCGCTGAAGACTCTTTGAACTTCTTGAGAGAGTACATGATGATTATATCGGGATTCCCTGTAAAAGAGGGGGTTACTGATGAACAATTAAGACTTAAGTATTTTCCTTTCTCTCTTCAAGGGGCAGCTAAAACTTGGCTTATGTTACTTCCTGCGAGGAGTATCACTACATGGGATGGGTTGCATGATGCATTCTTAAAGAAATTTTTCCCGCATGCTACTTTGGCCACCTTTAGACAGAAAATCATAGGGTTTACTCAAGAAGTAGGTGAGCCATTTCATGAGGCTTGGGATAGGTTCAAAATGTTGCAAGTGCAGTGCCCCCATCATGCTTTTCCTGAGGCCCTTTTACATCAAACATTTTATGGTGGGTTAACTGCAGCAGACCAAGCTATGGTCGACAATGCAGCAGGCGGCTTTCTAGGAGCCAAAACTGTTGACCAAACCCAAGAATTATTTGAGATGTTGGGGGCCAATTCGCAAGAAAAAGGATCTAGAGGGAAACCTAGGGGAGTGCATGAGTTGAGTGGTATGGATGAGTTCGCTAGGCAGGTGTCTTTGTTAAACCAAAACATGGCTAAAATGAATTCTAATATGTCTTCCTCAAGTGCTAATGTGGTATCTGATTTCTGTGCTCATTGTGGATCTAACACTCATGCTACTAATGGTTGTCCAGTTGTTGCACAGTTTGATTCTGAACAGGTAAATGCGATGCAAGGGTATCCCCCAAGGCAAAATCAAGGTGGTATGTATTCTAATACTTATAATCCAGATTGGAAAAACCACCCCAATTTTTCTTGGAGGGGTAACCCAGGAATTCAGTACCAGCAGCAGAAACCTCTGTATCCTCCTCCCCCACAAGGGAATCCAGAACAGCAGCCTAAGCAATCACTGGAGGATATGATGAGGACCATGATGCAAGAGCAGCAACAAATGAAGATGATGATGGAGCAGCGTGAAAAGCAGCAGGATGCTGTCAACAAAAAGCTGGAGACCCAGATTGGTCAAATAGCTGTGGGTCAGCAAGGGCATAAACCAGGAACCTTCCCTAGTCAAGGGGAGCAAGCCAAGGCCATTATGACTCTGAGAAATGGCAAACAGGTAAGTAATGAGGTATGTCCTAACTCTCCTTCTGAATCTGCTGAACCACCTGTTGTTGAGAATGTTGTTGGTAAGAGTACTAATGGCATGGGGGAAATTCCTGTGACTGATTCTTCCACCCCCAAGCCATATGTACCTCCTGTACCGTTTCCTGGTAGATTCATGAGAAGTAAGCTGGATAAGCAAATGTCTGATTTATATGACATGTTTTCAAAAGTAAACATTAATCTTCCATTGTTAAATGTCATTAAAAATATCCCAGCTTATGCAAAGTTTTTCAAAGAACTTAACTCCAGAAAACCCAAGTATGGGAATGATGAGAAGTTGATTATGGGAGAAAGTGCTAGTGCTGTGGTACAACAGAACCTCCCACCTAAATTGAAGGACCCCGGAAGTTTTAACATTTCTATATCTATGGGGGACTCTAAAAAGGTGAAGGCAATGTTAGATCTCGGTGCTAGCATTAATTTGTTACCTCATCACTTGTATCTTGAGTTGGGTTTACCTGAGCTACAACCCACCACAATGACCTTGCAATTGGCTGACCGTTCAATCAAGAGGCCATTGGGAATTGTGGAGGATGTTTTGGTGCAGGTAGCCAATTTGATTATCCCTGTGGATTTTGTTGTGCTTGAGACTGTTAATGGTGTTGGGAATAGTCAGGATTCTCCCATATTGCTTGGGCGTCCATTTATGGCTACTACTAACACCATCATTAATGTGGGTGATGGGACTCTATCTATGTGTGTGGCTAATGAGAAAATAGAAATATCTGTGTTTGATGTCATGCAAAGTCCTTTAGATGATGAGTCTTGTAACTGTGTGGATATTGTTGAGGATTGTGTGAGTGAAGTCTTGTGGCATGAGAGAGAATGTGAGGAGTTAGAGTCTTTGTTGTCAAATGGCGGTGAGAAACTTAGGGATAATGTGGATGTTCAACTGATGGCTGTGGAAAAGGCCGACGAACACCATCCTAGTGATGGCCCGTTTCACCCCCTAGGCCACTTCAATGAGAAGTCGGTGCCTTCTATTGTAACTCCTCCAACTCTTGAGCTGAAAGCCCTTCCTTCCAATTTAAAGTATGTTTTTCTTGGGGAGGGCGAGACTTTGCCCGTGATAATTGCCTCAGATTTGACCATAGAACAAGAGGCCAAATTGATCAAAGTGCTTTGTGAGCACAAGCAGGCCATAGGGTGGACCTTAGCAGATATTAAGGGTATAAGCCCCTCCATGTGCATGCACAAGATTAATCTCATAGATGGTGCTAAGCCTTCTAGAGAGAGACAAAGGAGGTTAAATCCTCACATGGAGGAGGCGGTCAGGAAAGAGGTCCTAAAATTGTTGGATGCAGGCATTATCTATGCCGTTGCTGATAGTGAGTGGGTGAGCCCGGTTCAAGTCGTTCCAAAGAAATCGGGCTACACGGTCACCACTAATGAAAAAGGAGAAGAAGTGCCAAAAAGGGAAGTGACTGGTCTAAGAATGTGCATAGATTTGCGCAAACTGAATGCTGCAACAAAGAAAGATCACTTCCCTTTGCCCTTTATTGATCAGATTCTTGAGAGGTTAGCTGGACATGAGTATTATTGTTTCTTGGACGGTTTTTCGGGGTATAACCAAATCCCCATTGCACCAGAGGACCAAGCCAAGACCACTTTTACTTGTCCTTTTGGCACATTCGCATTTAGGAGGATGCCCTTTGGGCTTTGTAATGCACCTGCGACCTTTCAAAGGTGTATGACATCCATCTTCTCTGATTTGATTGAGCGATGTGTCGAAGTCTTCATGGATGACTTCTCGGTATTTGGGGACAGTTTTGAGGGGTGCCTAGAGAATTTGACAATGGTTTTAAATCGTTGTTGTGAGACAAATCTGACCCTTAGTTGGGAAAAATGTCATTTTCTCGTAAGGCATGGCATTGTGTTAGGACACTTGGTGTCAAACAAGGGGATTGAGGTAGACAAGGCTAAAATCGATGTGATTTCAAAATTGCCTCCCCCTGTGTCGGTTAAGGGTGTGCGAAGTTTTCTAGGCCATGCAGGTTTTTATAGGCGTTTCATAAAAGACTTTTCAAAAATTTGTAAGCCTTTATGTAACCTGCTGGCTAAGGACACCGAGTTCATCTTTGACCAAGAGTGTTTAGAGGCCTTCAATCTGCTGAAGGAGAAGTTGACGTGTGCCCCCATTCTATCCAGCCCCAATTGGTCTCTACCATTTGAGATCATGTGTGATGCATCAGATTTTGCGATTGGGGCTGTTTTGGGGCAAAGAGTAGATAAATTACCTCACGTGATTCATTACGCAAGTAGAACTTTAAATGATGCACAACTGAATTACACTACCACTGAAAAAGAATTTTTAGCAGTTGTGTTTGCTCTTGAAAAATTTCGTTCTTACTTGCTTGGGTCTAAGGTGATTATCTACTCTGATCATGCTGCACTTAAATATTTGCTGAATAAAAAGGATGCGAAACCTAGACTTCTTAGGTGGATGCTCTTACTGCAGGAATTTGACATAGAAATAAAGGACAAAAAGGGGACCGAAAATGTAGTGGCGGATCACTTATCTAGGCTAGAGAACTTTACTTTTACTAATGTGATAGATGGTGCGATTCCGGTTAATGAAAATTTTCCGGATGAGCAACTTTTTGCGTTACATGTTCATGAGCCTTGGTATGCGGATCTTGTGAATTTTCTTGTTTCTAATATTATGCCACCTAACTTCACTTACGATCAAAAACGAAAGTTTAGATCGGATGTGAAGCATTACATTTGGGATGACCCTTATCTGTGGAAAGTTTGCCCGGACAAGATAATTAGGAGATGCATTCCGGAGCATGAGCAGGCTAGTGTGTTGAGATTTTGCCACGAACTCCAATGTGGGGGTCACTTTAGTGGGCAAAAGACCGCTAGAAAAGTATTGCAAGCGGGTCTATATTGGCCCACTTTATTTAAAGATGCTCATGATTTTTGTGTGAGGTGTGATAGATGCCAAAGGACTGGCAATATAGGAAAGAGAGATGAAATGCCCCTACAACATAATTTAATTGTTGATATTTTTGATGTGTGGGGTATTGATTTTATGGGTCCTTTTCCCCCTTCCCAAGGCTACTTGTACATTCTTGTTGCTGTAGATTATGTGTCTAAATGGGTGGAAGCAATTCCTACCCGGACTAATGATGCTAATATTGTTTGCAAGTTTGTGCGTGAAAATATCTTTGGCAGGTATGGAGTGCCGCGCGTCATCATCAGTGACCAAGGGACGCACTTCACAAACAGAATGTTCAATCAAGTGCTAAAAAGATATGGGGTGGGGCACAAGTTGGCTACGGCTTATCACCCTCAAACATCGGGCCAAGTGGAGGTGAGTAATCGCCAAATCAAGGCGGTGCTTGAGAAAACGGTGCGTCCAAATCGTAAGGACTGGGCTGACAAATTGTGTGATGCACTGTGGGCTTACCGGACTGCCTATAAAACGCCCATTGGAATGAGCCCGTACCGGATTGTGTATGGAAAAGAGTGTCATCTGCCAGTGGAACTAGAGCACAAAGCATATTGGGCAACCAAGCAGCTAAACATGGAGTTGACTCTAGCAGGGGAGAAAAGATTGCTTGACTTGGATGAGCTTGCAGAGATGAGGCAGGATAGTTATGAGAGTGCAAAGTTATATAAAGAGAGGACAAAAAGGTATCATGATAAAAACCTTAAACCCAAGTTTCTCAAACCGGGTATGAAAGTCCTTCTCTTTAACTCTCGCCTCAAACTTTTTCCCGGAAAACTGCGTTCAAGGTGGACGGGTCCTTATGAATTGGTGCGAGTGTTTCCCCATGGAGCTGTAGAGCTTAGAGATTTGAAAGATGGGACAACATTTAAAGTGAATGGACACCGAGTGAAGCCTTATTATGAGGGGCTATCTATTTTGGAAGACATCAATGAAATTGATGTAATTGAGTTGAAAGATCCGGAGGGAGCCACTTAATATTCATGTGGCATTATGTCGAGCCAAAGACTTTAAACAAAGGCGCTTGTTGGGAGGCAACCCAACCAGGTATCATTTTTATTGCTTTTTGTTTTTCCTTTCAGTTTATCATCATTTTTTAATTGGGAGTATGTTGTTCTTCAATGCCATGAGGACATAGCATGTTCTACGTTTGGGGGTGGTGGTATTCATAAAAAAAAAAAAAAAAAAAAAAAAAAAAATTATTATTAATTATGTATTGCTTTCGTGTCTTTTATTTTTGGGTCGGTTCGAACTACGGTGACCTGAGCTCCTTATTGTCCTAGGGAGAACGTAGGCAACGAAAGTGCGGTCAAAAGTTTAGTCCGTGTCATCCTTCATGGATCTCTCCGAGTTTGTGGGTTTATAGGGGAGTGTAAATAGTGTCACCCTCCAAAAATATTTTTATTCTTTGAGTCATTTTTATTTTTTTATTTTTCTTAATGGATATTACGCTTGTGATTTTTGTTTGTGGTGATGTGCAGAAAAGAAGTTCAACCAAGTGAGGCGAAGGTCAAAAAAAAAAAAAAAAAAAAAAAAAAAAAAAAAGACCAAGCGCCCGCTTGGATTTAGTCAGGCGCCCGCTTACATGGGTTCTTAATAGAGCAAGGTTTCTGGTCAAAGCAAGCGCCCGCCTGGATTGGTCACAGGCGCCCGCTTGGTAGGCGGAACACCCAGAATTTCGGGGTAAAAGCCCAAAAAAATGGGTTTTTCCCCAAAATTTCAAAATCCCTAACTCTCTCTCTCTCTAAAAAAACCGACCCTCCCTCCCCTTCTCTCTACAATTCCTCCCACAAATCACCATCTTCATCCCTCTAAACCACCAAATTCGAATTACCCAACCTTCTTCCTTCATACATTGCAAGAAATCAACCCAAGAAGTCCATTGAATCCCAAGTTTTGAGGAGGTTTGAAAGTTTCTAAATATCGTGAAAAAGGAAGAAATTGGGCATCATAGAGTGGGAATTCGAGGTATTCAAGGAAGGCAAAGTGTTCATAAAGGAAAGCTTCATCTAGGTTGGTCATCTCCTCAAACTCCGGCGAGGTTTTCCGGCGAGGTTTTCCGGTAAGAAAATTTCCAGAATTTTTAGTTTTGTTGGTGAATATTAAGTATGCCTCCCAAAGGAAAAGGCCGTGCTCCCCTCCCCCTGTTGAATTGGATTATGATAGTGCTCGGTTTGTCTCGAGGAAGTCACAAGACTTCTTTGATTCTAAGAAGGGTAATGGGGATACAGTGGAAAGGGGGTTTGACTTTAAGAGTTGTGGGCTGCAAGAGCTGTTTGCTTTTTATAAGTTGAATAAATTAGCGGCAAAGCCAGCTCGAGCGGGAGTTAGCTTGTTGGTGCGGGAGTTTTACGCTAATTTGCACTCGGCATCTGAGGCCGGGAGTGTACGAGTGAGGGGGTGTGATGTGGCTTTCACTGATGCCACTATAAACGAGTTATACGGGATGTCCATGGGAGTTGCAGAGGAGGAATGTGCCTATTGGAAATTGAGGGGTGAGTTGCATGATAATTTGTCGGGTGCGTATCCTAAGCTATCAGAGGCTTTTGGGTTTCAGCTAGATCCCAGTTATTTCAAGAATGGGTATATGTTCCATGTGAGTGCTTTGAGGTTTGAGCTGAAAGCCATTTACAGATTTATTTGTGAGAGAATAATGCCCACTGGACATTATCAAGAAGTGCACTGGACACGGGCCCCCCTGTTGTATGTGATGGTGAAGAGGTTGCCGGTGGATATTGGGGCCATAATGAGGAATGAGGTCGTTGAGAGGGCCATCAATATGGGTCACAGTAACTTCATTTTTCCAATCATGATCACTCGGTTAATAGAAAAGGCAGGGGTTTCATTGTCAGGGGTTCAGAAGAATTTGGCGGCTGGAACTACCGTGACGAAGACATCTATGGAGGGTGGTAGTTCACATCCGGTGGGAAGCAGGGGCCAGGCGGCCAATGTTGAAGAGGATATTCCGATGACCCAAAGGGATTTTAGTCATGGTATGTTTGAGCGGATGCAGGGGTTGGAAGAGAAGATAGACGGGTACCACCAGCAGCAGCTCATAGTTGATTATCACAGGCAGAACCGCGAGGATGAGCATGATGAGCGGTTGAGGAAGATGGAGGAGGCATTTTATGGTAACCTTCAGGAGGAGCAGTATTACAGACGCCGGATGATGGCGCATCACTTCCCTGGGGAGCAGTTCCCCCCGACGTTTTACCCACCACCTCCTTCTCAGTATATGCCACCTCCGAGCAGTTCGTGGGCTGGAGCTTCATGGGATGAGCCGATGAGTGGACCGGATCAGGGGTCTGGTTCAGGTTCGGGCATGCTGGGTCCTTGGGACCATATTTTTGGACCGCCCCCGCAGTGAGTGGCGCAAGGTATTTCCATTCCCTTTTTCATTTGAGCTTTAGTTGTGAGAGCATTGGGGGCAATGCTCATAATTAGTCGGGGGGTGGGAATGCCTGGTTATTGGATGCATTTTATCATCACTTGTTGTAGGTTTTTTTTAAAAAAAAAAAAAAAAAAAAAAAATTGAAAAAGAAAAGAGAGGCTAGGTGAAAACCCGAAAGGGCGCCTAGGCAAAAGGAGAGAATCTGAGTGATTTTTTTTGTTTTTGCTTGGCGTGGCGTCACAAGGGCGGTTTGGAGTGATTGGGTAGGATTCCTGTTAGGTGTAGGAGGTTTGGTTAGAGGCGAATAGGATAGAAAATCCTCATATTTTTTATGGAGTCATAAGGGGCGTTGGAGTTTTTTATGAGGTAAATCATTGCTAAGGATTATCCTAGCTTTGATTTCTTTTTGAGGGAGAAAGTAGCGAAAGATAAGCGTGGGGGAAACATAGGTCATTGTAGTTCCCCTAGCTTTTTGTGTGGGCCCTAATTGGATGGCGTTTTATTTTCTTATCATGGGTGTGCTATCAATTAGGGCCAGTCGTATTTTGTTTTGTTTGGAGTTATAAGGAGCGGAGTTTCTTACACTCCGTGTGTGTTGCTTCTATCGTGACTTGTTGGATGGGGTTGTAGAGGTGATAGGTATCATTTTCTCTCATGCTACGCT
The DNA here is from genome assembly GCA_026119855.1 of Campanula takesimana. Lineage (NCBI taxonomy): Eukaryota > Viridiplantae > Streptophyta > Magnoliopsida > Asterales > Campanulaceae > Campanula > Campanula takesimana. The sequence goes on from JAOWBW010000086.1 coordinate 888,544, forward strand.
AATTAGACCGGTGTTTAGAAGTGGGGTTAGGAATATTACTCAGGGACGAGTAATGGTCTAAGCATGGGGGAATTTGATGGATGGCTTTTCATGTATATATTATTTACATCTTCATGTTATTTTTCTGGACTTTTTGATGTAATTTAGAATAGAATTGATGTAGTTTGGTCTTTATGTAATTAAGGAACTTTGTTAGGATTTGTGTATTTTGGAACACTTTTAGTGTTATTATGTAACTACAAAGTCCGAGAGCTTAAAGTGTGGCAGACCAAGGTCGGGTCAACATCAAGAGTCAAAGTCAGTCGTGGTCAAAGTCAAGAAGAAGAGAAGGAAAAGCTGGAAACTAGACCAGGCGCCCGCTTATACAAGCAAAGGCGCCCGCTTATGAAAGGCCAGGCGCGCGCTCATGATGTTCCAGGCGCCCGCTTACATCAAATTCCGGAAAAACAAAGTTTCTGTAATTTCCAGGCGCCCGCTTGAATAGGGATAGGCGCCCGCTTGTGTGATCCGTACGGTTTTCGGGTTTCCTGTTCCAGTCGGGTTTTAACTCAATTTTCCCTACTTTTGGCCCTAGTTTTCTCTATGTATAAATTTTAGATTGCAGCCTTTAGTTTGAGGAGGCATTGTTTTAGGTTTTATTCAAGTTTCAAGTTGTAAACAAGATTTGGGAGATTATTCATCATCAAGCTTTTATCCAGGTTTATGATTTTTAATTATATTCTTGTGTTTATTGCTATGTCGATGAGTAGCTAATTTCTTTATTCATGGATTGGGAGTAATAACTATCAAATCTCTATGTTAACTTGGGCTTAATCAAATATTAATCTTGTTCTTGTTCATAAGAATAGAGTGTAATTAATTTAAAGATTTCATTAATATGACTTGATATTTTTGGTCTTTAAATCATCTTGGTTTAGATTGTTTCATTAGCGTGAATAATTTAGATATTGAATCATATTCTTGTGATTAGATTTAATTGAGGACTTCGCGGAAATCAAGAGAATTTAAGATCAAGTTTTCTTAAGAACTTAATAAATTGTTTTTGTGTGTTGTTGACCTAACGGAAGATTTCACATAGAGATAATAATAGGGTTGCAATCCGGTGACCAGACCGTCCCAACTCTTAAATAAGTGAACGATTTCTTGAACAAGTTTAATAGTCTTTTTCATAAAATAGCATAGAGATAAGATAGTTATGAACCCCAATCTGTGAATCTTCGTAATCTTGAATTAAATCCTTGTTTGCTTAGTGATCTTTAATTTAGTAATTTATTTTCTTTGTTTAGTAGTTAATTTAGTTTAATCAAAATCCATCAAAAACCCCCTTGGTTACTTTTGCACCAATTAAATTTACTTGTTTGTCCAACGAGTCTTCGTGGGATCGACCCTCGCTTTCGCGCGTTACTACTACGGTAACTAGTGCGCTTGCTAGGTATTTTATTACTTGGAATTTTATCCATCAATGATCAACTCTGAACATTGGTTTGTCTAGCTCCGAGAAAGTGATGATGTTTCCATAGTGGATATTACCAATCATGTGGGTGACGTCCTCCGGGGTAATAGTGGATGGTACCATGGTGGCGGCGAGGTTTTGCTCGAGCATGAGGCGATGGGATAGGGAGGAGGTGAGTAGGGACCATAGTGAAATATGGGCTTGGGTTTATTTGAGTTGAGTGAGGATAGGGTCTTCTTTGTCTAGGTCGGCTTGCTCGGGTTCCTTCCCAAAGACTTTCTTTGCGCCCTTCGGGTCGGATTGGTACACTTGGACGGATCTTGTAAGGAGACAAACTTCTGCACGTAGCTCCTCCAAAGACAATGTCGAGTCATGACAGGGGGGGGGAAACTTCGGTCTTTTCGGCCTCCTCGAAGATTTCGGCCCAAGAAAGAGGTTGAGAGGGTTTGGGACTCTCTTCCTCTAGAGATTCGACTTCACTCACTAGTTCTTCTAAAGACAACAAGTAGCAAGAAGATTCTTTATTATTAGTCATTGGAATACAACCCATCTCGTCACAGTCCGCCACAACAGGCTTGGCCGGATCAGTGATCTCACTAAGTTCTACCATGAGTACATTGCTAGCTACATAATCTCTAGGGTCTTCGACAACTCCCTTGTGGATGAGCTCTTGCACGGCTTTCTTGAGTTCAAAACATTCTTCGGTAGTGTGACCGGTGCACTTGTGGTAGTGGCAAAACTTCGACAAATCGCAACCAAGGCGGGGAAGGTGTCCTTCTAATGGTTCGAGCATTTCTAACGTCACCAATGCCATGAAGATATCCACCATCGTGAGCCCTATCTTGTCAAAGGCATCCATGAGCTCTAGGATACTGATCTCGCATGTTTGCACCATATTCACCCCACCCCCATTGTTAGGAAGAGGGTTATTCACCACATTAGGACCCTTCGGCTTCTCAATCTTCTTGTCATTGATCAATCCTTGTACTACGCGCTTCAATTGAATACAACCATCCGTTGTGTGCCCGATGTGCTTGTGATACTTGCAGAACTTGGAGGCTTCCAAATCAGTTCTTGGGTAGGCGGGTTGGTAATTCTCCAAAGGCTTGATAAGACCTCTCTTGACTAACACGTCAAAGACTTTCCCCATAGGCATTCCAAAATCGTTAAAGTGCTCCCTCTCTCTTTGCGGCGGAGCCCCATTCCTTGTTACGGCTTGAACATCTAACGGGACCTCTTTCTGGACCATATTCACTTGGCCGACGGCCTCCTTTCCACCCCTAGGAGGCGCAGGCGCAGTAGGACCCTTGTAGCGGAAGGAGTTGTTGTTGTTGGTCTTTGGACTTTCTTTTGGCGGCACAATCCCAGTGAACCCTGCTTCGTACCTTACTCCGGTGTCAACCATTTCCCGTAAATCAGGGAAGTAACCATTACCTATAGCTGCTTTCATCTCCGGTAGCAAGCACTTGTAGAAAATCTGCTTCTGTTCCTTTGCTTTTGGTGGGTATTGGACCTCGCACAACCGATGGTTCCACCTCTTGTAAAAATCATAAATAGCCTCACCGGGCTTTTGCATAGTGTTCTCAAGATCCGTTTGATTCACATGCCAATCCAAGTTAGCTTGATACTTCTCACAGAAAATGGTGCTGATTTGATCCCACGTTTGCCTCTCGCTTGGTTCTAGCCCCAAGAACCAACGCAGAGCTATACCATCCAAAGTACTATGGAATACGCGAGCCATTTGTTCGTTGGTGCAGTCACGAGCCCTCATGGCCAACACATAACTATCCAAATGAGTCTTAGGACACGAATCACCATGAAACATCGCCACTTTAGGCATCTTGAAATCCTTGGGGAGAGCCCCCACTTGGCTAGGGTTGATTGTCTTGGTAGTCGGTGCACTTTGCTTATCCACGGTCTCGATCAACTTTCGCATTTGCTCTTGCATGGCCATAACCACAGGGTGATTGGAGATGTCGGGGATAGTTTCTGACAGAATGACAGGAGGAGCAGTGGAAGTAGTAGCAGCGGCCATCCCAATACTCAGAGGCAACGAGGGTGCGGGTAGTTTGCTAGCAGAGAGGTAGCCACCAAGCAGTTCGGGGGAAGGTTCATAGATAGCCTTGTTCTTGCTCATGGTAGTGAAACAAGGTGGAGCAACATCAAGCAAAGTTTTAAAGGGGGATATATATATAAAAAAAAAAAAATCTCGCTAGGTTGACTCTTCAAAACAACCTAGGCAAAAGATAGAGCACAAAAAAAAAAAAATCCCCCTCAATCAAATAAGTGAACAAGATCAATATCATTTTCCAATGACGAAGCGACATCAACAATTCCTCACATAGAATGGAGCATCAACAAGAACTATGGTGACCTGAGCCTCTACACTAGAGGAACGTAGGCAACCTCGGGTCCGGTCTCATGTAAGGCAAGAAAGAAGATATGTTTAGCCCTAGCGCGTTATGGTGATTGGCCTTCATCTCGAACTTGTCAAGACATCTTTGTACGAGTCATTTGCCAATGAATTAATCACCTCAAGATTGAACAACTTTCCTAGATTTAAAATCATTTCAAGTTCCTTGTCGAGTCTAGAGGCTTCTTATCTTTCAGCGATGCTCCCAGTTTCTTGTAATCAAATTGAGGATTTCCTTCTCTTCTCTCTTAATGACTTACTTGCCTTAGTGAGTCATTCAAAAATACATTAATACATGAAGTCAATACTAGGGGCTGCTTCCCTAGTCGAGTCAATATCACTCATCATTAGTGACAAAAGGTCTCCACCGCAAAATCACATGTCTCTCATCCTCAGCTAGAGTTGATGCACATTTCCTCATTAATCGAATCAAAATGAAGACGCAAAAGAGATGCCCGCTAGATTAAAAACCCGAAAGGGCGGTCTAGGCAAAAAATAGGGTGCGTCATAAAAAAAATGAGAGAGCGAGTGAGAGAGAGACAAGGGAAATAGAAATGGAGATCCCCAGCCTCTAAAGAAGACAAGTTCTACATTGAATCTCCTCAGCAAGGCAATTCCCCACCGAGTCAACTTCGTAATTACAAAGGGCTCGACAAGATAGGGAACAATCAAAGGTCGTTTTGGGTTATTGGCATAAGAGAGGTTGTTCTTGCAATGTGCATTTATGGGCTCATGTGAAAGAAGACCCGTCCGAGAATGAGCTCATAATTGATATGGGGTACGAGGTTACACAAATAGTCCCCAGTGAGTCAATTGGTTTGGGCAGCGAATAGCAATAACATGCAATTTAGTTTTCAAGATTCTCCAAGCATGTTCCCCTACAGTATGTCGAAAGGCTTCTCGAGCATGGAGTAGCTCTTGCCATGTCCTCTTATGTTTGTTCCCTCGCACGAGGACGAGTCTCTTGCTTTGCTTGACAAATGATGACGCCCTAGGGGCTATGTGACTCAAGAATGAGAGCTTCTTCTGCTTCATTTGACAGTTAATGATCTCTAGGGGCTATGCTCAAGAAAGATGTGTGAGACTACCCTCAAAGTCTCTCAAGAGGAATGTCGAAAAGCCTTCATTTCATGTGTGCTCGTGTCTATTCCTCCAATCAAGGATATGTTTTCTTGCTCCACTTGCAATCAATGGTGGCACTCTAGGTACTACACTCGGGTTTGAAAGGCTCCCTCAGCAAGAAGTATTTCGCATCACCTCCCAACAATGGCCCTAGAAAAGTCATATGCAACATTGGAAGCTTCCTCAATTAGTTTGGCACCGAAGGTCTCAAGGGGCTTCATAATCTACTATCTTTTGGGCTACGGCATTACAGTAATACGAGCAAATGGCAATATTGGGGCTTCGCAGTTGGCAATCTTTTTGGGAATGATACCCGAGCAATTCAATGTGGGGAATAGTCTTCATGGAACCAAACAAGCTTCAAGGGTCTCTTGATACTTCACGTCAAAGGTCTTTTGGTTTGAGAAGAGGGCTCCGATGTTATGAATGAATTTGATGATTCTTATGTTGTGACTTACGATGAGGTTATGAAGAAAGTCTTACAGAAAAGGAAAAAGATTCAATATGCTAAACTCTATCAAAACAGGGTTATAACGGGAAATGCCATGGCCAATCCCAATGTTTCTGCAATTCAGTACCCCATTCTCTGAGATCAAAAGCAAAAATTGCATCCGCATGAGTTGCATCCGAAGATCCGTTATTAGTTCAACACAAGAAGACTCAAGCAAACATATCCATTTGGGACCTTATCATCCACAATCTCTCTCAAGACATTTTCCGAAGACCTTGCTACACGTGGGCCTTCCACCACTTGGGTACCAACCACAAAAGGGCCATTCATCTCTAAGTAAGAGAAAGGAGGAGATCACTATCAAGAATTCTACCAAACGATGTAATGCCAAGCCGATTCCAAGATAATTTGGGGCTTTACATCGAAAGGTCTTCACATTCCACCATCTTGAAGCTCGCAAAACAACAAGAGCATGACATTTTGGGGCCTTGCAATCTCTCGAAGCTTGGTATCAATAATCTTCTATTGGGGCTTACTCACGCCAACAACAAAAGGCGAATCATTCGAATGGGTCAAGAGCTGATTTATCTTGGTGCTTCATAAGTCACTCAGAGTTTGGCATCAAAGGCGTTCTAGGGGCTTTACAATCAGCAACCCCTTATTTCGAAATCAAAAGTCTTTTGAAGCCCCATAATCGACAAATCTCTTGGGGCTAGACATCAATCTTCGTTGGGCACAACGGCGACAACGACAGAAATCAAGCAACAAGGCAATCCGGACTTCGATCGAACATGACTTGATCTTGGGTTGGCTTTACAAACACACAATGCTTAAAAAGGTTCACCCACGAACTAAAAAAAATCTTTTTCTCACATGTGTACATATTCTTTTCCTTCTAATCTTTTTAAAAAAAAAAAAAAAACGACAACAAGATTTTTATTATTCTTTTCTTGTCTCTTTACTTGCGTAAAAGTATTTGCTCCTAGCTTCTTCCCCAGCATTCTCCATCATCCTTGAACTACGCTAGTCTGATTCTCTTCAAGAGATATGTAGGCAGCCTTTTGGCACGACCAACCCATCATCAAAAGTGATCATGCCTCCATCAAAAGTACAAGTGACCCATCAACATCCAAAGCATGGACATTCTTCATCAAAGCCACAACATCTCCACCCCGAATCAAGCGGCCATGGTAAGTGAAGGTATGAACATCATTCATTAATACTTTCCTCAAAAATCACACAGCACACAAAAGCAATTTCTCCATTCTCGAAAAATCTCTCTCAAGCAATCTCTGCTTCCCAAATCACATCACACCACAATCACAATTTTCTCTCAATTTCTATTTCACATCTCACACAAGCACATATATCTGCAAAAGCATACATATAACAGGTACAAGCATTCGACAAATGGATTCACAAACAGATTCAGCAATGGGTTCACAAACGGACTCATCCATCAGATTCACAAACGGATTCGACAAATGGACTCACAAACGGGTTCAGCAAATGGATTCACAAACGGATTCAGCAACGGGTTCACAAACGGACTCAGCCATCGGATTCACAAACGGATTCGACAAAGGGACTCATAAACGGGTTCAACAAATGGATTCACTAACGGATTCAGCCAACGGGTTCACAAACGGACTCGTCCATCGGATTCACGAACGGATTCGACCAAGGGACTCACAAACGGGTTCAGCAAAGGGATTCACTAACGGATTCAGCCAACGGGTTCACAAACGGACTCGTCCATCGGATTCACGAATGGATTCGACCAAGGGACTCACAAACGGGTTCAACAAATGGATTCACTAACGGATTCAGCAACATGGTTCACAAACGGACTCATTCAATGGATTCACCAACGGATTCATCAAGCAGATTCACTAACGGATTCGTCAACAGGGTTCACTAATGGACTCATTCAATGGATTCACCAACGGATTCATCAAACGGATTCACTAACGGATTCGTTAACAAGGGTTCACTAACGGACTCATTCAATGGATTCACCAACGGATTCATCAAATGGATTCACTAACGGATTCGTCAACAAGGGTTCACTAACGTACTCATTCAATGGATTCACCAACGGATTCATCAAACGGATTCGTCAACAAGGGCTCACTAACGGACTCATTCAAGGGATTCACCAACGGATTCATCAAACGGATTCACTAACGGAATCGTCAACAAGGGTTCACTAACGGACTCATTCAAGGGATTCACCAACGGATTCATCAACAAGGGTTCACTAACGGACTCATTCAAGGGATTCACCAACGGATTTATCAAACGGATTCACTAACGGATTCATCAAGCGGATTCACTAACGTATTCAGTCGGCAGATTTACAAACGGATCATGCCACCTCCTCTATCAACAAAAGCCGCTCACACAGGGAGCGCACCCCTATCTCTCGCAATTTCAAATTCCTGCTTTCATTAAGTCTTTGCTTTCTCTTTTTTCTTTTCCTTTGTCGATGTCCTCGGCGGTTGTCTTTCTTTCGTCGACGCGTTTTGATTTGCAATCCACGTCGCCGAGGGGCTCTGTAGACACCCCGCCTTGGACCTCTCACCCCGATTGCATACATAGTATTTTTATTTAACTTATTTTTGTTAATTTATGTTACTTCGGTTAAGTTCCTAACTGATTCCATTAGTTTTGGACTAAACTGCATAACAGAATTAACTTTAGAGTCATTTCTGTCATTCTGTCATTTTTACCCGCGGGCACCTACTACACTGACAGTGAGCCGCGCGCGCGTCTCGCCCCTAAAGCGGGACTCACGCGCTTCCAACTTTGTCAGTAACGGATTGCACCATTTCCCCCTCCCTTTTCTTATTTACAACATCTTTTTCTTGATCACAAAGAACTCTTTTTACCTCCACATTCATCCCCCCTTATTTCATAACTCCCAAATCCCATATTCTAGCCTTTTCTTTAAAACCAAATATTTGATCTTTATTTTATTTGATTTTCTATTTATTATTTAATTTTCTTTATTCTCTTATTGGTTAGAAAAGTTTCTTTCCCTCCTTTCTCTACCTATTTAAACCCCTCATTTCTACCGTAGAAAGGGAACCCAATTCTCTCTACACCAAAACTCTACACAAAATTCTCCCAATAACATTTCTCTACAAAAACACTACGCAAAGTGTTTCACAAGAATTTCTCTACAACAACTCCATCTTCAAGTTAAAGTTTGAGGTTCTTCTTTCTTAAGGTACAACTTCCTCTTTCTTCTTCTATTTTACATGTCTTAGTCAATGTATGCAATCCCCATCAATGGGACATGACCAATATGACTACATCACGTATTGAAGTTAGTTAAGGTTATCTCCCTACATTCCAACTCTACTTTAATTTCCCCATTTCATTTATAAATGTAATTGCTAGCATAGTTGTTACATGTAATCTTTAGCAATTAATAAATAAAGCAACTCTCTTTTATTTCCCCTTTTTTTCCCTTGTAATTGTTAGCACTTTTCTCAAATTATTGAAGGACATTTAGCATTAGAACACCAATAGTAGCAAGACCCGCGTAAGCGGGGCGGAGTGGCTGTTTAAGTACTTGCCACTCCATCACCTAACCCCCGAACCCTTCTCTTCCCGAATCTATGATTTTGTACATAAATTAGGCTATTTCTAGGTTTTTCTTATGTTCCTCTAAAAACATAGGTGGCGACTCTCACAATTAAAATCAAATAGACATCCTAGGATCCTTCCACCGCTCTAGCCAAGTAGTGGGCTCTCCCGGGGTTCTACAGTGGCGACTCTGTTGGGGACAACTTAGAGGGTTAAACTTGTGTTTCTGCTTTTGGTGTTCTTATATATGTTTTTTGGGCATTCTGGTAAAAAGGGTGGGAAGCGTGCGCCTCTGGCTTTCTTGGCCAAAAGCGCGCGCGTCCGACCCCAATTACCATAATCGCCCGCCTTTCATCTTGTCCTTCAATTCCATGTTTCTGTGCTAACAATTACTACAGGGGAAAATTTTATTTTTTAGGGTCAAGGCAGTCCCTTGAACCCACTAATTTGCAGGTTTTCACCCAAAAGCGGGCGCCTCCTCTTCTTCTAACGCGCGCGCCTCTCGAGTAGGTATCCCAATGCGCGCGCTTCTGGGTGCATTTTCAGAACAAAAACAGTGCACAGAAACTGAACAGTTTGAACAGTGTGTGGGCACCGGGCCTGCACATAAATTCTTTTACATTCTATTTATTTTATCGGTCACACGGGTGATTCGAAAGTTGTAAATATGTGCTTATTTGTTTTTTTCTTCTCTTTAAAAAAAATGTTTTGTCACTTGGCTTGACCTCACACTACATGCACATATTTCTATGAAATGCTCACAATCGAGTCGCACAAGTTCATAACCCCAAACCCGTCGAGGCCCATCCTAGAGAGTTTCAAGCTCCACCCGACCTTGACTCTCTCGAAGCGGTAAACCTCAACCCGTAGCGTAGTTCACGACTACATGCCGGTGGTGACCTTAAGCCTCTTTTTAACCGAGCACAAGCCAACACAATTCTAGTTAGGGTCTAACACTCCGTGACCAAGTCGGTTTTCATGTGTCAAGATTTCCCTAAACTAATGTCATCAAATCATACATGTCGTTTCCAAAAGAAACAAGTGGTTATTATGGACGAAATAAAACTCCGTCCCCAAGTGGTTATTATGGACGAAATAAAACTCCGTCCCCGCATGTATGATTTATGACATTAATTTAGTTTAATCCCGTCACATGCAGGTATCACAAGCATGGTGGAATCCGATGAGTATATGGGACCGCGAGAATGTCTATATACTAGTGTGACGATTCCACTATTTTTCTAGAAACTCCAAAAAGGACTCCGTCCACAAAAAGGGCCATTCATCTCTAAGCAAGATAAAGGAGGAGATCACTATCAAGAATTCTACCAAACGGTGCAATGCCAAGCCGATTCCAAGATAATTTAGGGCTTTACATCGAAAGGTCTTCACATTCCACCATCTTGAAGCTCGCAAAACAACAAGAGCATGACATTTTGGGGCCTTGCAATCTCTCGAAGCTTGGTATCAATAATCTTCTCATAGGGCTTACTCACGCCAACAACAAAAGGCGAATTAATCAAATGGGTCAAGAGCTGATTTATCTTGGTGCTTCATAAGTCACTCAGAGTTTGGCATCAAAGGCGTTCTAGGGGCTTTACAATCAGCAACCCCTTATTTCGACATCAAAAGTCTTTTGAAGCCCCATAATCGACAAATCTCTTGGGGCTAGACATCAATCTTCGTTGGTCACAACGGCGACAACGACAGAAATCAAGGAACAAGGCAATCCGGACTTCGATCGAACATGACTTGATCTTGGGTTGGCTTTACAAACACACAATGCTTAAAAAGGTTCACCCACGAACTAAAAAAAAATCTTTTTCTCACATGTGTACATATTCTTTTCCTTCTAATCTTAAAAAAAAAAAAAAACGACAAAAAGATTTTTATTTTTCTTTTTCTTGTCTCTTTACTTGCATAAAAGTATTTACACCTAGCTTCTTCCCTAGCATTCTCCATCATCCTTGAACTACGCTGGTCTGATTCTCATCAAGAGATACGTAGGCAGCCTTTTGGCACGACCAACCCATCATCAAAAGTGATCATGCCTCCATCAAAAGTACAAGTGACCCATCAACATCCAAAGCATGGACATTCTTCATCAAAGCCACAACATCTCCACCCCGAATCAAGCGGCCATGGTAAGTGAAGGTATGAACATCATTCATTAATACTTTCCTCAAAAATCACACAGCACACAAAAGCAATTTTTCCATTCTCGAAAAATCTCTCTCAAGCAATCTCTGCTTCCCAAATCACATCACACCACAATCACAATTTTCTCTCAATTTCTATTTCACATCTCACACAAGCACATATATCTGCAAAAGCATACATATAACAGGTACAAGCATTCGACAAATGTGTTCACAAACGTATTCATGATGGGTTCACAAACGGACTCAGCCATCAGATTCACAAACGGATTCGACAAATGGACTCACAAACGGGTTCAGCAAATGGATTCACAAACGGATTCAGCAACGGGTTCACAAACGGACTCAGCCATCAGATTCACAAACGGATTCGACAAAGGGACTCACAAACGGGTTCAGCAAATGGATTCACTAACGGATTCAGCCAACAGGTTCACAAATGGACTCGTCTATCGGATTCACAAACGGATTCGACCAAGGGACTCACAAACGGGTTCAGCAAAGGGATTCACTAACGGATTCAGCCAACGAGTTCACAAACGTACTCGTCCATCGGATTCACGAACGGATTCGACCAAGGGACTCACAAACGGGTTCAACAAATGGATTCACTAACGGATTCAGTAACAGGGTTCACCAACGGACTCATTCAATGGATTCACCAATGGATTCATCAAGCGGATTCACTAACGGATTCATCAACAGGGTGCACTAACGGACTCATTCAATGGATTCACCAACGGATTCATCAAACGGATTCACTAACGGATTCGTTAACAAGGGTTCACTATGTCGCGCCCCGTACCCGTGGTCCTACTTGGCCCCACGCTCGGGACACGATCGGAAGACATCATAAAACATTTTAGGAAAATTTTTCAAAATGTACTTTCATAAAAGTTTCATATAACCAAACACATTTACTTGAAACTTGATTTCATTTCCACATAAACAAACTTTCACAATCCAAAGTACTTAGCCATAAGGCTTACACTCTTTACTTACAAATTTACAACTCACCAACATGTTCCCAAAAATAGGTGATACAAAGATGAAGTCACGGGTACACTACCCAAAAGGTTATACATTTACATAATGTAGCCTTTACATAACACATATCCCAAAATGTCTTACCCAAAATCACCACCTCGACGTCCTCCCTTGTGCAGTGACCTATCCCCTGGGCTCTCCTTTATCTAAAACAGTAAACAAATAAGGGTGAGAATGAATCTCAGTAAGCTACTAAAATGCAACTACGTTACATGCTGAAATGAAACTCGGAATTGAACAATGTCAATAAACATCCACATAGCACATATCATGATAGGTAAAGCCAACTCATCTTTCCACACGTAAGGCGGAATAAAACACTCATAAGTGGATACTGAGCCAAGGTTCTCGAATCAAACATATAACCATCTGAGAGGTATCAACTGAGCAGCACCAAAGGGCTGAAATCGGTTCATGAACCAATCAATAACAATAACAACAACAACAACAATAACAACAACGGGGGAAAATGACACAAAGTCATAACCCAAACGGTGACTAAACTCACACAAGGGAGAGCTAGCCCAGACCCAATCCTTGGCCCAAGGAAGGGGTTTAAAAATGGGAAACCAATGGTAGAAGCCTTACAATGAACTTGGCTCGTGTGCCATTATAATCCCTACCACTGCCCGACTCTATAACAAGTACCAGCTGGACTTTCAAACGAGCATAGTAATGAATACTTGCTTAAACAACAACCGAGGGCAATGCTTCCAAAGTAGGGAATCAAGCCAAACACATCACAAAGATGAACCAATCCAAACCACACCAAAAGATGTTCAACCAAATCCAATTAACATTTAGTCAAATTTCACAAGTCTTATGTTCGCAAAGGAACCAATTTCAAACACTAGGGTGTTCCACAACAACCCTCTAGGTACTCTAGGATATCACCTAAGACCTAGACAAAGATTGAACATTAAATCACTTAAAATGGAACAACTCAACTTTTCAGCAATTATGGGCGGTCGCCCAACCCCATTCTGGGCGGTCGCCCACGAGCCAGACTCAGAATTCTCAAATTTCTCCTGCAAGCCAAATTCATCCGTCTCAAACGTAGGAGTATAACTTACTAACACTTATACTATTACCAGGAGTGCAACAACCATCCCAAAACATTACTTTCAATTCAACTCTTCATTCCTACACAAAAGGTGAATACTTCCTTTGTCCTAAAATTACAAGTATCACAAATATAATTCAAATCACAAATTAACAAGTACAAGTATCAAGTATAACATATATGACCATTTTAATATTTAAAGGGGAATTAGTAAATTACCTATTTCCGGAAAAAGTATCGCAGAAATATGTTTTGTTCGGGTAGAAATGACCTATTCAACGCCCTGATCATTTTTATATAATTAGATTTTAAAACGGATAAGTAAATAAAAATAATTAAATCGAAATAGGTTGAACTTACCTTTTTCTCCTAACCCTAGGAATGAACGAGGAAAAGTTGCAGAGCATAATAAGAACACAGAGGGAGAAGTGATAAGCATGTTATGAGAGATTTTTACCCAATTTTCTACTTTTGGTCACCCAAGTTCCAAGTTAAACAATTAGACCCCTGAACTTATATTTTCAATAAGGACCCTAAAGTTTCAACTTAATCATTTAACTCCTTTAACCATTATTACTACTAACTAAGTAAATAACACAAATTATCAAGTAAGATATGAAAATCATAAAATATGATGCAACACATAAAATGCACACCAAATGTTAAATTAAAATCCCCAAAAATATAAATAAATAGGGACGGGTTTTGGGTCGTTACAATCACCCCCCCCCCCTTAAAAAAAATTTCGTCCCGAATTTTAGAATAACTTACCAAACGAATCAAATAACCAAGGATATTTCCTCTCCATTTCATCCTGAAGCTCCCAAGTTGATTCTTCCACATTATGGTTCCTCCACACGATTCTAACAAGAGGAATACTTTTAGTTTTCAATTCTTGACCTTTAGAATCAATCACCTGAACTGGATGCTCCTCATAGGACATACTGGGTTCAATATCCTCAGGTATCTCAGATAACACATGAGATGGATCATACACATACTTTCTAAGCATAGAAACATGGAACACATTATGAATCTTGTCAAGAGAAGGAGGTAACGAAAGACGATAAGCTCGATCTCCAACTCTTCCCAAAATCTCAAAAGGCCCAACAAACCTCGGAGCAAGTTTACCTTTCTTCCCATATCTCTAATTCCCACCTTTAGAGAAACTTTTAAAAACACAAAGTCACCCTTTTCAAACTCAAGGTCTCACCTCCGGTGATCTGCATAACTCTTTTGACGACTCTGAGCATTAGTCAATCGATCCCGAATAAGCTTAACCTTCTCAACTGAATCATTAACCATATCAATACCCCAAATCTTTGCTTCCCCAACTTCATCCCAACAAATAGGTGAATGACATTTTCTCCCATACAGTGCTTCATAAGGAGCCATCCCAATACTCGACTGAAAACTGTTGTTATAAGCAAATTCTACGAGAGGCAAATGAATATCCCACGAATCAGAAAAGTCAACAGAACAAGCTCTCAACATATCCTCAAGAATCTGAATGGTCCTTTCTGACTGGCCATCTGTTTGAGGATGAAAAGCAGTACTGAATCTCAATTGTGAACCCAAAGCCTTATGAAATGCTTGCCAAAACCGAGAAGTGAATCTAGGATCCCGATAAGAAACAATGCTAACTGGAACTCCATGCAACTTCACTATCTCATTAATGTACAACGTAGCAAGCCTTTCCATCGAATAGCCAATCTCAATAGGTAGGAAATGAGAAGACTTTGTCAATCTGTCTACAATCACCCAAACTGCATCATGCCTTCTTTGAGTACGAGGTAACCCTATCACAAAATCCATAGTAACATGTTCCCACTTCCATTCCAGAATCTCTAATGGTTGAAGAAATCCCGTGGGACTTTGATGCTCAGCTTTAACTTGTTGACATTTTAAACACTTCGACACATAATCCGCTATCTCCCGCTTCATGTTGTTCCACCAAAACTGTTGCTTCAAATCTTGATACATTTTGGTACTTCCGGGATGAATAGTATACCTCGACTTATGGCCTTCCTCAAGAACTTGAAGTTTAATTCCATCAACATTAAGAACACACAATCTACCTCTGAAAGTCAATACTCCTTCAGAACTGAGAGAAAAGTCTTCAAATCTGCCATCTTTGATTTTTCCCATAATCTTTACTAACTCGGTATCATCTTTCTGAGCATCCTTGATTTGTTGAATTAAGGTTGGCAATACTCTGATATTCGCAAATATATCCCCATGCCTCGATTCAAAAGGACACCAATCTCGAGCATCTTCTAACATCTTCCATTCCCGTATCATCAATGAAGCTACATAAGACTTCCGGCTAATAGCATCAGCTACCACATTCGCGTTGCCCAGATGATAAGAAATAGTGCAATCATAATCCTTTAACAGCTCCATCCATCTTCGTTGTCTATTATTCAACTCTTTCTGGGAGAAAAGATACTTAAAACTCTGATGATCTGTGAAAATCTCAAACTTTGCTCCATATAGATAATGCTTCCATTTGTGTAACGCAAAAACAATAGCTGCAAGCTCCATGTCATGTGTTGGATAATTCTGCTCACTAGGAGTTAACTTCCTTGAAGCATACGCAATTACCTTCCCACTTTGCATTAGAACACACCCCAAGCCTTCTTTTGAAGCATCACTATAAATCACTAATTCATCATTCCCATTAGGCAGTGCAAGAATAGGAGCGGTGGTCAACCTCTTCTTTAACTCTTCAAAACTAACTTGACATTTGTCATCCCATACATATGGCACATTCTTTCGAGTCAACTGAGTCAATGGTGTTGCAATTTTAAAAAACCCTTCAATGAATCTTCTGTAGTACCCTGCTAACCCCAAGAAACTTCGAATTTCGGTAACTGATTCTGGCCTTTTCCAATTCACAATAGCTTCAATTTTTGATGGATCAATAGATATACCTCTATTAGAAAACACATGTCCCAGAAAAGAAACTTCATCGAGCCAAAAAGCACACTTACTGAATTTTGCAAACAACTGCTTCTCCCGAAGAATAGATAGAACCATTTGCAAGTGTTGCTCATGTTCTTCTCGAGACTTAGAATAAAATAGGATGTCATCAATAAACACAACCACAAAAGAATCAAGATAAGGCTTAAAAACTCGATTCATCATATCCATGAAAACAGCTGGAGCATTTGTTAACCCGAAAGGCATAACAAGAAACTCATAATGACCATACCTACTACGAAAAGCAGTCTTAGGAATGTCTTCTGAGTGAATCTTCAACTGATAATACCCACTTCTCAAATCAAGCTTTGAAAAGACAACTGACCCTTGGAGTTGATCAAATAAATCATCAATGTGAGGCAAAGGATATTTGTTCTTTACAGTCACCTGGTTCAGTTTTCTGTAATCAATGCATAGTCTCAAAGACCCATCTTTCTTCTTTACAAACAACATAGGAGCTCCCCAAGGTGATACACTGGGTCGAATGAAACCCCTATCAAGCAACTCTTGCTGTTGAATTTTCAACTCCTTTAATTCTGCTGAAGCCATTCTATGAGGTGATTCAGATATCGGGGTAGTACCTGGAAGTAAATCAATACAAAACTCGATCTCCCTATCAGGAGGCATAGAATACTCGGTAGAGAACACATCAGGAAACTCTTTCACAATATGCACATCCTCTACTTCAGGCAACTTTTTAGTAGTATCAAGAACACTAGCCAAATACCCCGTACAACCACGATGCAACAACTTTCTAGCTTTCACATAAGAAATAATACGAATTCCCTTACCCAAAGGAGCAGCCTCAAAAGTAAATTCAAGCACATCAGGAATGGAAAATGTAACCACCTTTTTATAACAATCAACTGAAGCATGGTATTTACTCAACCAATCAATTCCCAAGATAATATCAAAATCTTGTAATGGCAAAACAACTAAATCAGCAAATAAAACATGCTCCCAAATATGCACATCACAGCCATGTAACACCTTATTAGTCACCAAACACTCCCCTATTGGAGTAGACACCTCTAACACATAAGGTAGAGATTCAGAAGAAACATGCAATCGAGAAGCAAAATGCACAGACACATAAGAATGCGAAGAGCCAGGGTCTATAAGTGCCCGTGCCCTCAAACTAGACACAAAATTATACCTCCTATCACATTAGAAGAATTTGAAGCCTGTTGTTGATTGATAGCAAAAACACGACCTTGCACTTTAGGCTTCCCTGAGGCATCCCTCTTCTGAACCTGAGATGATCCTGCTCCACTCCCATATAGTACAATCCTTGCTCTTGGACAATCCTTCTGAAAATGGCCAAGCTAACCACAATTCAAACACTTTTCCTGCTTCTTCCAACATCGCTCTTCAGTGTGCCCTTCCTTCTGACAGTAATTACATATTCTTCTACCTTGATTTCTGATAATTGGTTGTCCTTGTGGTTGCCCTCTAAATTGTGATGGTGTTCCCTGACCTCCTCGACTATCACCACGCTGTGGTTGAGGTCTTCCTTGCCTTCCTGTACCTTCCAATTCAATTTTTCTCTTATGCTCTTCTATATCATGCTCCACCTGATATGCTCCATCAACAGCATCTTGAAAGTCTTGCAACTTATGGGATACTAGTTGACTTCGAATCACAGTTCTCAAACCCTTTACAAATATAGTTGCCTTCCTTTCTTCAGTTGCCACCAAGTGAGTACAGTGCCTGGATAACTCCGTGAATTTGGATGTATACTGAGCCACAGACATAGTATTCTGCTCCAAGTTAAGAAACTCTATTTCCTTCTTGTCTTGATCCACCCGAGGAATGAAATGTTCCTTGAACTTCCTCAGAAAAGTTTCCCAAGTATAGGGTATATGATTCTCATCCCAATTTGTTTTTCAAAGCTCTCCACCAGTGCTCAGCAGCTCCACTCAGTTTATAGGTAGCAAACCTGACTTGTTCTTCATCAGTACATCTTAGAACATCAAATATTTTCTACATCGACTCTATCCACCTCTCGACCTTTATTACCTCTGGTTCTCTTTCATAACCCATTGGTTTCATCTTCAGGAACTGTTCTAACCCATATCTCGGAGGTACTTGTTCCCCTCATTGCCTTTGATCATTTAAAGTTTTCATTGCTGCCTCGAACATCCCTTGAAACATGATTCGGGCCTCTTCTCTGGCATCCCCTTGCCCTGAAGAACCAGTCTGATCTCCTTCAGTTTCACCCATTTTCAATAAGTACCTGCATAAGACACTCAACGTTACTCACTCTATACACAACTACCCTCCTAGGTCACTTAGTCATTCTAGACCATCTACAACCTAGCTCTGTTACCAACTATCGCGCCCCATACCCGTGGTCCTACTTGGCCCCACGCTCGGGACACGATCGGAAGACGTCATAAAACA
The DNA here is from genome assembly GCA_026119855.1 of Campanula takesimana. Classification (NCBI taxonomy): domain Eukaryota; kingdom Viridiplantae; phylum Streptophyta; class Magnoliopsida; order Asterales; family Campanulaceae; genus Campanula; species Campanula takesimana. Next base: position 907,231 of record JAOWBW010000086.1, read on the forward strand.
TTTTAGGAAAATTTTTCAAACGTACTTTCATAAAAGTTTCATATAACCAAACACATTTACTTGAAACTTGATTTCATTTCCACATAAACAAACTTTCACAATCCAAAGTACTTAGCCATAAGGCTTACACACTTTACTTATAAATTTACAACTCACCAACATGTTCCCAAAAATAGGTGATACAAAGATGAAGTCACGGGTACACTACCCAAAAGGTTATACATTTACATAATATAGCCTTTACATAACACATATCCCAAAATGTCTTACCCAAAATCACCACCTCGACGTCCTCCCTTGTGCAGTGACCTATCCCCTGGGCTCTCCTTTATCTAAAAGAGTAAATAAATAAGGGTGAGAATGAATCTCAGTAAGCTACTAAAATGCAACTACGTTACATGCTAAAATGATACTCGGAATTGAACAATGTCAATAAACATCCACATAGCACATATCATGATAGGTAAAGCCAACTCATCTTTCCACACGTAAGGTGGAATAAAACACTCATAAGTGGATACTGAGCCAAGGTTCTCGAATAAAACATATAACCATCTGAGATGTATCAACTGAGCAGCACCAAAGGGCTGAAACCGGTTCATGAACCAATCAACAACAACAACAACAACAACAACAATAACAACAACGGGGGAAAATGACACAAAGTCATAACCCAAACGGTGACTAAACTCACACAAGGGAGAGCTAGCCCAGACCCAATCCGTGGCCCAAGGAAGGGGTTTAAAAATGGGAAACCAATGGTAGAAGCCTTACAATGAACTTGGCTCGTGTGCCATTATAATCCCTACCACTGCCCGACTCTACAACAATTACCAGCTGGACTTTCAAACGAGCATTGTAATGAATACTTGCTTAAACAACAACCGAGGGCAATGATTCCAAAGTAGGGAATCAAGCCAAACACATCATAAAGATGAACCAATCCAAACCACACCAAAAGATGTTCAACCAAATCCAATTAACATTTAGTCAAATTTCACAACTCTTATGTTTGCAAAGGAACCAATTTCAAACACTAGGGTGTTCCACAACAACCCTCTAGGTACTCTAGGATATCACCTAAGACCTAGACCAAGATTGAACATTAAATCACTTGAAATGGAACAACTCAACTTTTCAGCAATTATAGGCGGTCGCCCAAACCAGACTGGGCGGTCGCCCAAAATACTCTGTCCCAGACCAAACCTTTCAGTAGTTGTGGGCGGTCGCCTAACCCCATTCTGGGCGGTCGCCCACGAGCAAGACTCAGAATTCTCAAATTTCTTCTGCAAGCCAAATTCATCCGTCCCAAGCGTAGGAGTATAACTTACTAACACTTATACTATTACCAGGAGTGCAACAACCATCCCAAAACATTACTTTCGATTTAACTCTTCATTCCTACACAGAAGGTGAATACTTCCTTGTCCCAAAATTACAAGTATCACAAATATCATTCAAATCACAAAATTAACAAGTACAAATATCAAGTATAACATATATGACCATTTTAATATTTAAAGGGGAATTAGTAACTTACATATTTCCGGAAAAAGTATAGCTGAAATATGTTTTGTTCGGGTAGAAATGACCTATTCAACGTCCTGATCATTTTTATATAATTAGATTTTAAAACGGATAAGTAAATAAAAAGAATTAAATCGAAATAGGTTGAACTTACCTTTTTCTCCTAACCCTAGGAATGAACGAGGAAAAGTTGCAGAGCATAATATGAACACAGAGGGAGAAATGATAAGCATGTTATGAGAGATTTTTACCCAATTTTCTACTTTTGGTCACCCAAGTTCCAAGTTGAACAATTAGACCCCTGGACTTATATTTTCAACAAGGACCCTAAAGTTTCAACTTAATCATTTAACTCATTTAACCATTATTACTACTAACTATGTAAATAACACAAATAATCAAGTAAGATGTGCAAATCATAAAATATGATGCAACACATAAAATGCACACCAAATGTCAAATTAAAATCCCCAAAAATATAAAATAAATAGGGACGGGTTTTGGGGTCGTTACACACTAACGGACTCATTCAATGGATTCACCAACGGATTCATCAAATGGATTCATTAACAGATTCGTCAACAAAGGTTCACTAACGGACTCATTCAATGGATTCACCAACAGATTCATCAAACGGATTCACTAACGGATTCGTCAACAAGGGTTCACTAACGGACTCATTCAAGGGATTCACCAACGGATTCATCAAACAGATTCACTAACGGATTCGTCAACAAGGGTTCACTAACGGACTCATTCAAGGATTCACCAACAGATTCATCAAAAGGTTTCACTAACGGATTCGTCAACAAGGGTTCACTAACGGACTCATTCAAGGGATTCACCAACGGATTCATCAAACGGATTCACTAACGGATTCATCAACAAGGGTTCACTAACGAACTCATTCAAGGGATTCACCAACGGATTCATCAAACGGATTCATTAACGGATTCTTCAAGCGGATTCACTAACGGATTCAGCCGGCAGATTTACAAACGGATCATGCCACCTCCTCTATCAACAAAAGCCGCTCATACAGGGAGCGCCCCCCTATCTATCGCAATTTCAAATTCCTGCTTTCATTAAGTCTTTGCTTTCTCTTTTTTCTTTTCCTTTGTCGATGTCCTCGGCAGTTGTCTTTCTTTCGTCGACGTGTTTTGCTTTGCAATCCACGTCGCCGAGGGGCTCTGTAGACACCCCCTCTTGGACCTCTCATCCCGATTGCATACATAGTATTTTTATTTAACTTATTTTTGTTAATTTCTGTTACTTCGGTTAAGTTTCTAACTGATTCTATTAGTTTTGGACTAAAATGATAACAGAATTAACTTTAGAGTCATTTCTGTCATTCTGTCATTTTTACATGCGGGCGCCTCTGACACTAACAGTGAGCCGCGCGCGCGTCTCACCCCTAAAGCGGGTCTCGCGCGCTTCCCACTTTGGCAGTAACGAATTGCACCATTTTCCCCTCCCTTTTCTTATTTACAACATCTTTTTCTTGATCACAAAGAACTCTTTTTACCTCCACATTCATCCCCCTTATTTCATAACTCCCAATCCCATATTCTAGCCTTTTCTTTAAAATCAAATATTTGATCTTTATTTTATTTAATTTTCTATTTATTATTTAATTTTCTTTATTCTCTTATTGGTTAGAAAAGCTTCTTTCCTCCTTTCACTACCTATTTAAACCCCTCATTTCTACCTTAGAAAGGGAACCCAATTCTCTCTACACCAAAACTCTACACAAAATTCTCCCAACAACATTTCTCTTCAAAAACATTACACAAAAATGTTTCACAAGAATTTCTCTACAACAACTCCATCTTCAAGTTAAAGTTTGAGGTTCTTTTTTCTTAAGGTACAACTCCTCTTTCTTCTTCTATTTTACATATCTTAGTCAATGTATGCAATCCCCATCAATGGGACATGACCAATATGACTACTTCACATATTGAAGTTAGTTAAGGTTATCTCCCTACATTCCAACTCTAATTTAATTTCTCCATTTCATTTATTAATGTAATTGCTAGCATTTGTTAAATGTAATCTTTTGCAATTAACAAATAAAGCAACTCTCTTTTATTTTCCCTTTCTTTCCCTTGTAATTGTTAGCACTTTTCTCAAATTATTGAAGGACATTAAGCATTAGAACACCAATAGTAGCAAGACCCGCGTAAGCGGGGCGGAGTGGATGTTTAAGTACTTCCCACTCCGTCACCTAACCCCGAACCCTTCTCTTCTTGAATCTCTGGTTTTGTACATAAATTAGGCTATTTCTAGGTTTTTCTTATGTTCCTCTAAAAACATAGGTGGTGACTCTCACAATTAAAATCAAATAGACATCCTAGGATCCTTCCACGCTCTAGCCAAGTAGTGGGCTCTCCCGGGGTATCTACAGTTCCCAGTTACCAGATTCTGTGATATTGAGGACTTTACCTCTAAGTACCGTAGTTTGCTGAGAAATTATACGATTACCCGCACTCTATAGGAAGTTAGAATCTATCCCTAATTCTGTTCTCGATTCTTTAAACTTCTTGTCGAGACGTACATATGACCTCTCCTCCTTCCCCCAATAAAGTCTATCTGCAACAGCTTTATTGATCTACGATGATTCGTTTCTGTAAAGTCTATCTGCAATGACTTTATTGCTCAACGATGTTTCGTTTCTTTTTGGTTTCTTCCTTTTTACCTCTTTCCCCAATAAAGTCTATTTGCAACGGCTTTATTGATCTACGATGATTCATTTCTGTAAAGTCTATCTGCAACAACTTTATTGCTCAACGATGTTTCGTTTCTTTTTGGTTTCTTCCTTTTTACCTCTTTCCCCAATAAAGTCTATTTGCAACAGATTTATTGATCTACGATGATTCGTTTCTGTAAAGTCTATCTGCAACGACTTTATTGCTCAACGATGTTTCGTTTCTTTTTGGTTTCTTCCTTTTTACCTCTTTCCCCAATAAAGTCTATCTGCAACGACTTTATTGTTCTACGATGATTCGTTTATGTAAAGTCCATTTGCGATGACTTTATTGCTCAACGATGTTTCGTTTCTTTTTCTTTTCTCCCTAGTAGGGTCTATGTGACTTTATTGCTTAACGAATGTTTGTCTATCCCCAGCGAAAAGACGATGTCTCGTTTCTTTCTCCCCCAGTGCATGAACTACGATTGGCTTGATTCCATTTAGATACGTAGGTAGCCTGACTTAGGTTCAGCCGTTTGACCAATCTGGTCACCTTTTACTTCCCTCGATTTGGAACACTTGTTTCAGATCGGTTCCTTTCTTAATCGACGACCCTCCATGCTTTGCAAGAAGCGTCGCCGAGGGGCTACTGTTAGTACTCGATCTAAAGATTTAGACTTCCTAGACCTTTAGATATCTCTAAGGACCCTTTAGGCAATAAAAACCTGACAGGGACCTATCCGACAGCTTTCCAGAGTTCTAGATTGACGAAATCAGTTATAGGTCGAATTCTATCAGGATAATGACCTGATCCCGAGAACAAAGTGATGAGATTTCACTGAGATCTAGATAACCACGCGATCCGGGAACACTGTCCATGCGGCCAGTGTGGGAGTTTGCCGCGCGGCCACTCCTTCCGACTTCTATTCCCTATAAATAGGTGCCTCCAGCTCTAGAGATCGAGAACCAATTCATTCTACGAGTTTCAGAGTCAAAACTGACGAGGAAAACTCTTAGTTTAAGCCTTTTCGGCACCCTCGAAGCCTCTTCGAATCTTCAAGGAGCTTCAACCCTAGTTCTTGCCGATCAAGGTAAGTCCTATTACTTTTCTTATTATGTTCTTAGGCTAGATCTATTTTATGCATCTTTTCATTATGTTTATTCATTCATATTCATATGTTCTTCATGCGTTCTTCATGTTCTTAGTCTAGATTCATAATATATGCTATATTTAGGGTAGCGATCTTCATGTTTATGTGTTCATTCATATGTATTCATGATGTTCTTATTATTATGCTAGATCTAAGTCTTATACATACATGATATGCTAGATCTAGGATTGTAATCCCTATTTATGTGCATATGCCATAGCCAATGATGATCCTAGGGTTTCATCAAACCCTAATATGATCTAGGAATTACTTCTAACCCTAATCTTCCCCCTCTATATGCATGATCCCGCTTCATCTCTTCCCATTCTAATTCATCAATGAGCTACACCGACCTGAGCTTCTCATGATGAGAAGAATGTAGGCAATCTTCGGATCCGATCTCAATCACTAACACACACACACACATTGATCATGATAGAAAGACCGATTCATCGGGAAATATGACTGATAACTTTAATATTCTTCTTCTATTGTAATTTGACCCCCGAACCCTATTATTCTCATAAACGTTTTTCTCAATGTTTTAACAACAAATAAAACAACGTGGCGACTCTCAATTTTCAATCGGGCGTATTCACAGCAGGGAACAAGACTCGGCCGTGCGCAAATTGGGAAGAAAGAGGAGAAGCTCGACTGATTTGGCACGACCGTGCCAGATTTGGGGCACGGCCGTGCTCGGCAATTCGGCTGGAAAAATAATTGTTGCAGAATTCGTTTTTAATTAAGTATTTTGGGTATTTTTGGTAAACATTTATGAGTCCTTTTTAGAATAGGGTTTTATTATTTCCTAGCTTTTAAATACTCTTTTCTTTCATTGTATTGAACACGTTCTTGTCTTTGATATTTTATAAAGTTTGCTTTGTGCATCTTTGTGGTTTTTAACCATTGAAACCTTAATTGGTTTTGTTGAAGGTGGATTCCTTCGTTATTTCGAGAGCTTCATCATCTTGGTGTTGTTCTTGCCAAACCCTAATTCGTGGATTCGAATTGGGTCAATTAATTCGTTGATTCGATTAATTGTTATCCGGTTACTATTTTATTTTATTCAGCTGCAACCAAATACATTAGTTTCCAACCACAATGGTTATTTCAAAAGAAAAAGATAGACTCACATGTTGTGAAAAAGTTTTTTTTTTTTTTAAAAAAAAGATATAGCATGAATAAGAAAAAGAAACAATCTATTTTAATAGCATGAAGAAGAAAAAGAAAAAAAAAGGAAAAAATCACGGATTGTGCCATGGCTACATGAAAAGACAAAACAAAAAATGTGAGTTGATGGTTTGTGGGAACAGCAAAAATGCAGCTCCTGACAATTTTGTTCCTTCTCCAGATGCTCCACGCGCGGTCATGCAACTCTAAGAAGAGTTAAGGTAGGTACCAAATATGGTACCATTCCTAACTCCTCCTCAAAATTTGATACCTAAATATTTATGCATTGGAGATGTTAGCTCTTTGGGGTGGGTATCAAAATTTGATTTTGATACCCCCCCCCCCCATTGGAGATGCCCTAAACGGTGCTTTAAACAATTAGAGTAAATTGCATTTAACAAAGTTCAATCGCCTATCACCTTAACAGTATTATAAGCCTATAACTTAAGGGCTAAATATAAAGTTACAAAAACGTGTCACAAAATTTGGTCTACAAAATGGTGTGTCAAGATTTTATTGGTGTTTTTAATTTGAGTGTGTCAGGTCCACTATCGATGTAACCAATAAAATATCACCACCTCATTTTGTATCCATCATTTTCTGAACTTCTTTTGTACCCCTAGCATTGCCCTAACTTAAGTAGGTGAATGTTCAATCGAAAGTGGGAACTTACGTGAGGTGGAATTTGATACTAAACCCGCAATTTTTAGCGATTGAAATGGTTTCCTGAGGAGGCTAACACTTTGATATCGGCATAGGGTCAGTTGCGGAACACCGAGAGCCAAATCGGCAATCAATCTCTTCTTATTCGACGCCGGCGGGAAAACAACTGCATGGAACTGTAGACACCCCGCCTTGGACCTCTCACCCCGATTGCATACATAGTATTTTTATTTAACTTGTATTCGTTAATTTCTGTTACTTCGGTTAAGTTCCTAACTGATTCCGTTAATTTTGTACTAAACTGCATAACAGAATTAACTTTAGAGTCATTATGCCTTTTTTACCCTCGGGCGCCTCTGGCGTCGCCTACGGGATGCGCGCGCCTGTAAGTATCCCAATCTGAAATTAACCAACTTTAGAGGAATTTTTAGCACCATTCAGGGATAAAGTGATAGGCTGGGACCTCACTAAGATAAACCTAAAATTCCAGGACTACTCTGGATTTAAAATTGGAAAAATCCAGAAGCTCGCCAGGCTGAGCCGTACGGATGGTTTGGACGCGGGAGAGCCTTAGCCGTACGGCTACTATGGGCACCCTCAGTCCCTATAAATTAGACCCCTGGCTGATCATTTGAGGGGGGGGGAGAAATCATTTTGTGAGTGTAAACTCTGTCGAATTGAGGGCATGTCAAACACATAAACACACATTTGAGTGAAAAGAGAGAAAGAAGATAGGCCTAGAACCAAAATTGGTGAGGCCTCCTTATCCCCATCTTCTCTTCATCTCATATTATATCTTTCTTTTGTTTAATTTATGTAAATGTCTTTACTTTCCTTGTAAATATTATGAATTGGAACCAAGTTCTTGATATGAATCAATGGTACCTTCATGTTCTATGCATGATCAAGGGTTCAAACCTAAGATGATCAAGGCTTGTTAACATTTAATGTCTTTACATTAATGCTCATTACATTATGTCTTTGCTTTTATGCAATTTATGTTTTGTCTTTACATTTATGCAAGTTAAATTCCATTTCTTTACTTTTAAGATAATTTTATGGTGAAATGATCAAGTTTAGATGATAAAGTTTCAATCTTTATCATTCAAACTTTGATCTAACTCCAATAATGTCCCTTTGGATGGTAAAGACTCAATCTTTATCCATCCAAAGGTTGATTTCTTACTTCCCCAAGGCCTTTCCTTGGATGAATCATCCATTGGGATGTTAAAGTTTCCATCTTTAAACCATCCAAAGGATGATTTTGGCTCAAATGCCATGTTCATCACCTTTCCTAATTTTTTTCCCAATTATTGCCTTGATCACACCCAAAACCTTGTGTTTTGGTGTTTAATTAGTGATTAAAAGCATAGGGATGATTTAATTCAAGCTTTGTGTAAGAAAATAAACTGGAAAAATGCAAAACAGTTCAGTTTCAACAGAATGCTCTGTTTCTGCCTGAAACTGGACTGTTTCTTGACAATATGTAAAAACCCCAGGGACGGCCTTCCCAGCCGTACGGCTAGTTTGGCCAGAGGGGTGAATTTTCAGTCTTTCCCCTTTTCTGTAAAACTATTTACAAAACTACCCATTTTTGTCAAGTTTCTAACTGATTTTGTTAAAAGTCAGTTTCTCCTATTTTTTAAGAACATACACACACACACACACTTGCACAATTTTTAACAAACTTTAGGGAGACTCGGTTTTTCCGAGGCACTTTGGGTGAACTACCGGTTGAGTTCTTCCCAAAGCGTAACCTGACCTCCGAACTCGCAATCTCTAACCATTTTTCGTTAAGTTTGGGTTTAAAGTTAAACTAACGTGCCGACTACGTTAAACATTGAAAGTGCCGTGTTTGATTCTCGAGGGAACTATTCCATTTCCCGCAAGTTATCTTTCAGCGGTGACTCCGCTGGGGAATAAAGTGTTTTCAAACTTCTTTTTAGAAGCTTTGGGGACACTTTTGTGTGGGTCAAACTCCCGTCCCCATTTGTCGACTTTGTGCATGTTTTGTGTGTATTTTATGTTTCTGTTTTGATTTCTGGGAGTGAAACTGTTCTGGAAATGCGATAAACTGGGGTTTGATGATCAGAAGCTGAAAATCTGCAAAAATAATGGAGCTACTACTCTAGCCGTACGGCTAGTTTGGCTGGGCCCACAGAATGCTTCAAGCTAACAATTTTGTGCAGGGCAGAAGCATTCTGATGGTCCCCTTGCATTTCTTCTTGTCCAGTTCCATTTACAGCCTCTACTTGTGCACATTTACCTTTTTTTTTCTTGGCTAAAACTCGATTTTCAAAGCTTGATAAATTGATAATGCACAAATCTTTTGGACGTAAAATTGGGTTTTCAAAGCCTCATTGTGCATTACCCCTTTAATAAAAATTTTGGTTTCTCAAATTCTTTTGTTGTGCACAACCTTTTTGTACAAATGATTTTCAAAAGGTTGTTGTTCTTGTTGTAAAATTTTGGTTTCGAAAACCTTTGGTTGTGCACAACCTTTCCATGTACAAAATTTTGATCCTTGCTTGTTCATATCCTTGCTTGATTGCTTGTCCAAAAGCCCTTTAAACACGGGATGGATGCCACGATGCAGCTTGATTGGTGCTCTTGTGCCCTTCTCGCGCGCACGGGTCCATTCCTCCTCCCCTTCCAAGCCGAGTCAACCACACATGTCCGTGACACACAAATACCGTGACCATGGTTGGTTTTTGGTCTAGCTCACGTCATCACGTCCCTAATACGTTTCCAAAGTTAATTATGGTCAAGTTAACGCTCGAGTCACGACTCCTTGTGAAACCAAGTGTGACCAAGGTCATCTTTGACCCGGTCCTTGACTTATGCGTTAATGTCAATCATAATTAACCAAAGTCATGTATTAAAGATAGGGTGACACCGTTGTGAATACCCCTTTCCGATGAAGCGACGCATGGGAAGTATCTTGTGATTATTATTATTTACAAAAGGGAATATTCATAACGACATTAAAATTATGAGAGTCGCCACACCGTTTTAATTAAAGCCAAAACATTGAAAAAAGCATCTTTAGTTGGTTCGGGGGTCAAATTACAACAAGAGAAGAATATTGAACGTTATAACTCCTATTGCCCGAATTGATCGGTCTTTCTATCATGATGCGGTGTATGTAGTGTGTTAGTGATTTAGACCGGATCCGAAGATTGCCTACGTTCCTCTCAATGTGAGAAGCTCAGGTCAGCGTAGTTCGCACATAATTAGAATGTGGAGAAAGAATAGGGATCATGCATAATGAAGAGGGAGGAGAAAGAAACATGCAGGATGATCACATCCTAGAATAATGACTATGCCATCAATGAGATCTCGATGAACATTCATCACATTCATCATGGGAGGATTATTGAACATGGGAGTAATTACCTAAAGTTTAGGGTTTAGAGATAGTTCCTAGATCATCCTTGGGTTGATGAACCCTAAATCATCATCGGCTATGAAATAACATGCAAACATGAAGATCGCAACCCTAAATATAGCATAAATAAGGTTTTAATCTATGAACACGAAGAACATGCGAAGAACATATTATGAACATATGAATGAACATACAAAGCATATTAAGAAACTATGAATAAACATGCATATAAAAGATCTACATTAAAAATGATGCAAGAACATGACGAAAAAGTTAGAAAACTTACCTATGTTGGCAAGAAATAAACCTTGATCTCCTTGAGTGTTTGAATGCTTAATTAGGGAGCAAAATAATGTTTAAGAACTCTCAAAATCGAATTTAAGACTCTCAAACTCGCGATCCTTAACCAATGGGATGGAATGGATTTATATAGTAAACTGAGGGGAAGATCTGACGGTCAGGATCATCCGGAGCAAGGTTGGCCGCCTGGCCATGATTGAAGACGGTGACAATGTTGGCCGCGTGGCCAAGGTCAGAGGCACAGCAAGGTTGGCCGCGTGGCCAAGGTTGCGGGCTGACGTGATTCCTAAGCTAGGGTTTCTGCATGGTTTAAGGAAACCATATTTTGACCATATTTAGGGTGTTCTAGAATAATGAGATATATTTTGGGAATCCGGGACAAGTCTTTGCAAGGTTTCTAATTCTTATAAAGTCCTTGTATATTTGGGAAAGCCCTAATAAACTAATTTTCTGATCGGGTACTAACAGTAGCCCCTCGGCGACGCTTCTTGCAAGGCAATGGAGGGTCGACGATAAAAGAAGGATCCGTTATGGAACATGAGTTTCAAAACAGATGAAAGGATCGATGGAACGGCTGAACCTTGGAGGCGACCTACGTATCCACAGGGGAATCAAGTCAAATGTAGTTCAGATCTGATGGGAAATTGGGAATGATTGTCCACTGGTGGGGAGCAATATCTTCTACTGGGGAGAAGTTTGATCTGTGGGAAAATGCATCTCCCGGGGAAAATGCAACTGCAGGGGATGAGAGATGACCATGTCGGTCGGGTGGCTGAAGCTTTTCAGGTTTCCTACGTATCCTTGGAGGAATCAAGCCGGTCGTAGTTCAGATCTGATGGGAAATTGGGAATGATTGTCCACTGGTGGGGAGCAACATCTTTTGCTGGGGAGAAGGCTGATCTGTGGGAAAATGCATCTGCCGAGGAAAATGCAACTGCAGGGGATGAGAGATGACCATGTCGGTCGGGTGGCTGAACCTTTTCAGGTTTCGTACGTATCCTTGGAGGAATCAAGCCGGTCGTAGTTCAAAGTTTTGGGGATAAAACGAGACATCGAACTTCTGCTGCGGATATCAAACCTACGGACCCTATCCTGTATGAAAACTAAACATTCGTTAGGGAAACGAGACATCAGACTCCTGCTGGGGATAACAATCCTACGGATACTATCTTGTATGAAGAACGAACATTCGTAAGCAATGAAGTCGTTTGGGAAAAGGAGGTAAGAGGGATAATGGGACAATAAAGACTACGGCGTCTAAATAATCCCAAGATGGAAATAATAAATGCTGGAACTTTCGCAACGGCCGCGATCGTTCTAGGATGCACATGACGTAGAGGCTGACGGGTTTCTACAATCATATGAACCCTAAGCAAATATTGGGGGATAATGAGACAATAAAGACTACGGAGTCTAAATGGCCTCAAGGTGGAAGTGGTAACTGCCGGGGTAAACGCAATCAGAAACGGACGGGTTCCTGCCGATCGCGCTAAAATAATAGATGCTGGATCTCTCGCAATTAGAGACGAACGGGTCTCTGCCAATCACGATCGATCTAGGATGCGCATGACATAGAGGCGAACGATTCTCTGCAATCATGCGAATCCTAAGCAAATATTTGGGGCACACACGAGGTAGAAACGGACGGGTTCCGACCATCGCGGTGAAGATGGGAAAGAAAATGGAAACTTTAAGGTCAAAATTTCAATGTCAAAATAGGCTAGGGGCGCCTAAAATGAACAAAGAGAAAAAGATTAGGGGTAAAAATGAGATTTTGTCTGAAAGGACAAGGTTGGCCGCGTGGCCAAGGTTACTGAATTGCAATAGTGGCCGCGTGGCCAAGGACGCTGAGTGGTCAGATCTCCTTCACGTGGATTGCTGATCTGACGGCTGGGATTGCGAGGGCAGAAGTGGCCGCGTGGCCAAGGTCGCCGTCGGGCTGACTCCTTGGTCACAGCGCCAGAAACCCTCCCTCTTCTCCTTCTTTTCTTCTTCCTTCTTCTTCCTTCCACCATTGTTGAGTTAGAGAGAGAGAATTCGAGCTTTAGAGAGAGAAAGCTTGGATCCGATAATTTTTTAAGGATTTTACTTTGAATACTTTGGATAACATGGCGGATTGGATTAACGAAGCCTTGTTTAGGGATTTTTCGGGCCAAGGTGGATATGTGCCTCCACAACAAGAACAAGAACAGTGGCATGGCGATCCTCAAGGTGAGGGAAATGTAGGGGCTGACCCAGGAGCGGGTTTTGAAGTGGCGCCCTTGATACCACGGGGCGGTTTGAGACCACGAGCGGTGACTCGGAACTTTCGCGACGGCCTTCTCCGGTCAACATTTGATCAAGACTATGATTTCTACATCGACTCAGAGCGTCACTGGTCGATGGGCCTTCCGGAGACACGAGAGGTAAATTTCAAATTTTCGCTCCTCTCATTTTTCACATTTTTCGCACTTTTGTACAAAATATATATTGCTAGAATCGTAATTTGCTAGAAAAGTATATTGCTAGAAATGTAAATTGCTAGGAGTGTAACATACCTGTGCTGTGTTTACCTGCAGAGGATCAAAGCTCGTGGGTCCACAGTGACTGTGGGCAAACTGTGGGCGTCTCTGCCGGAGGGACCGGGCGGTTTGCGTGCTCGGATCGAGGCTATGGGGTTTGGCCCATTCTTTGACAGCGTCCACACGGTTGGGGGCACCCTGAAGGTGGCGGCGGTGATAGAGGTGTGCAGGGAGTTCTGGTGGGACACCACCCATACCTTCCACTTCAGTTGGGGAGAGATTACCATTACGCCGACGGATTTTGCGGCTATCACGGGGTTGAGGTTCACTGATACCCCTTTGCCTTTTGATGAGAGCTTGGCGGAGCGGCGGGACTATAGGCAGGCTCTGTTGGGGGTTGACACTGATCTGGGAGGAGGTGTTAAGGGTTATGGAGTGGAGGCCGGGAAGGTGAACCGTTTGGTGGAGATGGCTATTGAGGCCTTCGGTAGGGGAGAGTATGACTTGGATTGCTTGGTCCGGCTGTTCTTATGGTATAGCTTTTCAGAGATTCTGTTTCCTAGTGGGGCTACTGTCTGCAGGTACTCACTGCTAGGGGCTTTTGTGGACTTGGACCAAGTCGGTGGGATTTCTTGGGGCGGAGCTGGTTTGGCTGAGATTTACCGGGCATTGGACCATTGCTCGAGGGCTAGCTCGTCGGCCTTTGACGGGTTTCAGTTCGCATTTGAGGTATGCTCTTGACTACCCTTCTTTTCACTTGTTGAGATTTCTGCTCTACCTTTTGGTCTGAAATGTCTCTTTCATTATATGCACAGGCTTGGGTGTACGAGATCTTTGGTGTCGCCCCTTTTCAGTTGGTGATGCGTGCCAACAAGGTCGTCCCTGTCATGTCGTACTGGTGCAAGAGCAACATGGCTCCTCCCCGCAGAAACCGGGATAGGAAGACGGTGGATGCCGCCGATCTGAGGAGGGCTTTTGCGATGTCTGAGCCTGTCGGGGTCAGGTTTTACCCATGGAGTCTGGCTAATGAGGCTTCGGTGGGTCCCTATGTATTGGAGTTGACCGCTTCTAGGGGTCTACTTGTGGGTCTCACCGGGGAGGCCATGTATCTCGGAGAAAGGGTGGTTCGTCAGCATAGGGCTGGTGCGTTACCGTGGGCTCCTTATGACCCTCCTCAGGATATGCTCCGTCCTGGGAGGTTGGCAACTTTCTTGGCTCCCACTCCGGCAGAGCATTACAGGGGGAGTGACGACTACGCCGGTTATGTGCGGACTCGGTTGATCAGCCCTCAGGTTCGGGCTAGGATGTTATCGGGAGAGGGATCGAGCTCGGCCCGGTATGTTGGTCGGAGTCGGCCTTTGGTGGACATGCCTCCCCGTTCGAGTAGCGTGAGGGTGATGAGAGGTGGTCGGGAGGTGGAGATTAGCTTGGAGCCGACGGCCGCAGATGTTGTCGAGGAGACTTTTGTTCCTCCGCCTGACGCTGGGGTATGACCTTATGATTTATCTCAGTCATGCACACACATACTTGTTATTTCTGCATTGTAATCATTGCCTTGGTTTCCCTTTCAGGTGACTCGGGAGGCGTACGTTCGTTCTGTTCAGCGGGAGAACGTACTGATGCGCCTATTGAGAGAGGCATATCATTCTTGCATTTACCAGCGGGATGATGTCGTGGCTCCCCAGCGTCGGGAACAGTCTCCGAACGGTGCGGGCTCCTCCCATACTGGTGGTTGAGCGGTCCGTGGACGGAGTTCGGGTGCCGGTATTTCTCGGTTTTCAGCACAGCACGGAGGGACCACAAAGGAATCATCGGATTAGGCCGGGCCCATTTTCTTTTATTTCCCTGTATTATTATCTAGTAGAGAGCAGAGGGATATGTATTTATAGAACAGATATTTAAAATCCATGTATGTATATTATGTTCTAAAATGCAATTTTATTGTGGGAGCCTACTTGTGCAAACTAGTCATTTTACAAATGTTCCTAATTTTATACAATGCATGAGCCACGGGACGGGGCAGGTACGTAGTTGCATGGATCCGTTACGGAGTGGGAGGAAACAAACTGGATTTCTGCATGGAGCGATGTTGGCCGCGTGGCCATGGCAAGGCCCGGATCAATGTTGGCCGCGTGGCCATATCTTCCAAGATCACAAGTGGCCGCGTGGCCATGTCTGTAGTCGGCTCTGCTTTTCCTTTTCCTGGCAAGAGTGGAGTTTGTGTAGTATTTAAGGGGAATTTGGGTTCCCTTAGAATTCGTACCAGCCACTACTTTTAGGTAATTTAGAGTTATAATCTCCACTTTGCTTGCTTTTCACCATGGATCATGAAGCTAGGATCACAAGTCTTGAGAAAAAGGTCTTTATAACTTCTTTGGAGAAGTGGGTTGCCGAACTTTCTGGTTCTAGCTGTAGGAAAATTGATGAAAGGTATGGGATAAGGTGTCTTTGGTCACTCTTGCATATGAATTCCAATACCAACCTTTTACAATCCTGTGGGAAGTTTTGGAATGACACCCTTCATGTCTTCAATTTTTCATTCAACGAGATGACACCCACATATGAGGACATTGCAGCGCTTTGCGGCTACGAAGGGAAGGGTAAAGTTGCCTTGCCTTTTGACTTTGTTTGCTTGAGGGACAAGTTGATGACCTTTGGCGTGTCCGTGGAGGACTTTGATAGGTATGCTAGGGGCGGCTATGTTGACCTTTCTTGGATGCCACAGCACTTTATGCACATGGACGTGGCTTCTGACCGTTCTTTGGACCATCTTGCACTATGCTTGTTTGCCTCTATTCTCTTCCCCTCTGAGGTTGAGTTTGCCAGTGAAGGGTGCTTGGGCATGGTAAATTCCGCTCGTCTAGGCTATGACATTGTGCCGGCTATCCTTGGAGAGATGCTCAGTGGGATTCCCCATCTCGCGGCTTATGGTGGGATGCCCTGTGGTAGTGATAGGCTCTTGACTATGTGGTTGCAAGAGAGGCTTCGCGTCAACAAACCGGCGGCTTCTCTGAAGGTGGCTCCATGGATGCACCGTATTAGGGGGATGGCGGAGCGGTTTGAGGGCATGACTCTCAAAGGTTGGGAACAGTATTTGGCAGAGATGGTGACTGATGACATTCAATGGGTGGTGCCCCATTGGCACATTCATTCCGTGCGGGAGAAGCAAGTAGGACTTCACATGATCAAAGTTCCGACACTCTCTGGGACTACCTTTTACTACCCCGCTAGAGTGCTCCGTCAGTATGACTTAGTGCAGACTACCCCGGAGGGTTGGGATAAGGAGAGAGATGATTTTCCTTTTGGGATACTTCAGTTGGATGACGGTACTTCGGTCCTTCTCTCTCAGATATGGGGCGAGGCCGGTTTTAGCCGTAGGACCTTCATCACCCCCTCTAGCAACACCTACCTGTCACGAGAGTACTTGGATTGGTATATGGGGAGACTTGGGCATGCGGAGCAGACTCTAGAGACCCTAAGGGGCACTATTTTGGGATCCTGTGCTCCAAGTTTTTCATTGAGAATGAAAGAGGTTGTGGCTTATGAGAGGAGGATGAGCAAAAGCGTGGCCAACGGGAATGGAGATGGAGTGGGGGCATCCAAGAAGAGGAAAAGCGAAGAGGTTCCTATCGGTAAGGCTAAAGGTGTTAGTGAATTTGAAAGAAGATTTTGTGAGAA
Organism: Campanula takesimana; assembly: GCA_026119855.1. Lineage (NCBI taxonomy): Eukaryota > Viridiplantae > Streptophyta > Magnoliopsida > Asterales > Campanulaceae > Campanula > Campanula takesimana. The sequence continues at coordinate 924,295 of JAOWBW010000086.1, forward strand.
ACCTAAGAAGAAGAAGGTTCGCCGTGGACAAAGCAAGAAGAAGGAGACCGAGGGAACAGGTGGCTCTAAGGGGTAGTTCCGAGCATTCTTCCATAGTCATTGTAGACACATTAGTTTTAATTTATGCCTTATTTTACGTTTAAGTCTAAATTTCAGAATAGGTTATTTATTCAAAACGTATGTCGAGCTTAGACTCATCAAATAAGTGTTAACATGCAATGACTATGGAAATAAAAGTTTTTGCTTTCAGAAAATACAACTTCTATCTTTATTGCTTTGTGACAGGATTTAGATGTTTATTTGTTTTTTTAGACCGCACCTTTTGAAAGGTTGCCTACGTTCCCTTTTTACAAATAGGACTGAGGGGCTCAGGTCACCGTAGTTCACTCCAGTCGGACTAGAATGATTTTAGAGAAAGGGAAGATATAAGGGGAATGCTCTAACTTTTGCCTAGACCGCCCTTGCGGGTTTTCAGTCTAGCGAGCTTTGTACGCACCCTTATTTTGTATAGACCGCCCTTTGCGGGTTTTCAGTCTATCGGGCTTCTTTTTCCGTAGTAAACATTTTTTTTTTTTTTAGAGAGGGGAGTCTATCATAGTAGCGTCTGAGCTTGCTGAGGTTGACTGGTTCCTTGAACGTGTTGCCATCCAAATCTGCCATTCTGACCGCTCCTCCGGAGAAGATCTTCTGTACTACAAACGGACCTACCCAAGTGGGGGACCACTTCCAGAGGGGGTTGAACTTGTTGGGCAAGCGTGCTTTGAGCACCAAGTCTCCCTCCTTTATGTCAACAGGCTTGACTCTTTTATTGAAGGCTTTCGTCGTTCTCCTTTGATAGGCTCGGATATGTTCCATGGCCTTCAATCTGCGTTCATCGAGTGTTGCCAACTGATCATAGCGACTCCAGAGCCATTCTACTTCATTCACTTGGTTTTCGAGTAAGATCCTCAATGATGGCACTTCCAATTCTATAGGGAGTACCGCCTCCATGCCGTATGTCAAGGCGTAAGGGGTCTCTCCAGTAGCAGTGCGGACTGACGTTCTGTATCCCCAAAGTGCTAATGGTAACTTCTCGGGCCACTCCCGTCCTTGCAGAGACATTTTGCGAATTATCTGTTCTATCGTCTTGTTGGCCGCCTCAACCGCGCCGTTAGTCTGTGGATAGTACGGGGAAGATTTCTTTCGTTCGACCTTGAATTCTGCGAGCAAGCGAGCACACTCGGCTTCGAAATGACTGCCATTGTCTGATATAATGAGGTTAGGGACCCCATATCTATACATGATGTTCTCTTTGATAAACTGCGCCACATTTTTGGAATTCAGCACCTTGTAAGACTGAGCTTCGACCCACTTTGTGAAGTAGTCGACTGCGACGAGGATGAATTCATGACCGTTACTGCCGGCTGGCGAGATTTTCCCAATGATGTCTATACCCCATGTGGCGAATGGCCAAGGCGTGGTGGAGCTGTACAACTCGTGTGGGGGGATGTGGTTGAGGTTGGAGCATACTTGGCACTTGTAACACCGTCGAACCCATTGAATACAGTCCGTCTCTATGGTAATCCAATAGTAGTCCAGGCGAGTGATCTTCTGTCTAAGCATCCTTGCATTCATGTGAGGTCCACACAAATCGTTGTGTACTTCCTCCATTATTGCTTCAGCTCTCTTGCTGTCGACACATAAGAGCAACAGCCCGTCGTAATGTCTCTTGTACAAAGTATCGTCTAACAATACGAATTGGCCCGCCAGTCTTTTAAGCGCTTGCAGACTTTTGGCCTTCACATCTCCATCAAAAGACGTCTCTCCGTGCTTAAGGAACTTGTAGATTTGGGCGTACCATTGGTCTCCGTTTACCTCCGCATCGATCCAGATTTCGCAGCAATAGGCTGGGTTCTCCCTTCGTCCAACCCTAAATGGCTTCACAGACCTTCCTTCGGGAATCTCGACCAATGAGGCCAATGTAGCTAGAGCATCTGCGAACTTATTTCTGTCTCGTGGTAGGAAATGGAAGGTGACTTCTTTGAACTGTGTTATCAACTCATCCATGTAACCTTGGTACCGCTGCAGGAAAGGATCAATAGTTTTCCATTTCTTCGCCGCTTGGTTAATAATCAAAGCAGAGTCTCCATATACTTCTAACTCTTTCACGTTGCGTTCTAGGGCGGCTTCCAGTCCGGCTATACATGCCTCATACTCAGCGGCGTTGTTGGTTGTTGAAAAGTTCAGCTTGATGGCTATGGGAGTGTGTTCATCTTTGGGATCAATAAGTAGGAGTCCGACTCCATTCCCTCGTTTGTTTGCAGCCCCATCAAAGAATAGTTGCCACCTTTCTGCGACCTCGATCGCGAAAATGTCGTCATCCGGGAACTCGGGGTCGGGTCCCCTTGTCTCGGTGCTTGGAGAGTCTGCGAGCTAATCGGCCATTGCCCTCCCCTTGATTGCCTTCCTCGGTACATAAGTAATGTCGAACTCTCCCAAGAACACTGACCATTTAGCGAGTCTCATAGAAAGGGAGGGTTTATCAAACAGGTACTTGATAGGATCCATTTTCGAGACTAGTAAGATCGGATGGGATACCATGTAGTGCTTGAGCTTCGTCACCACCCATACTAGGCCTACGCAGGTCTTCTCGAGCGCGGAGTAATTGAGCTCGCTACCTTGTAACTTTCGGCTAACAAAGTAAACTGCATTCTCAATCCGGGAATCTTTAACTTCTTGCGCTAACATGGCTCCGACGGCGGTGTCCGTCACGGTTAAGTATAGTAGCAACGACTTCTCCTGATGCGGCGGGCGCAGGATTGGGGTATTCACCAAATAATGTTTGATCCTCTCGAAGGCTATCTGGCAGTCATAATCCCACTCCACATTGGCTATTTTCTTCATCAGTTTGAAAATTGGTTCGCAGATGGTGGTCAGCTGATTGATAAACCGACTGATGTATTGCAGGCGTCCCATGAATCCTTTTATCTCCATCTCGGTACGAGGCGGCTTCATCTCCAGGATGGCTTGAATCTTCCTTGGGTCGGCTTCGATCCCATTCTCGGTGACCATGTAACCCAATACTTTCCCTCTACGAACTCCAAAGGTGCATTTCGCTGGGTTCAAACGCATGGCGTGCTCTCTCAACCTGTTGAAGAATTTTCTGAGATCTATCAAGTGTTGGCCACCAGACCCTTTTGAATGTATAATCATGTCATCCACGTACACCTCAATCTCCTTCTGGTTCATATCGTGGAATAATGTCGTAACTGCCCGTTGGTAGGTAGCCCCAGCGTTCCTTAGCCCAAACGGCAAGCAAAAAGTCCCCCATAGGGTGGTGAAAGCTGTTTTCTCTTGGTCCTCCTCGGCCATCTTGATCTGGTTATAGCCGGCAAACCCATCAATAAACGACTTGACCCCATAATGGGCGGTCGCGTCCACCAACATGTCGATATTTGGCAGGGGGAAGTCATCCTTTGGCGTAGCTTTGTTGAGATCCCGAAAATCCACGCACACTCTGACTTTACCATTAGATTTTCTGACAGTCACCAAATTTGATAACCAAGTTGGATACTCGATCACCCTGATGAAACCCACACGGAGTAGCTTCTCAATCTCTTCCTTCACTTGCAAAGACCATTCCGGCTTAATACGGCGCAGCTTCTGTTTGACTGGCTTAGAGTCTGGTGCTGTCGGGATTCTGTGCTCTTCGATCGAGTTGTCGAGCCCCGGCATGTCTTTATAAGACCATGCGAACACATCCACATATTCTTTGAGTAGCTCAATTAGTGCTTCCCTTTCGGCTCCGCTGAAGAAGCTTCCAATCTGCGTTTCCTTAGGCTCAGCTTCGGTTCCCAAATTCACGCACGTTAACACTTCATCGGCAGCTTGGGCTCGAGATTCTTTTTGATTAATAACCTGTTCTGAAATTTCTTTAATGTATTCATCATTTAATGTGTCTGTGTCCGCCTCTTCTAATGAATCATTATTAACTAAGTGTATATCATTAGTTTGATTATTAGCCAATTTATCAGTTAAAAGAGTAACTATAGAGGGATACTCGGAAAGGTCGAGGGTTTCATTCATGGCAAAAGGAAAAATAGCGTTTGCAACAAGATCATAGTCTTCGGACGTAATGTCGTCAGACTTAGAGGAAGACTCAAATTCAAAATGTAAAACACTAGACTCTGGGGACGGGGATTTTGGGTGAGTGACAGGAGATGCTGCAGGAGTGGCGACAGGAGAAGGAGTAAGCCCCAATGTCCCCACCATAAATTCCGGAGTAGCTATAGGTCCCCCAATGATGCACCAATTCTTGAGCTTGTCCCCCATGGGTACCACCAATGTCCTCGGATCTACGTCCTTCTCTGATTCATCCCCAATAGCGGCTACCATGTCGTCGTCCAGCCCCAAATTACCCAGATGCTGAAGTAGATATTGGCCGTCCCACGTCTCAGTCATTCTTGGCGCTTCTGCAGTTTCTGCTGTCGGCTTGTCAAGGGTTGCGGCTTCAACTTGATCTGCCAAGTCATCTGCAACCTTGGCGGAGTACTCATGCCTGATGGTTCTAACTCTGCCCGTGGCTTTGTCATATTCCATGTAAGTCAGCTTCATGTTGGACCGATCGAATTCCACATCTCTGAAAATCTCGAACCCTTTCTGCAACTTACCGGTGTGGTCAAACCATGGCTCTGCGAACTCGAAACACGAAAACTCCTCCCCCTCCTTAACGAAGTAACTATTAAGGGAAAGGCGGTATGGTCGCATCTCAGGCTTTTTATGAGAAAGCCCCACTTTCTTAAGGAACTCTATCCTTTTCTGTTCTGCTTTGTCTTCAGGAGTGAGAGTATACCCAAGACCGAACAATCCTCGGTGATCAATCTCTTTAACCAGACTTGTGGGACCTTGCAAGCACTTACCTAGCCCCAGCCCCGGTATGAAACCCATATTACGCAGTATCTTGACAACAGGTGCCACTTTATCCGTTGTTTTGGTGAGGTCGATGGTGCAGATCTGTGCCTGAGCGACTATTTCGAAGCCATTGAAGAGTCGGCCCTCTTCCCCATGCTGTATTTGTAAAACAGGAATGCCCTTGGTGTCCGTCCCTTGGGCCGTTACGAGATCGCTGTAGATGATGGTCACTTTATTACCAGATTGAAACTTCACACACTGGTGCAGGGAAGATGGGACAGCGCCCGACTGATGTAACCATGGCCGGCCAAGGAGGAGTGAGAAGGTTGCGGGGATGTCTATGACGTGGAAGTCGGTCAGTAGGATCTTTGTTCCGATGGTAATGGGCAAGGTGGCTTCGCCTATCACGGCGCGGCATGTAGAGTCATAAGCTTTGATGGTTTGCTTGGATGGGCGTAAATCAACACCATGAACGCCAACCACATCCATCATCCTTGAAGGCAGGATATTAATAGCAGAACCATTATCAATGAATACACGGGGAATTTTCTTGCCATTTACCTCGACAGTGATGTATAAAGGCTCATTGTGATCAACTCCGAACACTGGCTTGTCTAGCTCCGAGAAAGTGATGATGTTTCCATAGTGGATATTCCCAATCATGTGCGTGACATTCTCTGGGGTAGTGTTTGACGGGACCATAGTGGCGGCGAGGTTTTGCTCAAGCATGAGGCGATGGGCGAGAGAGGAGGTGAGTAAGGACCAGAGCGAAATGTGGGCTTGGGTCTGTTTGAGTTGGGTGAGGATAGGGTCTTCATTCTCGAGGTCGGCTTGCTCGGGTTCCTTCCCAAAGATTTTCTTTGCTCCCTTCGGATTGGATTGGTACACTTGACCGGATCTTGTGAGTAGACAAACTTCCGTTCGCAACTCGTCTAAAGAGAGTGGGGTTCCCTCTTGAGGAGGTGGAATTTCGATCTTCTCGGCTTATTCAAAGATTTCGTCCCAAGAAAGAGGTTGGGAGGGTTTGGGACTCTCTTCCTCTAGAGATTCGACTTCACTAACTAGTTCTTCTAAAGACAACAAGTAGCAAGAAGGTTCTTTATTATTAATCATTGAAATACAACCCATCTCATCACAGTCCGCCACAGCAGGCTTGGCCGGATCAGTGATCTCACTAAGTTCTACCATGAGTACATTGCTAGCTACATAATCTCTAGGGTCTTCGACAACTCCCTTGTGGATGAGCTCTTGCACGGCTTTCTTGAGTTCAAAGCATTCTTCGGTAGTGTGACCGGTGCACTTGTGGTAGTGGCAAAACTTTGACAAATCGCAACCAAGGCGGGGGAGGTGTCCTTCTAATGGTTCGAGAATTTCTAACGTCACCAATGCCATGAAGATATCCACTATCGTGAGCCCTATATTGTCAAAGGCATCCACGAGCTCTAGGATACTGATCTCGCATGTTTGCACCATATTCACCCCCCATTATTAGGAAGGGGGTTATTCACCACATTAGGACCCTTCGGCTTCTCAATCTTCTTGTCATTGATCAACCCTTGAACTACGCGCTTCAATTGGATACACCCATCCGTCGTGTGCCCAATGTACTTGTGGTATTTGCAGAATTTGGATACATCTAAGTCAGTCCTTGGGTTGGCGGGTTGGTAATTCTCTAGCGGCTTAATGAGACCTCTCTTGACTAACACGTCAAAGACCTTCCCCATGGGCATACCAAAATCATCAAAATACTCCCTCTGTTGTAGAGCCCCATTCCTAGTTACGGCTTGGACATCTAGCGGGACCTCATTTTGGACCATATTCACTTGGCCGACGGCCTCCTTTCCACCCCTAGGAGGCGCAGGCGCAGTAGGAGCCTTGTAGCGGAAGGAGTTGTTGTTGTTGTTCTTTGGACTTTCCTTTGGCGGCACAATCCCAGTGAACCCTGCTTCGTACCTTACTCCGGCGTCAACCATTTCCCGCGAGTCAGGGAAATAACCATTGCCGATGGCTGCTTTCATCTCAGGAAATAAACATTTGTAGAATATCTGTTTCTGTTCCTTTGCTTTTGGTGGGTATTGGACCTCGCACAACCGATGATTCCACCTCTTGTAAAAATCATAAATAGCCTCGCCGGGCTTCTGCATAGTGTTCTCAAGATCCGTTCGATTCACATGCCAATCCAAGTTAGCTTGATACTTCTCACAGAAAACGACACTAATTTGATCCCAAGTTTGCCTCTCGCCTGGTTCTAGCCCCAAGAACCAACGCAGAGCTATACCATCCAAAGTGCTATGGAATACGCGAGCCATTTGTTCGTTGGTGCAGTCATGAGCCCTCATGGCCAACACATAACTATCCAAATGAGTCTTAGGACACGAGTCACCATGAAACATCGCCACTTTAGGCATCTTGAAATCTTTGGGGAGAGCCCCCACTTGGCTAGGGTTGATTGTCTTGGTAGTCGGTGCACTTTGCTTATCCACGGTCTCGATCAACTTGCGCATTTGGTCTTGCATGGCCGTGACCACAGGGTGATTGGAGATGTCGGGGATAGATTCTGACAGAATGACAGGAGGAGTAGTGGAAGTAGTAGCAGCGGCCATCCCAATACTCAGAGGAAACGAGGGTGCGGGTAGTTTGCTAGCAGAGAGGTAGCCACCAAGCAGTTCAGGGGAAGGTTCATAGACAGCCTTGTTTTTGCTCATGGTAGTGAAACCTTGTTGGGTGTAGAGAGAAGGAGGTGGAGCATTGCGGTAGCTTGGGAGTGGGAAGGTAGTGGCATTGGTGTTGGAGGGACAGTTGGTATTGACCTCTTCATCCTCGACATAAATGAAATTCTTACCATCGGGCACCATTCTAGTGCCCTTTTGCTGAATGTGATCCTTCAACAGTTGGTTCTGGTCTTCCAAAATCTTGTTACTTTCCTCGAGATTCTTGATCTTGGCTTCGAGACCGGCGAGGAAGTTCTGGAGGCTTGGGGGAACACCATTGAGAGTAGCCTCAGTGTTGAGTTCGGCGGCACTAGCAGGAGGAGCAGAGACTGAAGATGAAGCGGGAGTTGACATTGCTGATGACGAGACTGAGAACATGGACGGAGTAGAAGCTTCACGTTGTAGTCGACCACCAGAACGGATCCAAACTTGCTTTGCTGAAAGGTTGAAGGGCAATGAAGCTTTTAGGAGAGGGGGAAGGCTCATGCAAAGTATATTTTAATTTACAAAAACATACATTATTTACATCCTAATTGGTTGGAAGGGGTAGAAGACTACGATTAGTGGAGGCCATCATTACGTCTATAGACCCCTCGTTTTTCATCTGCATTGCACACCCCCAAACGGACAATTTGGGCGAGGGTCCTATAGGGCAAGCGGCTTCCACCAACCATCGGATCCTACGACTAACCCTTCCTTAAAGGCATTTAACGTGATGTCTATGTTGCATCCTACGCAAGTTAACGATGAGCGGAGATCTTGACAACAAACACTCATCTCACCATGGCACGTCCCTTGTAGGGAAATCAATTTTTTGTGCACTTTCTCTCAAAAGATCTCGATTCATCATTGACTTGGGGATGACTCGACATAGACAACACGTTAATTGACTATTAATAAAAATCTATCCAAACCAACCGGTCGAAACCTAGGTGTGTTACCTACACTAGTGTGGGTTGACACGGGTTAGGTAAAAGGTTCCCACCGTATACGGTGAGTGGAATAGATGAGTGACTCGAAAAGAGTGCGACAGTAGCGCACAAATTCCTGCACATCGAATACTCCAGGTAATGGGGACCTGTGCAGAGCTGACACGGACTAGTGGTAGTGTGAGGCAAGAAACTAATTCTTTTTAGGGAGAAAAGAGAGAAGTATTTAATGTTAGGATGATGCAAATGCAATTCATGAGAGAGAGAGAGAGAGAGGGAGAGAATAATGTACAAGGGAGCATAGAAGAGTTTTGTTTGACCCTAATACTAAAGCGAAGATAACAAGGGTACATGGTACAAGGTACAAGCATTAACATGGCGGAGTGCGCGGGTGCATGTGTAAACATGGCTTAACTGTAGGGGGCACGTGAAAACATGGCAAGTGTGCATGTGTAAACATGGAAGGTGTGTGCATGTGTAAACATGGCAGGTGTGTGCATGTGTAAACATGGCAAGTGTGCATGTGTAAACATGGCAGGTGTGTGCATGTGTAAACATGGCAAGCATCATGATGTGACGAAAGCTAGACCCACTAAGTTTGAAAAAGTTCAAAGCAGTCCCCAGCAGAGTCGCCACTGTGAATACCCCTTTCCGATGAAGCGACGCATGGGAAGTATCTTGTGATTATTATTATTTACAAAAGGGAATATTCATAACGACATTAAAATTATGAGAGTCGCCACGCCGTTTTAATTAAAGCCAAAACATTGAAAAAAGCATCTTTAGTGGGTTCGGGGGTCAAATTACAACAAGAGAAGAATATTGAACGTTATCACTCCTATTGCCCGAATTGATCGGTCTTTCTATCATGATGCGGTGTATGTAGTGTGTTAGTGATTTAGACCGGATCCGAAGATTTCCTACGTTCCTCTCAATGTGAGAAGCTCAGGTCAGCGTAGTTCGCACATAATTAGAATGTGGAGAAAGAATAGGGATCATGCATAATGAAGAGGGAGGATAAAGAAACATGCAGGATGATCACATCCTAGAATAATGACTATGCCATCAATGAGATCTCGATGAACATTCATCACATTCATCATGGGAGGATTATTGAACATGGGAGTAATTACCTAAAGTGTAGGGTTTAGAGATAGTTCCTAGATCATCCTTGGGTTGATGAACCCTAAATCATCATCGGCTATGAAATAACATGCAAACATGAAGATCACAACCCTAAATATAGCATAAATAAGGTTTTAATCTATGAACACGAAGAACATGCGAAGAACATATTATGAACATATGAATGAACATGCAAAGCATATGAAGAAACTATGAATAAACATGCATATAAAAGATCTACATTAAAAATGATGCAAGAACATGAAGAAAAAGTTAGAAAACTTACCTATGTTGGCAAGAAATAAACCTTGATCTCCTTGAGTGTTTGAATGCTTAATTAGGGAGCAAAATAATGTTTAAGAACTCTCAAAATCGGATTTAAGACTCTCAAACTCGGGATCCTTAACCAATGGGATGGAATGGATTTATATAGTAAACTGAGGGGAAGATCTGACGGTCAGGATCATCCGGAGCAAGGTTGGCCGCCTGGCCATGATTGAAGACGGTGACAATGTTAGCCGCGTGGCCAAGGTCGGAGGCGCAGCAAGGTTGGCCGCGTGGCCAAGGTTGCGGGCTGACGTGATTCCTAAGCTAGGGTTTCTGCATGGTTTAAGGAAACCATATTTTTACCATATTTAGGGTGTTCTAGAATAATGAGATATATTTTGCGAATCCGGGACAAGTCTTTGCAAGGTTTATAATTCCTATAAAGTCCTTGTATATTTGGGAAAGCCCTAATAAACTCATTTTCAGATCGGGTACTAACAACCGTGTCATTAAGACCTAATGCTTAGCTCATCCTAATCATCCTTAAGCCCAAGGTTAGGTCTGAGATCCCTCATTAAAATGAGGTCATGCCGGAATTTCGTTGAAGCGTTAAGACAATCTTAACCTAACCGGGGCTTAACTATATAAGAATGGCCCACACATTGGAACTTTGCGACGCACTAGACCTTAGGTTTGGTTTTTTTGGTCGGTGGAAGCTACGTGCCCTATAGGACCCTCGCCCGGGATAGTCCATCCTTGGGAGTGTGCAATACAGGTGAAAAACGAGGGGCTGGTAGATGTAGTGTTGGCCTCCACTGATCCAGGGTTTAGAGTATTTGCGAAAAAGAAGAGAAATCTTTTCCAACCATTTAAGAATAAAATTCATTTTAAGTAAACTTTAACGGATAATTAGTTGCGCCTTGCATGAATTTGCTCCGTTTTTTGCTTCTCGTCTTTGACACATTGCACTCTTTCGTTAACAAGGGTCATTTCGTTAAGTCTTTGGACGAATCCCCGTTATCCTCCAAGATCTCAGTGAAGCCGTAGGATTAATTTCTTAAGCTCCCGTTAGATTCTTAAGAATAGTCCCCTAGGTCCCCGTTAAGATTCCTGTTAAATCCCTAGGAAGTCAGTCACTTCCTTGGATTGATCCCCGTTATCCTCCAAGAAGCCAGTCAAGTCCTTGGATGGATCCCTGTTATCCTCCAAAAAGTCAGTCAAGTCCTTGGATGGATCCCCGTTATCCTCCAAGAAGCCAGTCAAGTCCTTGGATGGATCCCCGTTATCCACCAAGAAGCCAGTCAAGTCCTTGGATGGATCCCCGTTATCCTCCAAGAAGCCAGTCAAGTCCTTGGATGGATCCCTGTTATCCTCTAAGAAGTCAGTCAAGTCCTTGGATGGATCCCCGTTATCCTCCCAGAAGTCAGTCTTGTTCGTCTTTTCCTCTTAGAATTCTAAACCCATTCGAACTACGGTGACCTAAGCCTCTCATCGCGTGGGACCCCTTCCCTCGTGGTGAGGGGAACGTAGGCAACTTCGGCCCGGTCAAATGTCTCAAAATAGAGGATTCTAAGATACGTGCGCCTATGGCCCAAGCATTCACCCAGTGTTTACCCGAGCCTAAAGCTACCTTTTGTCTTCCCAGTAGCTCAGATGAAGTGGAAGAGAGCATCATGTCGCCGCCTAGTGTGTGTGGAACCAGAGAGTTCCTCGGTCACCGCAACTTCTCCAACCCGGTACCTCGAAAACACCGCTTCAATGGATGGTAGCTTGGGAAATGACATCACAGACAATCCGGATAGCCCTAAGAAAGAAGAGTTGCTCCAGGCTCTAGAAGCCTCCGGGGCTACGGAAGAAGTCATCACAGAAAGCCACAAAGAAACACAGAGTCTGTTTGATGAGTCAACGAGACAAGGAGGTGTCACAGCTCTACTCCAAACTGAATGGCACTTCACCAAAGTGACCAATCACAAAGAAGAGGTGGAAGCCACCCAACATCCGAATTGCAATCAAAGATTGTCCCATCCATCTCACCAGAATACCGAGACCCCCATTTCTTCGCCCCAACACGCCGTCATCCACAATGAGCCTCTCATTCAAATCCTCCTCACTCCGCCTCAACCCAAATCCAACATCTCCCATAGGACACCTCCTATAAAACCCCAAACACAATCCACTCAAAAGCCCCGCAAACCATTGTTCACACCAGTTACGCCTCGAGCATCATACCCGTAACACTTTACCAATCATATCCCTTCTCGGTTTGATGCCATCAACCAAGTCACCAGAGCTCAGTCACTGTTTATACCATATATGGATACCCGAACAGGCATCACCAACTTGCCTCCACCAGATTTCCCGATGAGATTACGGGGTGACCCGTGTCATTTCTAAAATCCAAGACCTTTTGGACCACAAGCTCCTTGCATGCCTCCAATGTATATTCCTGCAAGCAACCAAGGTTATGGGTATGCCTACTCCCTTGCACCTCCACAAAATCCCCTCAACCATACATTGGGAAAGAGAAAGCAAATGGAAGCTAAGTTCGAAAGGACACTCAATGAGAACCCCTTTGCATGGAGAGACGGTGATTCTTGTCCCCGCCACGCTCTGGTAAATGATGAAAGAAAAGCTAAACGCCATGCCAAACCCCGTTTCACGAGGTTTGAGGATTTCAGAATGCCCATAAGCAAGGTATTTGAAGGATTGGTCAACCAGGGTCTCACATCACCTCTTGTTAATTTTCAACCTAAAAACCCCAAAAGGCGTCTCAACAAGACCAAGAGGTTTGCCTTTCACAACTATCATGGACATGATACCAACGATTGCACCGCTTTAAAACGTGTCATCCGGAAGTTGATCGCGAAAGGAAAGCTTGAATACCCCCGGTTGGGAAATTGGAAATGAAACTACAGCTTTGGTCAGAAGCGGAATGTCAAAACCTCTTCCACCAACCTCCCCTTAGAAAGAGTCTGTTTTCATCCTTAGGAAGGGTCAGTTGCTTTTAAGATGTGTGATAAGCCATTAAGAAAAGTCAGTTAAGATATATGTTAGGTTTAGTTAGAGTCTTTACTCCCCGGTGAATGCCATATGGTGACCATTCTGAGTCCATTGTCAGTTTTTCTTAATAAGATTATTATCATTATTGCCTGGTCAAAAGTGTGTATAAAAAAAATGTGTGCGAGTCTTTCACTCAAAACAAAAGTGTGCTTTTCCAAAAAAATAAAAAATGTAGATCAATTTTCTTAAAATAAAATATCATGTTTTCCTAAAAGGCTAATCCGCTAATGAAGCATTCTTCTCAAATCATGGTTATAATTTCATCTTGAGGTTTAATATGCTAAAGTCCTTCGCGGTTTTGTCCACTGGAAACATTGACCAAGGACCCCACATCTGAATTGGCGTCCGAGACAACCGTCCACATGAGCAAGAAGATCAAAAGGTTGGGACACTGTCGACAAGGAGAGGCCCGTGCTTCGGAAGCCCAAAAGCGGCTACATCAAATGGAGATCCGTACCTTCGTCGAGTGCCATGCACGAAGGCTACTCACCTTGAAAGGAAATCACCAAAAGGAGATGGCCAAATCAAACTCCCAACTCATGAGTAGATAAATCCGGCAATTATAACCCCAAGCTAAATGGAGACCTCGCGACATCTTTCCGATGACACGGAACCCGAGTTCCCCGTGGAAGACATGTAATATGCCACCAACAACCCCTCCAACAATTAAAGAAGAAAATGGATCATCGTGCTTCATTAGATCCCATCCCTAAAAATAAAAAAATAAAAAATAGAGTCTTCCAGCCTCGTAGGTTCTAGATTTTCACCAAAGGCCGTCTTGGACTGTGTCTTTTCGTTTTTACAAAGGTCCGCACTTGGACATGTATGTATAAAGTTATATAAATAAAAGAGTCATTTTCCTTCTATTCTCTCTATACTTGAGACATTATTTGCAATATACATTTACTCTTGAAATTGCTTTGCTTGTTATTATCAATTGATTGCTACGTCCCTAAAATGATGAATTGACTTCTAAGCATACTAGTCAATGACGACTCATTAAGGACGAATGGGCCTAATACAAATGAAAAATGCTAAATGCAAACAATTAATCTTGATGTGAATAAATGTTGTGATCAATTGGCATGAATAAACCGTTAATGGCAAGCCTTCCCCGATACACATCCCTGATACACAACCCGATACACCTTTCTGATACAAATTCTTGATGCACATCAAAGGCATCCCGAGACAATGGAAAGGCAAGGATGTTGTTGCTCAACCACCAAGATTCAACCGTGATCGCACGTGCGCAACCAAGCAAAGGACTTCCCGGATCTTCAAAGTCAAAGTGAGAAATGACAGACATTCCACCAAGGGGCTACAAATGAGCCAATGTCCAAGTTGGGGGCTAATGTTTCCCCTCTCTCAAAAAAAAAAAAAAGATGAAAAGAGAGAAAAGAAATGAATGTATGGAAAGAAGGAAAGGAAATTAATATACGCAAAGAGGAAGTTTGCCTCAAAAGCTCACCAAGTTCACCGCAAAGTCCACCCCCAAGGGTTTGCAAGAAAAGAAGTCTATCTCAAAAGACAACCAAGAAGGGACTCACTTCAAAAGGGCCCATTCATCTCAAAATAAGTTCACACCAAAGAGGGTTCACCCCGAAAGGTCCAAGGAGTTCACCACAAGGCAAAGCGATCTACATCAGCAAAGCAACAACATCCTTCAAAAGAACACCAACTTTAACAAAAGACGATCCATGGCCAAACTACGGTGACCTGAGCTCCTCAAAATGAGGGGAACGTAGGCAACCTCCAGGTCCGGTCACAACATGAAACAAAACCATCAAATCATGGTCCTCTCAAAATGACCAAGTGCTCTTCCCTCGGTCCCATCAATGACCGATTTCCCAACACACATTCTTCTTTCGATCTTGCCATTGATCGAATCTTAATCTCAATTGATCACAATATTTATACATGTTAAGGCTAATTGTTTATTATAATCTTGACTTAATAACAAACAAGGTCCATTCAAGCAATCATTTGATAATCTTAACTAAGGCAAATTTCGAATGTCCTTACAAGTCTTCTTTTCTACATCTTAGGAAGGAGATAAACACTTGTATTCTGTCAAGCAAGGGCTTCCTCCCATTTCATGATACATTGCTCAAAGAGCTCATCAACATAAAGGGACTCTATCCCAAATAAAACGCCCTTACAAGTTTCCTCCAAAAAAAATACTTTGAGTACCCGTTCTATCGAGTCGGCTGGATCACTCATAAAAAAAAAGGCACCAAAAAAGTAGCCCGCTAGTTCGAAAACCCGCAAGGGCGGCCTAGGCAAAAAACAGGGTGTGCCATAAAAGACGCAAAAGAGATACCCGCTAGGTTATAAACCCGAAAGGGCGGCCTAGGCAAAAGAAAGGGTGCGTCATGAAAAAAGGGATGGGTTCCTAACCTCACTTCAAAGGTCAAAAGATGGGGCTACCCCGCCATCGACACCGACAAAGACATTGGGCTACCCCAACATCAATGATGACAAGGACATGGGGCTACCCAATATCAACGACAACAAAGGCATGGGGCTACCCCGACACCAACAAATACATGGGGCTACCCCGAATCAATGACAACAAGGACATAGTACTACCCCAACATCAACGGCAAAAGGATTTTTTATTCCCGATCACTCCTAAGAAATGGACAAAGCTCCGAAGGAATTTATGCATGACAAACCTCATGGTTAAGTTAAAATCAAAAATTTGACTAACATGCTTCGTTAAAAGATTTGCCTTTAGAAATAAGCATTTCCAAATTTGCCCATTTGGCATCATTTATCAAAGACAATGTTTCAAGCAAAATGCTTTTGATCAAATAATGATTTTCCAAAATCTTGAACTTTTTCGTCCACAAAGGTCGCCCCTAGGCTCTCCCCCGGTGTCAAGGAAAGAGTGTCGATCATCCCGTAGAGTTGAGTTGACCAAAGTCCAAACTTTGACCAAAAGGGGTCAAGTTAAAATGTCTCCGGCCATCCTTAGTGGGACGTAAGACCAGTTTTCCCGTCAAACTCCCCAAAGGTGGAGTTGACCCAAGTCAAACCTTGACCCATAGTGGTCATTATAGGTTGAGACCCTTGTCCCCGTCCGTCCTTAGTGGGATGTAAGACCAGTTTTCCCATCAAACTCCCCAAAGGTGGAGTTGACCCAAGCTAAGCCTTGACCCATAGTGGTCATTATAGGTTGAGACCCTTGTCTCCGGTGGTCCTTAGTGGGTCGTAAGACCAGTTTTCCCATCAAAATCCTCAAAGATGGAGTTGACCCAAGCCTTGACCTAGAGTGGTCATTTTAGGAAAACCTTTGTCCCCCATAGTGGTCATTTTAGGTTGAAACCTTTGTCCCGGCCGTTCCTAGTGGGACGTAAGACCAGTTTTCTCGTCAAACTCCCCAAAGGTGGAGTTGACCCAAGTCAAACCTTTGCCCTCCAGAGTGGTCATTTAGGTTAAGAAAACCTTTATCCCCTAGAGTGGTCACCTTAGGTTAAGAAAGCCTTTGTCCCCGGCCGTCCTTAGTGGGACATAAGACCAGTTTTCCCGTCAAGCTCCCCAAAGGTGGAGTTGACCCAAGATAAGCCTTGACCCAAGCCTTGACCCAGAGTGGTCATTTTAGGTTGAAGCCCAAGTCTCGCCTCTGACCCCTGAGAGTCATGCCCGTGCCTTTTAGTCAACCCTCTCCATAGAGCCAAGTTGACCTTATCTCGCCTCTGACCACTGAGAGTCATGCCCGTGCCTTTTAGTCAACCCTCTCTATAGAGCCAAGTTGACCTTATCTCACCTCTGAACCCTAAGAGTCATGCCCGTGCCTTTTAGTCAACCCTCTCCATAGAGCCAAGTTGACCTTATCTCGCCTCTGACCCCCGAGAGTTATGCCGTGCCTTTTAGTCAACCCTCTCCATAGAGCCAAGTTGACCATATCTCGCCTCTGACCCCCGAGAGTCATGCCCGTGCCTTTTGGTCAACCCACTCCATAGATCCAAGTGGACCTTATCTCGCCTCTGACCCCCAAGAGTCATGCCCGTGACTTTTAGTCAACCCTCTCCATAGAGCCAAGTTGACCATATCTCACCTCTGACCCCCGAGAGTCATGCCCGTGCCTTTTAGTCAACCCTTTCCATAGAGCCAAGTTGACCATATCTCGCCTCTGACCCCCGAGAGTCATGCCCATACCTTTTAGTTAACCCTCTCCATAGAGCCAAGTTGGCCATATCTTGCCTCTGACCCCTGAGAGTCATGCCCGTTCCCCTAGGAGAGGATGACATATATCCACCTAGCCCTTAGGCTTGAGTAGCCTTAAAGTTTCTTACCCTGTTCCGAACTACGTTAGGCTTGATTCCCCGCAAATGGGATACGTAGGAATCCTATACCCCTAGGACCAGCCATGTAACCAAATCGGTCAAAGCCGTCTTCCCATCAGATTGGGATGCTTGTTTTTTATCGACAACCTCGCTTTTCCAAAGTAACATTGCCGAGGGGCTCTGTAAGTACCCCAATCTAAAATTAACCAACTTTAAAGGAATTCTTAGCACCATTCAGGGATAAACTGATAGGCTGGGATATTACTAAGATAAACCTAAAATTCCAGGACTACTCTGGAATTAAAATTGGAAAAATCCAGAAGCTCGCCAGGCTGAGCCGTACGGATGGTTTGGACGCGGGGAGAGCCCTAGCCGTACGGCTACTATGGGCACCCTCGGTCCATATAAATTAGACCCATGGCTGATCATTTGGGGGGGAGAAATCATTTTGTGAGTGTAAACTCTGTCGAATTGAGGGCATGTCAAACACATAAACACACATTTAAGTGAAAAGAGAGAAAGAAGATAGGCCTAGAACCAAAATTGGTGAGGCCTCCTTCTCCCCATCTTCTCTTCATCTCATATTCTATCTTTCTTTTGTTTAATTTATGTAAATGTCTTTACTTTCCTTGTAAATATTATGAATTGGAACCAAGTTCTTGATATGAATCAATGGTACCCTCATGTTCTATGCATGATCAAGGGTTCAAACCTAAGATGATCAAGGCTTGTTAATATTTAATGTATTTACATTAATGCTCATTACATTATGTCTTTGCTTTTATGCAATTTATGTTATATCTTTACATTTATGCAAGTTAAATTCCATGTCTTTACTTTTAAGATGATTTTATGGTGAAATGATCAAGTTTGGATGATAAAGTTTCAATCTTTATCATTCAAACTTTGATCTAACTCCAATAATGTCCCTTTGGATGGTAAAGACTCAATCTTTATCCATCCAAAGATTGATTTCTTACTTCCCCAAGGCCTTTCCTTGGATGAATCATCCATTGGGATGTTAAAGTTTCCATCTTTAACCATTCAAATGATGATTTTGGCTCAAATGCCATGTTCATCACCTTTCCTAATTTTTCCCCAATTATTGCCTTAATCACACCCAAAACCTTGTGTTTTGGTGTTTAATTAGTGATTAAAAGCATAGGGATGATTTAATTCAAGCTTTGTGTAAGAAAATAAACTGGAAAAATGCAAAACAGTTCAGTTTCAGCAGAATGCTCTGTTTCTGCTTGAAACTGGACTGATTTCTTGACAATCTGAAAAAACCCCAGGGACGGCTTTCCCAGCCGTACGGCTAGTTTGGCCAGAGGGGTGAATTTTCAGTCTTTCCCCTTTTCTGTTAAACTGTTTATAAAACTACCCCTTTTTGTCAAGTTTCTAACTGATTTTTGTTAAAAGTCAGGTTCTCCTATTTTTTAAGAACATACACACACACACACACACACTTGCACAATTTTTAACAAACTTTAGGGAGACTCGGTTTTTCCGAGGCACTTTGGGTGAACTACCGGTTGAGTTCTTCCCAAAGCGTAACCTGACCTCCGAACTCGCAATCTCTAACCATTTTTCGTAAAGTTTGGGTTTAAAGTTAAACTAACGTGGCGACTCCGTTAAACATTAAAAGTGCCGTGTTTGATTATCGAGGGAACTATTCCATTTCCCGCGGGTATCTTACAGCGCCTCTCGCGATCGAAGCAGGAAGCGCGTGCCTCCCAGTACGACAGTTACAGACTACAGCCTTTTCCCTCCATTTTCTTGATTACAAAAACTCCTTTTTACCTCCAAGCTCATCCCCCTAGGTTTGTAACTCCCAATCCCATATTCTTAGCCATTTCTTTAAAACAAAATATTTCTTTTTATTATTATTTGATTTTCTATTTATTATTTATTTTTCTTTATTTTCTTATTGGTTGAAAAGCATTTTTTCCTCTCTTTTTCACCTATAAAAACCCTCACATTTTACCTTAGAAAGGGTCCTCAAATTCTCTCAACACTTACACTATACACAATTCTCACAAGAATTCTTCCTACAAGATTTCTAGCAA
The DNA here is from genome assembly GCA_026119855.1 of Campanula takesimana. Lineage (NCBI taxonomy): Eukaryota > Viridiplantae > Streptophyta > Magnoliopsida > Asterales > Campanulaceae > Campanula > Campanula takesimana. The sequence goes on from JAOWBW010000086.1 coordinate 943,635, forward strand.
CAAAACTCTACACAAATTGTTCCATAACAATTTCTCTACAACAAACATCATTTTCCCATCAAGTTTAAAGTCCTCTTTCTTAAGGTACAACTTCACCATTCTTCTTCTATTTTACATGTCTTCTTAATGTATGCAATCCCCATCAAATGGGACATGACCAAATGATCACTTTATTATATTAAAATTGGTTAATGTTATCTCCCTACATTCCAAATCTACTTTAATTTCCCCATTTTATAGTAATGTAATTGCTAGCATAGGTGGTGACTCTAACAAATAAAATCAATTAGACATCCTAGGATCCTTCCACCGCTCTAGCTAAGCCGTGGTTTTCCCGGGGTATCTACAGTGGCGACTCTGCTGGGGATAGCTTACGGGGTTAAACTTGCGTTTCTTACATTTGGTGTTCTTTATTTTGTTTTCTGGGAATTCTGGTGAAAAGGGTTGGAAGCGCGCGCGTCTGACCCCAACCACCAGAATCGTCCGCCTTCCTTCTTGTCCTTCCATTTCATGTTTCTGTGCTAACAAATTTTGCAGGGGAAAGTTTTCTTATTTAGGGTCAAGGCAATCCCTTGAATACACTGATTTCCAGGTTTTCACCCAGAAGCGGGTGCCTCTGCCCCTCTTTCTCTAATGCGCGCCCCTCCCGCATAGGCATCCCAATGCGCGCGCGTCTGGGCCATTTTCCAGAACAGAAACAGTGAACAGAATGGACATAGTTACAGTGTGTGAGCACCGGGCCTGCACAAAACAGTTTTTACTTTCTGTTTATATTATCGGTCATACGGGTGATTCGAAAGTTATAAATATGTGCTTATTTGATTTTATTTTGTTAAAAAAAAATGTCACTTGGTTTGACCTCAGACTACATGCACATATTCCTATGAATTTCTCACAATCGAGTCGCATAAAGTCCATAACCCCAAACCCGTCGAGGCCCATCCTAGAGAGTTTCGAGCTCCACCCGACCTTGACTCTCTCGAAGCGGTAAAGCTCAACCCGTGGTGTAGTTCACGACTACATGTCGGGGGTGACCTTAAGCCTCTAATTAACCGAGCATAAGCCAACACATTCTTAGTCTAGGTTCTAACACTCCGTGACCAAGTCAGTTTTCCGGTGTCGAGATTTCCCTAAACTAATGTCATCAAATCATACATGCCGTTTCCAAAAGAAACAATTGGTTATTATGGACGAAATAAAACTCCGTCCCCAAGTGGTTATTATGAACGAAATAAAACTCTGTCCCCGAATGTATGCTTTATGACATTAATTTAGTTTAATCCCGTCACATGTAGGTATCGCAAGCATGGTGGAATCCGATGAGTATATGGGACCGCGAGAAGGTCTATATACTAGTGTGACGATTCTACTATTTTCTTTAGAAACCCCAAAAAGGACTGCGTCCTTCTGACTTATTAAAAAAAAACATTTTTCTTATGTGGTTGAGTCATTTTCTTGTTTGTGGGTTGAATAAATTTTACTCAAAAGGTGTTTGTGGGCCAATCTAATATCAACCATGTTCTTCCAATAGGTCCAGTGGCTTCCTATGGAAACAAAAACAATGGTGGGTATTTTTCCGTGTCCAACGAAAAGCTATTAGACATAATAAGAGCCATGGGGGAACAAATGGATAGACTAGTCGAGGATGCCCTCCGCAAGGATGATTTGTGGCAAGTCCATATTGATCTTGAGAAAAGAATTCACGAGGAAAAAGTTTCCGAACTCAAGGCCCGTTTTGATCATGAGAAAGGGATGTGCGAAGAAGAGGTTTCCGAACTCAAGGCCCGTTTGTAAGAGCTCACTGACAACAAGGCAAAGTTCAATGATAAAGCATGCTAAAGTGTTCCGTCCCTCAAGAGCCACAAAAGTGTCGCCAAAAATTGAGTTTTCACTCCTCTCCTAGGAATGACCCGAGCCGAAGAACTTGAAATTTTGGTAGAAAGTGGGAAGGTCCGACCTTTAGAAGGATACAAGCCCAAGAAGATAGCAAGAAATCATGTGCATGGTAAATGGTGCGACTACCACAAGCATAGTGGTCACACTACCGAAAGATGCTTCGCTCTCCAAAACATCATCCAAGACTTGATTGACAATGGTGAATTTACCATGGGTGAAGAGCAACTCATCAAGGAAGAGGCTTAGATTTGAAATGGGGCTCCAACAGGAGATCATGCCATAAGGAGAACTACAACGACAAGGATGACGACAACAATCTCCGTTTCTCTTTCTCTACCTAGTAATAGGGATATAAAAAAAAAAAAGTCAAAGTCCTCTTATGTGTGCGTTAAGTTTTCTTCCTTCTCGTCAATGTTAAAGTTTGAGTCGGTCTCATCAAATAAAAGCCGTTCTTGTCCTCATACACTCTTCCAAGTTGTTCAATTTAATTCTTGGCAAAATGATGAAAAAACGTCTTAACGAGTTTTGGAATGAAGGCTATCACTTGAACGGCTAGGGCTAAACTTCAAGAAGACGAAGTCAAGCCATCAAGTGCCAAAGCAAGGTGGAACTACAACCATGGAGAAAAATCAAGAAATGTTTCAAAGGGGGATTAAAAAAAGGGGGGGGGGGGCTCGCTAGGTTGACTCTTCAAAACAACCTAGGCAAAAGTTAGAGAAAAAAAATAATAAATAAAAAAAAATCCCCCTTATTCAAAGAAGTTCACATCAACAAAAGGACGAAGCAGTATCAACAACCATCACGACGAATGGATCATCCACAAGAACTACGGTGACCTGAGCCTCTAGACTGGAGGAACGTAGGCAACCTTTGGGTCCGGTCTCATGCAAGAAAGAAGATATGTTTAGCCCTAGTGCGTTATGGTGATCGGCCTTCATCTCGAACTTGTCAAAACATCTTTGTACGAGTCATTTGCCAATGAATTAATCACCTCAAGATTGAACAACTTTCCTAGATTTGAAATTATTTCACGTTCCTTGTCGAGACTAGGGGCTTCCTATCTTTCAGCGATACTCCCAGTTTCTTACAATCAAATTGGGGATTTCCTTCTATTCTCTCTTAATGACTTACTTGCCTTCGTGAGTCATTCAAAAAATATATAAATACATGAGTCAATACTAGGGGCTACTTCCCTAATCAAGTCAATGTGACTCATCACTAGTGACAAAAGATCTCCACCGCAAAATCACATGTCTCTCATCCTCGGCTAGAGTCTGTTGGGTATCGGAGTAACATGCGCAGCGGAATATAGCATTTAAAATTTTGAAACCTAAAGCCCATAGATCCATTAAATCAAATACAACAATATGAATAGAGGAAAAACTAACCACTGATGACTTTGAATTCTAGCTTTGATCTTGGTGGAGATTTGAAGCTTGATCACGAAGAAAGTAAGAACACGAACTTTGAAGATGATGAGCTTCACCCTCTAGCGGTATCCACACCACGAACGAATATCAAGGAGCTTATTGATCTTGGTTGCTAGACCAACAATTATGAAACACACTTTCACAATTGATAATGACTATATGGAATTTTATTTGTGTATTATTTTGTTCTTCAATCAAAGAAGTCTTAGAACAAAATAAAATCTCTCTCAAACTCTTTTGAGACTCACACAAACATTGGTTAGGAGTGCTGGCCGAATTTTGTCTTTTATACACAAGTAAGACCTATTCCAAATAGGAAACTTGTGTCAAAATCCGTCCAAAATTCGTTTCCTAATCAAATTAGGAATCTGCCTCCCGACACCACCGTGCGGCCGCCCAAAGAAGGCTGTGCGGTCGCCCATCTTTGGGCGGTCGCCCGGTCCCTTTTGGGCGGTCGCCCGCTTGCCCAGAAACACTGAAAAATTCCACTTTAGTCCTTTTAAAGATTCGTTCTATTGTGTGTGACCCTCTAGGATTATACTAAGTTGGCAATAGGTTCAAACATGAAACCATAAGATATGATTAGGTTCTAGCAAACCGTCATACCTACCCAAATAGTATAACTAGATACAAGTTCGCATTCCTTTAGAACATGTCATAATCCCTTTATCCATGATGTCATTGAACACAAGTCATGGTCAACCAGTCAACTTGTTTTGTTCAATACTTTCTCGATTCCGAATATGTTGATAATCCAAATGACATTGATACAATCAATTCATTTGAGTCCGGCCGAACATTTCATCAACATCATTCCTACGAGAGGCCCAAGCTTGACATCTCTCCGAAGAGGGACAAATCCATTTAGCTTATTATTCTTCCCTACGTGAATCCGATTATGCCAATCATACCCTTTATAACTACCCGGTTAAAGGTAGCGTTTGAATATGTCAAACATAATGTTCATCAAGTGGAAGACTATAATAACTTCATGTATAAGGATTCGAATGACATAACTAATATGAGATATATGTTTGACATAGACTATGACATAAATCTCATACAGCGGGTCATGTCCAGTACTTTGTTCCAAACAAGTACCCATAAATCTAACATGATCATCCCATGATCATTTAGCCTTTATACTAGTGCTTAGCAAGTACTAGGGATGGATATTATTATAAGTAAACATGAACAACAATAATAATCAAAACATCTCTTTATAGATATGAAATAAATGATAACAATTACAACGTTTATTAAACGTGCCTAGGGCACCACTACCAACAATCTCCCACTTGCCCTAGGCCCAATCTCCCATGTATCTAATACCCATGGACCTAACATGACCATCATGTTTAGCTTGTGGAAGTCCCTTTGTTAGCGGGTCCGCTACATTGTCATCAGTAGGTACTCTGCATATATTTACGTCTCCCCTATCAACGATCTCTCGAATGTTATGAAAATGCCTAAGTATGTGTTTGGATTTCTGATGTGCCCTTGGTTCCTTTGCTTGAGCAATAGCACCATTATTATCGCAATAAAGGTCTATTGGATTAGCAATACTAGGAACCACTTCAAGTTCAGTAATGAACTTCTTAATCCAAACAGCTTCCTTTGCAGCATCCGATGCAGCAATATACTCAGCTTTTGTTGTAGAATCAGCGGTTGTACTTTGCTTGGAACTCTTCCAGCTTACAGCTCCACCATTTAACATAAACACAAAACCCGATTGCGATCGGCTATCATCTTTGTCGGTTTGGAAGCTTGCATCCGTGTAAGCATTTACAACGAGATCATCTTCCATTCCTCCATAGACCAAAAACGAGTCTTTAGTTCTTCTCAAGTACTTAAGAATCGCTTTTACAGCTACCCAGTGATTTTCGCCAGGGTCGGATTGGTATCTACTTGTCATGCTCAAAGCATAAGATACATCCGGCCTAGTACAAATCATGGCATACATGATGGACCCAATTGCCGAAGCATATGGAACATCATTCATTTTCTCACGCTCATCATTTGTCTTAGGACATTGAGTCTTGCTTAGAGAAATTCCATGTAACACTGGCAAGGTACCTCTCTTAGAATTTTCCATACGGAATCTTCTAATGACCTTGTCAATGTATGTACTTTGGCTTAAACCAAGTAGCCTCCTTGATCTATCTCTATAGATCTTAATGCCAAGTATATATGCGGCTTCACCCATATCTTTCATTGCGAAACACTTTCCTAACCAAGTCTTCACAGACTGAAGTGTAGGAATGTCGTTTCCAATGAGCAATATGTCATCCACGTATAAAACAAGGAAAAGCACTATGCTCCCACTAATCTTCTTGTATACACAAGGCTCATCTTCGTTCTTGATGAAACCAAACTCTTTGACCGATTCATCAAAACGGAGATTCCAACTCCTTGAAGCTTGCTTTAATCCATAGATGGATCTTTGCAATTTGCATACCTTAGAATTCTGTTTAAAACCTTCCGGTTGTGTCATATACACATCCTCTTGAAGTTTTCCATTTAGGAAAGCGGGTTTGACATCCATTCCATATTTCATAGTCATGATATGCGGTAATGGCAAGTAGAATTCTTATAGATTTGATCATTGCTACGGGTGAAAAGGTTTCATCATAGTCAATACCATGAACTTGCCTATAACCCTTCGCTACAAGTCTAGCTTTGTAAGTATGCACCTTCCCATCCATGTCAGTCTTCTTCTTAAAGACCCATTTGCATCCTATGGTTTTTACACCTTCAGGCGCATCAATCAAATTCCAAACTTGATTGTCTTGAATGGATTGCAATTCGGATTCCATGGCTCCAAGCCACTTGTCCGAATCAGGAGAAGACATCGCCTCTTGGTAGGTTGACGGTTCATCATTCTCAATGATTTCTACCTCATTACTATCCGTTACGAGAAATCCATATCTCTCGGGCTTGGATCGTAACCTACTAGATCTGCGAGTTGCTTGTGTATTTTGAACAGGTTCCACAACTCCTTGTGGTTCTTGTTCTTGTTCCACTATTGGTTCAATGTTATTTTCTGGGTCTCGAATTTCTTCAAGATTTATTTTACTCCCACTGATTTCTTTGGAGAGAAACTCTTTCTCTAGAAAGACACCAGTTCAGGCAACAAACACTTTGTTGTCCTCACGGTTGTAAAAGTAATATCCTCTAGTTTCCTTTGGATATCCCATGAAAATACATTTGTCAGATTTGTGTGCAAGTTTGTCAGAGACAAGTCTTTTGACAAAGGCTTCACAACCCCAAATCTTCATGAAAGATAAACAATTTTTCTTTCCGCTCCACATCTCATATGGAGTCTTTTGAACCGATTTAGTTGGAACATGATTTAGTGTGAAAGCAACGGTTTCTAGAGCGTAACCCCAAAAGGATATTGGAAGATCAACTTGACTCATCATTGATCGAACCATGTCTAACAAAGTCCGATTTCTCCTCTCGGACACACCATTCCATTGTGGTGTTCCGGGTGGAGTCAATTGTGAAACTATTCCACAATTATTTAGATGATCATCAAATTATTGACTCAAGTATTCTCCACCTCGATCTGATCGAAGTGCCTTAATACTTTTGCCAAGTTGTTTTTCTACTTCATTTTGAAATATTCTAAATATCTCTAATGCTTCACTTTTATGTTTCATTAGGTAAACATACCCAAATCTACTATAATCATCGGTGAAGGTTATGAAGTATTGAAATCCTCCCCTAGCATTGCTACTTAATGGTCCGCATACATCGGAATGTATCAACCCCAATAAGTCGCTTGCCCTTTCACCCAACTTGGTAAAAGGTGTCTTAGTCATTTTTCCAAGAAGACACGACTCACAAGTATCATATGACTCTAAGTCACATGAACCCAAAAGTCTGTCCCCATGGAGTTTTGAGATACGCTTCTCATTAATATGACCAAGACGGCAATGCCATAAATAGGTATGATTTACATCATTAAGTTTGGATTTCTTATTTATATGATAGACATTGTCATTATTTTCATCCTTGACATTCAAGACATAAAGGCCATTAAATGAATTAGCAATACCATAAAGCACATCATTTAAATAAATAGAAAATTTCTTATTCTCAATAAGAAACTTAAAACCTTCATTATCCAAACAAGAAATTGAAATAATATTTCTACTTAAATCCGGAACATAATAACAATTGTTCAAAACAAGAATTAATCCGGAAGGTAAAGTGACTTCATAAGTCCCTACGGCTAATGCAGCAACTCTTGCTCCATTCCCACGCGTAGGTCTACTTCACCCTCTTTAAGTAGTCTCCTATTCTTTAGTCCCTGCACATTTAAACAAATGTGAGAACCACATCCGGTATCCAATACCCAATAATCAGTGGTAGAAAGGAGAATATCTATCATATAGATACCTGAAGTCGACGCAGCCTTACTGCCCTTCTTCTTCTTTTTCTCTTCCAAGAAACCCTTGCAATTACGTTTCCAATGACCAATCTCTTGACAATGGAAACAGATTGCATCCTTTTGTGAATCGGGTTTTGCCTCAGAAGCCTTGGCAACACTTGCCTTGCTTATCTTGGGTTTGACAACTTTCTTACCTTTTCCTTTGGCACCAGCCTTCTTCCCATCATGAACTAAGAGCACGGAAGAACCTTTCTCCGCAATCTTCATCTCCGCAGTTTTAAGCATCCCATGCAACTCGGAGAGATTCTTATCCATTCCATGCATGTTATAATTCATCACAAACTGATTATAACTTTTAGGCAATGAATTAAGAATGAGATCCGTGGCTAGCTCCAATGGGATTGGATAGCCAAGTTTCTCAAGGTGCTCTACATAACCTTTCATTTTCAGCATGTGAGGACTCGCTTGTTTCCCTTCATTCATTTTGCAAGTAGTGAATGCAACAATGGTCTTGTACCTCTCTTGCCTAGCTTGCTCTTGAAACATGGCTCTTAACTCCACACCTATCTCATAGGCTTCCAAATGTTCCAAACTTTGTTGGAATTTTGAGCACATAGTAGCAAGCATGAGACAGCTTACATCTCTTGAATCATTACGATGTTTCTTGTAATTGTCTCTTTCTGCCCTAGGGGCAGTAGGTTCTGATTCAGCAGGAAGAGGCCCATCGAGAATGTACAACTTATCTTCTTGCCTAAGAACAATTCGGATCCAATCCATAAAGTTCGTACCATTCTCTTGGAGCTTATCCTTCTCAAGGATCGATGGCAACGAAATTGATTGAGTGTTAGTAGTCATTATCTACAAATATGCAAAATTTCCAAAATTTAATAAGTACCGGTTTTCATTAAAGAGATAAATAATGTATTTTTCAAACAAAAATACTCCCACTAAATTATATAACCTTCATATACATCCAATGTATAATATAATTTAATTGGGCCAAGATCCAACTTTAATTTAACTTTTGAGTCCACGGAGGCGGACTGCTCAAAACTAAATTAATTAGGTAGACAATCATGTCAATCATATCCCATATGATTCTTAGATCCTTTTATGAGATTCTTTGAGAAATCCAATTTCCAAAACATGTTTTAATCTCATATTTTGCCTAGGCCCAAAACCGGTTTGACGCCTAATTAAGTCCAACCATTTTAAACGCATATGAACCATTCAATTTAATGCACCTTGGGGAGGCAAGCCCACATTAAATTAATGAACCTCATCTTGCTCATACATGAATAAAATTAATGCACCTCGCGGAGGCGAACCCACATCAAGATCACCCATGTATAAACAAGTGTTTTAATCATGGCATGGCAAAAGGACTTAAAACTTTCTTTGAAGGTTCATCACATATAGCATATAACACATTTATGAGCACATAATATAAACATGTTATGCATCAAGTTTAGCCACTAAATTAATCTCCATTAATTTAAGCATGATATTTATGTGTCATTAGTTTCTCTATAATTATGAGGATGAGACTATTTCAACTTTGGTCATTATCTCCAAAATCAAGACAACAAGAAGTGCAGTCGAACTAAGCCATTAGGCAACCACAATCCCGCACTAATTCAAGAAACCAAGAAAGTAGTCCATGTGGCCGAAACTAAGCAATAGATGGTCTCGATGAACGTAGGCCAATTGCATCCACAATTCCACATGGATCTCCAATATTTGAATCAAAAACTTAGTTTCTCAATTTTAGCAATTATGAACTCTTCATAATTCTAACTTCGTTTTATCTTTGAAAATCTCGATGAACGCAGATTAGCCGTCCAAACCTTGAATCAATCTTAGAATCACAAGACTAAAACAAATAGGAAAATCAAACCCCAAAATCCACACACAAACCAACTACCCAAAACCCATTCCAGATCAGCAGGTCTGGACTGATTTTGTTACTGGTTTTGTTGAATTTTTCGAAAAATTCCAGATTCTGTTTTCGACCAAAATCAGACCTTCTGACCCTTTTGTGCGGCCGCCCAAAACTCACTGTGCGGTCGCCCAAACATGTGCGGCCGCCCAAGTGATTTTGTGCGGTCGCCCAAGATGATCAGAATGTGCAGAATTTTTCAAAGTTTGAAAATTTTGTCTCAAAATTGTTTTTCCCCGATTATTAAAACTTTGATCCAATAAAAAATTAATAACCAACAATTCTGAATCCACCATAATTTATTTATTGCGATTGAATCATGCGATTAAAGTTGCAAAACAATAAACCACATAAAATCACATAACACATAAACATCATATATACCAATATTCATATCATGCTAGGCATATAAACAATTTATATACACACAGCATGATCTAAGTATTGAAAAAATCAACATGAACGGGGCTCTGATACCACTGTTGGGTTTCGGAGTAACATGCGCAGCGGAATATAGCATTTAAAATTTTGAAACCCAAAGCCCATAGAGCCGTTAAATCAAATACAACAATATGAATAGAGGAAAAACTAACCCTTGATGACTTTGAATTCTAGCTTTGATCTTGGTGGAGATTTGAAGCTTGATCACGAAGAAAGTAAGAACTCGAACTTTGAAGATGATGAGCTTCACCCTCTAGCGGTATCCACACCATGAACGAATATCAAGGAGCTTCTTGATCTTGGTTGCTAGACCAACAATTATGAAACACACTTTCACAATTGATAATGACTATATGGAATTTTATTTGTGTATTATTTTGTTCTTCAATCAAAGAAGTCTTAGAACAAAATAAAACCTCTCTCAAACTCTTTTGAGACTCACACAAACATTGGTTAGGAGTGCTGGCCGAATTTTGTCTTTTATACACAAGTAAGACCTATTCCAAATAGGAAACTTGTGTCAAAATCCGTCCAAAATTCGTTTCCTAATCAAATTAGGAATCTGCCTCCCGACACCACCGTGCGGCCGCCCAAAGAAGGCTGTGCGGTCGCCCATCTTTGGGCGGTCGCCCGGTCCCTTTTGGGCGGTCGCCCGCTTGCCCAGAAACACTAAAAAATTCCACTTTAGTCCTTTTAAAGATTCGTTCTATTGTGTGTGACCCTCTAGGATTATACTAAGTTGGCAATGGGTTCAAACATGAAACCATAAGATATGATTAGGTTCTACCAAACCGTCATACCTACCCAAATAATATAACTAGATACAAGTTCGCATTCCTTTAGAACATGTCATAATCCCTTTATCCACGATGTCATTGAACACAAGTCATGGTCAACCAGTCAACTTTTTTGTTCAATACTTTCTCGATTCCGAATATGTTGATAATCCAAATGACATTTATACAATCAATTCATTTGAGTCCGGCCGAACATTTCATCAACATCATTCCTACGAGAGGCCCAAGCTTGACATCTCTCCGAAGAGGGACAAATCCATTTAGCTTATTATTCTTCCCTACGTGAATCCGATTATTCCAATCATACCCTTTATAACTACCCGGTTAAAGGTAGCGTTTGAATATGTCAAACATAATGTTCATCAATTGGAAGACTATAGTAACTTCATGTCTAAGGATTCGAATGACATAACTAATATGAGATATATGTTTGACATAGACCATGACATAAATCTCATACAGCGGGTCATGTCCAGTACCTTGTTCCAAACAAGTACCCATAAATCTAACATGATCATCCCATGATCATTTAGCCTTTATACTAGTGCTTAGCAAGTACTAGGGACGGAGATTATTATAAGTAAACATGAACAACAATAATAATCAAAACATCTCTTTATAGATATGAAACAAATGATAACAATTACAACGTTTATTAAACGTGCCTAGGGCACCACTACCAACAGAGTCAATGCACACTTCCTCATTAATCGAGTCAAAATGAAGACGCAAAAGAGATGCCCGCTATACTGAAAACCCGAAAGGGCGGTCTAGGAAAAAAACAGGGTGCGTCATAAAAAAAAATGAGAGAGTGAGAGAGAGAAGGGAAAGAGAAATGGAGATCCCCGGCCTCTAAAAAAGACAACTACACAAGTTCTATATTGAATCTCCTCAGCAAGTAAAATCCCCACCGAGTCAACTTCGGAATTGCAAAAGGCTCGACAAGATACGTCACAATCAAAGGTTATCTTGGGTTATTGGCATAAGAGAGATTGTTCTTGCAATGTGCATTATTGGGTTCATGAGAAATAAGGCCCATGGTAACCAAGATCCATCCGAGAACGAGCCCATCATTGAGGGGTATGAGGTTGCACAAATGGTCCCCAGTGAGTCAATTGGTTTGGGCAGCAAATGGAAACAACGTGTGACTCAGTTTTCAAGATTCTCCAAGCATGTGCCCCCACAGTATGTCAAAAGGTTTCACGAGAAATGGAGTAACTCTTGCCATGTCCTCTTATGTTTGTTCCCCACACAAATGATGACGCCCTAGGGGTTGTGCCTACCCGAGAAAGAACCTCTCTTGATCCATTCGACAATTGATAAGCCCTAGGGGATACGCTCAAGAAAGATATGTGGGACGATCTTCAAAGTTCCACAAAATGAATGTCGAAAGGGTTCCCGAGAATGGGGTAGCTCTTGCCATGTCCTCTTATGTTTGTTCCCTCGCACGAGGATGAGTCTCTTGCTTTGCTCGACAAATGATGACGCCCTAGGGGCTATGTGACTCAAGAACGAGAGTTTCTCTTGCTCCATTTGACAGTTAATGAGCCCTAGGGGCTACGCTAAAGAAATATGTGTGAGACTATCCTCAAAGTCTCTCAAAAGGAATGTCAAAAAGCCTTCTTATCATGTGTGCTCATGCCTGTTCCCCCAATCAAGGATGATAGGGCATTATTGCTCTACTTACAATCAATGATGGCACTTTAGGAGCTAAACTCGAGTTTGAAAGGCTCCCTCAGCAAAAATGCCATTCACTTCACCTCCCCCAACGGTGGCCCTACCAAAGTAATGTGGAAAATTTGAAGCTTCGTCTATCAATTTGGCACTGAAAGTCTTTTTAAGGGGCTTCAACAATCTTTTAGGCAATGATACTCGATGCAATGCAATGTGGGGAGTGGTCCAAACTTAAAGGGTCTCTCAGTACTTCACGTCAAAGGTCTTCGTGTTTGAAAGGAGGGCTCCGATGTTATGAATGAATTTGATGATTCTTATGTTGTAACTTACGACAAGATTATAAAGAAAGTCTTAGAGAAAAGGAAAAGGATTCAAGGAAATGCCAATATGTTAACTTTACAAACGGAGTTATGGCCAATCCAAATATTTCTGCAATTCAGCACGCCCTTCTCCAAGATCAAAAGCTAAAAGTGTGGCTTAGAAAAAGTTGCGCCTCAAGCACTAGTTGCATCCGAAGATCCGTCATTAGTTCAACCCAAGAAGACTCAAGCAAGCATACCCATTTGGGACCTTATCACACCAAGACCTTATCATCTGCGACCTCGACGACACCACAAGACATTACTGGATATTTTGACATAAGCTTTCCACCACTTTGGTACCAACCACAAAAAGGGACATTCATCTCCAAGAAAGAGGGAGATCACTATCAAGGGTTCTGCCAAAAGGTGCATCCGCTCTCAATATAATGCCTAGCCGATTCCAAGACAGTTTTTGGGGGGCTTTACATCGAAAGGTCCTCACACTCCACCATCTTGGAGCTCACAAAGAGCAAGTACATGCCATTTGAGGCTTAGCAATCTCTCGAAGCTTGGTATCAATAATCTTCTCTTGGGGATTGCTCACGTCAGCAAAAGGTGATTTATTTGAATGGGCCAAGAGCTGATTTATCTTGGGGCTATGCAAGTCACTAAAAGTCTGGCATCAAAGGCATTCTAGGGGCTTTACAATCAGCAACCCCTAGGTATCTCAGCATCGAAAGTCTTTTGAAGCCCCATAATCGAAAAATCTCTTGGGGCTAGACATCAATCTTCGTTGGGCACAACAGCGGCAAAAGAATTCAAGCAAGGCGATCCGGACTTCGACCGATGACTTGATTTTGGGTTAGCTTTACAAACACACAATGGCTAAAATGGTTCACCCACGAACTAAAAATAATCTTTTTCTCACATGTGTGCATATTCTTTTTCTACTAATCTTAAAAACAAAAAAAAACGACAAAAAGATTTTTTTTCTTTTTCTTTTTTTTCTCTTTGCCTCCTTACTTGCGTAAAAGTAGGTGCTTCATTTCACTTTGCTCCTAGCTTCTTCCCCAACGTTCTCCATTATCCTTGAACTACGCTGGTCTGATTCCTTTCAAAGGATGTGTAGGCAGCCTTTTGGCATGACCAACACATCATCAAGAGTGATCATGCCTCCATCGAAAGTGAAAGCAACTCATCAACATCCAAAGCATGGACATTCTTCATCAAAGCCACAACATCAGAAATCCATCCCAAATTAAACGGCCATGGTAAGTGAAGGTATGAACATCATTCACGCTTTCTGCAAATCACATCGCACACAAAAGCGATTTCTTCATTCTTGTAAAATCTCACACACACAATCTCTGCTTTCCAAATCACATCACACCACAATCACAATTTTCTCTCGCAATGTCTATTTCATATCTCACACAAGCACATATATCTACAAAGTATACACATAACAGGTACATGCACACAGTAAATGCGGCTCCAAACATCAATTTGGTCCATGGTGAACCACTGAAATCACCACCTCTTCATCAATCTAGTCCGCTCAACGGACTTTAAATCAGCAAATGGATTCATAAATGGATTCAGCTAGTCTGCTCAACGGACTTTAAATCGGCAAACGGATTCAGCCAGTCCGCTCAACGGACTTTAAATCGGTAAACGGATTCACAAACGGATTCAGCCAGTCCGCTCAACGGACTTTAAATCAGCAAACAGATTCACAAACGGATTCATCCAGTCCGCTAAACGGACTTTAAATCGGCAAATGGATTCATAAACGGATTTAGCCAGTCCTCTAAACGAACTTTAAATCGGCAAACAGATTCACAAACGGATTCAGCTAGTCCTCTAAACGGACTTCAAATCGGTGAACGGATTCACAAACGGATTCAGCCAGTCCCCTAAACGGAATTCAGATCAGCAAACGGAACTCACAAACGGGTTTCAGCTTCAGTTCTCTAAATGGACTCCAAATGGGCAACACGGTTCCTCTAAACGGTCCCAGCCTCAGTCTGCTAACCAGACTCTAAAACTTGGCCACGGTGGGCCGCCACATGCCACCGCACCTTTTCTGTCAACAAAAGTTGCCCACACAGGGAGCGTACCTCTATCTCTCGCAATTTCAATAATTCCTGCTTTTTATCGAGTCTTATTTTCCCTTGTCGATGTCCTCGGCGGTTGTCTTTCTTTTGTCGACGCGTTTCGCTTTGCAATCCACGTCGCCGAGAGGCTTTGTAGACACCCCGCCTTGGACCTCTCACCCCGATTGCATACATAGTATTTTTATTTAACTTGTTTTCGTTAATTTTTGTTAGTTCGGTTAAGTTTCTAACTGATTTCGTTAGTTTTGGACTAAACTGGATAACAGAGTTAACTTTAGAGTCATTTCTGTCATTATGTCTTTTTACCCTCGGGCACCTCTGGCATTGCCTACGGGATGCGCGCGCCTCTCGCGACTGAAGCAGGAAGCGCGCGCCTCCCAGTACGGCAGTTACAGACTGCAACCATTTCCCTCCATTTTCTTGATCACAAAAACTCCTTTTTACGTCCAAGTTCATCCCCCCTAGGTGTGTAACTCTCAATCCCATATTCTTAGCCATTTCTTTAAAACAAAACATTTCTTTTTATTATTATTTGATTTTCTTTATTTTTCTTTATTTTCTTATTGTTGAAAAGCCATATTTTCGTCTCTTTTTCACCTATACAAACCCTCTCATTTTACCTTAGAAAGGGACCTCAAATTCTCTCAACACTTACACTATACACAATTCTCACAAGAAATCTTCCTACAAGATTTCTAGCAACAAAACTCTACACAAATTGTTCCATAACAATTTCTCTACAACAAACATCGTTTTCCCACCAAATTTAAGGTCCTCTTTCTTAAGGTAACGTGCAACTTCACCTTTATTCTTCTATTTTACACGTCTTCTTAATGTATGCAATCCCCATCAAATGGGACATGGCCAAATGACCACTTTATTATATTAAAGTTGGTTAAGGCTATCTCCCTACATTTCAAATCTACTTTAATTTCCCCATTTTATATTAATGTAATTGCTTTTAAGTATAAATCAATATAAAGTATTTCCCTTTTCTTTCATTTGCAAATGTTAGCATTTTTCTCATATTAA
This sequence comes from Campanula takesimana, assembly GCA_026119855.1. Classification (NCBI taxonomy): domain Eukaryota; kingdom Viridiplantae; phylum Streptophyta; class Magnoliopsida; order Asterales; family Campanulaceae; genus Campanula; species Campanula takesimana. Next base: position 959,659 of record JAOWBW010000086.1, read on the forward strand.
AATAAGGACATTTAGCATTAGAACCCCAATAGTAGTAAGACCCGCGTAAGCGGGGCGGAGTGGGTGTTTAAGTACTTCCCACTCCGTCACCTAACCCCTGAACCCTTCTCTCCCGAATCTTTGGTTTCGTAACATAAAATAGGCTATTCTTTAGGTTTTTCTTATGTTCCCTTAATAACATAGGTGACGACTCTAACAAATAAAACTAATTAGACATCCTAGTATCCTTCCACCGCTATAGCCAAGCCGTGGTTTGCCCGGTGTATCTACAGGAACCAAAAGGGAAGACGGGCAAAAAAAGGAAACCGCTCAGCGTCAGCCTTAGGATCACAGTAGGAGGAGAATAATCCAAGGATCGGAAATAAACTGTAAAGAATCTTATTAATGGCAGCCATTGGATCGCAGCAATTACGGATTGATCCTAGCCCTTGTTTGTCTATTGTCAATAGACAGTTATTTTTTATTTGTATTATAATATAGAGATGGCCAATTGCAATTTGGCTACCAGTATACTATTTGTATCACTTTCCCGTGTTTGTAAATTTGAGATTTAATTCATGTGTTTGTCATTTTGTTACAATAGCTTTGACACAAGGTAACGAGAAAGCCTGCCTCCCCTAGCTTTTGTAAGAGATAGGCCTACAGGCATATGCATATCACATGAGCTCTTTTAAGACTATAATTATCATTGTCAGCATAGGTGTGCAAGGCACGTGTGTGTTGTTTGTAAATAAGGGCTAGTCTGTCGTTGTCTTCTTCATTGAACGGCAACAACCTCACGATCATTTTGTTACAATAGCTTTGACACAAGGTAACGAGAAAGCCTGCCTCCCCTAGCTTTCGTCAGAGATAGGCCAATAGGCATATGCATATCACATTGAGTTCTTTTAAGACTATAATTATCATTGTCAGCATAGGTGTGCAAGGCACGTGTATATTGTTTGTAAATAAGGGCTAGTCTGTCGTTGTCTTCTTCATTGAACGGCAACAACCTCACAATCATTTTGTTACAATAGCTTTGACACAAGGTAACGAGAAATCCCGCCTCCCCTAGCTTTCGTTAGAGATAGGCCAACAGGCATATGTATATCCCATGAGTTCTTTTAAGAATATAATTATCATTGTCAGTATAGGTGTGCAAGGCACGTGTGTGTTGTTTGTAAATAAGGGCTAGTCTGTCATTGTCTTCTTCATTGAACGGCAACAACCTCACAATTCCTCCTTTAATTGTGGAATTAACTCTCACACAATAAGTATCAAATCTCTCGCTTTTCTCCTTTTACAATTAACAATTCCCTTCAACTCTTTTGGCCATTAACATATACACTTGAGAAATGGCAATTATACCCTTTAAAAAGCCAAGTGAAATGGAGCTGACTGTTTTTCTGTTAAAAAACTAACATTTTGTTAGTTTTTATATCAGTTTGCAACAAAATGGCAAATACATGAACCTGGTTGAAAAATTTACAAACACGAAAACTAATTACAAAAGTGGTACAAACACAGGTAACCAAATTACAATTGACCTTTACAATTATTGAATACACTCATATCTCTGATCCGCCCAGTGTTATACTATGTAAAAAGTTTATGCATATGTATAAATGTATTAAATAATTTTACGGGTGTGACCAATATCACCCATGATATAAACACATGCAAATTAAAAAAATGATATTAATTCACCCATTGACAATAATTTTTAAAGTTTTTAAATTGTAATAATTGTAAAAAAATATTTATTGATTATAGTCAAAATTGATAGGATTAATATGAAAGTCAGAGTTGGATTGACAAGCAAAGCAATTTTTTTTTAATGACGGAAAGTGGAGAACCGTGACTGCGACTTATATTTAAGTCTATACTGATACAGCCACCCAAACTGAAAGGCTAAGAGTTTATGGCAATTTGTTTATTTCTTATTTACATGACTTTGGTATTGTTTAAAATTTAATGATTTTAATCATTCAATTATGAAAATAAGACCTTATGTTGAGACAAGCAACAATAAAGAGTAGGACTGAGTTTTTAATGACGCGTAAATTGAGTAGTAGATTAGGTTACATGTTATTTTAGGCTTTGTTACATCTTTTAATCTAGTTGTTACGTAGTCATCAGACTATCAGACCTGTCAGCTATAATATATCTTTTTTAAAAAAATAAAAAAATATTGATAGTTGTGATTAATAGTTTTCAAATGAGTTTAACAAAATTTGACTGTTGATATTTTAGCAATGCCATATTGATATTATTGATATTAGGTCGTTGAACAACACTGTTACACCCAGCAACAACTTAGAGATGATTCAGTTCCATTTACAAACACAAATATATTAGAGACAATTCCCTTAAGGCTCCTCTCTTTAACAATAAAGCTTTATGAAGGTGACACAGTTTTCACAATTCCTTTAAGGCCCAATGACAAAATTGCTCCCGGGTACCCCAAATTCTCGTGCGTTTCACTCAATCCCGTGAGAGTCAACTCTAAGAGGCATAAAAAAACCTGAGTTATAAAAACGTTTCTTGGATTCATATAAACTCTTAGGGACAACTATCTGGAAAAAAAAATGAAAGTTGAAAGCAAAAAAAAAAAAAAAAAAAAAACTATGACAGCAATCTTTTTACTTTGAGAGATGACCATCGTACCTTTATTTTCACCTAAAATATCAACAAAAACAAACATGCATAAGATGGATCAAATCCAATTTGAAACATATTCTCACTATTGGATATTATTCCCTAGGCCCTTTGGAAAGGCCTATGCGTTATATCATAACTTCATTGTTATAGAGATAACAAACCCGATTATTATATCTTTTGAATGTTTATTATAATAATCATTGTCCCTAGAACATATGAAGAGCTAACATGAGTTTAATGGATAATCATGTGATGATTATGGTGCATAGGATGCGGATTAAACTTGTGGGTACTTGTTGTAGAACAAGGTACTGGATAGACCCGTTATGAGATTTATGTCATGGTCAAATGTCATAATTAAATCTCATGATAGTCATACCATTTGAATCCTTAGACCTGAGATTATCATGGTCTTCCACATGATGAACATTATATTTGACATAGTCAAACGCTACCTTTAACCGGGTAGTTATAAAGACTATGATTGACATGATCGGATTCTTGTAGGGAAGAATGATAAGTTATGATGAGATTTATCCCTCTCTCAAGAAAGATATCTGCTTGGCCACTCGATGAGTGAGATTGATGATAGTGCATGGCCATGCCCAAATGAATTGATGTGTTCAATGTCATTTGCTCATATCAATCTACTCGGGATCGAGAAAGCATTGGATAACATAAGTTGACGTGGACCATGACTTATGTCCAATATGATATCACGTGACAAAGGGATTGTGATATGCTCTATAAGGTAACTTTGGACTTTCAAAGTTATACTAATTGGGTAGTCATAATGGCTTGCTAGAGTCCGCTTATGACTTAGGGATTCTGAATGGTTCGGACTCGTTGCCAACTTAGTATAATCCTATTGGGTCACACACAATAGAACGGATTGTAAAAGGCTAAAAAATCTGAGAATCTGGACAACCAACCGTATGGCTAGATTGGCACCATACGGCTCCAAAGGAGTCGTACGGCTGCCATGCCCGTATCTGGTCAGTCTGTTCTGATTTCTTGTACGACAAGGAATCCCGATCCCAAACAGAATTAGGTCAAACCCACATATAAATATATGATGCCGGGTTTGACAGTCTCCAATGTTGATTTTGAAAAACAATAACAATTGTTTTAGAAACAAAAAAATATAAAGGGGTATAATTATTTATTTTGAGATTGAGAATCATCAAAATACAATGATCAATAAAGAAAAATAATTCCTAAGAAGAATTCGTTTCTTCATCAAGCCTTGGGTCTAGCAATCCAGATCAAGAAGGTGTTCTTGATATCCGTTCGACGTGTGGATACCGATAGAGGGTGTTTGCTTTAGAACCTTAAAGTCCGTGTTCATGGATTCGGTCTTCAAGGGTATGTTTCTTTCATCTTGTATTTAATTTAATCAACATGCACGGATCTGGGCTCATGGGTGTTTGATCTTATATTTAATTCCGCTGCGCATGATGCATCAAAACCCAACACTCACAACTTTATGACTTAGTTCTAAAAACATACATTGTAACTAGTTTGTATTACAACTATGAATCAACCTGTGCACGCCAATAAAAAAAAAAACTCTTGTAGTTTTTGGCATACAGTTTGGGCACTTTTACAAATAAAGAAACAGCAAGCTAAAGGAAGAATCATTGTTGAAATTAATGAGGTGTTGGAGCTCCCTCCCCAACCCTTATTCGCACCGTCCCTCCCCCTTCTTCTTCCCTCCCACTCCCTTTTCGGCAGCTAATCTTCTTTTTCCGCAAAAACTCCCTTGCTGCCTCCCTATATTGTTTCCTCCTACTTCCTACCCAAATCTTGAGTTTGTCATCCCGAACTCACTCCCTCCCTCTGCCACGTTGTTTCGTGTGCTGATCGTAAACATGTATGTTGGCGAGGAGACAATTCTCATTAATAAATTAATGGAAAACTCCGTTTTGGTCCATTGTACTTTAGGGCGTGTTTCACTTTTACCATCGAACTTTATTTTTTTTCATTTTTACCATCGTACTACAAACAATGGTGTCATTTCATACCAAATTTGGGTGTAAAATGACACCATTGTTTGTAGTGCGATTGTAAAATTGAAACAAATTTAGGTATAAAATATCGAATTTGGTTTAAAATGACACCATTGTTTGTAGTACGATGGTAAAAATGATAAAAATAAAGTTCGATGGTAAAAGTGAAACACGACCCAAAGTACGATGGACAAAAACAGAGTTCTCCCATTAATTAAACCATGTTGCTCAGACGGATTTGTCAACGTATATATAAGGAAGAACAAAAAAGTAGCGAGAGGTCAAATAATCGTGACGAGAGAGAGATGTAGTGATAAAGAGGGGGCGTTTAAATCAAAATAGAGCTCAACGCTTTGCAAGGATGCTAAAATGTTTCAAGAAGCTATAGAAATGTCTTTCTTGGCCTTGTTAAAATCATGTGTGATGCACGTGTATGTGTTTCTAACAAAAGTTACTTTTTAACAAAATTTTCATTGAACCAAAACAAAAGGTCAATGTGTGGAAGGGGGTTGTAATGGATTCAATGTTGGTAGCCATATTGCAACTTTTGGTAAAACATGGTAGAACATGAGTAACAAATTGAAATTTGCCCATACAACTAATATGTCTTATCTTTCGCAGATATGTGATAAGGTTAATAGATAAAATAAAATTGTAGGCATATACTCCCTCTGCCCCAGAAAGATAGTTTCATTTTGACTTTTTATGGTCAACAAAAATAAATTTTGATCTAACATTAGTGTCAATTTAATGATCACAATAAAATTTTAATAATTGTTATTGATAAATCACTTAATGATTTATCAATCAAAAATTTTAGAATTTCACTAGAATTATTAAATCGTTATCAATGGTTGGTCAAAGTTCATTTTTGTTGACCATAATTAGTCAAAATGAGACTATCTTTCTGAGACAGAGGGAGTAATATGTAATAAATGAATATTTAAATCGGTAGTTGGAAATCCATGTATAGTATATATATATATATATATGTATATATATATATATAAATATGTATATATATATATAAAATAATGATCTTAAGAATTTAAAAATTGTTATTATATCACGATTAATAATATTTTCAATAACACTTTTTAGATTTTAATTACGATAATTATTTTTTATTTAAATTATAGGTCAAAGTGTACTCAAGTTGACCAAAAGTGTCACTTTTAGTGGGACGGGGGAGTATATATATATGGGAAAATGACAAATAAGGGTCTAAAATTTGGGGGTCGTTCGTAGAAAGGGGTCTGATGTTCTAAAACTCCTAGATCAGGGTCTAAAGATGATGAAAACTAACAATTAGGGCTTTTTGACGGAAAATGTTAGATTTTTCAGTTAAATCAACATGTGCCATGCACATGTGAACTGAACTACAATTAATTTTACTGATAAAGGGCTAAAACGAATATATTAAAGTTTAAAGGACTAAAAGTAAAGTTTTCACTAATATATGTATTATTCACTGAATTAATTTTTATAAAAAAACATTTCATTTATTTTTTTAAAAATAATTTCACTATTTTTTGTATTTTATAATAATTTCACTATTTTTTTTTTTGAAAAGTATTGCACTTAATTAATATAAAATAAAAAACTCTAAAATTGTCAACCCTGCCCCCCTGTTTTAGTAAACTCACGTCACATACCCTTAAATTTAATTATATATCTAATTTTTATACTTATGATGCGTGGGAGGGTGGGTGACATGGATTTACTTAGGACAATTAATTCTCGAATATAAATTAATTAGTGAAATATATATTTCAGAAAACTAATTTAAGAACTATAGTGCAAAAATGAAATTATATATTTTTTTAAATATATATTTTTTTAATTTTTTTTGAAAACAAATAATTTAGTGAATTATACATATATTAGTGAAAACTTTACTTTTAGTCATTTAAACTTTAATATATTCATTTATCCCTTTAACAGTAAAATTAATTGCAGTTCAGTCCACATGTGCATGGCACATGTTGATTTAACTAAAAATCTAAACATTTGTCGTCAAAAAGCCCTTAATTGCTACTTTTCGTCATCTTTAGACCCTGGTCTGTGAGTTTTAGAACATCGGACCCCTTTTTACGAACGACCCCTAAACCTTAGACCCTTATTTGTCATTTGCCCTATATATATGTCTCATACTTTATAAATCAATTAGTGTGAGTTTATGAAAAAATACATATGAAAAAAAACACATACAAATCCAACGATCCTTTAATTTCATATCCACTCAGTCTTGTCAACAGAAAATCTCACGGTTGTTGTATGTCCTCATTCTATGTTTAAGAGAAGTAATCTTCACCGACTCAACGCAAATTTGGACTTGTCGTTCCCACCCCTTTGTTGATACTGTTGGTTTCAAATGGGCAACAAGGGTATGAAACATGCTAGGGGGGTGAATAGCGTTTTAAAAATATTTTTCAAACTCTTTTGCAAAGCAATGGCTTATGCGCACAGATCTCAAATAAGCTAAGTATAGCGCGCAGAGAGTGTGAAATGCACAACGGAAATTTAAAGCAGCACTGTGCAGGGTATACTGCGCAGGGACTAAAACGTACGCGCTAAGTTTTGGTTAAAGAGTTGGTTAAAATGTTCTAAGGCAATAAGCAATAACAAAACTGAGCAGCAAAAAGTAATCTGATAAGATCAAACAAAGCAGCTATTAAGAAATAATGTAAGAAGGAAATAAGCAGTAAGAGTAATGAACAAGCTATTTGGAGAGGTTCGATCGATGAAATATCTATGTCCTCTACCAAGATGGTTAGTCTTGGATTTTCTAATGAGATATATATTGATGTGAGGAGATTTTACAAGATTACAAAGTATCAAAACTCAAATCAAAATATAAGCTATGAAGAGAAAATCCTAGACTAAACCGGTGTTTCTCAAGAAGTAAGATCTATATAATCGAAGCTTCAAGAAGTGTGTGTGTGTCAGAAATTCTAGGCTCTATGAATCTATGAGATGAAGAGCACGAAGAATTCTGGTTATATAAGGCTTAGGATCTGGGCAGGAGTTTGAAGGTATGAAGGTTTGAAGGTTGATCTTGAATCTGAGAATATTAAGCAGCAATCTTCAGAACTTCAAGGATACTTAGTAAGCACAAACTCTAGAAACTTGGAAATGAAGATGAGCGGGCTATTTATAGCAGAGAGCTTAAAACTAGCCGTTAGTGCTCTGAGCAAGGACGATGAGCTGGCACTATATGATTGGTGCGCAGATGTCCTTTATAGCCGTTGGGGCTCTGATCAAGGTTGATGACCTGGCACAATATGATTGGTGCGCAGGTGCCTTTGAGCCGTTAGAGACTGAGCATGAAGACCAAATTCAAAAGCTTCTTCTAGAAAGTTGACAGCTGTCTTCATTTGAAATATTTCACTTGAGCGCATCTCCACCGTTGGATATGCTGAGTGTGCTTGCTTTGTCGTTTCTGCACACCTTAGCACTTTAATAAGCGTGCATCTTCTAAGCATTTTCCAAGTTAGATAATCTGAATGCATCGAAAACTGAGTAAGGCAGAATGCTGCGCAGAGGAGACTTGCGCAGTGATGTCCTGCGCAGGGCAGTCCTGCGCAGAGACCACAGACTTGCTTAAATCTTCATTCCTTTTCACTCCAAGACCTATATTCTAAGCCTATACTATAAAATGGACTAAGCTAAAAATTGAAGTTATAAAACTTCTTACATAGGGTCCTAAAGTCCATAAAATATTAATAGGTGATGGTATCAATCAATTCTAACATAAATAGGAGGGTTAAGAGATAAGCATACCCAACAATCTCCCCCTAAATGATTGATGCCATTACCTACTATAACAAAGGCAATTTATTGTACTTGATAATAACATGTCCATAAAAATGAAAATGGTAAACCATGCCTCAAGTCAATGCACACACTAGCCAATGGTATAGATTTCTAGTCTATCCAAAAGATTAACTTACAATATGGAAAAGACAGAAATAACATGCAGCGCATACAAATGATATGAATTTTAGTTGAAGTATGCGTTTAAACTGAATGTTTAAACATCATGCGTAGAAAATATGAGCATTTAGTAATGTACGCATGAAATGGAATAAAGCATTCATTGTTCCATAAACGAAGAGTTTGAATTGAACAAGGTTTTGAAACTAATGATGCGATTTTTCTCATTTAAACTTGAAATGTAAAGAGTTGCAGATTACAAGTTTGAAAGAGAAAAGAAACAAAATGCGCACAAAAAGGAATACCTTGCACAAAAACAAAAAAAGTTACATAGAACCTATTCTATGTTGATCTGGTGAAGGGCTTCGCGCAGCTCATTCTGCAGACTGTTGAACTTGTTCATGAGCTCAACTTTGAGAGCTTGAAACTTTTCTTTGAACGCAACAGCTTCTTCAACATAAACAGTTATCCCTCTGAGCACATCCCTGTTGTCTGCTTGCAGCTCTCGGAAGTTTGCTGCGTAGGCCATCTGATGCCCAGTCATCTGGTTGAAGTATGACTGCTCAACAATATTGATGGTGTCGATGATGGTGGCCTACGTAGCTTCAAGTCTCTGGTCAGTGTGGAGGCACTAGGTGTTCACGCTGGCTTGAATATCGAACATTGCTTGGTCCATCCTAGCGTTGAACCCATCAGCGAAATCGGTCATAGACTGAGTTATGCACTCCCTGACACTTTCCATGTTGAGCGCACTAGCTTGCGCAGGACCACCTTGGCCAAATCTCTCCAAGATCTGAGCTTTAAGGCCAGCAAAACCTTCATGCAAACCATCGGCCAAACTCTTGCGCAGACGCTTCAACAATCCTATAAACCCATCATTGATAGCGGTATCGGTGCAAACATTTTCGAGTATCCCAGCTATTGTCTTTAGTGAGTCCAGGATCATCTGATCTAAGGCATCAGGAACTCTCTGCGCAGAAGGGCCGGCGGAGGTACTTGCCTTTGTAGCACTCTCCCCCTTAATGGTAGCAATCTCCATTCGCTGCGCATCAAGTTGATCTTGAATGGCGGTTTGCGCAGTGATGAGTTGAGCCATCTGAGACTGCGCAGCAACTTGATTCACTTGAATAGAATTCAAGGCTTGTAAAATCTGGCGCAACTCATTTAAGGAGGAGAGAGATGAGGTAGAGACCGTAGGAACCGTAGAGGTAGCAAGAGGCGGTTACTCTATCGTCTTGGAAGGAGAAGTTGTTGAGATGGGATCAAGAGGAGGGGATCGGTGCGGGAGAGATAGATGCGCAGGAGATCTATGCGCAGGCGAATGTTCACTGCTTTCAAAAGCAGTGGCACCATCCTTGGCAGAATCTTCGGGGATAGGATCAGCAGCAGGAGGAGGCGCTGGGATCTCTGGCGCAACAATGTCAGGTTGGATAGTGGGCGCAGTAAGAGTAGGCTCAGGAGGAGTGCGCCATCACCACCAACAGTCTGATCCACTTTATCAGCATCATCCTTCTCAGTCTCAGGCTCAATGTCCATGCCTTCATCGAGAACAAAAGTAACCCTGCGCGTATTGCTAACAGGGATATTAACGCGCTGAAATGCGCTGGATGTTGGTTCTTGTGGAGAGCTAGGAGGAGATGGAGTTCTTTTCTTGGAACCCTTGGCATGATTGCGTACCACTTGCTTGCGGCGAGGAGGAGAGGATAGTGGAGTATCTTCAGCAGCCGGCGCGAGCGCAACCGGAGGGTCTTGCGCAACCGGGGCCTTGGTATGAGTCTCCCCCTGAATCTCAGCACCTTCAGAATCACCAGTGTGATCCATGCGTGACTCAGAGTCATGCGCAGCAGGGGGAATACGTTGGAAGGCACTCTTGGCAGTCTTGGTCTTCTTTGGAGAGGGCGCAGGCGCATCAGCCTTGCACTTCTTGGAGGGAGGCTTTGGAGCAACAGGATCAGGCTCTCTGATCTTAATGCCTACGGTGGATTGGATGTTGGGAACATCCTTGTGCTTCTTGGACTTGGGCTCAGTAATGCCCTTGCCCTTGCGCTTGGAGGCTTCATCAGCCGTTTCCTGCGCAACACTTGGGCCTTCTGCGCCCTTAGCCTTGCCTTCCTTGGGTAATTTTCCCAATCATGGTTCCCTGTTGGGATCATTATCGGATTTCCAAATTTTGTAGTAGTCCGCATCGCTAATCTCATCGCGCAGCAGATGAAGCTGCGCACGAGAATAGAACTTTGAAGCACAGGAGTGCTTCAGAATAGGCCTCTTCCTTACAAAATCTTCCAAGTCTGTATATTGGAGGAGGAGCTTGGACAGCAGGCGGCAGTGCGTCCTATACTTGGGCTTAGATGCGTTGAGGCGCGTATCATAGAAGTCATGGATTTTGTAAGCTCATTCCAGATAATCTGCGGCCAGTCCAATTTCTCCTTGAGGTAGATGGCTGCGCAGTATTCCCACTACTTGGAAATAAATTTCCCTTTGTTCCCATTTTTGCAGTTAAGGGAATCTCCAACCAAGGTGCACAGGTGATACATCACCTCACCGAACTCCTTGCGATCATGCGCAGACCATCGCTTGACCAGTGTGGGCTCCCCAATTAACTTCATTGCGAGCCTATCTTGCCTTGCAGCATCAAAAGAATCAGGCGCATCGCCAACATCAAAATCGCAAAGCCTGCGAATGTGGTTTGGGTGCACCAAGATTTCACAGTTTTGAATAACTAATGATCCTTGTGCTCTCACCCTTGTACCTGGCGTTGATGACTCGAGCGGTCTCGAAGAACTCATCCATGAGAGAAGGCATGTAGAAAGGTTGATCCAACGTAAAAAGAGGAAGAATTCAGGAGGATCGGAGATGCCTTATCAACCTGCGCCCAACAGTGTTGTTGGGTATGCTTATTTCTTAACCCTCCCTAATTATGTTAGAATTGATTGATACCATCACCTATTGCTATTTTATGGACTTTAGGATCCTATGTTAGAAGTTTTATAACTTCTATTTTTAGCTAAGTCCAATTTTATAGAATAGGCTTAGCGGTTAGGGCTTGCTTGGAATTGAGGTTTCATTTACTGAAGACCAAGTATAATGCTCAGGACATTTCGTGCGCAGCACATTTCATGCGCAGAGCTTTACCTGCTCATTCTCCGCGCACATAGCATTACCTGCTTATTCTCCGCGCGCATAGCATCACTTGCTCATTCTCTATACGCATGACTTCTATGAGCAGAGCAGATTAACTTGGTCCTTATGCTTACCTTTCAACAACCTCATATTCTTGAAGCTTGGAGCGAAAAGGAATGAAGATCTAAGCAAGACTGTGACCTCAGCGTAGGACTTCCCTGCGCAGGACATCACTGCGCAGGTCTCCTCTGCGCAGCATGCATCCTTGCTCATTTTTCGATACATTCAGATTACATAACTTGGAAAACGCTTTGAAGATGTACGCTTTTAAGAATGCTAAGGTGTGCAGAAATGACAAAAACAAGCACACTTAGCAGATCCAACGGTGGAGACGCGCTCAAGAGAAATATTTCAAATGAAGACAGCTGTCAACCTTCTAGAAGAAGCTTTTGAATTTGGTCTTCATGCTCTGTCTCCAACGGCTCTATATACCTGCGCACCAATCATATTGTGCCAGGTCATCAACTTTGATCAGAGCCCCAACGGCTATAAAGGACAGCTGCGCACCAATCATATCGTGCCAGCTCATCGTCCTTGCTCAGAGCTCCAACGGCTAGTTTTAAGCTCTCTGCTATAAATAGCCAGCTCATCTTCATTTCCAAGTTGCTAGAGTTTGTGCTTCCTAATATTCTTGAAGTTCTGAAGATTGCTGCTTATATTCCTAGATTCAAGATCAACCTTCAAACCTTCATTCCTTCAAACTCCAAGCCCAGATCCTAAGCCTTATATCACCAGAATTCTTCGTGCTCTTCATCTCATAGATTCATAGAGCCCAAAATTTCTGAACACACACACACCTCTTGAAGCTTTGATCATATCGATCTAACTTCTTGAGATACACCGGTTTAGTCTAGGATTTGTTCTTCATAGATTATAGATCTTTGAGTTAGTTTGTCCTACATTGTTGTAACTTGTAACTCTCTCATATAATAAGATCTCATTAGAAAATCCAAGACTAACCATCTTGGTAGAGGACGTAGATCTTTTCCCGATCGAACCTCTCCAAATAGCTTGTCTTTATATTCTGCTTTGCATATTACTTTCAAGCTTTTCTAATATATTGCTTTGTTTGATCTTTGTAGATTGTTTTGCATCGTTTGCATTGTGTTTGTTTGCTTTCTACCTAAGTACCATTTTGCGCCACTCTTTAGCCAAAACATAGCGTGTGCGTTTTACACTTCTGCGCATCTCCCTGCGCATAAGTGATTGCTTTAAATTTCCGCTGTGCATTTCATACTCTTGCTGCGCGCTATACTTAGCCAAATTAAGAGTCGTGCGCATTTGCCATTGCTTTGCAAAAGGGTTTGAAAAGATTTTTAAAAACGCTATTCACCCCCCCCCCCCCTCTAGCATTTTTCATACCCTTGTTGCCCTTCTGGGACCAACAAGTGGTATCAGAGCAAACACCTTCATAAAACTTATTTTGTTTTTCAAGCTTAACAGCTTGGGTGCCGATTCAAGATGGCTTCAAAATCTTGGGCAATGGCTAACTATTCACATGTCCCAGTGCTGAATGAAGATCACTTCGAAATCTAGAAGCACTGCATGCTCACTCATTTTTCTTCTATCGACGAGATCCTCCACGACATCGTTCTTGAAGGACCCTACATTCCAATGAAGGCCAATCCAGATGCTGCTACCAACAAGGACAATCCCACAATCAAGAAGGCCAAAGAGGAATGGACCGATGAAGAAAATAAATGGGTTGGCTACGATGGAAGAGCTAGAAACATCATTCTTAGCACTCTAGACCTCTCCACGCACAATCAAATTATGAGCGGTGGAACTGCAAAGGAACTATGGGAGGCTATTGAAGGATATGTGAATGGAGACAAAGTAAGCAAGGAAAACAAAAGATTTGTGGTGCAAAGAAAGTTCAACTGCTTCATGAGAAAGGATGGTGAAACCTTGAGACAAACTTATGATCGCTTCTGTGTTGTTGTAAATGCTTGTAAATCTCTTGGAACTACTTTCACCAATAAAGAAATCAACTCTCAATTCTTAGATGCGCTAGGTTCCAGATATGTTCACAAGGTAAGTCATCTGGAAGATTCTGGATTTCTAGATACTTGGCCTCTGCGCGGCTTATACGCCAACTTAAAAGTGTATGAGCTTAAGCTTGATCGAATTGATGAAACTGAAGGAAAAGGAAAAGCAATTTCAATGATTGCTCAAAGTGAACCTGCGCCTGCTCAAACCTCAGACAAAGTCTCCACTTCTTCTCTGCTTGAAATGGATGATAATGATTTCGCTATGTTTGTTAAGCGATTCCAAAAATTCAGGAAATTCTCAAAACCTGGATCTTCAAGTATTACTCCTGCAAAGTTCTCTCGTGAAAGAGACTCAAATAAAGATGATGACTTGGTTTGCTACAACTGTAGAAAGCCTGGTCATTTTGCTTCAAAATGCCCTACTTCAAGATTTGAGTACATGAAGAGGAATCCTGCGCAGAGATTTTCAAAGCAGCACGGAAGGGTTGCTGAAGAAGACCCTGCTGAGAAGCAACTCAAGACCTGGATAGAGACTGACACTGAAGACAGTGATGATGATGACTCTGAGGATGGACTGCTTTGCTTAGTGGCCAATGCTGATGCTGATAGCGATTCTGACAATGATCCCGATACGGACACAAAGGCTGCGCCAAGGATAATCAAGAAGAAAAGTCCACTATCACAGAACTGGTGGAAATGGACATCTAACTCCAACCAGACAGAATGGCAAGTACTTATTTGCCAGAGCAGACCTAACGAAGAAATTGGTTGCTGCGCCACCGCGTAAACAATCTCTTGAAATTCCTGCTGAAATTGTAAAACAGAATGACTCTGCTGCTGAAACGCGAGTCTGTATTTCAACAAGCTGAAAAGGTAATCAAAGATTCAATTCTATGAAAGAAGCAGTTGACTTATCAATTGGAAAAATTTCACAGCTTAAGACGGAGAAAACTCTTTTAAAATCTGAAAATGCCCTCCTTAAGGAGCAGATTAAGAGCATGACTCCTCTTACTGAAAAGACCGTTTTCTCACAGATCAAAATGCGCTATTTAAAGTAAGAAACGAAGAATTGGCTGCTCAAGTAGCTGATCTCATAAACATCACTGATGAGTGGACCAAATCTCGTGTCACTATGAACCAAATTCTAGAATCCCAAAAATCCAGTGGAGATAAGGAAGGCTTGGGGTTCTCAACTAGTGACAACTTTAAATGCGCCGTTTGCTCTAAAAGAGAAAAGGATTTTACACCCCAACAAACTATTGAAATTCCTAAAGCAAAGCATTCTGCTTCAATGGGTAAATGACAGGAGAAAGTCCAGAGACAAAATTTCCATTATGTCTACCCAAAGAAGCAAACTGGGAAAGCCAAGGGTAAGGCTAAAGTTGAACCTGCGCATGATTTCTCATATTCTGACTATGGCTGCGCTTCCACTTCAAATGTCAAATCTGCACAAAAGGGTCATGCGCATGAAAGCCATGCGCCCCAACGCCAGATGCGCATTCTTAAGAAAAGCGCACCCAAACCTCAGAAAATGATATTTGTCAAAGCTAGTTCAACTGCTCCAGTTCAGAATGCTAAGCCAAAGAAAAGTAAAGAGTTTGTAAAAAACCCAATCTATAAGTGGCTTTCATCATTGTGTTGTGTGTGATGGTTTAGGTCGCAAGGCTGCAGAATGCCTTTTGCGATTTACTCCTAATGCCAAGGGACGTAAAAATCCTAAGGTCAGACAGGAGTGGGTTGTCAAAAGTTTCTAACCCTAGGACCCAAGAATAAAGGGGACCTGCGTTTTTAATGTCTATCTTTCAGGTCTCCTGCTTCACTGCGCACTCTTCACAAGCTAAAGCGCATATATGGTACCTCGACAGTGGATGTTCTAGACACATGACTGGAGATGTCACCGCTCTTGAAGATGTGCATGAAGGAAGAGGCCACTCTGTAACTTTTGGAGATAACAACAAAGGGCACATAGTTGGATATGGAAGAATCATAAAAGATAAAGTGTGCATTGAGAAAGTTGCGCTCGTAGAAGGTCTCAAGCACAACCTGCTCTCCATATCACAATTCTGCGATAAAGGTTTAGAATGCCATTTCACTGCTACACACTGCTACACCAAAGATGGCATATCCGGACTCACTTTGCTCACAGGAACTCGTAAGACTAATGTTTACATTATTAATCTTACTGCTATAAATTCTATCACTAATCTCTGTTTTGTAGCAAAGAATGTAAGTGAAAGCAGCTGGCTATGGCATAAGCGCTTAAGTCATTTGAACTTCAAGTATTTGGCTAAGCTAGGAAGGGAAAATCTTGTCAAAGGACTTCCCAAAGTAGCTGACCATCTTGATAGAAAATGCGCGACATGCCAACTCGGTAAACAACCTAAGCAGTCTTTCTCCAGCAAGATTGCTTCTTCAACGACCAAATGTTTACAACTGCTTCACATGGATTTGTTTGGACCTGTTACCACCGCAAGCATTGGAGGAAACAAATATACCTTAGTCATGGTGGATGACTACTCAAGATACACATGGGTTGAAATGATGACATCCAAAGAAGACTGCTATGATATCTTGACTGCTCTCTTTCGAAGGCTCCAAACTCAAAAGGAAGACGACATCGTAAGCGTTAGATCAGACAATGGAACTGAATTCAAAAATAACGGTGTTGTGCAATACTGTGATGACCATGGAATTGATCACAATTTTTCTGCTGCTGGAGTTCCTCAACAAAATGGCGTTGTGGAAAGAAAGAATCGCACGTTGATTGAGGCTGGAAAAACAATGATAGCTGAAGCTAAGCTTCCAAAGTATTTCTGGGTAGAAGCTGTCAACACTGCGTGCTTTACTCAGAATAGATCCCTCATCAACAAAGCCTACAAACAAGACTCCATATGAGCTATGGAGAGGAAGAGCGCCCAACATTGCTTTCTTCAAGATTTTTGGCTGCAAATGCTATATCCTCTACAATGGCAAAGATCATAGAGGTAAATTCGACGTCAAAGCACACGAAGGTATTTTTGTTGGGTATGCCAAACATTCTAAAGCTTTTCGTGTTGTTAATAGAACTACTCTAGTTATTGTAGAATCTGTACATGTTACTTTCGATGAGCATTCTCTCCTTGAGCCACATTTGGCTCCAAATGATTCTGATGATTCTGCTGAGAATGTTGAGACATGTACGCAGCCTCAAACTACACCTGCGCAGAATGATAATCAAGTTGATCAAAACCAGAATCAAGGAAGCCCATCTCATGCCCATACACCAGATGCTGCGCCAGAAGTAACTACTCCTGATGCGCAAACACCTCCTCCTGCGCATGATGTTTCTCCACTTCAGGAAATCACTTTTGATGATCTCGATGCTGGAGCAAATGAAGTACCCATTGAAGATCTTCGTATTCCTACCACTCAACCTAACTTACCTCCTGAGGTTCGTGAAGTTAGAGATCATCCTACCTCAAATATCATTGGTGATATCAATGTATGGGTTCGTACTAGGAGAGCATCAAACTTCGATGATGAATATCACTCCTTTATCTCTCAAATCGAACCAAAGAAGATTGATGAAGCGCTCCAAGATTTAAGCTGGGTTACTGCTATGCAAGAAGAGCTTAATCAATTTGAGCGCTGCAAGGTTTGGACCTTAGTACCCAGACCTCATGATCAAGGCATTATTGGTACAAAATGGGTATTCAGAAACAAGATGGATGAGAATGGAAGCATCACAAGAAACAAAGCAAGGTTGGTTGCGCAAGGCTATAGGCAAGAGGAAGGAATCGACTACGATGAAACATTTGCGCATGTAGCAAGACTTGAAGCTATAATAATTTTCTTAGCTTATGCCTCTCACAAGAAATTCAAGCTTTATCAAATGGATGTGAAGAGCGCATTTCTCAACGGTGAACTCCAAGAGACGGTCTATGTAGCACAACCACCTGGATTTGAAGATAGCAGATTTCCAAATCACGTCTTCAAACTTCAAAAGCTTTGTATGGACTTAAGCAAGCTCCAAGAGCATGGTACGATACGCTATCCAAATTCCTACTAGAGAAAGGCTTCAAGTGTGGTAAAATCGATACAACTCTTTTTATTGCTAAGTATAATGATCATTCTTTACTTGTTCAAATTTATGTCGATGATATTATATTTGGTTCTACTAATGAGTTACTTTGTAAGCGCTTTGAGAAGCTTATGAAAAGCAAGTTTGAGATGAGCATGATGGGAGAACTCACATTATTCCTCGGGCTTCAAATCAAGCAATTGAATGATGGCATCTTCATAAATCAAGCCATGTACACAAGGGACTTAATCAAGAAATTTGGACTTGAGAATGCTAAAGCATACGACACTCCAATGGCCACGGGCAACAAACTTGACAAAGACTTGAAAGGTAAGAAAGTTGATCAAACTTTATATCAAGGTATGATTGGCTCTCTCCTTTATCTTACTGCAAGTAGGCCAGATATTATGTTTAGTGTTTGTGTCTGTGCGCGCTATCAAGCGGACCCTAGAGAAGCGCACTTAACTGTTGTTAAATGCATTATTCGTTATCTTTCTGGAACTGTTAACCTTGGACTTTGGTACACCAAAGATTCGAATTTAAATTTGCTAGGTTATTCAGACGCAGACTACACAGCATGCACTATTGACAGGAAGAGCACAAGTGGAACTTGTCATTTCCTTGGAAATCGACTTGTTGCGTGGGCGAGCAAGAAGCAAGCTGCTGTGTCCATCTCCACTACTGAAGCTGAATATATTGCTGCTGGGAACTGCTGCTGCCAAATCCTTTGGATGAAGCAACAATTGGTGAATTATGGGGTTCATGAAGAAAACTGCCCAATCTTTTGCGATAACATGTCCACCATAGCAGTCTCCAACAATCCTGTCATGCATTCAAAGACAAAGCACATCGACATCAAATATCATTTTCTCAAGGACCACGTGGAAAAGGGAAACATTCATTTAGAACACGTGGGCACGGACTATCAAATTGCTGATATTTTGACAAAGGCTCTTGATTCCAAGAGATTTGCTTATCTAAGAGGAGAAATGGGTATGCTTGAACTTAGATAATTGTCCATATGATTTGTCAATACTAATGATCTTGTGTTTACTTGATAATTCTCTAAGATAGGAAATGCCTCATGTGCCTGCGCATATGAAGCGCACAAGATGTTGCGCACAAGGCAAAAAAATTTATGAGTTTTCAAAGAAACTCTGCACATTATATTGCTGCGCATGAATCTCACGCGCATACCCCGTGGACCTCAGTATATCATTCTTCCGGTGTCTGCTCCCTTAGATCCCTCAAGTGGTCACTGTGCAGGCAAAGATTCAAGAGCAACTGGATGCGGAGGGTGCTAGGCTCGATGCGCAGGCCAGTATGCTATAAGGCATTGATTGTGCCATTAAGGGGGAGAGTTATCTAACAAAGGCAAATAGGGAGATAACAAAGGCATTAAGGGGGAGAGATTAAGGGGGAGAGTAATCTATCAAAGGTAAAAAGTTTCGATTTGATGCTCCCGCTTCAAATAATTGAAGCTCTGCGCAAAGCAATTTGGGAAGCTACAAGATGAAGTGCGCAGAGCTCTCTCAAAGGTGAACTCTAAACTTATAATGCATCATTGCTTTTCCCAAAACCTTGTTCAATTCAAACTTTTTGTTTGTGGAACAATGAACGCATTATTTTAAACTTCATGCGCATATACTTAATTGCTCATATTTTCTGTGCATGATGTTTTAAACATTCAGTTTAAACGCATACTCAAACTAAAACTCATATTTTTCTGTATGCACTGAATGATATTTCTGTCTTTCCCATATTGTAAGTTATATCTTTTGGTTAGACTAGAAATCTATAACATTGGCTAGTGTGTGCATTGACTTGAGGCATGATTTACCATTTTCATTTCTATGGACATGTTATTATCAAGTACAATGAATTGCCTTTGTTATAGTAGGTAATGGCATCAATCATTTAGGGGGAGATTGTTGGGTATGCTTATTTCTTAACCCTCCCAAATTATGTTAGAATTGATTGATACCATCACCTATTGCTATTTTATGGACTTTAGGATCCTATGTAAGAAGTTTTATAACTTCTATTTTTAGCTAAGTCCAATTTTATAGAATAGGCTTAGCGGTTAGGGCTTGCTTGGAATTGAGGTTTCATTTACTGAAGACCAAGTATAATGCGCAGGACATTTCGTGCGCAACACATTTCATGCGCAGAGATTTACCTGCTCATTCTCCGCGCACATAGCATTACCTGCTTATTCTCCGCGCGCATAGCATCACTTGCTCATTCTCTATACGCATGACTTCTATGAGCAGAGCAGATTAACTTGGTCCTTATGCTTACCTTTCAACAACCTCATATTCTTGAAGCTTGGAGCAAAAAGGAATGAAGATCTAAGCAAGACTGTGATCTCTGCGTAGGACTTCCCTGCGCAGGACATCACTGCGCAGGTCTCCTCTGCGCAGCATGCATCCTTGCTCAGTTTTCGATACATTCAGATTACATAACTTGGAAAACGCTTTGAAGATGTACGCTTTTAAGAATGCTAAGGTGTGCAAAAACGACAAAACAAGCACACTTAGCAGATCCAACGGTGGAGACGCGCTCAAGAGAAATATTTCAAATGAAGACAGCTGTCAACCTTCTAGAAGAAGCTTTTGAATTTGGTCTTTATGCTCTGTCTCCAACGGCTCTATATACCTGCGCACCAATCATATTATGCCAGGTCATCAACTTTGATCAGAGCCCCAACGGCTATAAAGGACAGATGCGCACCAATCATATCGTGCCAGCTCATCGTCCTTGCTAAGAGATCCAACGGCTAGTTTTAAGCTCTCTGCTATAAATAGCCAGCTCATCTTCATTTCCAAGTTGCTAGAGTTTGTGCTTCCTAATATTTTTGAAGTTCTGAAGATTGCTGCTTATATTCCCAGATTCAAGATCAACCTTCAAACCTTCATTCCTTCAAACTCCAAGCCCAGATCCTAAGCCTTATAACACCAGAATTCTTCGTGCTCTTCATCTCATAGATTCATAGAGCCCAAAATTTCTGAACACACACACACCTCTTGAAGCTTTGATCATATCGATCTAACTTCTTGAGATACACCGGTTTAGTCTAGGATTTGTTCTTCATAGATTATAGATCTTTGAGTTAGTTTGTTCTACATTGTTGTAACTTGTAACTCTGTCATATAATAAGATCTCATTAGAAAATCCAAGACTAACCATCTTGGTAGAGGACGTAGATCTTTTCCCGATCGAACCTCTCCAAATAGCTTGTCTTTATATTCTGCTTTGCATATTACTTTCAAGCTTTTCTAATATATTGCTTTGTTTGATCTTTGTAGATTGTTTTGCATCGTTTGCATTGTGTTTGTTTGCTTTCTGCCTAAGTACCATTTTGCGCCACTCTTTAGCCAAAACATAGCGCGTGTGTTTTACACTTCTGCGCATCTCCCTGCGCATAAGTGATTGCTTTAAATTTCCGCTGTGCATTTCATACTCTTGCTGCGCGCTATACTTAGCCAAATTAAGAGTCGTGCGCATTTGCCATTGCTTTGCAAAAGGGTTTGAAAATATTTTAAAAAACGCTATTCACCCCCCCCCTCTAGCATTTTTCATACCCTTATTGCCCTTCTGGGACCAACAAGTGTCTTGGTTGAGATCTTGCGGATTGACTTCCCATCCACAAATGAAATACAAGGGATTCTGTGCAAAATAAAAATATGAATTAGACAAGTTATGTTGCGCATGGAGCGTTGCGCATGCGCAGATAGCGCAGAAATACCTATGCGCAGTAACTCCATACTTGATAATCTTGTAAAAGTAATGCGCAAAAGAAACAAGCAATCATGCTCAAAACACAAACACTTAGAGAATTTTTATGTGATTCTAAGCATAAAAGTAAAATCAAGAGTTTGATTAACACGAAATAAACTGTTCATGGTCATGAAGAACACTAAGAACACTAAAAATCAAAAGTTGACCAAAAAGAACAAAAAGCATATCAAAATGACCGCATGAACAGGATGAAGTCAACCATGAAAACAATATAGTCAACGACACCAAAACAAACCCAGAAACGCAGAATATCCATTCATCTGCTATTGAGGTTTTTTGACAGAAAATTTTGTAGAAAGCACTTAAACAGAGTATTGATCGTGAAATAAAGTACATGAAAGAGTAGATCAGGGAAAACCGAACACAACACAACAATCGATTTCAAAAATGATCAACAATCAAGCACACAATCACAAAGGGAAACTTTTAAAGCTTGGAACCCTAACAATGGCGGAAAGCAAAAAATAAAAATTAAGGATTCATACCATATCTTCGACGACGGGTGTAGGAACTTGCTGTTCTTGTTGAGACCCAGATTCATAGGAAGAATAAGCTTCCTCAGAGGAGGAGGAAAGAATGATTTCGGGTAATTTCTTGGAGGTCTTCTTAGGAGCCATCGTTATAGAAAGAGATGTAGATGAAAAAGGAAGTTTTGGGAAGATGAAATATGGAGAAGATGAAGGTAAAAGAGAGAAGAAGAGGAAATCTTTGGAATTTGGTAAGAAATAGAGAGAGAAAAATGGAGGTTTGGTGAAAGAGAATGAGCAGTAAAGAGAGAGGAGAGAGGTTACAAACAGTTTATACCAAAAAAAAGGAAGAAGGTGACATCAGCGCAAGGACAGTTGGTGAAAAAGCAGAGTAGGACACGTGCTGCGATGACGTGGCCTAACCAGATGCGCGCGTGCGCAGACCTAGCACGCGCGTGAGTGTGAAGTCCTAAGCCGGTTACTGTCGAGTCAACTTCCTCATAAATGCTGAGTCAGTGAAAGGACGAGCGCACGTTAGCAGGGTGACGTGGCCGAATGGGGGACGCGTGTGCGCAGTCTTTGCGCGCGTGTGTGTCAGCTAAGAGATGGTGACGGCTATCGCATTACCTTCCTCATTGAATGGTGAGCAGACATTTAAAAGGTGCAATGTCATCAATCGCAGTTTGCATTAAATGACAATGGGACATACGCAGGGGTAAAAAGGTAATTTCCCAAGAAAATTTAAAAAAATAAAGGCGCGGAAAAATTTTAATTACACAAGTACCCTTGTGACTAAGCGTTGACTTTTCAGTCAAGCGCGCATGCAACATTGAGCGCAGCGCTTAAAATAGCGCAAAGATTCTTCAAATCTTACATTCATAGGATTTGGCAGCAGCAGCTTCCAGCAGCAATGTATTCAGCTTCTGTAGTGGAGATGGACACAGCAACTTGCTTCTTGCTTGCCCACACAACAAGTCGATTTCCAAGGAAATGACAAGTTCCACTTGTGCTCTTCCTGTCAATTGTGCATGCTGCGTAATCTGCATCTTAATAACCTAGCAAATCGAAATTCGAATCTTTGGTGTACCAAAGTCCAAGGTTAACAGTTCCAGAAAGATAACGAATAATGTGTTTAACAGCAGTTAAGTGCACTTCTCTAGGGTCCGCTTGATAGTGCGCATAGACACAAACACTAAACATAATATCTGGCCTGCTTGCAATAAGATAGAGGAGAGAACCAATCATACCTCGATATAAAGTTTGATCAACTTTCTTACCTTTTAGTTGTTTGTCAAGATTATTGCCCGTAGCCATTAGAGTGTCGTATGCTTTAGCATTCTCATGTCCAAATTTCTTGATTAAGTCCCTTGTGTACTTGGCTTGATTTATGAAGATGCCATCATTTAATTGTTTAATTTGAAGCCCGAGGAAAAATGTGAGTTCTCCCATCATGCTCATCTCAAACTTGTTTTTCATGAGCTTTTCAAAGCGCTTACAAAGTAACTCATTAGTAGAACCAAATATAATATCATCGACATAAATTTGAACAAGTAAAGAATGATCATTATACTTAGCAATAAAAAGAGTTGTATCGATTTTACCGTGCTTGAAGCCTTTCTCTAGCAGGAATTTTGATAGAGTATCGTACCATGCTCTTGGAGCTTGCTTAAGTCCATACAAAGCTTTCTGAAGCTTGAAGACATGATTTGGAAATTTGCTATCTTCAAATCCAGGTGGTTGAGCTACGTAGACCGTCTCTTGGAGTTCACCATTGAGAAATGCGCTCTTCACATCCATTTGATAAAGCTTGAATTTCTTGTGAGACGCATAAGCTAAGAAAATTCTTATAGCTTTAAGTCTTGCCACAGGCGCAAAAGTTTCATCGTAGTCGATTCCTTCTTCTTGCCTATAGCCTTGCGCAACCAACCTTGCTTTGTTTCTGGTGATGCTTCCATTCTCATCCATCTTGTTTCTGAATACCCATTTTGTACCAATAACTCTTTTGTCATGAGGTCTGGGTACCAAAGTCTAAACCTTGCAGCGCTCAAATTGGTTAAGCTCTTCTTGCATAGCAGTAACCCAGCTTGAATCTTGGAGAGCTTCATCAATCTTCTTTGGTTCGATTTGGGAGATAAAAGAGTGATACTGTAGATATCCCGGGGGGACCACGGCTTGGCTAGAGCGCGTGAATTACCTAGGATGTCTAATTGTGTTTTAGAGTCGCCACCCACATTTTTGAGGAACATAAGAAAACCTAATGTTTATGAGCCTAAGTTTGATTTACGAAAACAGAGATTCTTTGGGATGAGGAGTTCGGGGGTTAGGTTACGAAATGGGAAATACTTAAACACCCATTTCGCCCGAGCAAAGTCGGTCTTGTTTGTTCATAATTCACTTTAAAGATAAATGCGTTCTTCCTATTTGAATGATGATAAAAAGGGGTTTTAAAGTTTAAAATGTAGGGAGATGACTCCTAGGCGAATTCAATGTAATGAAAGGACCATTGGTGTCATGTCCCAAATGGTTTTGGGGTGATTGCACATTTGATTAAAGAAGAAGAAGAAGAAGAAGAAGAAGAAGAAGAAGAAGAAGAAGAAGAAGAAGAAGAAGAAGAAGAAGAAGAAGAATTTAAGACATTTACCTATAGTATCCTCCAAAGAGAACCTCTTGAAAATCCTTGAAGAAGAGGTTGAATACTTAGTTGGAAGAAGTCCCAAAGGAAAAGTCTAGAAAAGAAGTGAGAAGGAGGTCTAAAAGGAGTGATGTCCAAGGTCCCCTCCAATGATGGATTGGAGGGGTTTTTATAGTTGAAAGAGGGTGGTTTTTGGAGCCAAACGGAGTCTCCAAGAAATATTTCCCAGGAAAAATCATGTATAATGAGCAAGGGAGAGATTCTTGGGCAGAATCTGTAACTGACACATCCCAGAAGCGCGCGCATCCCACCTAGGCGGCGGAAGGTGCGCGCATCTGGCCTGAAGGGGCGGAGGCGCGCGACTCTGAAAAGCGATTTTTGACAGAATGGACTAGAGAGTTAGAACTGTTATTCAGTTTAGTCCCGGGACTTAACGGAGTCCGTCTGGAACTTAACCAAAGTAACAGAAACTAACAGAAAACACTTAAAAGAGGGAGAAACACAAAATCAAGTGTGCAATCGGGGTGAGCGGTCCAAGGCAGGGTGTCTACAGAGCCCCTCGGTGACGTGGATTACGAGGCAAACGCGCTGACGAAAAACAGACATCCGCCTAGGACATCACCAAGAAAAAGAAATGACTCGATAAAAGCAGGGATTTGAAATTGCAGGGGATAGAGGTGCACTCCTTGTGTGAGCGGCTTTGAGAGATAAGGGTGCGCTCCCTGTGTGAGCGACTTTGCCAATAGCGGGATCCGTTTGCTGAGAGCAGGATCTGTTTGCTGGAAGCGGGACCTGTTTGCTGATAGCGAGATCTGTTTGCTGGAAGCAGGACCTGTTTGCTGATAGCGAGATCTGTTTGCTGGAAGCGGGACCTATTTGCTAATAGCAAGATCCGTTTGCTGGAAGCGGGACCTGTTTGGCTGATAGTGAGATCCGTTTGCTGGAAGCCGTACCTGGAGGACCGTTTGCTTAAAGTGCGGAACCTAGAGGACCGTTTGCTGAAGTGCGGGGCCTAGAGGACCGTCTGCTGAAGTGCGGGACCCAGAGGACCGTCTGCTGAAGTGCGGGACCCAGAGGACCGTTTGCTGAAGTGCGGGATCCAGAGGACCGTTTGCTTTGAATGGATGTAGATTTTGTTTGATGAGGAAGCGGTGATTCTGTGGCTCACCTCGGACCAAGTTGTTGTCGTGAGTCGTACTTTGATGTTGACTGTTTGACACTTTCGATGGGGTACGGGCACAGTTGACTGTGGAGTGCTTTGTGCTGGGGATGAATTGTGAAAAGTGATTTTTTTGAGAGAATAACAGACACCCTACTTTGAGTGGGGGTTTTTGTCTTATTTCAGTTTTTAGACATGCCTTAAGGGCAGACCAAATCAATGTGTGCCCAGCTGTGTGTTTGCTGTCGTCGTCTGAGTTTCTCTTGTTGCTGGGATTGATCTTTTCTGCAGGTTGAAGGCGTTGGAACGCCTGGGTTTTGTTCTGAACTGACAAAGGCTATTTCTAGAGCATTTTCTACCTGGGACGCGGGCGCTTCCTCTCTTGGAGATGGGACACGCGTGCCTTGTAGACCGGTGTCGGGAGGCGCGCGCCTCTGGGAGGCGAAATTCAGGGCCTGATATTTACTGACCAAAAGATCCCCCAACAGCTATAATATCAGCTTCTGGTCGGTAATTCGATTCCAACAGCTTTCTTCTGCCATTTTTGAACACCATTTTATTGTCCAATTTTGCTTATAACCCTCTTTCCCATGGCCTCTAACCTTTTTAGTCTTGGTGCCGAGGTTGTCAGAAGTTACGAGAAGGATTTATCGACATTCATTTATTCTTTCAAGACCCATCCCAAAAATGCTTTCATCAAAGATTTTGGATTTCGAATTCTTTTTACTTTGCGAACATTGAAGCCGGATTGGGACTTGTTGAAGGGCGCTGCAGCCTTCTGGGATTGTGATAGCCATGCATTCAACTTTTCGGCCAATGAAATGGTGCCGACTGTCGATGATTTTGGGGCCATTTTGGGTATGCCTTTGGCCGGTCGGATTGCCGTCCCTAAGTATCACCGCGGTGTTGTTGATTCTTGGGTTGACCTTCTGAATCTCCCTGTCGGAGATGTGAAGAAGATGATGCACGGGACCGTTGTTGACATAAATGAGCTTCCGATGTTCTTCAGTTTGCATTCGGAAGATGTCGCGGTTCAGTCCTTTAAGAGAAATGCCATGGCTGTCTGCCTTTTCAGCGAGGTTTTGTTTGTCACTCCTCTGGGTACTGCGGATGCGCAGTTGGCTGAAATCGTGTTGCAGGCGAAAGGACAGTGATTTAGCATAATTCCGCTCATTGTAGGAGAGACCTTGTATGGTTTGGACGAATTGAACCGTACAGGCGAGATGCGACGAGGAAGCCCCTTGCTTTTGACCATATGGCTTCGGGAGCATTTCAGGATTTATGCGTCATATGTCGACCTTTCTCCTTTTGCTGTTCATAGGCGACGGTTGCTGATTAGAGATTTGACTGAAGAGGGTTGGAGGAGATTTTTTGCTTCTCGTCTTACAGCTGACGTTGAGTGGTTCTCTTGGGGTCTTCGCCCTTTTGTGGAGTAGACCTCTGGTTTTCAGTACGTGGTTTTACCCGGGTTGAGAGATTCTTCGTTTTACCAACCAGAACGGGTTCTGAGGCAATTTGGCCGTCAACAGATAATTCCTTTTCCGAGGAACGGGAGGCTTCGTCCAGTTTCTTATATGGGTCCTGACTTCTCGACTGAGCTTCAGTCGGCTTGGGGAGATGATCGTAACCGTTGGGCTTCCGCTCCATTGCACTGGGGTAGTATTTTTCTTCCCGAGAGTTACTTGGATCACTTGTTTGGTACCGTCTACCGCGGCATTACTTGGGTAGATGCTCTTCGGGCTGAATTGTTAGAGAAGGACTTTGAGCCTAGCAGTGCTTTGAGGTACAAGGAAGCTGCTGCTGATGTGAACAACATTCTAACTGACCCTTTCGGTACCTCTTTGGATGACTTTTATGCTCGGAGGCGCTCTGTTGCGCAGAAGATATCGGTCCGTATCAGTGTCCCTAGGCCTCCCAAGAAGAGTAGGATTGATGGTCGTTCGGGTGGTCCTTCAAAGGCCAAGAGAAAATTAGATTTTTCCTAGTACCCCACGAGATTGCAATTTAGAATAGACCACTTGTTTAGGATTTAATGTTTTAATGTCTTTTATTAGCTCAACATTTCCATTGTAATGATCAAAACAATTCAAGAAATGAATAAAAATTGCATCTTATTAATTTGAAATGATTTGGGTATTTGTTTATATTTTAGACCGCACCCGAAGGTTGCCTACGTTCCTCCAGTGTAGAGGCTCAGGTCTCCGTAGTTCAAACAAACGAAGACCATTTTTTATTTGTGTGCACCCTGTTTTTTGCCTAGACCGCCCTTTCGGGTTTTCAATCTAGCGGGCTTCTTTTTTGCACGTGCTCTAATTTTTGCCTAGGCCGCCCTTGCGGGTTTTCAACCTAGCGAGCCTTTTTTTTTTTGGTCTTCGTTTATTAGACATAAAATCTCTTCAACTTGTCGAGGTTGACTTCCTTTGGCAGCTAATCTCCGTCTAAATCCATGAGTCAGACTGCACCGCCGCTTAGTATCTTCTTGACTACGTACGGACCGATCCATCGGGGTCCCCATTTTCCAAGGGGGTTCATGGCATTAGGAGGGTGTTGTCTTAGGACCAAATCTCCCACACTGATGTTTCGGGACTTCATCTTTTTGTTGAAAGCCCTAGCCATTCTTTGTTGATAGGCCCTCGTACGTTCGATTGCCCTTAGCCTTTTCTTGTCGAGTAGGGCTAGCTGTTCATATCGACTTTGCATCCAATCGACTTCATTGACTTGGTTCTCGAGGAGGACCCGTAGGGATGGGGCTTCGAGCTCTATTGGGAGTACAGCTTCGGAACCATATACCAGTGCATAAGGAGTTTTTCCAGTCGCTGTCCGTATTGACTTGCGGTAGCCCCATAATGCTAGAGGTAGCTTTTCGGGCCAATCCCTTCCGGTAGACGCCATTTTCTTTACAATGGTCTCGATTGTCTTATTAGCTGCCTCGACTGCGCCGTTTGCTTGAGGGCGGTATGGAGATGACTTGTGCTTAGTAATCTTGTATTCTACCAGGAGCGCGTCCATCTCTTTCTCAAAGTGAGAACCGTTGTCTGAGATGATCTCATGAGGAACGCCGTACCGGCACATGATGTGGGTTTTCACGAATTCGGCCACTTTCTTGGCGTTGAGAACTCGGTAAGCCTGTGCTTCGACCCATTTTGTAAAAAGTCCACGTCTACTAGGACGAAAGATTGTCTGTTGCTGCCAGTAGGGTGAACTTTGCCGATGATGTCTATGCCCCAACAAGAGAAAGGCCAAGGCGTGGTCATATTGTAAAGCTGTGAGGGTGGAGCGTGCCGTAGATTGGCATGGAATTGGCATTTGGCGCACCTCTTGACTTTCTCGATGCAGTCCCTTTCCATGGTACTCCAATAATAACCCATGCGGAGTATTTTCTTGGTCAACATAAACCCGTTCATGTGGGGCCCACATTCACCTTCGTGGATCTCATGCATTATTTCTTGAGCTTCGGTCTCATTTGCGCATAGGAGATTGATCCCTTCGTGGTGCCTTTTGTAGACTCTGTCCCCAATCAGTACATATCGGGAGGCTAGTCTTTGCAATGCCATTTGAGACTTCTTATTGCTATTCTCGGGATAAGTACCATCCTTGAGGAAATTCATGATATCCGCATACCACGGGGAGTTTGCTTGGACCTCGTTGATCTCTATACTAATGCAGTATGCCGGACCGTTCCTTCGGGAAATTTTGAAGGGCTTCACCATTTTACCCTCAGGTATTTCGACCAGTAAAGCGATGGTGTCTAGTGCATCAGCAAAACGGTTTTTGTCCCTTGGCAGGTAGTTGAAGGTGATTTCTTGAAACTGTTCAACCAACTCCTCGAGATGTTGACCATACCGTTGTAGAGTCGAGTCTTGAATCTTCCACCTTCCAGATGTTTGATTGATGATGAGCAAGGAATCACCAAATACTTCTAAACTTGTGACATTTCTCTCGAGGGCTGCTTCGAGCCCCGCTATGCATGCTTCGTACTCAGCGGTGTTGTTGGTGGCTTCAAATTCGAGGCGGATAGCGATTGGAGTATACATGTCCTTTGGATCAACAAGTAACATCCCTATGCCATATCCATGCTTATTGGCTGCGCCGAAGAAAAAAAGTTGCCACTTATTTTCTTCTGTTGTAGCGCAAATTAAATGCTCGTCGGGGAACTGTACATCTTCCCCATTCACTTCATCACACGGAAATTCAGCAAGCTGATCACTGAACACTTTCCCCCTGATGGATTTGAGTGTGACGTAAGTGATATCGTAGCCGGCGAGCATGAAATACCATTTGGCTATTCTTGTTGACATGAAAGGCTTCTCGAAGATGTAGCGGAGCGGGTCCACTTTTGCTACCAACTTGATTGGTAAGGCCTCCATATAATGCTTGAGATTTTGAGTAACCCAAACTAATGCAGCACAAGACTTCTCTAAGACAGAGTAGTTCTTTTCAGCTCCTTGAAACCGGCGGCTGACGAAGTAGATAGCATTCTCTTTTGTGGAGTCTCGCTGTTCTTGTGCTAACATAGCCCCTAGGGATTCATCATTGACAGTGAGATAGAGCAAGAGAGGCTTCTCTTTGTGCGGTGGAACCAAAACTGGAGAGCATGTCAAGTAATGCTTCACTTGGTCGAAGGCTTCTTGGCAAGCATCGGTCCATTCTAGAGCCACATTCTTCTTGAGTAGCTTGAAGATCGGTTCACACATAGAAGTGAGTTGGTGCACAAACCGACTGATGTATTGAAGTCTACCCATGAAACCTTTGATTTCCTTCTGCGTCTTTGGGGGAGGCATGTCAATGATCGCCTTGATCTTGGAGGGATCGGCTTCAATTCCCCTCTCAGTGACCATGTAACCGAGAACCTTTAATCTGACGACCCCAAAAGTGCACTTTGCGGGATTGAGTCTCATGTTGTGTTGTCGAAGTCTTTCAAATAACTTGCGAAGATCGATCAAATGTTGACCATTGGTTCCCTTTGAATGGATAATCATGTCGTCTACATAGACCTCGATCTCTTTATGAATCATGTCATGGAATAGATCCGTAACAACCCTCTGGTAAGTAGCCCCAGCGTTCCTTAGTCCGAACGGCATGACTGTGTAGCGGAAAGTGCCCCACGGTGTTGTGAAAGCTGTCTTGTGTTGGCCCTCTTCGGACATGAGAATCTGATTGTAACCGGCAAAGCCGTCCACAAATGAGAGGACTTCATAGTTGGCAGTTGAATCGACGAGCATGTCGATGTTTGGTAGTGGAAAATCATCTTTCGGGGAAGCTTTGTTCAAATCCCGGAAGTCCACACAAACCCGAACCTTGCCGTTTGCCTTTATGACTGTCACAATGTTGGCTAGCCAAGTCGGATACTCAATGACTTTGATGAAACCCACACTGAGGAGCTTTTCAATCTCTTCTTTGACTTGTAGAGACCATTCTGGCTTGATCTTTCGGAGCTTCTGCTTTACTGGCTTGGCGTCCTCTCTGATCGGAATTCTATGCTCCGCGACCTTTCTGTCCAAACCCGGCATGTATCTGTACGACCATGCGAATACATCCACAAACTCTTTGAGCTGTGCAGTCAATCTGTCTTTGTCCTCCCCCTTGAAGAAGCTGCCAATCTTCGTTTCTTTCGGCTCTTTGTCGGTACCCAGATTAACAACATGCAATTCCTCATCAGCCCCTGGACCATTTTCACCACGATAACGAACCTGTTGAGCTAGTTCATTTAGGTATGTTATGTTTTCGTGGTCTATTTCATCATAATTTGAATCGTTATTAACTTGTTCATTAAGTTCGTTATTAGTTAATTCATCATTTATGATGTTTGCAATCTCGGGGTACTCAGAAATATCAAATTTTTCATTAGCAAAGAAAGGAAACACACGCTCGGCTATTGCCTCCATATCCTCTTGGGTGAGGGCATTAGAAACACTCTCGGACTCGAAAGTAAGTGTGAGATGCTCTTTCTTTGTTGATGTACGGGGTATGCAACCCATTTCTCGGATCAAGAAATCCTCGGATACTATGGGCCCCTTCGTTGAATACTAGTTGTTGATTGGCTCGGAGCTTGGCGGGACCTCACTGATGGCTTCATTTCTGACGACGGTGTCGTAGATGGCGTTGACTTGACAATCGTCCATGATGGCAAATTCTTCGAACATGGAGGCCAGATCGGATAGTTCTTCCCCCACGGTAATCTCTACCTCAGACTCTATAGTCACTTTTTTGCCCCACCACTCTCGGGGTGACATTGGAGTAGGCTCCCTTTCTTGTGTCGGTATTTCACAATCAGTGAAGATCTCGAGACCGGGCTTTCTGACGCCCTTGTTGTTAACCCATGGTTCGGGAAAGATCATGTACAGAACATCTTCCCCTTGGCGAACAAAATAACCGTTTAGTGTGTTGCGGTAAGGCCTCAAGTTAGGGATTTCATATTGTCGACCTTCTTTACGAGCTCGGGTCTTTTGACTCTTGACTGCTTGCTCGTACTTTAAGTCATATTCGGTAGGCTCGTACCCCAAACCAAACTTGTTCTTGACAAAAGGAACTTCTACGGGGTGCAATATCCCTTGTTGATGCTTCCCTAGGCCTAGACCGGGAAAGTGATTCATGTTCCTCATCATGCGGAGGATATTAGGATTGCCGAGGGTCCATTGTCTGTTTCCCCCTTCTTTGTCGATGGTGTTGACGCCGGAGAGAGTGGCATCTTCTATCCCGTGTTGAACTTGGTGAACGGGTTCTCCCCCATTTCTGTGGATGGTGACATTCTCGGCCATGATGGTGACTATCTCGTCCGCATTTCTGATCTTGACACATTGATGGAGAGTGGAAGAGACAGCATTAGAACTGTGGATCCAAGGTCGGCCCAAAAGCAAGTTGAACGAAGCAGGGACATCAAGTACTTGGAATGGGACGGACATGATCATGCTTCCAAATTCGATATCAACTTCTAACATTCCCATGACTGTATGGGTAGTGTTGTCGTACCCTCTAATGACTTGTGCGGAGGGTTGTAAATCGGAGCTTTTGAGCCCCAGTATGCCCATGACTCGGCTAGGCATTAAGTTGAGTGCAGAACCACCGTCTACTAGGACTCTTGAAATGGGTCTCCCCCTTGCCCTTACTTTGAGGTAGATGGCTTCATTGTGTTCGGACCCAAATGGCGGGAGGTCCATGTCGGCAAAAGTGATGACATTACCGAAGTGAATGTGACCTATCATTGCTGTGAGGTCCTCAGGAGTCGTGTCGGGAGAGACTGATGTGTCATCCAAGTTCTTGATGACGAGGTCTCGGTGTTTCTTTGATGATGCGATAAGATCCCAGATGGATATGTTGGCTTGCGTCTTCTTGAGTTGTGTTAACAAAGGATCTTCGGGTACGTCGCGTGCTTGCGATCTTTGAGAAGAGGTGTTGGTTGCTGCGGTATTAGGAGGGATTGTGCTTGTTGTTACTCGGCCACTGCGAGTGAGCACGTTCACGGTCCCGTGTAGCTTCTTCTTCCTATTCTCTAAGACTTCCCTCATAATCTCATCATAAGTCACAACGTAACAAGAATTATCAAGTTTATTCATATCATCGGAGCCCTCATTCACAATTGGGATCGAATGAGTGGTTCCTTCAAACTCTCCTACCTCTATTACATTGACACCACCCTCATTAGGGATTATGAATTCCTTCTTGTCTATGAGGTCTTGGATGGTGTTGCGGATGGAGAAACAATCCTCGGTGAGGTGGCCGGTGCATAGATGGTAGTCACACCATTTGTGGTGGGCATGATTGGGACGGAGCGGTTGTGGTTGCTTGTACCCTTGAAGAGGGGTGATTTGTCCCTTGGCCTTTAGAGCTTCATAGGCCTCGGTGATGGTCATGCCATTGAGAGCAGTGTAGACGCGGTCGTTTTGGAACTGCTTGCCTTGTTTGAACTAGAGGCGGCCTTGTAACGATAGGTAGGAGTGGCCCTCTTAATCTCCTTGAGCAAGTCATCCATGCGTACCCCTGCCTCATACATTTGGGAGAAGTCGGAGTAGCAAGCCCCACTTAGGTGGGTGCGGAGATCAATCTTGAGACACTTGAGAAAGATGTCCATTTGCTCTTTTGTGTTTGGCCTCTCAACAATTTCAGAGAGCTTGTCATTCCATCTCCTTGTGAAGTCAATGAAGGACTCGTTGTCTCTTTGAATGGCGTTCTCGAGCTCTTTCCTTGTGGGCCGGTGAGTGGTGTTGCCTTGATATTGATTTTTGAAGGCAAGCATAGCGGCATCCCAATCAAGACGGACAGTGAGCGGGAGAGTTGCATACCAATCCTTTGCCGCCCCCTCGAGGGTGAGAGTAAAGCATTAAGCCATAAATTTTGGGGAGACCTTCTTCGGAACCATAGCCCAAATGTAAAGTATGGGCCACATGGACTACTTTCTTGGTTTCTTGAATTAGTGCGGAATTGTGGTTGCCCATGGCTTAGTATCGACTGCACTTCTTGTTGTCTTGATTTGGAGATGATAACCAAAGTTTAAAAAGTCTCATCCTCATAATTATAGAGAAAGGCTTGCCATTAACGGTTTCTTCATGCCAATTGATCACAACATTTATTCACATCAAGATTAATTGTTTGCATTTAGCATTTTTCATTTGTGTTAGGTCCATTCGTCCTTAATGAGTCGTCATTGACTAGTATACTTAGAAGTCAATTCATCATTTTAGGGACGCAGCAATCAATTGATAATAACAAGCAAGGCAATTTCAAGAGTAAATGTATATTGCAAATAATGTATTAAGTCTAGATAGAATAGAAGGAAAATGACTCTTTTATTTAGATATCTTTATACATGCATGTCCCAAGTGTGGACCTTTATAAAAATGAAAAGACACAGTCCAGGACGGACTTTAGTGAAAATCTTAAAATCAAGTAGAAATCCTAGGTAATTCACGCGCTCTAGCCAAGCCGTGGTCCCCCGGGGTATCTACAGTGGCGACTCTGCTGGGGACATAGAGGGTTAAACTTGCGTTTTCATCTTTTGGTGTTATTTTATTCTGTTTTCTGGGCATTCTGGTAAACCTACGAGGCTAGAAGACTCTTTTTTTTTAAGGGATGGGCTCCAATGAAGCACGATGATCCATTTTCTTCCTCAATTGTTGGAGGGGTTGTCGGTGGCATATTCCATGTCTTCCGCAGGGAACTCGGGTTCCGTGTCATCGGGAAAGATGTCGCAAGGTCTCCATTTGGCTTGGCGTTGTAATTGCCGTATTCGTCTACTCATGAGTTGGGAGTTTGCTTTGGCCATCTCCTTTTGGTGATTTCCTTTCAAGGTGCGTAGCCTCGTGCGTGACACTCGATGAAGGTACGGATCTCCATTTGGTGTAGCCATCTTTGGGCTTCTGAAGCATAGGCCTTTCCTTGTATACTGTTGTTCATGTGGATGGTTGTCTCGGATGCCAATTCAGATGTGGGGTCCTTGATCGATGTTTCCAATGGGAAGAACCGCGAAGGACTTTAGCATATTAAACCTTAAGGTGAAATTATAACCGAGATTTGAAAAGAATGCTTCTTTAGCAGATTGACCTTTTAGGAAAAACTTGATCTTTTATTTTAATAAAACTTGATCTCCATTTTTTTATTTTTTTGAAAGGCACACTTTTGTTTTGAGTGAAAGACTCACACACATTTTACGCAAACTTTTGACAAGGCAATAATAATAATAATCTTATTAAGAAAATTGATAATGGATTCAGAATGGTCACCACATGGCATCAACCGGGGAGTCAAGACTCTAACTAAACCTAACAGACATCTTAACTGGCCTTTCTTAAAGGCTTATCACACATCCTAACAATGGACTCCGAAAACAGACTCTTTCTAATAAGAGGTTGATAAGAGGGATTTTGAAGCTTCGTCCTCTGCTATGGCAACCACAGCATCATTCATTTCCCAAACCGGGGCATGTAGCCCTTTAAACATTTTTGTGCCGCTGATCCTTTCCAAACGCCTTCCGTCATTTCGGCTTTGCTGAGTTTAGGAACCACCATTTGGGACACTGATTTTGTCAACTTTTCCAAGAAAAAAAGGCTCTCCCACTTTAGGATTAACAACTTCATCAATCATGAGCTCATTTTCCTTGGGTCAGACATCACTCTGTTTTTCCTTCATATCAATCACCGGAGTTTTGAACTCGAGGGAGGTCACGGGATTAGATCCTACGAATTCAAGCATGTTGACACTTGGGTTATTGGCTGTGTCGGGGGCGTGGGGGCGTCCAAGCTTTCCCTTCTCGATTAGCTTCGAGATGATGTGTTTTATGGCGGTGCAATCATTGGTGTCATGGCCATGGTAGTTGTGAAAGGCACACCTTTTGGTCTTGTTGCGGCGTTTTTCAGGATTCTTTGGCCGGAAATCTTCGAGGGGACACATGAGGCCTTGTTTGACCAATCCTTCAAACACTTTGCTTATGGGCATTCTGAAATCCTCGAACTTTGTGAAATGGAGCTTGGCTTGGCATTTGGCTTTTCTTTCATTGTTGACCGGAGCGTGGTGGGGATGAGAATCACCGCTAATCAATGCAAAAGGGTGCCCATCGAGTGTCCTTTCAAACTTAGCTTCCATTTGCTTTCTCTTTCCCAACAACTTACCCGACTGAGGTGCAACATGAGGATTCTGTGGAAGTTCATGGGTGTAGGCATACCCATAACCTTGGTTGCTTGCAGGAATATATATTGGAGGCATGCAAAGAGCTTGTGGTCCAAAAGGTCTTGGATTATAGAAATGATACGGGTCACCCCGGAATCTCATCGGGAAATCTGGTGGAGGCAAGTTGGTGATGCCTGGTCGGGTATCTATATATGGTTTAAACAGTGACTGGGCTCTAGTGACTTGGTTGATGGAATTAACCCAAGAAGGGATATGATTGGGAAGGTGTTGTGAGTATGATGCTCGGGGCGTAACCAGTGTGGACAGTGGTTTGCGGACCTCTTGAGTGGATTGTGCTTGGGGTTTTATAGGAGGCGTCCCATGGGAGATATTGGATTTTGGATGAGGTGGAGTGAGGAGGATTTGATTGAGGGGCTCGTTTTGGATGACGGCATGTTGGGGCGAAGAAATGGGGGTCTCGGTATTTTTGTAAGATGGAGGGGACAATCTTTGGTTGCAATTCGGAGGTTGGGTGGCTTCCACCTCTTCTTTGTGATTGGTCACTTTGGTGAAGAGCCCATCAGTTTGAAATAGAGCTGTTACATCTCTTTGTCTCATCGACTCATCGAACGGGTTCTGTGTTTCTTCGTGGCTCTTTGTGATGACTTCTTCCGTAGCCCCGGAGGCTTCTAGAGCTTGGAGCAACTCTTCTTTCGTAGGGCTATCCGGATTGTCTGTGACGTCGTTTCCCAAGCTACCATCTGTAGATACCCCGGGGGAACCACGGCTTTAGGCTCGAGCGCGCGGGTTATCCTAGGATGTCTAACTTGTTTTTAGAGTCGCCACCTATGTTTTGAGGAACATAAGAAAAACCTATAGATTGTAGCCTAAGTTTGATTACGAAAACAGAGATTCTTTGTTTTGAGGTTCGGGGGTTAGATTACGAGATGGGAAGTACCGAAACACCCATCTCGCCCAACTAAAGTTGGTCTTGCTTGATCAAAATCTACATGAATGAAAATGTTCTTCTTCTTCTTCTTTAAGTCATGAAAAGGGGGAATTTAAAATAGGATTTGGAATGTAGGAGATAACTCCTTAACCAACCTCAATGAGATGAGGTGATCATTAGAGTCATGTCCCAAAATGATTTGGGTGATTGCACATTTGATTAAAGTAAAAGAGAGAGAGGAGATGAAGTAGAAAAGAAGGGAAAAGATGGACTTTTACCTACAATTTGAAGAACTTCAAATGTTGCTTGATTTGATTCTTGGAGAACCTTTAGAAAGTGACTCTTTTGTCTAGTTTTTTGATGATTTTTTCCAATGATTTTTCGATCCTTGAAAATGGAGGTAAAGAGAGGTTTTTATAGGTGAAAGAGGGGTGTTTTTGGTGCCAAAACTCAGTCACCAAGAAATCCTTCCCGGGCAAAATCCTGTAAATTGAGCAAGGGAGGGAATCCTGGCCAGAAATCTGTAACTGACGCTCAGAGGCGCGCGCTTCCTGCTTTGGGGGCGGGAGGCGCGCGCGCCTGGCTCCTAGTGTCGGAGGCGCGCGACTCAGAGAAGGCAATTTTGACAGAATGGACTAGAAAGTCAGCCCTGTCATTCAGTTTAGTCCCTGGACTTAACGAAGTCAGTCAGGAACTTAACGGAAGTGACAGAAACTAACGAGAAACACTTAGAATGGGGGGAAACACAAAATCAAATGTGCAATCGGGGTGAGCGGTCCAAGGCGGGGTGTCTACAGAGCCCCTCGGCGACGTGGACTGCAAAGCAAAACGCGTCGACGAAAGTTAAAAACACCCGCCGAGGACATCACCAAGAAAAAGCAAAGACTCGATGAAAGCAGGAATTTGAAATTGCGAGAGATAGTGGTGCGCTCCCTGTGTGAGCGGCTTTTGCTGGAGTGTTGTATTGGGGCTCATGGGAGCTTGTCTCGATATGGACCGAGTTTTGTTGAGTTGGGGCTCATGGGAGCTTGTCTCGATATGGACCGAGTTGCCTACCTGGAGCTCATGGGAGCTTGTCTCGATATGGACCGAGTTGCCGACTTGGAGCTCATGGGAGCTTGTCTCGATATGGACCGAGTTGCCGACTTGGAGCTCATGGGAGCTTGTCTCGATATGGACCGAGTTGCCGACTTGGAGCTCATGGGAGCTTGTCTCGATATGGACCGAGTTGTCGACCTGGAGCTCATGGGAGCTTGTCTCGATATGGACCGAGTTTGTTGATTTGAGCTCATGGGAGCTTGTCTCGATATAGACCGAGTTGCCGACCTGGAGCTCATGGGAGCTTGTCTCGATATGGACCGAGTTGCCGACTTGGAGCTCATGAGAGCTTGTCTCGATATGGACCGAGTTGCCGACTTGGAGCCGTTAGTGAACCCTTGCTGACGAATCCGTTAGTGAATCCGTTTGATGAAATATTGCTTTGAAGTCTCGTGCCATTTGGAGTCACACTTGACTTTTTGGATTGTGGGGTACGGGCACAGTTGATCGCGACCAGAAAAAATGTTCCTGCTGGGGATGAAATGTTGAGATTGACTCTTGAGGGGGGTGTGGCACCCGTGACAGAACTTAGGGAGTCTGGAATTTTGAAGAGGACAGCCTACTTTTGAGTGGGAGTTTCTATCCTACTTTCGATTTTTGACATGCCTTAAGGGCGGACCAGAAAAAGGTGTGCCCAACTGGGTGTCTGAGGATCGGGACAATGTCTTGATATAGGCTGGAGATCTCTGACAAGGCCCTTTTCTTGAAGCGATTTAGACCTGGGAGGCGCGCGCCTTAATATGTGGGCTTGGGACGCGCGCGCTCTTCAGACTGCTGGCGGGTGGCACTCGCGTCTGGGAGGCAGAATTCCGGGCTTGACATTTGCTGACCAAAAGAGCCCCCAACAGCTATAATATCATCTTCTGTTCGACCACTTGATCCTCACAGCTCCTTTCTGCCATTTTTGAACATCACATTATTGCTTAACTTTGCTTGTGATCAACATTTTCCATGGCTTCCAATTCTTTTGCCCTTGATGCCAAAGTTGTTAGTGAGTATGAAAAGGACTTAGGTACTTTTGTGTATTCTTTTAAGACCCATCCCAAGAAGGCCTTCATTAAAGACTTCGGGTTCCGAATTCTTTTTACTTTGCGGATGTTGAAACCGGATTAGGATTTGTTGAGAGCTGCCGCGGCTTTCTGGGATTGCGACAGCCATACCTTCAACCTTTCAGCTAATGAAATGGTGCCGACTGTTGACGATTTCGGGGCCATCCTTGGCATGCCTTTGGCCGGTCGGATTGCCGTCCCTAAATATTACCGTGGTGCCGTCGACTCTTGGGTTGAGTTACTGAATCTCCCTGTTGAGGATGTGAGGAAGATGTTGCACGGTACCGTGATTGACATAACTGAGTTGCCGATGTTCTTCAGTTTACACTCGGAGGACCCGGTGGTTCAATCTTTCAAAAGAAATGCCATGGCCGTTTGTCTCTTCAGCGAAGTACTGTTTTTACACCCTTCGGGACTGCGGACGCGCAGTTGGCTGAGATTATTTTGCAAGCTAAGGAGCAGCAATTTAGTGTAATCCCTCTTATTGTAGGGGAGACGTTGCACGGTATTGATGAGTTACATAGGACGGGCAAGATGTGTCGGGGAAGCCCTTTGCTCTTGACCATATGGCTCCGAGAACACTTCAGAATTTATTCTCCGGATGGTGATTTGTCTCCTTTTGCTGTTCATAGGAGGAAGTTGTTGATCCGGGATTTATCTGAAGATGATTGGAAGAAATTCTTTGCCTCTCGGGTGACCGCCGATATTGAGTGGTGTCCTCCTTCTTGGGGTCTTCGTCCTTTTGTGGAATGGACTCTTGGTTTTCAGCACGTGGTTGTACCCGGTTTGAGAGATTCTTCATTTTACCAGCCAGAGCGGGTTCTGCGGCAGTTCGGTCGCCAACAGACAATTCCTTTTCCGAGGGATGGAATGCTTCGTCCAACTGCTTACATGGGTCCTGAGTTCTCGAGTGAGCTTCAGTCGGCTTGGGGAGATGACCGCAATCGTTGGGCTTTCGCTCCTCTGCATCGGGGGAGTGTCTTCCTTCCCGAGAGCTACTTGGACTATTTATTTGGCACCCTTTATCGTGGCATCACTTGGGTTGATGTGCTTCGTGCCGAGTTGTTGGGACAGGGTTTTGAGCCTAGCAGCACTTTGAGGTATAGGGAGGCTGCTGCTGATCCGAGTAACATTCTCGCTGACCCTTTCGGTACTCCTTTGGATGACTTTTATGCTAGGAGACGTGTTGCAACACAGAAGGTTTCGGTGCGTATTAGTGCTCCTTCGTTACCCAAGAAGAAAAGGATTGAGAGACGATCGGGTGGTCCTTCGAAAGCTAAGAGAAGATTGGATTTTTCTTAGTACCCTAAGAGATTGCAATTAGACCACTTTGTTTTAGGATTTAATGTTTTGATGTCTTTTGTTGCTCAATAAATCCGTTGTAATGGTTTGAATAATTCATTGAATGAATAAGAATTGCATTTTGTTATTTGAAGTGAATTGGGTATTTTTGATATGTTTTAGACCGCACCCGAAGGTTGCCTACGTTCCTCCAGTTGGGAGGCTCAGGTCTTCGTAGTTCAAACAAACAAAGACCATTTTTTTTTTTTTTTTTGATGTGCACCCTGTTTTTTGCCTAGACCGCCCTTTCGGTTTTTCAATCTAGCGGGCTTCTTTTTTGCACGTGCTCTAATTTTTGCCTAGGCCGCCCTTGCGGGTTTTCAACCTAGCGAGCGATTTTTTTTTTTTTTTTTTTTTTTTTAATGGTCTTTGTTTATTAAGCGTAGAACCTCTTGAGCTTGTCGAGGTTGACCTCCTTTGGCAGCTGGTCGCCATCTAAATCCACGAGCCGGACTGCACCACCGCTTAGTATCTTTTTGACCACGTACGGACCGATCCATCGGGGTCCCCATTTCCCCAGGGGATTCATGGCATTAGGAGGATGTTGTCTTAAGACCAAATCTCCCACATTGATGTTTCGAGGCTTCACTTTTTTGTTGAAAGCTCTTGCCATCCTCTGCTGATACGCCCTTGTGCGTTCGAGTGCTCTTAACCTTTTCTCGTCGAGCAAGGCTAGTTGTTCATATCGACTTTGCATCCAGTCGACCTCGTTGACTTGATTCTCGAGGAGGACCCGTAGAGATGGGACTTCAAGTTCGATAGGGAGTACG
This sequence comes from Campanula takesimana, assembly GCA_026119855.1. Classification (NCBI taxonomy): domain Eukaryota; kingdom Viridiplantae; phylum Streptophyta; class Magnoliopsida; order Asterales; family Campanulaceae; genus Campanula; species Campanula takesimana. The sequence continues at coordinate 1,001,340 of JAOWBW010000086.1, forward strand.
GCTTCAGAACCATAGACCAATGCATAAGGAGTTTCTCCTGTTGCGGATCGTATTGATGTGCGGTAGCCCCACAATGCTAATGGTAGCTTTTCGGGCCAATCCCTTCCTGTTGAGGCCATTTTCTTGACGATGGTCTCGATGGTCTTATTTGCTGCTTCGACTGCGCCATTTGCTTGGGGCCGGTAAGGAGATGACTTGTGCTTGGTGATCTTGTATTCTACCAAAAGTGCATCCGTTTCCTTCTCAAAGTGAGAGCCGTTGTCGGAAATGATTTCATGAGGCACGCCGTATCGGCACATGATATTAATCTTTACAAATTCGGCCACTTTCTTGGCGTTGAGGGTTCGATAGGCTTGTGCTTCGACCCAATTTGTGAAGTAGTCGACTGCTACTAGGACGAATGACTGCCCATTGCTCCCGGCAGGATGAACTTTACCGATGATGTCTATCCCCCAACAAGAGAAAGGCCAAGGTGTGACCATGTTGTAAAGTTGTGAGGGTGGAGCATGTTGCAGATTAGCGTGGAATTGGCACTTGGCACACCTTTTGACTTTCTCGATACAGTCTCGTTCCATAGTGCTCCAATAGTAACCAATGCGAAGTATCTTCTTGACTAGCATAAACCCATTCATGTGGGGTCCACATTCTCCTTCGTGCACTTCACACATTATCTCTTGAGCTTCGGTTTCATTGGCGCATAAGAGATTGATCCCGTCGTGGTGCCTTTTATATACTCGGTCCCCAATCAGTACGTACCGAGAGGCTAACCTTTGCAGAGCTGCTTGAGACTTCTTATTGATGTTCTCGGGATAAGTGCCGTCTTTAAGGAAGTTCATGATATCCGAATACCACGGAGAGTTTGTTTGAACCTCGTTGATCTCGATACTCATGCAATATGCCGGACTGTTCCTTCGAGCAATTTTGAAAGGCTTCACCATTTTCCCTTTGGGCATTTCAACTAATGAAGCTATAGTGGCCAGTGCATCGGCGAAGCGATTCTTATCCCTTGGCAGGTAGTTGAAAGTGATCTCTTGGAATTGTTCAACCAGTTCTTCAAGGTGCTGACCATACTGCTGGAGAGTCGGGTCTTGGGTTCGCCATTTACCCGATTGCTGATTGATAAGGAGCAAAGAGTCGCCGAATACTTCTAGTTCTGTGATGTTTCTGTCGAGAGCTGCCTCTAGCCCCGCTATACATGCTTCGTACTCGGCAATGTTGTTGGTAGCTTCGAATTCCAGGCGTATGGCAATGGGAGTGTAGATGTCTTTTGGATCGACAAGCAATACCCCTATACCAAAACCGTGTTTATTGGCGGCGCCATCGAAAAAAAGTTGCCACTTGTCTTCCTCGGTTGCAGTACAAATTAAATGCTCGTCGGGGAACTGTACATCTTCCCCCTTCACTTCGTCACACGGGAATTCGGCAAGCTGGTCGAAAAAAAGTTTCCACTTGTCTTCCTCGGTTGCAGTACAAATTAAATGCTCGTCGGGGAACTGTACATCTTCCCCCTTCACTTCGTCACACGGGAATTCAGCAAGCTGGTCACTGAACACTTTCCCCCTGACGGATTTTAGTGTGACGTAAGTGATATCATAGCCGGCGAGCATGAAGTACCATTTGGCTATTCTTGTTGACATGAAAGGCTTCTCGAAGATGTAGCGGAGCGGGTCCACCTTTGCTACTAGCTTGATCGGAAAAGCTTCCATATAGTGTTTGAGCTTTTGAGTGACCCAAACCAATGCTGCACATGACTTCTCTAAGACAGAGTAGTTCTTTTCGCCTCCTTGGAATCGGCGACTGAAAAAATAAATGGCGTTCTCCTTTGTGGACTCTCGTTGCTCTTGGGCTAACATAGCCCCTAGGGCTTCCTCATTGACAGTGAGATAAAGCAACAGAGGTTTCTCCTTGTGTGGCGGAACTAGGACAGGAGGGCACGTCAAGTAATGCTTCACTTGATCGAAGGCTTCTTGGCACGCGTCGGTCCATTCTAGAGCTACATTCTTCTTGAGTAACTTGAAGATTGGCTCGCACATGGAAGTGAGTTGGTGCACAAACCGACTGATGTATTGTAGTCTGCCCATGAAACCTTTAATCTCTTTCTGCGTCTTTGGAGGAGGCATGTCAATGATTGCCTTGATTTTGGAGGGGTCTACTTCGATTCCCCTTTCAGTGACCATATAACCAAGAACTTTGCCTCGGATAACCCCGAATGTGCACTTTGTAGGGTTGAGCCTCATCTTGTGTTGACGAAGCCTTTCGAAGAACTTGCGGAGATCGATTAAATGTTGACCATCGGTCCCTTTGGAGTGAATGATCATGTCGTCCACATAGACCTCGATTTCTTTGTGAATCATATCGTGGAACAAGTCTGTCACGGCTCTTTGGTAGGAAGCCCCAGCGTTTCTTAACCCAAACGGCATGACTGTGTAGCAAAAGGTACCCCACGGTGTTGTGAAGGCTGTCTTATGTTGATCTTCCTCGGCCATAAGAATCTGATTGTACCCAGCGAACCCATCCACGAATGAGCGAACCTCGTAGGCAGCAGTGGAGTCGACTAGCATGTCGATATTAGGGAGTGGAAAATCATCCTTTGGGGAAGCTTTGTTTAAATCCTGGAAGTCTACACAAACTCGAACCTTGCCGTTCGCCTTCCTGACTGTCACAATGTTGGCTAACCATGTCGGATACTCGATAACCTTGATGAAACCCACACTGAGGAGCTTCTCAATTTCTTCTTTGACCTGCAGAGACCATTCTGGCTTGATCTTTCTGAGCTTCTGCTTTACTGGCCTGGCATCTTCTCTGATCGGAATCCTGTGCTCCGCTACCTTTCTGTCTAAACCCGGCATGTCTTTGTATGACCATGCGAATACATCCACGAACTCCCGTAGTAATGCAGTCAATCTGTCTCTGTCGTCTCCCTTGAAGAAGCTTCCAATCTTGGTTTCTCTTGGCTCTTCTTCGGTACCCAGATTAACAACATGCAATTCTTCGTCAGCCTTTGGACCATTCTCGCCACGACTACGGACTTGTTGAGCAAGTTCATTTAAGTATGTTGTGTTTTCGTGGTCTATTTCATCATAATTTGAATCATTATTAACTTGTTCGTTAAGTTCATTATTAGTTAATTCATCATTTATGATGTTTGCAATCTCAGGGTACTCAGAAATATCAAATTTTTCATTAGCAAAGAAAGGAAACACACGCTCGGCTATGGCCTCCAAATCCTCTTGGGTGAGGGTATTAGAGACACTCTCGGACTCGAAAGTAAGTGTGAGCTGCTCTTCCTTTGTTGCTGTGCGGGGTATGCAACCCATTTCTTGGACTAAGAATTCCTCGGATACCACGGGCCCTTTTGTTGAATACCAATTGTTGATCGGCTCGGAGCTTGGCGGGATTTCACTGATAGTTTCGTTCATGATGACGGTGTCATGGATGGCGTTAACTTGGCACTTATTCATCATGGCTAGCTCTTCAAACATGGAGGCTAAATCTGTCAAATCTTCCCCCACGGTGATTTCTGTCTCGGACTCTATAGTCATCTTCCTCCCCCACCATTCACGGGGCGACATGGGAGTTGGTTCCCTTTCGGATTTCTGGATCTCACAATCGGAGAAGATTTCGAGGTCGGGCTTTTTGACACCCTTATTGTTAACCCATGGTTCGGGAAAGATCATGTATGGAACGTCTTCCCCTTGGCGGACAAAATAACCATTCAACGTCTTGCGGTAAGGCCTTAGATTAGGGACTTCATACCGACGGCCTTCTTCACGAGCTCGGGCCTTTTCGTTCTTGATTGCTTGCTCTTGTTTCAAGTCTTCTTTGGAAGGCTCATATCCCAAACCGAAGGTGTTCTTGACAAATGGGACTTGCACGGGATGTAGGATTCCTTGCTGATATTTCCCTAAGCCTAAACCAGGGAAGTAGTCCATATTCCTCATCATGCGGAGGACTTTGTGATTGCTGGGGGTCCATGATCCGTTTCCCCCTTCTTTGTCAATGGCGTTGATTGAGACGCCGGAGATAGTGGAGTCTGGTAGACCATGCTGAACTTGGTGGACGGGCTCACCTTTTCTGTGGATAGTGATTTTTTCAGCCATTACGGTCACTATTTCATCACCATTTCGGATCTTGACACATTGGTGGAGAGTTGACGGTACGACATTAGCACTGTGAATCCATGGTCGACCCAACAGTAAGTTGAACGAGGCCGGGATATCAAGCACTTGGAATGGAACGGACATGACCATGCTCCCAAACTCAATGTCTATTTCGATCATACCCATGACTGTACGGGCGGTGCTGTCATAACCTCGGATTACTTGAGTAGAAGGCTTCAAATCAGAATCCGTAAGCCCCAGTATGCCCATGATTCTACCAGGCATGAGATTGAGTGCGGAACCACCGTCCACTAAGACTCTTGAGACGGGCCTCCCCCTTGCTCGTACCTTGAGGTAAATAGCTTCGTTGTGGTTGGAACCAAACGGTGGGAGGTCCATATCGGCAAAGGTGATGACGTTGCCAAAGTGAATGTGACCAATCATTGCCGTGAGGTCCTCGGGAGTAGTATCGGGAGAAACTGATGTATCATCGAGATTGCGGATGACAAGATCTTGGTGCTTCTTTGAGGATGCAATGAGGTCCCAAATAGAGATGTTGGCTTGAGTTTTCTTGAGTTGGACAAGTAGAGGATCTTCGGGAGCGTTGTGAGCTTGCGGCTTTTGAGAAGAGGAGCTCGGTGCGGAAGTGGAAGGGTTCCTTGCTATGACTCGACCGGATCGAGTTAGCATGTTGACGTTCCCATCTTGCTTCTTTTTCCTATTCTCTAGTACTTCCCTCATTACTTCATCATAAGTCACTACATAACAAGAATTGTCAAGTTTATTCATAACATTGGGGCCCCCATTCACAATTGGGATTGAATGGGTGGTCCCTTCAAGTTCTCCTATCTCTATTACATTGACATGCTCGTCATTAGTCACTACAAATTCTTTCTTATCTATGAGATCTTGAATGACATTGCAGAGAATGAAGCAATCCTCGGTGGTGTGGCCACTATATTGGTGGTAGCCACAATATTTGTGGTGAGCATGATTGGAGTTGATCGTCTTGGGTTGGTACCCTTGCACGGGTGTGACTTGACCCTTTGCCTTGAGGACCTCGAACACTTCGGTTTGAGTCATGCCTTGGAGAGGCGTGTAGACACGGTCACTTCGGGACTTCTTCCCTTGAGGTGGAGGAACCTTTTTGTAATTCCCCTTGTCAATAGTGACGGCGTTGACCGAGGCCTCTTTTATGGAGTTGGAAGCGGCCTTGTAGCGGTAAGTAGGAGTGGTCTTTTTGATCTCCTTGAGCAAGTCATCCATGCGTACCCCCGCCTCATACATTTGGGAGAAGTCGGAGTAGCAAGCCCCACTTAGGTGAGTGCGGAGATCAATCTTGAGACACTTGAGAAATATGTCCATTTGCTCTTTTGTGTTCGGCCTCTCAACAATTTCAGAGAGTTTGTCATTCCATCTCCTTGTGAAGTCGATGAAGGACTCATTGTCTCGTTGAGTAGTGTTCTCTAGCTCTTTCCTTGTGGGCCGGTGAGTGGTGTTGCCTTGGTATTGGTTCTTGAAGGCAAGCATGGCGGAGTCCCAATCAAGACGGACAGTGAGCGGGAGAGTAGCATACCAATCTTTTGCCGCCCCTTCGAGAGTGAGAGGAAAGCATTGAGCCATCACCTTGGGGGAGACCTTCTTTGGAACCATTGCCCAAATATAAGTCTCAATGTGAGTCATAGGACAAGAGTTGCCCTTGAATTTGCTTATGTCGGGCATCTTGAACTTATCGGGAAGAGCGGCCATAGTACTCATGAGGATGGATGATTGATAAAGGCTTGTGTCGGAGCCTTTCCCCATGTTGAGCCCATTGAATTTTTGGTCGATGTAGGCCATGATAGAATCCACCATTTTGGGCTCATTGTTCTCGGAACTTGGTTCCCCCATTTTCTTGGTGCGGGTGTTGACATAAGGACTCTTGAACAAACCCTCGGTCCATTCGGACTCATCATCATTGTTCTTGTTCTTTCCCTTGGCAAGGTTGGTGAGCTTTTCTTTCATTAGCTCCATTTCGGTCTCGTGGGCCTCCCTTTGGCTGTCGAGGTGGGATTGCCAAATGTCGTCTTTGCTTTGTGCCTCCTTGTTAAGGGTGGAGACTTGCTCTTGGAGGAGTTGGACCATAGTTGAGAGCTGTTCGAGAGACATGGTGTTGCTGCTGCCGGTCATGGTTGGTGTTGGAGCTGTTGGAGAGATCTCTTCACGGACTAACCGATTTGCTGAATCCCGGTAGACTTTGTAAGTACCAATTGAACCTATATTGCAGAAGAGTCCCTTGTCAGTCTTGAGTAACACTTGCGGTCCATGAAGAGGCTTAGAACACACAGTTGGGCACACGACTCGAACCACAAAAGAAAAGACTCTTTTTTTTTTTTTTATTTTATAAGTCGGAGGGAATGAATCCCTTTTGGGGTTTCTAAGGAAATAATGGAATCGTCACACTAGTATATAGACCATCTCGCGGTCCCATATACTCATCGGATTCCACCACGCTTGTGAATCCTACATGTATCGGGATTAAACTAAATTAATGTAGTAAAGCATACATGCGGGGACGGATTTTTATTTTCGTCCAAAATAACCACTTTTGGGGACGGATTTTTATGGCGTCCCTTTCAACAAGTTGGCATGTATGATTTGAAGACATTAGTTTAGGGAAATCTCGGTACATGGAAACCGACTTGAGTCACGGAGTGTTAGACCCTAACTAGAATTGTGTGGTTTGTGCTCGGCTTGAATATGAGGCTCAAAGGTCACCCCCGGCATGTAGTCTTGAACTACGCCACGGGCTGAGGTTTACCGCTTCGAAAGAGCCAAGGTCTGGTGGAGCTTGAAACTTTCTAGGACGGGCCTCGACGGGTTTGGGGTTGGACTTGTGCGACTCGATAGTGAGCAGTTCATAGGAATATGTGCATATAGTGTGAGGTCTAACAAGTGACAAAAAAAAAAAAAATTATTTTTATTTTTTTTGAAAAGAAAGAAAAACACACAAAACACATAAGCACATAAAATTACAACTCCCGAATCACCCGTGTGACCGGTAAATAAAACACAAAATTAAAACAGTCCGAGGGTTCAATTCTGTTCTGATGCAGGCAACTGTGCCCACACCCCACTGTTCTGCTCAGTCACTGGAACCTGTTTCTGTTCTGGGAACCAACCCAGAAGCGTGCGCCTCTGAGTGCAGATGTGGAACGCGCGCGCATCGCGCAATGCTTATGGGAGGCGCGCGCTTCTGGGGCACACCTGTCAGAATGTCAGACTTTGGACTCAGGGGATTGCCCTGGTCCCATGTTCATATTGTAACCCCTGCAGAAGTGATTAGTGCAGAATAACAGAAGAAGAAGATGAAGAACATGAAGAAGTGGGCGATTCTGGTTCTTGATGCGGGATGCGCGCGCCTTAGGCTTAAAAGGCCAGACGCGCGCGCCTCCCCCATCAGGAAACAGAATGCCCAGAAAAGATGTAGATTTTGATCAGAATGCAAGTTTAACCCTCAAATTAGGTCCCCAGTGGAGTCGCCACTGTAGATACCCCGGGGGAACCACGTCTTTAGGCTCGAGGGCGCGGGTTATCCTAGGATGTCTAACTTGTTTTTAGAGTCGCCACCTATGTTTTGAGGAACATAAGAAAAACCTATAGATTGTAGCCTAAGTTTGATTACGAAAACAGAGATTCTTTGTTTTGAGGTTCGGGGGTTAGATTACGAGATGGGAAGTACCGAAACACCCATCTCGCCCAACTAAAGTTGGTCTTGCTTGATCAAAATCTACATGAATGAAAATGTTCTTCTTCTTCTTCTTTAAGTCATGAAAAGGGGGAATTTAAAATAGGATTTGGAATGTAGGAGATAACTCCTTAACCAACCTCAATGAGATGAGGTGATCATTAGAGTCATGTCCCAAAATGATTTGGGTGATTGCACATTTGATTAAAGTAAAAGAGAGAGAGGAGATGAAGTAGAAAAGAAGGGAAAAGATGGACTTTTACCTACAATTTGAAGAACTTCAAATGTTGCTTGATTTGATTCTTGGAGAACCTTTAGAAAGTGACTCTTTTGTCTAGTTTTTTGATGATTTTTTCCAATGATTTTTCGATCCTTGAAAATGGAGGTAAAGAGAGGCTTTTATAGGTGAAAGAGGGGTGTTTTTGGTGCCAAAACTCAGTCACCAAGAAATCCTTCCCGGGCAAAATCCTGTAAATTGAGCAAGGGAGGGAATCCTGGCCAGAAATCTGTAACTGACGCCCAGAGGCGCGCGCTTCCTGCTTTGGGGGCGGGAGGCGCGCGCGCGCCTGGCTCCTAGTGTCGGAGGCGCGCGACTCAGAGAAGGCAATTTTGACAGAATGGACTAGAAAGTCAGCCCTGTCATTCAGTTTAGTCCCTGGACTTAACGAAGTCAGTCAGGAACTTAACGGAAGTGACAGAAACTAACGAGAAACACTTAGAATGGGGGGAAACACAAAATCAAATGTGCAATCGGGGTGAGCGGTCCAAGGTGGGGTGTCTACACCATCCATTGAAGCGGTCTTTCCGAAGTACCGGGTTGGAAAAGTTGCGGTGACCGGGGAACTCTCTGATTCCACACGCACTAGTCGGCGACATGATGCTCTCTTCCACTTCATCTGAGCCACGGGAAGAAAGAGGGTAGTTTAGGCTCGGGTAAACATTGGGTGAATGCTCATGATACTAATGGGACAGGACCGTTATGCTTAGACCTATGGGGCGGAAGATGGACGGGGTTGAATGGGATCTCGAATCCATCCAAGATTCAAGCGGGGCCCTACTTTCAAGGTTGTAACGGACTTTTTAGAGGATAACGGGGATTCATCCAAAGACTTGACAGGCTTCTTGGAGGATAACGGGGATCCATCCAAGGACTTGAGCGACTTCTTGGAGGATAACGAGGATCCATCCAAGGAGTTGACGGGTTCCTAGGGGACTATGCCTATGGATTTAACGGAAGTCTTGGAGGATAACGGGGATCCATCCAAAGCCTTGACCGGCTTCTTGGAGGATAACGGGGATCCATCCAAGGACTTAACGGGTTCCTAGGGGACTATGCCTGAGGATTTAACGGAAGTCTTAGAGGATAACGGGGATCCATCCAAAGATTGGCGGGTGCCTCGGAGATCTTCCAAGGGTATGACGGATGCTTAGAGGACTATTCCTAAGGACTTGACTGGCTTCTTGGAGGATAATGGGGATCCATCCAAGAATTTGACTAACATCTCGGAGGATAACAGGGACCCATCCAAGGACTTGATTGGCCTTCCTAGGGGACTTTTGTAGATACCCCGGGAAACCACGGCTTGGCTAGAGCGGTGAATTATCCTAGGATGTCTAATTGATTTTATTTTGTAGAGTCGCCACCTATGTTTTTAAAGGAACATAAGAAAAACCTAGAGAAATAGCCTAATTTATGTTACGAAACCAAAGATTCAGGAGAGAATGGTTCGGGGGTTAGGTGACGGAGTGGGAAGTACTTAAACACCCACTCCGCCCCGCTTACGCGGGTCATGCTACTATTGGTGTTCTAATGCTAGATGTCCTTCAATTTGTTAATATAAAAGTGTTAATAATTACAATGAAAAGAAATGGGAAATTGCAAAGGAAAATAAAAGAGAATTGTTTTATTATATTAATGCTAAAGATTACATTAAAAGGAGAATTGTACTAATTTATGCTAACAATTACATTAAGAAAAGAATTGTAACCTAAAGTAGTTTAGAATGTTGGAATGTAACCTTGACCAAACATCAATAGTGAAGTGGTCTTTTGGTTGTATTCCTTTTTATGGAGATTGCATACAATGACTAGACAAATAAAATAAGAAAAAGAAAAGGTGAAGTTTTACCTTAAGAATGAGGACCTTAAACCTTGACTTGAAGATGGTATTGTTGTAGAGAAATTATTGTGTAGAGTTTTGTTGTGTAAAACTCTTGTTGGGAGAATTTGTGTAGGGAAAATGATATAGAATTTGTGTAGAGAGAAAGCTCATGGTCCCCTTTCTAAGGTAAAAAGAAGAAGTATTTATAGGTGAAAAAGAGAGGAAAAATGGTCATTCAACCAATAGGAAAATAGGAAGAGATTAAATAATAAAGAGAAAATCAAATAATAAATAAAAGAAATCAAATAAAATAAAGATCAAATATTTTATTTTGATGAAAAGGCTAGAAGTGTGGGATTGGAGGTTAAAAACTAGGGAGGATGAACTTGGAGGTAAAAAGGAGTGTTTGTGATCAAGAAAAATGAGGGAAATAAGGTGCAATCCGTTACTGCCAAAGTGGAAGCGCGCGAGTCTGGTATTTTGGACCAAACGCGCACGCGCCCCATGACCATTACAGGAGGCGCCCGCGGGTGAGAAAGGCATAATAACAGAAATGACTCTAAAGTTAATTATGTTATGCAGTTTAGTCCAAAACTAACGGAATCAGTTAGGAACTTAACCGAAGTAACAGAAATTAACAAAAATAAGTTAAATAAAAATACTATGTATGCAATCGGGGTGAGAGGTCCAAGTCGGGGTGTCTACAACTATTCCTAGGGATTTAACGGGAATCTTAACGGGGACCTAGGAGGATAACGGGGATCCATCCTAGGACTTGACTGGTAACGGGGATCCGTCCAAAGGCTTGGCTGACTTTTTGGAGGATAACGGGGATCCATCCAAGGGTTTGATTGACTTCCTAGAGGACTATGCCTAGGGGCTTAACGGAGATCTTGGAGGATAACGGGGATCCGTCCAAAGACTAAACGAAATGACGCTTGTTAACGAAAGAATGCAATGTGTCAAAGACAAGAAGCAAAAACGGAGCAAATTCAAGCAACGTGTGATTAATCATCCCTTCAAGTTTACTTAAAACACATTTTTGTTCCTAAATGGTTGGAAAAGATTTTTTTTCTTTTTTTCGCAACTATTCTAAAACCTGGATCAATGGAGGTCATCACTACGCCTATAAGCCCCTCGTTTTTCACGTGTATTGCACGCTCCCAAGGACGAACTATCCCGGGCGAGGGTCCTATAGGTCACGCTGCTTCCACCGACCAAAAGAATCAAACCTAGGGTCTAGTGCGTCACAAAGTCCCAATGCGTGGGCCATTCTTATCATAGTTAAGCCCCGGTTAAGGTTAAGATTGACTTAACGCTCCAACAAAATTCCGGCATGACCTCATTTTAATGAGGGATCTTTAACCTCAACCATGGGATTAAGGATGATTAGGATGAATAAAACATTAGGGCTTAACGACACGGTGTCTCCCTATCCTTAATACATGACTTCGGTTAATTATGGTTGGAATTAACGCATAAGTCAAGGACCAGGTCAAAGATGACCTCGGTCACACTTGCTTTCACAAGGAGTCCTGACTCGGGCGTTAACTTGGCCATAATCAACTTCGGGCACGTATTAGGGACGTGATGACGTGAGCTAGACCAAAAACCAACCAAGGTCACGGTATTTGTGTGTCACGGACATGTGTGGTTGACTCGGCTCGAAAGGGGAGGTGGAATGGACCCGTGCGCGCGAGAAGGGCACAAGAGCACCAATCAAGCTGCATCGTGGCATCCATCCCAGGTTTAAAGGGTTTTTGGAACGTGCACAAGGTCAAGTGCGCGTTGTGTGAAGCCTTCTATGTTCCTTTTTGAGTCAAAATAGGAATTTTCAATTTGTTTTAATATCATGAACAATATATGAACAAGCATAATGAACAAGCATTTGCACAAGTAATCAAGCAAGGATCAAAATTTTGTACATGGAAAGGTTGTGCACAACCAAAGGTTTTTGAAACCAAAATTTTACAACAAGAACAACAACCTTTTGAAAATCATTTGTACAAAAAGGTTGTGCACAATAAAAGAATTTGAGAAACCAAAACTTTTACAAAAGGGGTAATGCACAATGAGGCTTTGAAAACCGAATTTTATGTCCAAAAGATTTGTGCATTACCAAGATTTGAAAATCCATTTTTGGCTTAAGAAAAAAGAAGGTAAATGTGCACAAGTAGAGGCTGTAAATGGAACCTGGACAAGAAGAAATGCAAGGGGACCATCAGAATGCTTCTACCCTGCACAAAATTGTTAATTTGAAACATTCTGTGGGCCCATCCAAACTAGCCATACGGCTAGAGAAGTAGCTCCATTATTTTTGCAAATTTTCAGCTTCTGATCATCAAGCCCCAGTTTATTGCATTTCCAGAACAGTCTCACTCCCAGAAATTAAAACAGAAACATAAAACACACACAAAAATATGCACAAGGTCAACAAATGGGGACGGGAGTTTGACTCACACAAAAGTGTCCTCAAAGCTTCTAAAAAGAAGTTTGCAAACACTTTATTCCCCAGCGGAGTCGCCACTCTAAGATACCCACGGGAAAACGAATAAAAGTGCCCTCGAGAATCAAACACGGCACTTTCAATGTTTAACGGAGTCGCCACATTAGTTTAACTTTAAACCCAAACTTAACGAAAAATGGTTAGAGACAAAGGATTCGTAAGTCAGGTTACGCATTAGGAAGAACTCAACTGGTAGTTCACCCAAAGTGCCTCGGAAGAAACCGAGTCTCCCTAAAGTTTGTTAAAATTGTGCAAATATGTGTGTGTGTGTTCTTGAAAATGGGAGAAACTGACTTTTAACAAAATCAGTTAGAAACTTAACCAAAAGGGGTAGTTTTGTAAACATTTTAACAGAAAAGGGGAAAGACTGAAAATTCATCCCTCTGACCAAACTAGCTGTACGGCTGGGAAGGACATCCCTGGGGTTTTTACAGATTGTCAAGAAATCAGTCCAGTTTCAGGCAGAAATAGAGCATTCTGCTGAAACTGAACTGTTTTACATCTTTCTAGTTTATTCACATAAAGCTTGAATCAAATCATCCCTATGCTCTTAATCACTAATTAAACACAAAAACACAAGGTTTTGGGTGTGATCAAGGCAATAATTGGGGAAAATTTAAGAAAGGTGATGAACATGGCATTTGAGCCAAAATCATCATTTGGATGGTTAAAGATGGAAACTTTAACATCCAAATGGATGATTCATCCAAGGAAAAACCTTGGGGAAGTAAGAAATCAACCTTTGGATGGATAAAGATTGAGTCTTTACCATCCAAAGGGACGTTATTGGAGTTAGATCAAAGTTTGAATGATAAAGATTGAAACTTTATCATCCAAACTTGATCATTTCACCATAAAATCATCTTAAAAGTAAAGACATGGAATTTAACTTGCATAAATGTAAATACATAACATAATCTGCATAAAAGTAAAGACATAATGTAAAAAGCATTAATGTAAAGACATTAAATGTTAACAAGCCTTGATCATCTTAGGTTTGAACCCTTGATCATGCATAAAACATGAGGGTACCATTAATTCATATCAAGAACTTGGTTCCAATTCATAATATATGCAAGAATAATAAATACATAATGTAAATAAGGCAAAATAAAATAGATTGTGAGATGAAGAGAAGATGGGGAGAAGGAGGCCTCACCAATTTTGGTTCTAAGCCTATCTTCTTTCTCTCTTTTCACTCAAGGATGTTTGTATCCCTAATCTGCTCTCAGTTTGGCAGAGTTTGCACACAAATGATTTTCTCCCCCTTGAAATGATCAGCCAAGGGTCCAATTTATAGGGACTGAGGATGCCCAAACCATCCGTACGGATTGGCCCCTCCCGCGTCCAAACCATCCGTACGGCTCAGCCTGGCGAGCTTCTGGATTTTTCCAATTTTAATTCTAAAGTAGTCCTGGAATTTTAGGTTTATCTTAGTGAGGTCCCATCTTATCAGTTTATCCCTGAATGGTGCTAAGAATTCTTCTAAATTTGGTTAATTTTAGATTGGGGTACTTACAGTTGGTTGACAATCTGCATAGTACTTGTTTTTACTTTAAAATTTTTCTAAGTACAATTTTCTTGTTTCGCGCCTTAGGTTTCTGCACCTTTCTTGGTGTGCGCCCCTAGGTCTCTGCACTCTTCTTTTGTGCTCGTTTATGCATTGTTTGCGCCTATATCTTGCTTTGTGCGCTTTATATGCTTTGTGCGCCTTGCTGATGTTTGCGCACCTCATAACTTCTCAAAACTAAACTTGTTTATTTTTTTCAGAATTCCAAGTATTTCTTACCTGGACTTAAAGTCAATGAGGCTAAATTAAAGAAAGACGTAATTGGGAATCATATTCTTGATGGCTTGAAGAGATGTGGCATTTTTCCACTATTTGACATGAAGCAATCCTACTACGTGCCCTCGTATGTAGATGAATTTTTCAGCACTGCGGCCATTTCTAGCCCAAGTGTAAATGGAGTCAAGGTTCTCACAATTGATTCTACCATCAGAGGAAATCCCATTCAAGTTACTTACACTTCAATCCGTAAATTCCTAAATTTCGAAGTTCGTGGCGCGCCTCTAAATTTGGAACAAAATGTGATGGATATGGCAGCTGAGGAAACCATCAAACTTCCAACCCTTTCTGGTAACTTCAAGAATTTTAAGATTCATGAATTTGGGGAGTTAATGTACCACATTGCGCATCTCATTGGCAAATCAGTTATGTTTAAAACTGGTAATGTTGACAAGTTCACAGTTCCACAATGGGAATTCTCAAGCGCAGTTTTCACTGGGATCAAGTTGCACTGGCCCAATATCATAATGAATTATGTGAATGATTCCATCTCTACCTATAAAACTCGTCAAACCAAACAGCAACCCAAATACAAATCTCATTGCAGACTTCTAACTAAGTTATTCTTGGAGGACCCAGCCATTAAAAGCTTATCACCGAAGACCCAAAACTTCAAGTCACTGAAGTCTCTGATTTCAACAAGTCATTTTTGGTTGAGTTTAGAAAGACCTATGAGGATAAGGAGTACAAAGAATATTGGGATGTTGTGCCTGAACCCAAAGACCCCTGTCTCTGTTGGCGCTTCAAGTGCGCCTATTGCACGCGCCTCTGGTAGCGCGCCTCTGGCTTGTTTGGATGTCACTGATGAGGAAGATAATGAGGCTGGTCTAACTCATGAAACAATTGTTAAGAGAAAATGGTGAAGCAAGGGAAGAAGAAGATGCTGATACCCATGTTCCGGGTAGTTTATGCGCCTTTATTGAAATTCAAGGCCGTAATAGAAAAGCACCAAAGGAAATGAATCCTTTGAGGATATTTAAGAAGAAAATAGTTAGTGCTGAAAATCAGGCCAAGGCTGCTGAAGTTGGAGCCCGAGTAATTAATGAGGCTTTTAAAGCAGTAGGTGCGCCTACTGTTGGCGTGCCTAGGAAATACATGGCTGATGCTATTAAGGCACGCCCCCCTATTGTTGCGCCTTCCCCCATTATTGTGCCTACTATCGTTATTGCGGCTCTTGATGCTGCGCCTGTCAAAGTGAGATCTGAGGCAGCAATCAAGTTGGTAAATAAAAAATTTGGTGATGACTCTGAAAGTTAAGAGTTGGATGATAAGGTTGAGGGGGAGCAGACTCTAGAAATTGAAGTTGAGAAGGAGTCTCAAATTGAGGGGGAGCTTCAAAAAGATGATTCTTCAGGTACTAATGCCAAAACCCCTACTCAATCCAACACCAAATTTCATTCTAACACTCTTTCCCGATCCCACTCTGCTAATCCCACTAAATCCATCTCTCCAATCCTTCCTCATTCACCTTCCCACACTACCACTTCCTCTTCCACTCATACTGAAAGTTCCAGTTCACCGTCTATTCCATCTACCAAAATTTTACCACTTTCTCACCATCTCCAAAATCTGTCGGACCCTAGCGCGCCTTCTACCATTCGCGCGCCCACTGATTATGCGCCTATCATTCAGTCTATCCAACAAACACTTTCTCAATTTCTTGAAACCCAATCTACAATTCAAAATGATGTCAAAACTCAAGCTTTGAAACTTTCAGAGATAGAATCTTCGCTTGATGCATTTAAGGGGGAGAGAATATTAACAAAGGCAGAAGTTGATGAAAGGTTAAAATCCTTCAAAGATAGTTTATGTAAAGAATTCAATGCCATTTTGAGAAAAGGGGTTGTGATGGCAAGGACAATGCCTCACTAATAAAAATTGAGAAGTTGAAAAGTGACGTCTCTAACTTGGCTGCGAAAATACTGGCTGAAATTCCAATGTCTGCGCCTCTTGCTGTGCCTAGTACCAGCGCGCCTCCTCAGTTTGATCTCACTTCTGTTCTCTCCAAAGTTGATGTTATTAAAGAAATCATTGTTACTCACTTTGGAGTATTCTCATGCTGATGCGCGCCTTCACAAGATTACTTCTAGCTTTCAGAGTGCTCAACAGTCTATTGAGTACACACTCCAGAGAATTATTGAGAGTATGGCAAATGAGTTTCAAGTAACTCAAAGGTCAGTTGATGAATATCATAATATCAATGCTGGACATCTTGCCTACATCAGAGATGGAGTTAGAGCTACTCATGATGAAGTGGAGCGCGCCAATGAGACCCTCACTGCAGTCAACCAGAAGATAGACACTATTGATGACTTGGTGCACCCTAGCCATCCTGATGATGCGCCTAGTGACCCGTAGTGCGCGCCTTGTTCTTGTTCCAGTTTCATTTCAAATTTTTTATCTTCAGTTTGTTTTATTGGTTGAACTCTTTAGTTTGTTTAGTGATATCTTTTGAAGTGCTTACATGTTTTAGCACTTGTTTTTGTTTCTTCTTATAACTTGTATTATGTAACTCCAATCATCTATCAAGTTATCAATGAGAATTTGCATTTCATTCTCTTCAAAACCTTGTTCATTCAAACTTCCTGATTGTAGATCAATGAATGCATCATTTTTTAAAAACCATATGCATAACTTAACTGCTCATATTTTCATGCATATTGTTTAAACAATCAGTTTAAGCACATTTCAAACAAACTCATATATTTTGAATGTGTTGATTGATTATTTCTATCTTTCCATATTGTAAGTTTTATCTTTAAGGATAGATTAGAAATCTATAGCATTGGATAGTGTGTGCATTAACTTGAGGTATGAGTTACCAAATTTAAATCTTTTGGACATACTTTTATCAAGTATAATGTTTTGCCTTTGTTATAGTAGGTAAATGCATCAATCAAATAGGGGGGATATTGTTGGGTATGCCCACTTATATCTCATGTTTTTAATGTTAGATTTGATTGATACATTACCTAAGTTATATTTATGGACTTTAGGACCCTATGTAAGAAGTATGTATACTTCATTTTTTAGATAGTCCATTTTATAGACTAGGCTTTGTAATAGGATCAATGCCAGAAATTTATCTAAGTGTCAGCATATCAGCGCGCCTCAACCTCAGTTTAGCGCGCCTAGTACATGTTGCGCCCCATTCAACTAGTGCGCCTAGCTCACTGTTGCACGCCTAGCACAAAGTTATGCTCCCAGTTCAATCAATGGTGCGCTATGTATAGTGCGCCTACTATACATGGCGCCCCTATCATAAGATGCGCATCTACTGAACTTTCAACAATTAGACAAATTTTGAAAACTTATGAAGACATGAAGACTCCCGTATTCAAAATCAAAGCCAGAATCCAACAGTGAATCAATGTTTTGAGAGCACTCAAGATGAAGACATTTGTCCTCAACGACTCTCAAATACTTTGTGTTTAACGGCTATAATTGGACACGTGCTCCAATCAATGAGCTCCAACACATGGATTCCCAAAGGCTACATTTCTCAAGCTCACTATAAATACCTCATAACTTCAAACCTTTGAAGTTGCTATAATTCACGCTTTGAGAGAGAAGTTCGAAGAATTGAAGATTTGAAGATTGTTCTTAAATTTCCCAGATTTCCAAGAACACCTTCATATATTCATCACTAGCCCAGATCCTAAAAGCCTTGTAACATTTTAGTTTTCTTGTGCTCTCAATCTCATAGTTCTAAAGAGTCTTGAAATTAAGGACACACACTCACCTCTTCAAGTTTGCTCACTTAGATCTTTCTTGAAGAGATACACTAGTTTTAGTCAGGATTTGTTCTTTCATAGATAATAGATCTTGAGTTGATCATACTCACAAGTTGTAATCTGTAATAAAACTCATAATATAAGATCTCCATTAGAAATCCAAGACTAACCATCTTGGTAGAGGACGTAGATCTTTTCACGATCGAACCTCTCCAAATAGCGTTCCTTTACTATTTGCAATTTACTTTCAAGTTTTCAATTTCATCTTACTATTTGCTTGTTTGTCATTTGTAGATTTTGAATATTGTTGTGTTTGTGAGTTATTGCCTTAGTTCCATTTTACACACCTTTTAAGCCAAATTACTGTGTGTGTGTGCGCTCCTTTTCATTGTGTGCGCTCCTTTTACTTAACTAAATTCTACGGTGCATTTCACTCTATCTTTGGAGCGCCTTTCATAACGCTTAAAGGACTTAGTGCGCATTTGCAATTGAATTTTTAATGGTTAGAAAAGAATTTCAAAACAGCTATTCACCCCCCCCCCTCTAGCTATTTTCATACCCTTGTTGACCTGTGGGACCAACAATCTACATCAATACTATTAATTCTCTTGCTTCATTATTCTTATTACTACAATCAATGTAACAAGTACTAGACATGCTGCTTTATTATTTTATTACATTTCGTTTTCATGTTTTTTATGTTGAATAATATGATTTATTCTTAAGGTCAATACCGTGTCTTCGTTAAAGCGGTCATTCATGTCATTTATATCATGTATGTAGTATTAATTAAGTTGAATGTTTTTCAAATAGTAAAAATGAAAAGTTATGTTCAAAGTTTGACATCTATACTATTAATATGCCTAATTTGTTTTTCAAAAAATAACAAATAAAAAAATAAACCTAAAACACGGGGGTGGAGCACAGGTCTTTCGTCTAAATCAAACTGATAAGGAATTCATCAAAAAAATATACGGAAATATGTTGCTGATTAAATAAAGAATAATAAGTATTAAAATATAGAAGACAAGTGAATTAATAGTTTTTATTCGTGTACTAATGCATGCATGCATATATCTAATGGTCATAAGTTATGGAATATGAAAGTTTGGATTTGGATGAAAATAATAATGTTTATTAAAAGTTATTAATTATCGCTTGAGTTAAAGCATCTATAATGAGAGCTTTTTGGGGGGAAACTCTTTTAAGCTTTTATGTTATAAATCTTAAAGGGAGATGAATGAGTAGTTGATTTTGGATCATCAAAAGTCTTTTATTTATGAATCAAATTAAATTAAAAATTAAAATATGCAATAAATATATGTTCATTTAATAAGTCCTAAAAGATGCAAACTAATTGTAATGATTAATTGAATATGATAAGTCTTTTAAAATCAAATGTTAGATCCATCATGAATCAATTCTACTTTATTTATGCAATAAGTCTTTAAAGGACATAAATTATTATTGTTGTTCAAATATATGTTTAGGACATAGAATTGCTTAATCCCAATCATAGTTATCACTTAGGATCCCCCAATTTTATTAGAACTTTTGAAAGGAACTCTTAGGATTCTTGGTGACCAGCACAGGTGTATTCCAACTCTTCAAACAAGGCAAACCAGCAAGAGGAAGCAAATCAGCAAACCAGTAAACTAGTTGCCGATCAACTTGCCAAACAAGTTGCCGATCAACTCCATTCTCAACTTGCCGATAAAGAAAGACAGTCTGTACTGTCAGTCAGGTTACATCGTTTCATCTTAAAGTCAACCTTGCTGATTATCCCTGTCCTTTCATACTGTTTTATCTAAAAGTAGTTTACATGCTCTGTAATGATTGCTGCGCCGTCTGACACATAGCTACTTTTAGCTATACTCTGTCTCTACTTGCTTTTTGCAGGTAACCGGTTGAGACAAAGGGGTCTTTACCCATCAGACTTTTGCAAGCATGCGTGTACCACATATCTTCGTCATTAATGCTAAAGATACCGCATTTAATGCCCCTCAACTACCCAGCTGGATATTCAAAATGCAAGCCTTCTTCTACAAGACTCATGACATTCACTCCTCTTATAAATAGTGGACTTGGAGCATTGAAGAAGGTTGGTGATTTTAGTGCATTGAAGAGAGTTGGTTGTTTGCAGCATTCATTAAAGCTCAAACATTCCGTGTCCAGATAATCATTAGATCATTTAATAGGACATACACTTGTGCACAAACTCAACAACATTGTTAGTATTCCCGAACTAGATCATTTTAAGGAATACGTTGTTTGAGTCTTTCACACACCCACCTGAGTGAGATAAGTTCTTTTGAACTTGCCGTTCAAATACACTTGGTCAGATATTTGTTTTACGATTCATTAACTATCTCTAGAATTTAGTCTTTGTATCCGGCAAAGCCGTGCTTGTAATAGACTAGGGATATTTAATAGTGCTCTTAACCCAAATCCAAGTTCTGACCAAAGTTGGTAGAAGACGTAGAAGTATTTACACTGTGAACCTCTCCAAATCCATGTGTCTCTGTTGCTTACCTTATCATTGCCGGTTGGAATTCTATCACCGGCAGATTGCATATGTTCGTACTGATTCATTGTAATTTCCATTGACCAATCTCTTGAAACTGCATTGAACTTTTAGAAACAACTTTGTGTTTAAACTAAGCTCTGAAAATCTTTTGTACACTGATTTTGTGTGAGTTAAAACTAAGTCATATTTTACCCGCTGCGCTTACTGATAATAGTTTGCAAACTGATAAGTGATTTTGCATTTATAAGTGTTTCTTCGAAAAGTTTTAAAAAGGCTATTCACCCCCCCCCCCTCTAGCCTATTTTCCTACCAATTGGGCCTAACAAGATGCCTTAATATTTGGATTATCAAAAGTCTTTACTTATAAATTAAATTAAAATTAAAATTAAAACATCTAATAAATATTTATGAATATAATAAGTCTAAAAAGATGAAACATTAGAAGTGTAACTTAATTTAAATGAACTGAATATGAAAAATCATATGAAATCAAAAGATAGATTCATTATCAATTGAATATTTTTTAGTGTTATAAATCTTAAAGGGAGATGAATGAGTAGGTGAATTAATATTTTGGTTATCAAAAGTCTCTTAATTATGAATTAACAAAATTAAAAATGAAAATAGTTAATAAATATATACTCCCTCCGTCCCACCTCACTTAAGACCTAAGAGGTGGCCACAATAACTAAGAAAAAATAATACAGTAAAGAAAATATGTGGTAGAAAATGAAGAGAGATAATGAGTGGGGTAATAGTAGTGTTGGTTGAATAAATTGAGTGGTGGAAAATGAATGGAGAGAATGAGTGGTGGGGTAGTTTGAATATAAAATAATAAAAAGATGACTATTTTGGGGAGTATCAAGTGAAGTAGGACGGACCAAAATAGAAATAAGTCTCAAGTGAGAAGGGACGGAGGGAGTATATGCATACAATAAGTCCTAGAAGATGGAATATTAGATAAAAAGATTTGTGATTACCAAAATTCTCTTATTTAAATTTAATTAATTGAATTGAATATAGTATGATACGAAATTAATGTTAGATCATCATGCTTTAAAATAAGTAAAAGAACACTGTATAATAAATATAAGTGATAACAAAATAAATATATTACGATAAAAAATAATAATGAACATTTAAAAAATGTAAATATATTTAAAAGTACCCCGTGCGAAGCACGGGATTCATCCTAGTAAATTATTAATTTAAAGCTAGTATGAAAAGTCTTAACAAGGTAAGAGAAGGTAAGATAAAGAAAGGGAATGGGTTCAAACCTACTCATCAATATTTTTATTTGTTTATTTAATGTTACTTTCTTTTGTTGAAATATTTTATTTTTTCATACAGATTAAATATGATAAAATTAAAATGAATTTATTTTTATATTATAAATTTTGATAATATTTTAATTGAGTATAATAATTAAATTTTATCAATATTTTTGTCAAAGTTTAGTAAAATTGATCAAAATAGTGAAGATGAACTTTATTATTGTTGGACAATGAAAGTACCAATAAAAAATTGTTCAAATATTATTATTATCAGTCAAAATAAAAGATAATTTGACAAAAAAATATTTTTGAATTATAATTATTTATTTTAAGAAATATGACTATTTTTGTTTAGGGATAAACAAAAATAATAATCAAGTGAAAGAGACGAGACTAATTTTTGAGTGTTTATTTACAATTTTGATTAAATTCAGATGTATGTATTTTGTCAGTATCAAACAAATTGAAGTCTTATAAAATTCAGTAACTTACTGATTTCAGTTTTACACTTTCAGCTCTACATTTCCAGAGCTTAATTTTCAGCTTTACAAAACAGGCCCTTAGTGTTACACGTATTTATAGCTAGTATTACAGTTGAAAGATGAGTAAAATGAGCTTCTTCTTTTTTTTTTAGTGTTACTTTATAAGTAACACAGTTGTTACATTTAGTTATACTAAGTATTACTTTTGGTAAACGAAAAAAACTGCCAAAAAAATTAAAAAAACTAAAAGAAACTAAATTTTTTTCTCGAAAAAAAAATTGGGCCATGGGTCACTGCCACGTGGCAAATTTTGAGTGAAGCATGGTTTGGGTTCCTATGATTCGCGAATAATGTTGTACACGGGTCATGGGTCGACCCGTCTCTTCTATGAGACGGATCTAGGTATTCTCACAAGAGACCACCTCATTGATTATATAGTGAAACTCTTTAAATTAATATTTGATAAATTAATAAACTCTCTAAAATACTAAAAAACAAAACTCATGTGAGACCGTCTCACATGGTGAGACAGACCCTCCATGGGTCAAACCCGCCCGCTCTGCCTACCTCAGCGCTCAAGCGCGCCTCTCAGCATGTGACACGTGTTGCTGGTAAAAAAACCCCAATAACTTTAAAATGATATATCTTGAATTTTTTATGTTGGAAAAAAATCTAAAAATACCGTTGTGTTCTTCTCTACGAGATAAATCAAAATAGATAGGTAAAACATAATTTTTAATACACAAAAAAATTGAGTTGCTCGTCTCCTGAGATGTGACACTCTTTTCTAATAAAAGAAACAGTTTCAGCTTTAAAAAGTAACACTTTTTGCTGTAAAATGTAATAGCAGTTTTGCAAGAAAGTATAAATAGTTTGATAGTTTTTGTGGTTAGAAAAAGTAATTATCGAAGTGTAACAGAGTGCATATATAATTATAATTTTCTATATAGATGAATGTAACAGTTTTTTTTTAGTAAATGTTTTTTTTCCTTTCAAAAAAGAGTAAGAATTCATATGTATAATGCATTTCAGATATAAGGTTACATGTAAAAAAAGAAACTGTTACAATTGAGGAAAAAAAACCTACATTCATTTATTATAAACTGTAACATTAGTTTTTGTTGTCAATCATATGTTATCTTTAATCTATTTTAGCAAAATTGTGGTAATTTTTGAAAAAAAAAAAAAGTGTTACATTTGAAAAAAAAAAAATGTTACCTTCCCTTATAAAAAGTGTTACTTTTGTTGGCGAGTAAAAAATGGCGGAAAAAAAAGTGGGGGGGGGGGATTAAAAAAAATTGGCTCGGCTTGGATGTGAGCCGTCGCACGCCGTACGACAGTCTTACAAGAGTCCAGCCCAATAATATATATGTTCGGTACCGACTTGGGCCAGTTGAAAAATTCCAAAAATCGATAAAATAATAAGATAATAATTTTCTGGGAGATCCCTTTATAATTTTAGGTCCCACAAAAATCATAAATTAAAAACTTTTTAAATTGAGAAAATAATTGTTACAATTTAGTGAAAATATGACTATATAGTTGTTTGTTTTTAGAATTCATTAAATATATGTATTCTTTCTTATGTACAATGAATTCAAAGTTATTATCAACTACCAATGCCTTTCAACGTATACATACAATGA
This sequence comes from Campanula takesimana, assembly GCA_026119855.1. Lineage (NCBI taxonomy): Eukaryota > Viridiplantae > Streptophyta > Magnoliopsida > Asterales > Campanulaceae > Campanula > Campanula takesimana. The sequence continues at coordinate 1,025,283 of JAOWBW010000086.1, forward strand.
ATTTAGTTTCTACGAAAATTTGAAATTCGTTGAATCAGCTAAAACTATTTGAATTGATAACTCTATAAATTAATAAATTTACCAGTCTTGACATTATTAATTTATAGAGTTTTTAGTTTATTTGTATAATGTATGTATCACTATAGAGTTTCAAAATTTCATTTAACACAATGATGCAATCACTTAAAATTTGGGCCAATCCATTGTAAAAAAAAAAAGACAAGATCTGCTTATTTGTTTGATGGGTTGTCCCAATTTTAAGGCCCAATAAATAATCCAATGTTGTCCATAACAAAAAGTAGAACCATTATTCAATTCTATTTGCTTATGAATGACAATCTTACATTTATCTGTTCATAGCTAGGGGAATGTTTTGGGCCTTTGGCCAGTAACAGTGACGTGTTTTTTTTTTTGGGACATATTTCGAGCATTTAAATAATCCCAGAAAGATAGTCATATTTTGATTTTTTATAGTCAACAAAAATAAACTTTGACCAAACATTGGTGTCAATTTAATGATCACAATGAAATTCTAATTTTTTTTATTGATAAATCACTTAATGATTTATAAATTATAAATATTAGAATTTAACTAGAATGATAGATCGTCACAAATGTTTGGTCAAAGTTCATTTTTATTGACCATAAAAAGTCAAAATAAGACCATCTTTTTGGGACGGAGGGAGAGGGAGTATAATTTTATTTTGAATGCAGTATTTAAACATACATATGTTGTGAAATTCTAGTAAAAAAATGTGTTTACTTAAAAAATTAAGAAAAATAAGTGTTTTTAAATGAGGCGATAGCATTTTTCTAAATACCTTACACTTGTTTTAAAAGAGGCGGTGACATTTTTATAAATAATTGGCTTGTTTTGAAAGCGCGGTGACATTTTTATAAATAACTGGAACTTATTGAACACGCTGAGATTGTTAACACACGACTGACACTCATTAACATAAACACTGACACTTTTAACACACGCATTGGCACTCTTTAACACTATCACTGACACTTAGTAAAATCTTCTAGCTTCTATGTTGGCACTTTTTAACATTACCAGTGATAAGTGTCACTGTCAATGTTTATAAGTGACAGTAAAAATGTCTGGCACTTTGTAACATTAGCACTGATAATTATTAAAAGTGTCAGTTTCTATTTTTATAAACGCCAGTATGAATCAGTGACATTTTGTAACATTAGCATTGACATTAATTAAAAGTGTCGGTTTCAATGTTTATAAACGCCAGTACGAATGACTATGAATGACTGACACTTTGTATCATTAGCACAGACATTTTCGATGCAAATGCACGCTTGCTAGTTATTTACAAAAATGTCACCGCCTATTTTTTTTTAACAAGTATCAGTATATCTACAAAATTGTCATAACCTCTTTTAAACTCGGGTTTCCTAATCACTAGAAAAACACGTTTTTTATAATACCTACTCAATTATATTTGCTTAAAAAGTAAAAAATATGTATGTTATGCTTGAGATTTCATTTTAAATTCAGTTGTCAATTTGTAATGCCAATCTCATATCGCGATATGAGGGTTGTTAGAGAAGAATGACTTTGAATAAGTCAAATTTGTGAAGAAAAATGAATGTAATTAAATCCTTTTGGGATTTAATTAAGGGCTCCTTCTGTCTTTTGGTTTAGGTCTCTGACCTATAAATACTAGTTGTATATTAGTAGTCTCTGCGCGTGATTCAATGACATAGAGAGAGATATCAATAATTCTAGATCTAGGGTTTTGCATAGGTAGGAACTTTGTGATCAAAGTTCATGCAAATATAGATTAGTGTGATAATCTTCTTGTAATTATTTCTCCGCCATAATAATATTTGTTTCCCTTTGCCCGTGGATGTAGCCAATAGGTTGTTGGTGAACCACGTAAAATCTGTGTTCTTATTTGTTGATTTGCGTTCATTATTATCTGCTATCTCTTGGGTCTGATTTACTAAAAGTGGCACCAGAGCCTGGTTAGTCAAGAAAGATCAGGGCATTCCGCTGCAGAAGAAGAGATGGATTCCGGGATGGACCAGAAGATTGACAAGTCTGACGGGAACAACAGATTTATTTTATGGTAGAAGATTATGCATTGGGCGTGCAGATCGCGGGCAGAAAACTTTGGTGCAGATCCCGTGCAGTTTTCATGCAACGCACGTGCAGTACGCGTGCAGAGTCCGTGCAGAAATCTGGGTGTCTAGGTTGGACACGTCTGGTATTGTATTCTGTTGCCTCTGACATATTTGAGTTTAGAATTTTCCTGGTTATTCTGAAACTCTTCACTGTAGAGGATCGAGAATCAATAAATCTGAGAGCAGTCAGTGATTGCTCATCTGTGCTAGTAATAGCAAATCTAGTAGATCTGAATCTAGAAGTTCATCTGGTGTTCGTTGGTGATCCAAGAACTCATCTGGAACGTTCTGGTGTCTGGTATCTACATCTGAAGACGGAGATCTGAAGCTAGGGTTTTGTGATCAAAATTTAGCTATTTGGTATAATCTGAAGATCTAACATCTGGTGTAGTCTATTCTAGTGATCTAGAAATAGATACAAAATTTGTATTTCCCGAGGCAATAATCTGGTTAGATTTCAGAGTTATACATCTGACTCCGCATCTGAATAATCTGAGTCAACTGCAGCGATGGTAAGCAGTGAAAATCTGTATGAGGATTGTGATTGTGCCCTAGTGACTGAAGAAGAAGCGTGCAAGGAAGCTGCATGGGTTCTAGATTCAGGTGCATCTTATCACATGTGTTTGCACAAAGAGCAGTTTACAATATACGAGCAGAAGGATGGTGATAAATTTTTAACATTGAACAAGGTGAGACATATTTCACAAGTAGCAAAGAATCTGATATCGCTAAGTCGGTTGGACAAGAAGGGATACAGTTTCAAAGGTGAAGGTGGAGTTCTGGATGTCTACAAAGGTTCAAATGTGATTCTGAAGGGTGAGAGAAAAGGTTCCTTGTATATCCTCCAAGGTGCTGACATGGGTGAGGGTGTTGGCAAGAAGGTCGAGAAGCGTTTTACTCTAGGCGGGAGTGAACTGGGCAAGCCACTGCTAGAAGATCAACACACACCGGTTTTATCTGTCTTGGTTGGCAAGATCCAATGTCGACTGGATGGGCCACAACTGAATGACTGTTAGTTGTCCGTTGGGGCGATTCTGAGTGCCCATAGGTGCACGTCTGGGTGTCCGTAGGATACATGCATGCAGAATATCTGATTGTCCAGAGGACAAAGTTGTTTGTTTGGTGAGGTAAATTCTGAGTGTCTTGAAGATACATGGCGCGCGAAATATCTGGTTGTCCGGAGGACAAATCTAGTGTCTTTGACGAAAGACAGACTGAGGCAAAGGTGAAAAAAAATTGATTCTGGTACGACGGATGTGGCTCAAGGTGGAGTCTATGTTGGTAGCTCGTGCATCTGAATTATTTGGGAGATTCAAAGTCAAGGTGGAGATTGTTAGAGAAGAATGACTTTGAATAAGTCAAATTTGAGAAGAAAAAAGAATGTAATTAAATCCTTTTGGGATTTAATTAAGGACTCCTTCTGTCTTCTGGTTTAGGTAGGGGTGAGCACGGATCGGTTTGGATCGGTTTTAGGATAAAACCGACACCAAACCAATAGCTATCGGTTTTATGTAAATCGAAACCAATAAACTTCGGTTTCTTAATGGTTCGGTGTATCCGGTTTCGGTTTGGTTTCGGTTTGGATCGGTTTCTTAATGGACTGTTTGGGCCTTAATGGGCTTTGTTTTGGTGAAGTCCAAACTTGAAAAAATTAATGGGCCTTAATGGGCTTTGTTGGGCACATATAGTTGAGAGTTGAGAGATTTTGTCTTTTTGACATTAAGCAACTGCAACACAAGAAAAAAAAACACAACCAACATAAAAATAGCATTCATCCATCCATATGTAAGATTACATATAAAGCTTAAAAGTATGATGTTTGAAATGATCATCAGAATATTTAAAAGTTAAATAAGTTGTTAATCATAAGGAGAATTACAAACATAAAATTCCCCTCTTCTTCAACACTTCAAAAGAGACCTCTTCAACACTTCAAAAAGTCTGCATTCCTGCATAATTGAAAAAAAACAAATGCTTTAGGCCTTTAGTCAAGAGCAAGGGACCAAGTGATAAGTTTTGTTGGTCTAAATACTCCATCCGTCCCAAAAATGATCTTCCTACTTTTTTTGTTATTATAAAAAAATTAGTACTCTTACTCTGGGACGGAGGTAGTATATATATATATATAATCATTTTGAGACGGAGGTAGTACCCACAACACCATCAGTTCTTAATTAAATGATGCAGAGTCTGGCATAGACAATTCAAAACAATTGACAAAGAGCCGTGACAGATAGCAAGAAGTATTATTAAGGTTACAAAAGAAATGCATGAACAAGTTGAACCCCTCCTAACTAAAGAAACTCAAAAATGAGATCCATATGAACTGGGGAGAGACAGAACAGACAAGTAAAAGCACACTACAAGGAGAGCCACCCACACAAAAACTTTCACTACCAAAGACTTCTATGAGTGACAGAAGTCAAAGAACAACAAAGCTTGGCCCCACACAATGGATCCAGCATAAAGTGAATTTGTTCCTGTTCACTTTGCCAAATAAACTGTGGTTCATAAGAAAATGACAATGGTTTTCACAATGTTTATTCTTGACAGATTCCCAATAGCCAAGCCATGATCCTCCTACGTATTGTGCTAACTCATGCCACATTGCCACCATCTCCATCACATTTGGTGCTTTGTCTATACTTTATGCATAGTTGTTTTATGGATGTTTTTTTTTTTCAGGGGAAGAAAAGAATACAAGAAGTTAGCAACTTCATAGCTGATGCCCAAACCCTGGATACACTCAGTAATCACAAAGTTCTCTAAGCTTAATCTCTACAGTTAAATAAGGAGCAAAAAATTACTTACACCAATTCCAATGACAACTACTGTTGTAATAAACCTAAACACAAAAAATACCCTCTTTTAACATGTTACTATTACTGCTGTTAGCAACAGTAACAACAGCTACTAACCATCAGCTTTAAAAAAAAAAAAAAAAAAAAAACACTACAGCAGAACATACCTGTCACCAAGTCTACAGCAGACTGCCCCCAAACTGCTCTAAAAAAAAAAACTTCAGAACATCAAAAAAATTGAAAGAAAGAAACATTAAAAATAAATCTAAAAGTAACCATACCAATTTTCAATCAATCATCAATCACGGACGGCTCGAAGAACTTTGGTCCACCTCCAAATTCATCTAAAATTACAAATGATAAAATATGTCAATAGTAAAGCAAACTCATTAAAAAATACCAAATATATCAAATATATTTTACCAGTTTCGAGTTTCTCTAGCTTCTCTTGCAATTACTCTATAGCCTTAGCATACACATCTGGAAGCTCAAGATCGGCGGGTGTAGAGCGAATCCAATCTTGCGTGCAAATTAAAGCTTCGGCGGTTTGAGGAGTAAGAGAGCTCCTAAATGGATCAATCACCCTACCACCGGTGCTAAATGCGGACTCCGAAGCAACGGTGGAGATAGGTATCCCCAAAACATGTCTAGCCACTTGAGATAGGATAGGAACTTTGTAGAATTAACTTTCCACCAATTCAAAATATCAAATTTATCATCCCTCTTTTCCATTCCATCGGATAAATATATTTCAACTTCCGACTTATAGGTCATACCTCCTTGCTCCTCCAAATATTTTAAGAAGATTGATTCTAAATTGGTTCTAGCACCAATTCCCACAAAAGTTGAACCTCCAACAGAATTTGTAGTAGATGAAGAAGCTTCCTTGTTGCCACCCTTCAAATCCTCATCTCTTCTTTTGTAATGATCAAACAAGTCATTCAATGTTCTAATCACTTTATCACACATTTCTTTTGTCCTTGGTGAATTAGCTCCATAAATTTGACCCAAACACCACCCAAGATAGTACATTTTATTGCGGGGATCTAAAACAACGGCCACATGCAACAAGAAGTTCATATTATCCATGTTTTCCCAATATTTGTCATATTTTTCTTTCATCGAAAGTGCCATTTTTTTCTTTGCCTCGTCCATATCCAAGCACATTTGTGATATGGTTGCATGCATTGTTACAAGTTCACCAAAAAACAAGTTAGAAGTGACAAACTTAGACCCCGATATCAAGTTGGTTACGTTGTAAAAGACACTCAAATACTCAATGAAATGATTTGCATTATTCCAATCCTCTTGATTTGGAGAGCCCCAAACTTTTTCTTTTCTCTTTCTCTTTCTTGTACCACTCTCTTCCTCTTCATCATCAACATCAAAGTATCCCAAGAAATGGTCATCTACCAGTTTCATCCTATCAAAAGCTTTAGTGTACCTCACAGCCGTTTCTAACATAAGGTAGGTAGAATTCCATCTAGTTTCAACATCAAGACAAGGTTTCTTCTTACAATCAACTTTAGCTTTATCAACGCATTCCCTAAACATTTCACCTCTAGCCGGTGATGACCTAACATACCTCACAGCATTTCTTATTTTTGAGATGGACACATTTTGCTCCTCTAACCCGTCTCTCACAACAAGATTTATAATATGTGCACAACATCTTAAATGCATGTACTTACAATCGAGTATGGAATTAGGACCTCTAAGCCTAGTTTTCAAATATCGAATAGCCCCATCATTTGATGAAGCGTTATCGACAGTCACAGTGAAAACCTGATCAATACCCCATTTTTTTAAGCATGCATAAACCAGCTTTCCAATTGTTTCACCTCTATGATTAGCTATTGGAAAAAAGTTCAAAATTCTTTTCATCAAAACCCAATCATCATCAACCCAATGCACTGTAAGACACATATAATTGATATTTTGAACAGATGACCAAGTATCAGTTGTAAGAGAAACAGTTTGATTTTTTAAAAGCTTCTTTAAAATTGCAGCCTCCTCCTCGTAAATCCTCAAACAATCTGTAGCTACAGTCCACCGAGATGGGATTGTAAACATTGGATTTAATTGCCAAGTATATTCCCTAAACCCTTCATCATCGACAATACTGAAAGGCCTATTGTCTTTGATGCACATTCTAGAGAGTGCCCTTTTGCACTTCTCTTGATTAAAAGAGTGAGTAGTAAGAGAACTACCTTCCCCCTTCCCAATGGGCTTAAAACCTATTGTTGATTTTTTTTTTTATCTCCCTTCTTCCTTATCAAAACAGGAGACTTTTGACAATAGTGTTCTAAATGACTCTTCAAATTGGAGGTTCCATCTCTAGTAGAATGACATTGTAAAACTAAATGGCAGTAAGGACATTTTGCGCTTGTTGCACCTTGTACATAAGTAAAATGTTGCCATATCATTGATCTCTTAGCCCTTTGCCCCTTCCCCTTATCAGTAGTAGCTTCCTCATTCCCCATCTTTTTCTTCATTGCTTTCCTTTCCTCCCTCATTACAGATTTGTCCTTCAACTGGTATCTCCTGATTCTGGCTTGCATCCTCAATTTCAACATCAATGGGTTCCATCTACAGAAACATATAAGCCAAAACAATTAAACTAAAGTACAATAACATCTGGAAAATAAAAATTCATTACTGCTGATGGTATCCATATATTTTCCCCTCTCTCCGGCTCTCCCTCACACACACACACACACACAACACACTGCAATTTCAGCTAATTTGTAATTCGTATTTGTGTATGTTTCTTGATTTTGGTTATCTGGACATGCGATTTCACTTTGCTATCAAAGAGTTAAAACCTTGATAAAAGAAACTAAGAAAGAGGGAGACATTTACCAGAAGGTTCGCCGACGAGGCGACGACGGAGCGAAATCGGTGAAGATGGGTGTCGGACTGTCGGCGGCTCGGCGCAGACGAGAGAGATCTAGGGTTAGGGTTGTGCTTGTGCCGTTGTGGACTGGATTGAAAGTGACGAGAGTGGGGGTGAAAAATCAAAAACGCGTATATATATTAATAGTAGAACGACGTCGTTTCAATATTATTGGTTCGGTTCGGTTTCTACTATCGGTGTAAAACCAATCATCCGAAACCAAACCGCTATTTTCGGTTTTCCACTTTTCAGGAACCGGTCCAAACCAATACCTAATTGGGCCGGTTTTTCGGTCCGGTTTTATCGGTTTTATTGGTGTTATCGGTTTCTCACCCCTAGGTTTAGGTCTCTAGCCTATAAATACTAGTTGTAAATTAGTAGTCTCTGCACGTGATTCAATGACAGAGAGAGAAATCAATAATTCTAGATCTAGAGTTTTGCATAGGTAGGAACTTTGTAATCAAAGTTCATGCAAACATAGATTAGTGTGATAATCTTCTTGTAATTGTTTCTCCGCCATAATAATATATGTTTCCCTTTGGCCGTGGACGTAACCAATAGGTTGTTGGTGAACCACGTAAAATCTGTGTTCTTATGTGTTGATTTGCTTTCATTATTATCTGCTATCTCTTGGGTCTGATTTATTAACAAATGTGGTATTTAGTGTTTTACTTAAGAACTAGAAATGTATCACTAGACACAGTAGACACTACGTCATTTATGAATCTTTTGTAATTAGTAGAACTTGGTTAACCTAAGGTGGTTGACCTAAGGCGGGTGCAGGGTTAATATGAAGTGTGATGCTTAATATTACATACATTTGTCTCAAAATAAATGTTATATATAATCAGTTAGTTTAAACTTTGACCAAATTTTAATGCAAAATATTTACTTTCATTGAAATTTAAAAATAGTTATGAATAGTGTTTCTAATTATGTAGAGTACTATCAATAACCACTTTCAAAATAGTAAAAATGCTCAGATTTTCATAACTTTTTAGTCAAAGTTCAATTTAATTGAGCACATGTGATATTTATTTCGGGACAAAATGAGTAGCTTAATAGCGGATCGAGTTTCAAACTCACAGCCCCTCAGATATAAAATGAGTAAACGACCAAAATGACCCACGTACTATATCAATTCAACCAATTTGACCTGCGTACTATCAAAACTACCAAATCAACCTGCGTAGTATGCATAAACTAGCCAAATCAACCCAAACCGTTAGTATACATTAGTGGATGTTAACGAATGTTAAAAACTTAACGGGTATTGCAATCAAAATTATCAAATTGCCCAAAAATTGAAAAGAAATATCAAATGGGAAAGTTGAGGGATGTATATGTGTAGATACCCGGGGGGAACCACGGCTTGGCTAGAGCGCGTGAATTATCCGAGGATGTCTAACTTGTTTTTAGAGTCGTCACCTATGTTTTGAGGAACATAAGAAAAAACTATTGATTTTAGCCTAAGTTTGATTACGAAAACAGAGATTCTTTGTTTTGAGGTTCGGGGGTTAGATTACGAGATGGGAAGTACCGAAACACCCATCTTGCCCAACTAAAGTTGGTCTTGCTTGATCAAAATCTACATGAATAATAAACGTTCTTCTTCTTCTTCTTTAAATCATAAAAGGGGTTTTAAAATAGAGTTTGGAATGTAGGAGATAACTCTTTAACCGACCTCAATGAGATGAGGTGATCATTAGAGTCATGTCCCAAAATGATTTGGGTGATTGCACTTTGATAATACAAAAGAAAGAGAAAAGAGATGAAGTTGGGAAGGGGAAAGAAATAGCTTTACCTAGACTTCAAGAGACTTCAAACACTTCTTGTTGAATTACTTGGAGAAATCCTTTGGAAAATGCTTTGAAAGTAGGAAGTTTGGTAAAGTCAAAGTTTTTGTGTCAATTTTTGTCTCAAGTTTCCGTCCAAGTTTTTGGTCCCTAAAAATGGAGGTAAAGGAAGGTTTTTATAGGTGAAAGAGAGATGTTTTTGGTGCCAAAACTCAGTCACCAAGAAATCCTTCCCGGGCAAAATCCTGTAAATTGAGCAAGGGAGAGAATCCTGGCCAGAAATCTGTAACTGACGCCCAGAGGCGCGCGCTTCTTGAATTGGGGGCGGGCGGCGCGCGCGTCTGGCTCCTCCTGTTGGAGGCGCGCGACTCAGAGAAGGCAATTTTGACAGAATGGACTAGAAAGTCAGCCCTGTCATTCAGTTTAGCCCCTGGACTTAACGAAGTCAGTCAGGAACTTAACGGAAGTGACAGAAACTAACGAGAAACACTTAAAATGGGGAGAAACACAAGATCAAATGTGCTTTCGGGGTGAGCGGTCCAAGGCGGGGTGTCTATAGAGGCCCTCGGCGACGTGGATTGCAAAGCAAAACGCGTCGACGAAAGTTAAAAACACCCGTCGAGGACATCACCAAGAAAAAAGCAAAGACTCGATGAAAGCAGGAATTTGAAATTGCAAGAGATAGTGGCGCGCTCCCTGTGTGAGCGGCTTTTGTTGATAGAGGGGGTGGCATGGTCCGTTAGGTGAACCTGCCGGCTGAATATTTTGAATGAGGCCGTTAGTGAACCTTTTGAACGAGGCCGTTAGTGAACCTTTGAGGAGGCCGTTAGTGAACCTTTGAGGACGAATCCGTTAGTGAAATTCGTTGATGAGGCCGTTGGTGAACCTTTGAGGAGGCCGTTGGTGAACCTTTGAAGAGGCCGTTAGTGAACCTTTGAGGACGAATCCGTTAGTGAAATTCTTTGATGAGGCCGTGGTGAACCTTTGGAGAGGCCGTTAGTGAACCTTTGAGGAGGCCGTTAGTGAACCTTTGAGGACGAATCCGTTAGTGAAATTCGTTGATGAGGCCGTTGGTGAACCTTTGGAGGGGCCGTTAGTGAACCTTTGAGGAGGCCGTTAGTGAACCTTTGAGGACGAATCCGTTAGTGAAATTCGTTGATGAGGCCGTTGGTGAACCTTTGAATGAGGCCGTTGGTGAACCTTTGAATGAAGCCGTTGGTGAACCTTTGGAGAGGCCGTTGGTGAACCTTTGGGGACGAATCCGTTAGTGAAATCGTTGATGAGGCATTGCCTTGAAGTCTAGTGCCACTTGGAGTCACACTTGACTTTTTTGAATTGTGGGGTGCGGGCACAGTTGACTGTGACCAGAAAAATGTTCCTGCTGGGGATGAAATGTTGAGATTGACTCTTGAGGGGGGTATGGCACCCGTGACAGAACTTAGGGAGTTTGGAATTCGGAGAAGGACAGCCTACTTTTGAGTGGGAGTTTCTATCCTACTTTCAATCTTTGACATGCCTTAAGGGCGGACCAGAAGAAGGTGTGCCCAACTGGGTGTCCGAGGACCGGGGCTGTGTCTTGATTTAGGCTGGAGATTCCTGACAAGGCCTTTTCTGAAGTGATCTAGACTCGGGAGGCGCGCGCTTTCCTCTGTAGTCTTGGGACGCGCGCGCATTTCAGACCGATGGCGGGTGGCGCGCGCGTCTGGGAGGCGGAATTCTGGGCTTGACATTTGCTGGCCAAAAGAAACCCCAACAGCTATAATATCATCTTCTGTTCGACCACTTGATTCTCACAGCTCCTTTCTGCCATTTTTTAACATCATATTATTGCTCAACTTTGCTTGTGATCAACATTTTCCATAGCTTCCAATTCTTTTGTTCTTGATGCCAAGGTTGTTAGTGGTTATGAAAAGGACTTGGGCACTTTTGTGTATTCTTTCAAGACCCATCCCAAGAAGGCCTTCATTAAAGACTTCGGGTTCTGAATTCTTTTCACTTTGCGGACGTTGAAGCCAGATTGGGATTTGTTGAGAGCTGTCGCGGCTTTCTGGGATTGTGACAGCCATACCTTCAACTTTTCAGCTAATGAAATGGTGTCGACTGTTGATGATTTCGGGGCCATCCTTGGTATGCCTTTGGCCGGTCGGATTGCTGTCCCTAAATATCATCGTGGTGCCATTGACTCTTGGGTTGAGTTACTGAATCTCCCTGTTGAGGACGTGAGGAAGATGTTGCACGGTACTGTGATTGACATAACTGAGTTGCCGATGTTCTTCAGTTTACACTCGGAGGATCCGGTGGTTCAATCTTTCAAGAGGAATGCCATGGCCGCTTGTCTCTTTAGTGAAGTACTGTTTGTTGCACCCTTCGGGACTGCGGATGCGCATTTGGCTGAGGTTATTTTGCAAGCCAAGGAGCAACAATTTAGTATGATCCCTCTTATCGTAGGGGAGACGTTGCACGGCCTTGATGAGTTACATAGGACGGGCAAGATGTGTCGGGGAAGCCCTTTGCTCTTGACCATATGGCTCCGAGAGCACTTCAAGATTTATTCCCCGGATGGTGATTTGTCTCCTTTTGCTGTTCATAGGAGGAAGCTGTTGATCCGGGATTTATCTGAAGATGGTTGGAAGAAATTCTTTGCCTCTCGGGTAACCGTTGATATTGAGTGGTGTCCTCCTTCTTGGGGTCTTCGTCCTTTTGTGGAATGGACTCTTGGTTTTCAGCACGTGGTTGTACCCGGCTTGAAAGATTCGTCATTTTACCAGCCAGAGCGGGTTCTGCAGCAGTTTGGTCGCCAACAGGTAATTCCCTTTCCGAGGGACGGAATGCTTCGTCCAGTTGCTTACATGGGTCCGGACTTCTCGAGTGAGCTTCAGTCGGCTTGGGGAGATGATCGCAACCGTTGGGATTTTGCTCCTCTACATCGGGGGAGTGTCTTCCTTCCAGAGAGCTACTTGGATCATTTATTTGGCACCCTTTATCGTGGTTGGGTCGATGTGCTTCGTGCCGAGTTGTTGGGAAAGGGTTTTGAGCCTAGCAGCGCTTTGAGATATAGGGAGGCTGCTGCTGATTCGAGTAACATTCTTGCTGACCCTTTCGGTACTCCTTTGGATGACTTTTATGCTAGGAGACGTGTTGCAACACAGAAGGTTTCGGTGCGTATCAGTGCTCCTCTGTTACCCAAGAAGAAAAGGATCGAGAGACGATCGGGTGGTCCTTTGAAGGCTAAGAGAAAATTGGATTTTTCTTAGTACCCTAAGAGATTGCAATTAAATTAGACCACTTTGTTTTAGGATTTAATGTTTTTGAAGTCTTTTGTTGCTCAATAAATCCGTTGTAATGGCTTGAATAATTCATTGAATGAATAAAAATTGCATCTTGTTATTTGAAGTGAATTGGGTATTTTTGATATGTTTTAGACCGCACCCGAAGGTTGCCTACGTTCCTCCAGTTGGGAGGCTCAGGTCTCCGTAGTTCAAACAAACAAAGACCATTTTTTTTTTGGTGTGCACCCTGTTTTTTGCCTAGACCGCCCTTTCGGTTTTTCAATCTAGCGGGCTTCTTTTTTGCACGTGCTCTAATTTTTGCCTAGGCCGCCTTTGCGGGTTTTCAACCTAGCGAGCGATTTTTTTTTTTTTTTTTTTTTTTTACGGTCTTTGTTTATTAAGCATAGAACCTCTTGAGCTTGTCGAGGTTGACCTCCTTTGGCAGCTGGTCACCATCTAAATCCACGAGTCGGACTGCACCGCCGCTTAGTATCTTCTTTACCACGTACGGACCGATCCATCGGGGTCCCCATTTCCCCAGGGGATTCATGGCGTTAGGAGGATGTTGTCTTAAGACCAAATCTCCCACATTGATGTTTCGAGGCTTCACCTTTTTGTTGAAAGCTCTTGCCATCCTTTGCTGATACGCCCTTGTGCGTTCGAGTGCTCTTAGCCTTTTCTCGTCGAGTAAGGCTAGCTGTTCATATCGACTTTGCATCCAGTCGACCTCGTTGACTTGATTCTCGAGGAGGATCCGTAGATATGGGACTTCAAGCTCGATTGGGAGTACGGATTCAGAACCATAGACTAATGCATAAGGAGTTTCTCCTGTTGCTGACCGTATTGATGTGCGGTAGCCCCACAATGCCAATGGTAGCTTCTCGGGCCAATCCCTTCCTGTTGAGGCCATTTTCTTGACGATGGTCTCGATGGTCTTATTTGCTGCTTCAACCGCGCCGTTTGCTTGGGGACGGTAAGGAGATGACTTGTGTTTGGTGATTTTGTATTCTACCAAAAGCGCATCCATTTCCTTCTCAAAGTGAGAGCCGTTGTCGGAAATGATTTCATGAGGCACGCCGTATCGGCACATGATATTAATTTTTACAAATTCGGCCACTTTCTTGGCGTTGAGGGTCCGATAGGCTTGTGCTTCGACCCACTTTGTGAAGTAATCGACGGCCACTAGGACGAATGACTGCCCATTGCTTCCGGCAGGATGAACTTTACCGATGATGTCTATCCCCCAACAAGAGAAAGGCCAAGGTGTAACCATGTTGTAAAGTTGCGAGGGTGGAGCATGTTGCAGATTAGAATGGAATTGGCACTTGGAACACCTTTTGACTTTCTCGATACAGTCTCGTTCCATAGTGCTCCGATAGTAACCAATGCGGAGTATCTTCTTGACTAGCATAAACCCATTCATGTGGGGTCCACACTCTCCTTCGTGCACTTCACACATAACCTCTTGAGCTTCGGCCTCATTGTCGCATAAGAGATTGATCCCGTCGTGGTGTCTTTTGTAGACTCGGTCCCCAATCAGTACGTACCGAGAGGCTAGCCTTTGCAGAGCTGCTTGAGACTTCTTATTGCTATTCTCGGGATAAGTGCCATCTTTGAGGAAATTCATGATATCCGAATACCACGGAAAGTTTGTTTGAACCTCGTTGATCTCGATATTCATGCAGTACGCCGGACTGTTCCTTCGGGCAATTTTGAAAGGCTTCACCATTTTCCCTTTGGGCATTTCGAGTAATGAAGCTATGGTGGCCAGTGCATCGGCGAAGCGATTTTTATCCCTTGGCAGGTAGTTGAAAGTGATCTCTTGGAATTGTTCAACCAATTCTTCAAGGTGCTGACCATACTGTTGGAGGGTCGGGTCTTGGATTCGCCATTTACCCGATTGCTGATTGATAAGGAGCAAAGAGTCGCCGAATACTTCTAGTTCCGTGACGTTTCTTTCGAGAGCTTCTTTGAGCCCTGCTATGCATGCTTCGTACTCGGCAATGTTGTTGGTGGCCTCAAATTCCAGACGGATGGCAATGGGAGTGTAGATGTCCTCTGGATCGACAAGCAACATTCCTATACCAAAACCGTGTTTATTGGCGGCGCCATCGAAAAAAAGTTGCCACTTGTCTTCCTCGGTTGCAGTACAAATTAAATGCTCGTCGGGGAACTGTACATCTTCCCCCTTCACTTCGTCACACGGGAATTCGGCAAGCTGGTCGAAAAAAGTTTCCACTTGTCTTCCTCGGTTGCAGTACAAATTAAATGCTCGTCGGGGAACTGTACATCTTCCCCCTTCACTTCGTCACACGGGAATTCAGCAAGCTGGTCACTGAACACTTTCCCCCTGACGGATTTTAGTGTGATGTAAGTGATATCATAGCTTCCATATAGTGTTTGAGCTTTTGAGTAACCCAAACCAATGCTGCACATGACTTCTCTAAGACAGAGTAGTTCTTTTCGCCTCATTGGAATCGGCGACTGACAAAATAAATGGCATTCTCCTTTGTGGACTCTCGTTGATCTTGTGCTAACATAGCCCCTAGGGCTTCATCATTGACAGTGAGATAGAGCAAAAGAGGCTTCTCCTTGTGCGGCGGAACTAGAACAGGGGGGCACGTCAAGTAATGCTTCACTTGGTCGAAGGCTTCTTGGCACGCGTTGGTCCATTCTAGAGCCACATCCTTCTTGAGTAGCTTGAAGATTGGCTCGCACATGGAAGTGAGTTGGTGCACAAACTGACTGATGTATTACAGTCTGCCCATGAAACCTTTGATCTCTTTCTGCGTCTTTGGAGGAGGCATGTCAATGATTGCCTTGATTTTGGAGGGGTCTACTTCAATTCCCCTTTCAGTGACCATATAACCAAGGACTTTGCCTCGGATAACCCCGAACGTGCACTTTGCAGGGTTGAGCCTCATCTTGTGTTGACGAAGCCTTTCGAAGAACTTGCGGAGATCGATTAAATGTTGACCATCGGTCCCTTTGGAGTGAATGATCATGTCGTCCACATAGACCTCGATTTATTTGTGAATCATATCGTGGAACAAGTCTGTCACGGCTCTTTGTTAAGAAGCCCCAGCATTTCTTAACCCAAATGGCATGACTGTGTAGCAAAAGGTACCCCACGGTGTTGTGAAGGCTGTCTTATGTTGATCTTCCTCGGCCATGAGAATCTGATTGTACCCAGCGAACCCATCCACGAATGAGCGAACCTCGTAGGCAGCAGTGGAGTCGACCAGCATGTCGATGTTAGGGAGTGGAAAATCATCCTTTGGGGAAGCTTTGTTCAAATCCCGGAAGTCCACACAAACTCGAACCTTGCCGTTTGCCTTTCTGACTGTCACGATGTTGGCTAACCATGTCGGATACTCGATAACCTTGATGAAACCCACACTGAGGAGCTTCTCAATCTCTTCTTTGACTTGCAGAGACCATTCTGGCTTGATCTTTCTGAGCTTCTGCTTTACTGGCTTGGCATCTTCTCTGATCAGAATTCTGTGCTCCGCTACCTTTCTGTCCAAACCCGGCATGTCTTTGTATGACCATGTGAACACATCCACGAATTCCCGTAGTAATGCAGTCAATCTGTCTCTGTCGTCCCCCTTGAAGAAGCTTTCGATCTTAGTTTCCCTTGGCTCTTCGTCGGTACCCAGATTAACAACATGCAATTCTTCGTCAGCCCCTGGACCATTTTCACCACGACTACGGACCTGTTGAGCAAGTTCATTTAAGTATGTTGTGTTTTCGTGGTCTATTTCATCATAATTTGAATCGTTATTAACTTGTTCGTTAAGTTAATTATTAGTTAATTCATCATTTATGATGTTTGCAATCTCAGGGTACTCAGAAATATCAAATTTTTCATTAGCAAAGAAAGGAAACACACGCTCGGCTATGGCCTCCATATCCTCTTGGGTGAGGGTATTAGAGACACTCTCGGACTCGAAAGTAAGTGTGAGCCGCTCTTCCTTTGTTGCTGTGCGGGGTATGCAACCCATTTCTTGGACTAAGAATTGTTCGGATACCACGGGTCCTTTCGTAGAATACCAATTGTTGATCGGCTCGGAACTTGGCGGGATCTCACTGATAGTCTCGTTCATGGTGAACGGTGCCATGGATGGCGTTAACTTGGCATTCATTCATTATGGCAAGCTCTTCGAACATGGAGGCTAAATCTGTCAGTTCTTCCCCCACGATGATTTCTGTCTCGGATTCTATAGTCACCTTCCTTCCCCACCATTCACGGGGCGACATGGGAGTTGGTTCCCTTTCGGATTTCTGGATCTCACAATCGGAGAAGATTTCGAGACCGGGATTTTTGACACCCTTATTGTTAACCCATGGCTCGGGAAAAATCATGTATGGAACGTCTTCCCCTTGGCGGACGAAATAGCCATTCAACGTCTTGCGGTAAGGCTTTAGATTAGGGACCTCATAACGACGGCCTTCTTTACGAGCTCGGGCCTTTTCATTCTTGATTGCTTGCTCTTGTTTCAAGTCCTCTCTGGAAGGCTCGTACCCCAAACCAAATGTGTTCTTGACAAATGGGACTTGCACAGGATGTAGGATTCCTTGTTGATATTTCCCTAGGCCTAAACCAGGGAAGTAGTCCATATTCCTCATCATGCGGAGGACTTTGTGATTGCTGGGGGTCCATGATCCGTTTCCCCCATATTTGTCAATGGCGTTGATTGAGACGCCGGAGAGAGTGGAGTATGGTAAACCATGCTGAACTTGGTGGACGGGCTCACCTTTTCTGTGGATAGTGACGTTTTCGGCCATGACGGTCACTATTTCATCGCCATTTCGGATCTTGACACATTGATGGAGAGTTGACGGGACGGCATTAGAACTGTGAATCCATGGTCGACCCAAAAGCAAGTTGAATAAGGCCGGGATGTCAAGCACTTGAAATGGAACGTACATGACCATGCTTCCAAACTTAATGTCTATTTCGATCATGCCCATGACTGTGCGGGCGGTGCTGTCATAACCTTGAATTACTTTAGTAGAAGGCTTCAAATCGGAATCCTTAAGCCCCAGTATGCCCATGATTCTGCTAGGCATGAGGTTGAGTGCGGAACCACCGTCCACTAAGACTCTTGAGATGGGCCTCCCCCTTGCTCGTACCTTGAGGTAAATAGCCTCGTTGTGGTTGGAACCAAATGGTGGAAGGTCCATATCGGCAAAGGTGATGACGTTGCCAAAATGAATGTGACCGATCATTGCCGTGAGGTCCTCGGGAGTAGTATCGGGAGAAACTGATGTATCATCGAGATTGCGGATGACAAGATCTCGGTGTTTCTTTGAGGATGCAATGAGGTCCCAAATAGAGATGTTGGCTTGAGTTTTCTTGAGTTGGACAAGTAGAGGATCTTCGGGAGTGTCGCGAGCTTGCGGCCTTTGAGAAGAGGAGCTTGGTGCGGAAGTGGAAGGGTTGCTTGCTATGACTCGACCGGATCGAGTTAGCATGTTGACGTTCCCATCTTGCTTCTTTTTCCTATTCTCTAGTACTTCCCTCATTACATCATCGTAAGTTACAACATAACAAGAATTGTCAAGTTTATTCATAATATTGGGGCCCCCATTCACAATTGGGATTGAATGGGTGGTCCCCTCAAGTTCTCCTATCTCTATTACATTGACATGTTCGCCATTAGTCACTACAAATTCTTTCTTGTCTATGAGATCTTGAATGACATTGCGGAGAACGAAGCATTCCTCAGTGGTGTGGCCACTATATTGGTGGTAGCCACAATATTTGTAGTGAGCATGATTGGGGTGGACAGTCTTGGGTTGGTACCCTTGTACGGGTGTGACTTGACCCTTTGCTTTGAGGACTTCGAACACTTCGGTTTGAGTCATGCCTTGGAGAGGCGTGTAGACACGGTCATTTCGAGACTTCTTCCCTTGGGGTGGAGGAACCTTTTTGTAATTCCCCTTATCGACAGTGACGGCGTTGACCGAGGCCTCTTTTGTGGAGTTGGAAACGGCCTTGTAGCGGTAGCTAGGAGCACTTTTCTTCACTTCTTTGAGCAATTCGTCCATTCGGACCCCCGCCTCATACATTTGGGAGAAATCCGCATAGCAAGCCCCACTTAGGTGGGTGCGGAGATCAATTTTGAGACATTTGAGGAAGATGTCCATTTGCTCCTTGGTATTTGGCCTTTCCACAATCTCGGAGAGTTTATCATTCCATCTCCTTGTGAAGTCGATGAAGGACTCGTGGTCTCGTTGAGTAGTGTTCTCTAGCTCTTTCCTTGTGGGCCGGTTAGTGGTGTTGCCTTGGTATTGGTTCTTGAAGGCAAGCATGGCGGAGTCCCAATCAAGACGGACAGTGAGCGGGAGAGTAGCATACCAATCTTTTGCCGCCCCCTCGAGAGTGAGAGGAAAGCATTGAGCCATCACCTTGGGGGAGACCTTCTTCAGAACCATTGCCCAAATATAAGTCTCAATGTGAGCCATAGGACAAGAGTTGCCCTTGAATTTGCTTATGTCGGGCATCTTGAACTTATCAGGAAGAGCGGCCATAGTACTCATGAGGATGGATGATTGATAAAGGCTTGTGTCGGAGCCTTTCCCCATGCTGAGCCCATTGAATTTTTGGTCGATGTAGGCCATGATAGAGTCCACCATTTTGGGCTCATTGTTCTCGGTACTCGGCTCTCCCACTTTCTTGGTGCGGGTGTTGACATAAGGACTTTTGAACAAACCCTCGGTCCATTCGGATTCATCATCGTTATTCTTGTTCTTCCCCTTGGCAAGATTAGTGAGCTTTTCTTTCATTAGCTCCATCTCGGCCTCGTGGGCCTCCCTTTGGCTGTCGAGGTGGGATTGCCAAATGTCGTCTTTGCTTTGTGCCTCCTTGTTGAGGGTGGAGACTTGCTCTTGGAGGAGTTGGACCATGGTTGAAAGCTGTTCGAGAGACATGGTGTTGCTGCTGCCGGTCATGGTTGATGTAGGAGCTGTTGGAGTGATCTCTTCACGGACTAACCGATTTGCCGAATTCCGGTAGACTCTGTAAGTACCAATTGAACCTATATTGCAGAAGAGGCCCTTGTCAGTCTTGAGTAACACTTGCGGTCCATGAAGAGGCTTAGAACACACAGTTGGGCACACGACTCGAACCACATAAGAAAAGACTCTTTTTTTTTTATAAGTCGGAGGGAATGGATCCCTTTTGGGGTTTCTAAGAAAATAATGGAATCGTCACACTAGTATATAGACCATCTCGCGGTCCCATATACTCATCGTATTCCATCGCGTTTGTGAATCCTACATGTATCGGGATTAAACTAAATTAATGTAGTAAAGCATACATGCGGGGACGGATTTTTATTTTCGTCCAAAATAACCACTTTTGGGGACGGATTTTTATTGCGTCCGTTTCAACAAGTTGGCATGTATGATTTGAAGACATTAGTTTAGGGAAATCTCGGTACATGGAAACCGACTTGAGTCACGGAGTGTTAGACCCTAACTAGAATTGTGTGGCTTGTGCTCGGCTTGAATATGAGGCTCAAAGGTCACCCCCGGCATGTAGTCTTGAACTACGCCACGGGCTGAGGTTTACCGCTTCGAAAGAGCCAAGGTCGAGTGGAGCTTGAAACTTTCTAGGACGGGCCTCGACGGGTTTGGGGTTAAACTTGTGCGACTCGATAGTGAGCAATTCATAGGAATATGTGCATGTAGTGTGAGGTCTAACATGTGACAAAACATTTTTTTTTTCAAAAGAAATAAAAAAAAAGGAAAACAAATAAGCACATAATTACAACTTTCGAATCACCCGTGTGACCGATAAAATAAAACACAAAATTAAAACAGTCCGAAGTTCAGGATAACCACTGATGCAGGCAACTGTGCCGACACCCCCATCATACTGCTCTGTTCTGAGACATGTTTCTGTTCTGGGAACCAACCCAGAAGCAGGCGCCTCTGAGTGTTGATACGAGACCCGCGCGCCTGGCGCGATGCTATTGGGAGGCGCGCGCTTCTGGGCACACCTGTCAGATTGTCAGATTTTGGACTCAGGGGATTGCCCTGGTCCTATGTGCATATTGTAACCCCTGCAGAAATGATTAGTGGGGAATAGCAAAAGAAGAAGATGAAGAACATGAAGAAGCGGGCGATTCTGGTCATTGATGCGGGATGCGCGCGCCTTAGGCTGAAGAGGCCAGAAGCGCGCGCCTCCCCCATCAGGAATCAGAATGCCCAGAAAAGATGTAGATTTTGATCAGAATGCAAGTTTAACCCTCAAATGTCCCCAGCGGAGTCGCCACTGTAGATACCCCGGGGGAACCACGGCTTGGCTAGAGCGCGTGAATTATCCTAGGATGTCTAACTTGTTTTTAGAGTCGCCACCTATGTTTTGAGGAACATAAGAAAAACCTATTGATTATAGCCTAAGTTTGATTACGAAAACAGAGATTCTTTGTTTTGAGGTTCGGGGGTTAGATTACGAGATGGGAAGTACCGAAACACCCATCGTGCCCAACTAAAGTTGGTCTTGCTTGATCAAAATCTACATGAATAATAAACGTTCTTCTTCTTCTTCTTTAAATCATAAAAGGGGTTTTAAAATAGAGTTTAGAATGTAGGAGATAACTCTTTAACCGACCTCAATGAGATGAGGTGATCATTAGAGTCATGTCCCAAAATAATTTGGGTGATTGCACTTTGATAATACAAAAGAAAGAGAAAAGAGATGAAGTTGAGAAGGGGAAAGAAATAGCTTTACCTAGACTTCAAGAGACTTCAAACACTTCTTGTTGAATTACTTGGAGAAATCATTTGGAAAATGCTTTGAAAGTAGGAAGTTTGGTAAAGTCAAAGTTTTGTGTCAATTTTTGTCTCAAGTTTCCGTCCAAGTTTTTGGTCCCTAAAAATGGAGGTAAAGGGAGGTTTTTATAGGTGAAAGAGAGATGTTTTTGGTGCCAAAACTCAGTCACCAAGAAATCCTTCCCGGGCAAAATCCTGTAAATTGAGCAAGGGAGAGAATCCTGGCTAGAAATCTGTAACTAACGCCCAGAGGCGCGCGCTTCTTGAATTGGGGGCGGGCGGCGCGCGCGTCTGGCTCCTCCTGTCGGAGGCGCGCGACTCAGAGAAGGCAATTTTGACAGAATGGACTAGAAAGTCAGCCATGTCATTCAGTTTAGCCCCTGGACTTAACAAAGTCAGTCAGGAACTTAACGGAAGTGACAGAAACTAACGAGAAACACTTAAAATGGGGAGAAACACAAGATCAAATGTGCAATCGGGGTGAGCGGTCCAAGGCGGGGTGTCTACAATATGTGAAATATTCAAATTTCATCCTTTAAAAGTATTTCCAAAATACAAAGAGGTTAAGTTAACTTTTTTTAAAAAAAAAAAAAAAAAAAAAAAACTTATCTCTCCCAATTTACACCCAGATTTAAATCTGGAGATTGCGATCTATCCAAACCTCCCCCACCCGACGCCCACCATACCCACCACCGGCCAAACACCTCAATCATCCTCCCCAGCTCCCCTCCACCTCACACTTCACTTTCCGACATCTTCTTCGTCTTCCCTTACCTTCTTTGACCGCAACTCTTGCCTCCGCATCCACCTTCGCAGTCCAACACCTATTACGTCTTCAATCAGGTCTGGAAATAATCGTCATAAAGAAATCTGGATCTGTGTGTATGCGTGTGTTCGTGGCTGTGCGATTTCAGTATTGGGTATGTGATTAGAAATTGCTAATCATAGTGACATGTGCAGATTCTATGGAGATGGGTTCAAAGAGTTTGAGTTTTATGGCCCTGATTTTCATTTAAATGGGTGACTTTTGAATCTGAATTAAGTATTCTTCTTGAGTAATTTATGGAACAATTTGGAATTTGAATTTGAATGTGTGTTTGACAGCAACCCATTGGAGAGCAGGGTTTTAATTGTACATTTTATTTTTTGGCTTTTGAATGAATGCCAAGTTGAAATTTTGGTTGGTGGTTGCAGGGATGGTGGTGGGTGGGGATGATAATGGTGAGATGGCTGATAATGGTGAGATGACTGGAGGTGTTGGATGTGGGAGGTGAGGTGGTGGTGATTTGTGGAAGAAGAAAAGTAAATAAGGCAATTTTAATCTTCACATAAATAAGTTATTGATCTGTTGGGTTAAGGGGCAATTTAAAAACATTTTGATTGTATATCCGTTAAGTTTTTAACATTTGTTAACATTCATTAATGTATACTAACGATTTAGGTTGATTTGATTTATTTATGCATAATACGCAGGTTGATTTGGTAGTTTTGATAGTACGCGGGTCAAATTTGTTGAATTGATATAGTACGCAGGTCATTTTGGTCGTTTACTCGATACAAAATTTTGAGCTCCTATCTAATAACTCATGCAATTAAATTGATCGGTACTCAACAATTTATTTCCCAGGCAAGTAAAATGACACAATTTGCTCAATAACAATTTCAAACAAAAGTCATGAAATATATAAAAACAAATTAGTTATTAGTTTGATTGAGTTTTGATCAATTATATATAACAAAAAATTTAAAGTCTTCACAAAATTTGAAATTTTGATATTACTTGTAATTTATGTTGTGTATCACTACAATTTATTTATTTTTTTAAAAAAATCATAAATTATTAATCAAAGTTCAATTCAATTAACCACTAAAAGTAAAACAAAGCGATTCTTCTGTGCACGAGCGAAGTATTTCTTGAATGGTCCAACTAGCTCCTTCATGATAAGATAAATAAACATACGATTTTGTTCGTACTTTTGTGCTTTATTTCATTTTCAGTCACACTTTTTACCTTCCTGGAAATTAAAATATATTGCAGTTGTTGATAAATTGGTGAGTTTTGGAAGCAAAGTTCATTTGCAGAATGCTTAATTACAACCACCAAAATCTAAATTTGACATTCCTAGATGAGGCTGCGCATCATTAAAAACTAATAAAACTAAATTCACTTATATATCAAGTAGGCTAAATTAACTGTAACATGTTTGGTTTAAGGTCATGGGATAATAATTATTCCTAGGTGTAAAGAAAACATGTCTTTCATTGCTGAAATCTGAACTAAACAAATGGTTAAGTTAGAAAATTGCACATAAGAGATGACGAAAATAGGGCAATATGTTTTAACTTTTGTAACTAGGCTTCCTTCAAAAAAAAAACTTTTGTAACTAGCCTTATCTAACCTAGATCACTATATGATCAAGATGTGGTACAATAGCATCAAACATTACATGCATTTTTGTTTTCTATTATCGGGCTGACCGATCTATTTTAATTCTAACTGTCGAAATTGACTTAAAGTAAAATTTTAAAAATTATTTTGGAGATTTTGCAACTTTCGAAATTGATATTAATAAACAAGATGGTTAGCTGTCAATAAACAGTTGGGCGTCGCACGCCTCATTTTCAACATCAACTCGTCCCCCAGATTCAACATTAGACATGACTATGTAGCAAAACGAAATGTTACATCAAAATTAACCCCAAAATGAATTTTCATAGAAAATGGTGGTTATAACAAGTTGAATAGTCTATGATATCAACCTAGAAGTTTATGAATTGTCAAAAGCATAAACCTAAAAACAACAACACAAAACCAAAAATAACAAAAAGCAACTTAACCCTCTCCACCATGATAGTGACATTGAATTGGTAACGTGTGTTATAAGGTGACAAAAGAGATGGGATTTTGTAAAGCAATTCCATCAGCTTTTCCTTTCCTTCTTATATTCTCCAATATGGAAAGCGACTCCAAACACAAACTTACATGCAAAATATTACTCCCTCCGTTACAAGACGATCTTCACATTTGACTATCCAAACTTTTTAACGATATGAACACTTGCTTTGCTAGCCATGTTTTGTTTATTTACTTTTAAGCCTAAATTGTTGAAAGGTGAAAAACTTTTTGGGGCAACGAAAAATAACAAATGAGAATATCATTTTAGGACTGAGTGCGTATTGAATATTGAGTGCAATACAATTGCATTTTCTAATCAGATAAATCTTAATTGCTTTGTAATTAAGTATTGGTAGATTAAGTGATATATTTAGGTCAACCTCTTTTGTTTTGTTGCACTCATACCATGCATTTTTCAATCACATAACTTCTTCTTGATAGGCAATTAAGAGTTTACAGCTAATTTGTATACCTTGATACTTTCAACTATAAGGGGACACTTTTCAAGAGTTTATTCATAAAAAAGTAGGATACAATTGCTAATAAACGTGCCAAAGGGTTTGTGCTCAAGCGGCATCTTGAGCAGGTTTAAGTCTCTCCGTCGTAGAGGTTTTGGGTTCGATACCTTTGCTGGATAGAATTGAATTAGGTGGTTTAGGATTTAAAAAAAAAATCGCTAATAAGCCTTAATCCAAATGACATAAATACTTTCCTCCTCTTAAAAAAATAAAGAGTTTGATTACCCCGTTGTAAATTCAAAAGCTCGCACCGGGGCAAAAAATGAAAAAGTAAGACACAATCATTTAAGTATATACTCCCTCCGATTCAAAATGATCTTCCCATTTATCATTTTTCATTGTTCCAAAAATTTCTTCCAATTTCTACAATTTAGGCTCAAAAGTGCATAAACAAGGCATGACTAATGAAGCAAGTGTTCATATCCTTAAAAAGTTTGAATAGTCAAATAGGAATATCATTTTGGGATAGAGGAAGTAGTACTATTACTTATATGCATCAAATATTTTGATAAACATTTGTATCTACTAATTTTTTGGGCAATATATTTGTCTAAAACATTTTACCTTCTCCGTCTCAATTTAAGCTTTTTTTTTAGTGTGACTTTCAACAACGCTTATTAAAAAATTAAGACAAAATGAGTTAGTTGGTTGAGGGTATAAGTATCCAAAACACTATTCAAAAGTCAAGAAGGTGAAAAATAGGTTATATGAGTAGTATTTTTTTATATTTCTATAAAATTAAGATGATAAAGTAATCCAAAACATTGTTTACTATTTGTCATTTGTGAAATAAAGCAACATAAGAAGCTAGCTTATAATGTGACGGGACTAAAAATGAGTAAAAAGCTTAAATTAAATTTGGGGGGAGGGAATATATAATTAAAGCCAAACACTTATATGCGACCGTAAGATGGGCCGTGAGACGGGTCGCCCGCCAATTTTCCAAAACTCGGTTTACCCACAGCGCGCCATATGTCCTCCATTTAAAAAAAAAAAAATCCCCAATAACTTTAAAATGTTATATCTTGAGATTTTGAAGTCGATTTTTTTTTAAAAAAAATACCGGTGTGTTCGTCTCGACGAGTCGAATAAAACTAGATAGGTCATGATATGGTTTGATTTTTATTTTTTTTTTAAATATTTTTTTTAACATACAAAACAAGTGAGCTGCTCGTTATAATAAAATGTAACACTTTCTTATGAAGAAAGTAACAGTTTGGTCTTTAAAAAGTAACACTTTTATTGTAAGATGTAACAGCAGTTTCGCAAATAATATAAATAATTTTTGTGATTAAAAAAAATAATAATTGAAGTGTAACACAGTGCATATATGATTGTAATATGCTATATAGATGAATGTAACAGTTTATAGAGTAAATGCTACTTTTTTTCTTTTAAAAAAGGGTAAAGAATCATGTATATAAGAGGTTTTGTCTTTCAATTGAATGTAAAACCCTAGAAAGGTGTTACATTTGAGGGGGAAAAAAGGTTACATTCATTTATTATAAAATGTAACATTAGTTTAGTTGTCAATCTTATGTTATCTTTAATCTATTTCATCAAAATTGTGGTACATTTTTTAGGAAAAAAAAGTGTTACATAAGAGAAAAAAGTGTTACATTTCTTTACAAAAAATGTTACTTTTACTGGCGAGAAAAAAATGGCCGGGAAAAAAAATGGCTCGGCTTACCTGTGAGCCGTTTCACGTCCTGAGACGGTCTCACAGGAGACCGCCCCATAATTAAACGAGACTCTTATTTTATTTGAGTAATTACCAATCAATCAAAATGACAAAAAAGTCTTGCTCCTAAACAGGATAATGTTTACTAGAAGACTTTAACTTCTTCAGCTAAAAACTTCCTAATTATATCATCAACATAAAACAACTATGAACACTCAATTTTTTAGATTTCCCTAATTCATTGGGTAAACCAATCCATTAAGCAATCCTTCAAAAAGAACATACACTAGGCATACATTTTCCACATATATAACTCAATGTTGCGTTTTTTTTTTTTTCCAATTGTGTCCTTTCCACATCATAAACATAGGTTTAGTAGTCTTCACATTTTAGTTTTAATTTTAATTTTAATTTCAATAACAAGGTTCATGTAAATTTATCTAATTACATATCTCAACTTAATCCATCTTTGCAAATCTATATATATATATTAAAGTTGGTGAGGAGAGCCATAGTGTTGCCACATAGACAAGTCTTAGAGAAAGGTTGCATTTGGTGTTGCCACATCATTACCACTCTTATAAATAAGAGACTTTTCAAATTCTTTTTCTTAGCTAATAGTATTAGCTAATAGTATTAGTTACTATATAGGGTAACTATTATAGTTAAATACTATAGTTAACTAATACTTATAATAGTAATAGTTACTATAATAGGTAACTAATATAGTAACTAATACTTATAATAGTAATAGTTACTATAATAAATAACTATTATAGTTAACTACTATAGTAACTAATACTTATAATAGTAATAGTTACTATAATAGGTAACTAATATAGTTAACTACTATAGTAACTAATACTTATAATAGTAATAGTTACTATAATAAGTAACTATAATAATAGTTAACTATATACTTATAATAGTAATAGTTACTATAATATGTAAATATTATAGTTAACTACTATACTAACTAATACTTATAATAGTAATAGGTACTATAATAGGTAACTAATATAGTTAACTATACTATAGTAACTAATACTTATTATAGTAATAGTTAACTATTATAGTTAACTATTACTACCTACGTCCCAGAGTAAGAGTCCTACTTTCTATTTTGGTACGTCAAAGAGTAAAAGTCTTTTAGAGTAAAAGTCTTTTTCCTAAAATGACAAAGAATCTTTACTATTCATCTCAGTCATTCTCTCTCCTACTTTACGTTTATACTCATAAAATCAATCAACTTATTATTCACTCCCACTCATTATCTCTCCTAATTGACTTTTACACTTACAATATTTACTTTACTTCCATCATTTTTTAATTTCCGTGTAAATGGGAGATATGACTCTTACTCCGGGACGGAGGGAGTAATATTTAACTATTATAACTAACTAATACTATTAATACTATTAGTTAATTATAATAGTTAAATATAATTGTTAACTATAATAGTTACTATATAAGTTAATTATTATTATTAATAGTATTAGTTAATCATAATTGTTACAATATATATTAACTATTACTATTAATTATATTATTTAATCATAATAGTTACTATATATGTTAACTATTACTATTAATACCATTAGGTTTTTTGAAATATTCATACAACAGACTTAAATGTACTTCTAAATTAATTAAAAAATATATTTATTATAACTATGTACAACCAAAGCTATGAAAATGTTTTGATTAATTTAAAATATACATATATTTTTAAATAAAATTATTATGTTAATTTATCAATTAACAACATCAAAAAAGGAAAATACAAAAAAACATTAACGGAATAGATTCCCGTGCAGAGCACGGGTTACCTACTAGTAAAAAATGAATAAAGTAAACTTAATCCATCCTTTAAACGAGTCCAATAATATCATATGCTCGGACTGAGGAGGTTATTTAAAGCCGTAGAACTGGTGTACTTAAGCAATTATTAGGCAGTCAATTAATCCCAATCTACAAGGGAGATTAGATTAATACTACTACTCCCTCCGGTTCAAAATATTTGTCGCTTTTGAGCAATTTTTTTGGTCTAAAATAATTGTCACTTTTAAGTAAAAACAATTAAAATTCCTTATTTACCCTTGCATTGGAAGTTGTTTTACTTTATTAATTGACTTAGTGAGTGTAATAATGTAAGAAAGTTGAACAATAAATAAGGGTAAGCATGGAACTTTCACCATTAATATGCCTTAATAATTGCATTTCTTAATCTTTGTGAAAAGTCAAAAAACGACAGTTATTTTGGACCGGAGGGAGTACTTGCTAATATGCAATTAAAGTTGCATTGGTAGGTGGAATAGATTGATTATTTCTTTTTGTCATTCTATGATTTGTCTTTGGATCACTTTCTTATTTATATGACTAGGTCTAGAGAAAGCTTTTGTCTTTTACAAAAATTAAAGTACCAACTCCCACTTGAGCTTACTTTCTTGAAAAATTATTCTAAATTATTTAACCTAGATTTTTTTTTTTAATCTTTATTCAATAAATGTGTTGTTTATTTATCTTGAATTAATTAAGACAGAAATTTCCAAAACCAATGCCTAGAATGAAAGCTAAGTCTTTGAAAGGGTTGATGCTTAATTAGATTAAGGCATCTGTCCTCTCCTTTGCTTGGCTCTTCAAAGCTTCTAAATTCTTACTGTATTATTCTTTTGTTGGGGCTTGGTTAGATGTCATTTTATTTATTTATATTTTTTTTAATTAGTTAAGTATATGTTTGTTGGACTATTGCATTGCAATTGAAGGGGAAAATGGGATCAAGTTTGAAGATGCATAATTGATAAGGAGATTCACAATTAGGCCTATCTCCAAGTCAGAACATTGCTAGTGTTAATTTAGGGCTCGTCTGATACACAGTTTTTAAAATGGATATTTTTTAAAATAGAACTTTTTTTTTACGCTACTATTTGGAGCGGCTAAAAAGGGCTAAGATTTTTAAAAAGCTCTACTAAAAAACTCTCTATTGAGACTTTAATTAACAAAAAACTGATTTTTTTTTTAATTCATTTTGAACGCACCGCTCTACCAAACAAGCCCTAAGTTATTTATTATTTATGAAATTTCCTGAAAACACCGTCTACTAAATAAATAGTAAAAATACTCGATGTACATATATGAAGATGTGAACAAAATGGTTGTTAGTAAATCAGACCCAATAGATAAATTATAATGAACGCAAATCAACACAGAATATACGTGGTTCACTAATCTCTATTGGCTACCTCCACAGGCAAAGGAAAACAAATATTATTATGGCGGAGAAACAATTACAAGAAGATAATCACTCTGATCTATGTTTGCATGAACTTTGATCACAAAGTTCCTAGCAATGCAAATCCCTAGATCTATAATCACTGATCGCTGTCTCCATGTCAATTGAATTACGCACAAAACAAATACTACTTTATGGCTAGTATTTATTGAGATTTAGAGACCTAAACCAGAAGATAGAAGGAGTCCTAAATCAAATTCCTAAATGACTTGATTTACTTTCTACGCAAGCCAGAACAGTGCCAGAATTCGGAATAGCCCGAACTCACTTGATCCGCCCGGGTCTTGGACATGGTCCGCCCGGATCTCGGTCATGGTCCGCCCGGGGCTTGGTCATGGTCCGGCAGGACCTCATCATGTCCGACCGGATCTCCCAAAACACCCGACCAGACCTTCTTCACTGCTGCTGCACTTCTTTTTCTTCCTCAAAATCACTTTGCTCTAACAATGGTATATGCTCAAAATTAACCAAACCTTAATGGTGAATAGTAAAATTAACCCAAAGATGCTCCTTTGGCTTACATTAATAAGGATTAATGTTTGGGTGTCAACTAAAGTTTTACCTTAGGTAATTAAAAGAAAAAATGCTTAATATAAAAAATTGTTCACGCATTCTATTAGTATGAGGTATTTTGACTCTATTAGTATGAGGTCTTTTGAGAGAGATTCAAAAAGAAATCCGTATAGATGGACCAAAGCGGGCAATAAATGTAGATTGAATAGAGTGATCGCGGTCTCAACAATTAATACTATAGATATAATTCAATTGTCAAGCTGCCATAGTTGTTTTATACTCCCATCATATATATATATATATATATATATATATATATATATATATATATATATATATATTTGTCTAAAAAATGAATGTAATTTTTGTAAATTGCTTTGTTCTTAAATGTTTTTTACTAATTATTTTCTACTTATTATTTTATATTTTCAAAATTAAGTATTTAAAATGTGAATAACAAAAATATATATGCACTTTATCATTAATTATTTAAAAGGTGATCATTTCCTAAATAAAATTTCTTGAACATTTTTTTAAGGAGATAGATAAAAGCAATAATTTGTCATCTTTAAGTAATTCCTGTTGGTAACATATATTACCTCTGTCCCATTTTGAAGTTCAAAATTTTCGATTTTGCTTGTCCCATTTTAACTTTAAACCCTAAAAAAACAAGTTTATTATACTTCTTTATTTATGGACTCCATATGTTATACTCCCTCTGTCCCTAAATGAGTGTCAATTTTCAAAAAAATTTTGTCCCTAAATGAGTGTCTTTTTTTAACATAACTTTTTCCCTAAACGTTTTTTTTCGAAAAAAATTAACCGGTTTCTTTATACGTGCAAAACTAAACGTTTGGAAAGGAGATTACAAGATTATATATGAATCGTTGTTACCAAATTGTTCAAAAAGTTGAGATTTTCAGTGTCCCTTAAAATGAAATTTGGACACTCATTTAGGGACAGATGTAGTACTTACAATAATTATCCACTAATTATTTTATACCACGCTTTCTCTCTTCTAACAAACCATCTATTCTCACAACACATCACATTTTTCACTTTTTAAAAAAAAAAAAAAATTATGTCAAACCTATTTTTTTAATTAAGTTTAAAATGAGATGAAAGTAGTCCTCAGTCAAATGTGAACTATTTTCATGACCGCAGGGAATGAGCCCACCAATCGAAATAATTTATTGCCTTTGAAAAATAAAGCTAGTGCATTTGCAATATATTCATACACCCTCGTTCACACCTACAATTTCTTCCCCATTAATTTCGTATTGTTCATGTTCACATTAATATTTTCTTCTAATTGCAACTAACAAAAGTTAGTACACTTAATTAATTTATTCTAATTGCAAAAACGTTAATTAATATACATAACCAACTTTTCCGGCCATTTTGTAGTCCAACAAAAGAGATAGTAGAACCCTAAAAGCTAACTAATTCCACTATGTTGTGTTTGGTCACAAATTCCATTTTGGAGTATCCTTTGACTTTTTAACTTATGTTCTGGCGTTGCAACAGTGTGATTTCAGCTACGTTGACTCTTGTTTGACTTTGACTTTGAATATAATTTAATTTAATTTAATTTAATTTACTCATTTCATCTAACCATCTCCAATACGGCTTCTTTATTGACTATCATGTTTGAATGTAATACCCAAAATAGACTTCAATTTGCCAAGTGCCTGTCCTACACACCACACTTTTAGGAACTAGTCAATTGCAAAGTTAATCATCTATCTATTCCAAAACAAAAATAAACACTCCCTCCGTCCCCTAACTATTTGCACAAAATGAGTTTTGCATGGGAATTAAATGATGAATAGTAGTTGTCCCCTAACTATTTGCACTGGCGAATCTAGACCCCCCTAAAATTTTCTTTTCAGGGGTCAATATAGTAAATTCGAAAATTGTAAAAGGTAAATTTGTAAAAATTATAGAAGTCAGGGGGGGTCGAAGTACCCTCCTCAAAGGGCCTAGATCCGCCACTGTTTGCACAAAATGAGTTTTGCATGAGAATTAAATGATGAATAGTAGTTGTTGTGAGTGTGAAAAGTGGAATATGAGAGAGAAAGTGAGGTAGAGAATAGTAGGTTGATTGGTGTTGTGAGTATAAAAGTAAAGTAGGAGAGAGAATGAGTGAGATGAATAGTAAAGATTATTTGTCATTTTAGGAAAGTGTGACTTATCAATGGGACACCCAAAATGACAATTTGTACACATAGTTATGGGACGGAGGGAGTATTTATAAAAAAATAGAATTTATGTTAATAGTAATTTCTTTTTAATATTTATGTTGGGACCAATGGAGTGTATATTTTTTAATTTTGTTTGAAACAATAACAGTTAATTTAAAATCCAATCTCGGGGTTTGGTTGGCTTCATTTTTCATTTTTAGGTGTCACAAATAGATTTGAATTTTGCCAATGAGCTGTGACTTACATGATATAAACTATTCCCTTCCTCACCTCTTATTGTAGGAAAAAGTTGATTTTTTTGTTAAAAATAAATTGATTTTTGTGTAGTCAGTCTCGGTCTCTGATAAAATCAAATGCTAATACTCTCTCCTGTCTCATTTCAAATTGCAAAATTTATCATTTTAATTGTTTCATAGAAATTGCAAAATCTAAAAATAGAAAGTTTTTACGCACTTGCATACTCACATCAACTAACCCACTAACTATTGTCTACCCCCACTTTCTCTCTTTTACCAAACTATCTACACTCACAACACATCATTTTTTCCATTATTTCTTTAATTTTCGTGTAAAGACGGTTTTATGCGATTTGAAATGGAGCGGTCGGAGTATAATGGAAGACCATTAATGCTGAAGCTGAGAGGGGAATCAAAGGAGGTGACAATGGAGTGAACGTAATGCCCTTAGCCATTTTTCTTACTCGTCGTCCAGAACCAGAATGCTTTGATCCAACTATTGTCTAATTCCTCTTTAAATATTTACAAATTGTTTTTGAAAATATTTTTTTGGTACATCAATCATAATTATTTAAAACTTAATGAGGAAAAATTAAATTTCATAAAATTTTGAGAGTATCAAAACTAAAACGAGATTAACTTTTAGAAATAGTATTAGAATACACTCTCCGTCCATCCTAAAATGATAGTCGCATTTCCCTTTTTTTTGTCATAAAAAATTAATCTCATTTTCAAAATTAAAGTCTTAAAATCACTTAATTTCGAAACTTATAAATTAATTTGAAAATATTTAAAAATACACGATGAATTAAATTTGAGACGAAAGTATATATTTGTTAATTTAAAATAGAACACACCTATGTACTCTTCTAAACTAAATTTTCAGTTAGGAAGGAACAAATTTTGTAATGACCCGAGCCTTGGAAACCCGGCCCGCTACATTAGCATAACAAATTGGCCCACTGAGCACAAATAATTGGGTCCACTTAGCTTACTACAGGCCCACCCAATAAGTGGAGACTTGTATATTACAATCAAAGTCCATATCTTTGGGATGGGGGATTTCAGAAATTTGGTTGTTTAACTATTTGGGGATACCTTTCAAATAGACATCATGTATGTTTTTTTTTTTAATTTTTTTTTTTTTTTGTAAAGGCTTATAGGTGAGGCGAAGTAACATACAAAGTAAATATTCTTAAAAAAGGAAAAAATATTTTTATTTTACCGGGGGTACTATTACTAACTGGGACTGGGAATATTCATTTGACACTCGCAGGCTTAAGGGTTTTTTTTTTTAAGAAATCTTTTGAACAGCTGGAAGTTGATTAATGTAACATCGTAAGTAAGGGCTGTTTGGTAAAGCTGAAAATTAAGCTCTGAAAATGTAGAGCTGAAAAAGTAGAGCTGAAATCATTAAGTTGCTGAATTTTGTAAGACTTCAGTTTGTTTGGTACTGACAAACTAAATACATCTGAATTTAATCAAAATTGTAGACAAACACTCAAAAATTAGTCTCATCTCTTTCATTTGATTATTCTTTTTGTTTATCCTCAAAAAAAAATAGTCATATTTTTAAAATAAATAATTATAATTGAAAAATATTATTTGTCAAATTATCTTTTATTTAGACCGACAATGATAATATTTGAACAATCTTTTATTGGTACTTTTATTTGTCCCGCATTAATAAAGTTCATCTTCACTATTTTGATCAATTTTATTAAACTTTGACAAAAAAAAATTAATAAAAATTAATTATGTTACTCAAGTAAAATATTATCAAAATTTAAAATATAAAAATAATTTTATTTTAATTTTATCATATTTAATCTGTAGAATAAATAAAATATTACAACAAAAGAAAGTAACATTAAATAAACAAAAATGTTGATGAGTGGGTTTGAACCCATTCCCTTTTTCTATCGTACCTCCTCTTACCTTGTTAAGACTTGCCATACTAGCTTAAAATTAATAGCTTATTTTAAGACAATCTTAATAATTTAAGTGATTAAAATTTCTCTTACCAAACAAGCTTAATTTTTTAATCTCTTAAAGTGTTCCAAATTAAGAGCTTAATTGGGTTACCAAACAGACCCTAACATGCTGTCAAATTTATCCAAATTGTTAACCATTAGTTTTTTTAATTTTCGACAGCCGACAGGTGTTGTTAACCATTAGTTAAAGTTTAATAAAAGTAATGAAAATCTTAAAAAACATAAGTAAATTAATAATGACATTTGAAACTTAACGGGGATTTACCAACACCTTTAAAAAAAATTACTATTCGTCCCGGAGTAAAAGTCATACCTCCCATTTGCACGGAGATTAAGAAATAGTGGAAGTAAAGTAAGTGTTGTGAGTGTAAAAGTAAAGTAGAAGAGAGAATGCGTGTGATGGAATAGAAACTTGGTTAGTGCTGTGAGTATAAAAGTAAAGTAGGAGAGACAATGAGTGGGATGAATAGTAAATATTCTTTGCCATTTAGGAAAGCGACTCTTACTCTGGGACGTATCAAAATAGAAAATAAGACTCTTACTCTGGGACGGAAGAAGTATAATTTTTCATGACAACTGAAAAAAATAATAAAAAATATTGATATTAGTAAGAACATTCTGAATATTTTTCAAGTAAATTAAGAAGTTAAATTTCATTTTCTTAGTTTTTTTTTTTGAAATTCTAAACCACCTAATTCAATTCTAGCCAGCAGGGAGAATCGAACCCAAACCTCTACGACGGAGAGACTTAAACCTGCTCAAGATGCCGTTTGGGCACAAGCCTTTTGGCAAATTTCACCTTCTTAGTTAAGAAATCAAGTAAAAATAAATTAATTAATCTATTCATATCCTGTTGGACGGATGAAGTACACTATTTCCATCGGTTTAAATAAGGATGACAATTTGTCCGAACTCGATCCGTATTCGGGACAATCCGCTCCACAACGGGGCGGGTTTGGTAATATTTTTCAAAATCCAACGGGTTACGGGGCGGGTTTGGTAACACACCCCAACCCGCGGGTCACCACCCTGCCCCGTATACTAAAGCATGCTTCTATTTACTGTAATGTCCCAATACACTCCTTCATATTTTGCGTGGTTATTGTTGATTTTAATTTCATCTCTACTTGCAGCATATGTAATACGTCTTTCTCATTTTCTAATGTTAATTTATGATGTTAATTTCATCCATAAAATTGTGTTTTTATGGAACGGGGCGGGTACGGGTTCAACACCATACGGGGCGGGTTTGGTAACAGGAGTATTCATTGAGGGCGGGTTTGGTTATGAGCAAACCTGCTCCGTATCCGCCCCGTTGCCATCCCTAGGTTTAAATCATATGGGCCATTGTCAACAACAAAATGGATAACAGTAAAACATGAGTTGGTTTTGGGGGAAACTAGTTCCTCCATAAATAAAACAAAGCACAAATAAAAGATAGGTGATCAACATGAGCAAGCATATAAATGATAGGAATCACGAAATTAAAAGATATCTCCGTCTTTAATTCAAATATCATGAGTCAAAATTTGATAAGGTAAATCGCACACCTACAAATTAA
Source organism: Campanula takesimana (assembly GCA_026119855.1). Lineage (NCBI taxonomy): Eukaryota > Viridiplantae > Streptophyta > Magnoliopsida > Asterales > Campanulaceae > Campanula > Campanula takesimana. The sequence continues at coordinate 1,061,869 of JAOWBW010000086.1, forward strand.
ACCTGGACTAGGTTCTAAAAATATGTAGCTAGGGCAAGTCCAGAGTCGATCCACGAAGAACGGTTATTTATTTACGAACAGTCACTTGACCAGATTGGGGGAAAATTATAATTATTAAATCCTAAGAACATAAATTAAACTAAATATGAACAAAAACAATAATTAAAGAATACTTCAGATTTGTTTCTGTCCTCACCTTTTTAATCAATTATCATCGGTACATCAATTCACTTTTAACCCTATTCACTTGATCCGAGATTTATTTCAATCTCTGTTCCTTCTTTCAGAATAGTTACTAGCAGTGGCACACTCACTAGAAACCCTAATTAATAATTTAATCTAACTGGCACAGTATAGATCGCAAAATTAATTGATGAACGATTTAAGAAACATAAATCAAGAACACTTTCTACAATTATTTCATATAGATAATTGCTTAATTTTACCCTAATCACAATTTACCATGGCACATGCATAAATCATGAAATTGCTACGGTGAAAACCCTAATTCTGGCACAGAACAGAGAATTCTAGCAAAGATCCAATCACAAAGATAAATAAATTGATCAGGTTTATAAACCCTAGCAACGGATCTAGAATTAAGAACAAGTAAAATTATGAATAGAAATCAAATTGTGAAAAGAAAATTACCTCAAATTGACAAAAGATGGTTCAAGATTCAAACCCAAAGTTTGGGTTTTAGTTCCTCATATGGAACTTTGAAATCTCCATGAAAAAGAAATATAAAACCTAATCTAAAATTGTGGAAGTCTAGAATACAAAAACAAAACTAAAAAAAAAAACCTAGTTTTCATATCTAGGGAAGTCCTCAATTAATAAGGAATAAAAAGAAAATAAAAATAAAGCAAAAACAGGCAAAAATAAGCTTCCCAGCCGGTCCACGCGCCATGACGCGCCCCCACTCTCGCCACTCGCCGCTGACGCACCAGCTCGCCGCGCACCTGGTAGATGCGTTTTATCCAATCCGCTTTGCCGAAAGCGCGCCTGCTATATGCGCCTCTCCCCTCCTTGCTCCACCAGGCGGGCCGGCTTGTAGACGATCTGGTTTGGGCCGCTTTTATCCAATCCGCTTGCCGAAAGCGCGCTGCTATATGCGCCTCTTCCCCTTCCTTGCTTGTTGGGCACCAGATCTGGGCCGGCTTGCTGGACTGATCTGGTTTGGGCCGCTACATGGATTTCGCTGGAGTTAATCTTGGGCATTTACATTTAAATTCCATTTTTGAGTTTCTTTTGAATAATAAAATATCTAATTTGGGTAAAAATATTAAAATACTAAAATAACCCCCAAATTACAATTAAACCCCAAAAATACATAATTGCCCAAAATTACATAAAATCTAACTAAAATACATAAAATAATTATTTTAAGCTCATAAGACCCTAAGAATAAAGTGTATCAAATCCGTCTCATCAAATTCCCCCACACATTAAATACACAAAAAACGAAGGATTTTGCTAAAAATAAGCCTAGAAAGTACCCAATAAACGAGCACAAAAACTCATTCATCAAGTCCACTTTTTAACTCTTTAACCCTAAGCCTTAAACCCTAAAGGGCCTAAACCCTAAACCCTAAACTTTAACCCCTATAAAAACATGTTTTTTTTATAACTTATGGAGAAACTAGTTTCCCCAAAATTTTCTCGTAAAACATAACTAGTCCGTTCGTTTAAATTTTTCCTTTTTTCAGAACGTGATTAAAAAGTGTAATTAAAGTAAATATTGTGAATATGTAATGGATTTAGAATAATACTAGGGGCACAAAAAAGTTACAAAATCTTGTTCACAAAATCCTATGTGTAATGATTTTATTGGTGTTTTTAATTAGAGTGTGGTGGGTCTATTATCGATGCAACCAATAAAATATCGTCACTTTATTTTGTGAGCATGATTTTGTAACCTTATTTTTTGCCCCTAGAATTGCTCATGAATTTAAGGGTAAAAGTAAAGAAAGTAAAATTTGTTAATGATGAGACAACTATAATGAGAATTTTAATTGGTATGGACGGAGTATAGACTTTTCAAAGGATAATGCTGTAATTTGCTATTCACTCCGGTCTAAAATAACGGTCGCTTTTGGCCATTTCACACATAATATTAAGGAATGCAATGATGATGAGATGTGTCCGAGCTCGGTAGGACCCACAAAAAATTTAAAATTATTTTAGTCGCACAGATGATGTGTCCGAGCTCGGTAGGACCCACAAAAAATTAAAATCATTTTAGTCATACAGATGATGAACTCGCTTATATAGCCTTGATCGGAACCGTTGGATGGAGATGTAGAGCTAATTTGGGTGGAGCGTAAGACAAGTGTTGAAAAATGACAACACAGGGATTGCCATTACCAATTTACCCAAGAAACAAGTCAAGTTTCAAAAATAATCAGAGCCAGACAATAAGTACTCTCTTCTCTCCCTAAAGTTAATGCAAAAAGAGTGGTACAGTTGTGCAGACGTAACACACACAAAATCTCCTTTTTCAAATAATCCCCTCCTTCTCTTCCTACTCCTTCTTCTTCGTCTTCCCCACTACAAATAAATCCCCCATTACACAACACACAGACGAAGAAAATCCTCCCAAATTCTCTCCACCTTTTTCATTTTTCAACCCAATTAAACTTTAATTTTCAAACCCAGTTGTCATTCTTTTTCAATGCAATGCGACTGCAACAACTTGAATCAGATCTGTAGATTTGGGTTTCAAATTTTCAATTTGATTTTACACTCTCTCCAAGTTATTAGCAGCAATGGTGGTTGAGCCTTGGTTACTGAAAATGGGGAACCAGGTAAGTTCAAATCTCAAGCACGCACTCCTCCTTGAACCGTCGAAGAAATCAACCCACAAGAAACACGAACAACTCCCCAAGGAAACAATCGGAATCCTCTCCTTCGAGGTCGCTAATGTCATGTCCAAGACTGTACACCTCCACAAATCCTTAACCGACACCGAGATCTCTAAGTTGAAGAACGAGATCCTCAAATCCGACGGCGTTGTCGCCCTTGTCTCCGCCGACGACACGTTTTTGCTCGAGCTGGCCTTGTCGGAGAAGCTCGAGGACTTGAATCGACTCGCCGGCGTCGTTTCAAGGTTGGGAAAGAGATGTACTCTTCCGGCATTGCAAGGGTTTGAGCATGTCTACAGTGATGTTGTTAATGGAGTTATTGAATTGAAGGATTTGGGGTTCTTGGTTAAGGATATGGAGGCTATGGTGAGGAGAATGGAGAGGTATGTGAATTCGACGGCGAGTTTGTATACTGAAATGGAGGTTTTGGGGGAATTGGAATTGGCCACCAAGAAATTCCAGCAGAATCAACACGAAGAAAGTCGAAAAGCTTTCGAGCAGAAATTGGTGTGGCAGAAGCAAGATGTGAGGCATTTGAAAGATGTTTCTTTGTGGAATCAAACGTATGATAAAGTTGTGGAGCTCTTAGCAAGAACGGTATGTACAATTTATGCTCGAATTTGTGTTGTTTTCGGTGATTCGATTTCTAGGAGACAAATGTTTAATCCCTCTGTTTCGAATTCGAATGCACAATTGAATTATAGTCGAAGTTTGGTGAATAAAACTGGCCAAATTGATGGGGTTAGTGTAAAAAGTAGTGGGTACCCCAATTCAGAGAAGAAGGGGGGAAGTTTTCGGCCTCAGAGGGCGGATACAGGGTTGTTTAAGGCAGAAGATTTTAACTTTGCTTGTGGGTTGGGGCCAGGGAGATTGTTTATGGAGTGTATTAATATGAGTAGCTCCGTTTCTAAATTGGATGATGATTATGATTATGGTGTTCATGATGATCGGAGTAGTCAAATTTCTGGAAGTTGTAGTGTTTCGAGTAGTTTAAAGAGGGAGGTCTCGAATTATACAGGTCTCTATAATCAGTCTCAAACCAGTGGGCAGTTCAGTCAGGGTTCAAGGCAGTTGAAGGGTTCAATTGTTGCACCAAAGGGTTCAATGGTTGCACCAAAGAGTAAAGTAATGTTACAAGCGTCTCCTAATACAATTGGAGGCTCGGCTTTAGCCTTACATTACGCGAATGTTATAATCGTAATAGAAAAGTTATTACGGTACCCACATTTAGTTGGTGAGGAAGCTCGAGATGATTTGTACCAAATGTTACCAACAAGTTTAAGGTTGTCTTTGAAGACTAGTTTGAAGTCTTACGTTAAGGATTTGGCCATATACGATGCCCCTTTGGCTCATGATTGGAAAGATAGGGCCGATGGGATGCTGAGGTGGCTTGCTCCGTTGGCACATAACATGATTAGGTGGCAAACAGAGAGAAATTTTGAGCAATCGCAAATTGTTTCAAGGACCAATGTTCTTCTTCTGCAAACTTTGTATTTTGCGGATAGGGGAAAAACGGAGGCAGCTATTTGTGAGCTTCTTGTTGGGTTGAATTATATATGTCGGTATGAACATCAACAGAATGCTTTGTTGGATTGTGCTAGTAGCTTTGATTTGGAGGACTGCATGGAGTGGCAATTGCAATACTGAGGAGGTCATGTTCGTTCTTGGTTAATTTATGTTTGATGGTGAGTTTTCTTTTTCGACATATTGTAGAATAGGATATGTGATACTCATGATAGTTCAACACGATGTGAATATCAGGGTTTTTGGATATTATAGGTATCTATTGTTGCAAGATGGAGTTGTTTTATGTACTTCATTGCTAGATATGTGAAACCTACGCTTTGAAGTACATAATTCCACTTAATGAAAAATTTATTTTGTTGTTGAATGAATGTGTATATACTTCATAATCTTTTTCTTGTCATTTCTGTCTTTGCTAATTTGTTTTTGCCCCTTACATAATAATGATGCGAGGTGCTGGATGACTGATTTCAGTTGTACATTGCATTGCAAATTATTGAATTATAGATTAAGTATGTTTACTGCAAGATGTATAAAATATTGATAAGAAAGAATGTAAATTCCAATTTTGCTTGACCAAGTGTAAATTTGAACATTTATTTTGTGAGGAGGGAGTAGGAGTTATTCTTTCAACGGTTGTAAATTCTCTCTTCTTCAGCAAGGTCCCTCATTCTAATCTTTGCTACATTAATTTGCTTGTTTTAAGCTCACTGAAGAAATTTTCATTGTGATGTTCATTGTTTGGTTTCCTTGTATATGGAGATAACCTTGCATCAAGAAATTGCATGATGTTCTTAATAGTGGTGAAGGATTATGCCGATGCAAACAGTAACAAAGCCTCGGTGAGTTAATTTGCTGGTTTGGGATTAACGAGCTTGCTGTTGACGATGACTATTACTACCTCAAGAGTAAATTCGTTTTTTTTTTTTTTTTTTTACATTCATTTTGACGGAGGGGTGTACTTTTTATCTGTCAATCCCATTGCCTGTGCATAGCGGTTTCTTATTCCAAAGGCTCTGCATCTAGGGGTGCCTTTTATTTTCGCAGACATTCTTGATATATTTAATTCATGATCTGGCAATCCTTGATCTGTGTTAGTACTCCAAATCATGTAGCATAACCTAAGTTTTACGCGGAAGGTACGAAATCCTTTATTATGTTTTGCAGGCATGCTAATGTTTACAGCAGGATTTATTCATAGAATGCAAGGATTATGCTTTTTACTGCTTGTCCCTTGAACATGATTGTCAAAGCCTGGAACAACACGGGGGGGGGGGGGGGGGGGGGAGGAGGATAGAATCAAATTGTTAGAAGAGCATGCTTGAGCATTATAAATATCCCACTTCATGTTGCTACAACAGTCATCATGGGAAAGACACAAACCTTGTCCATCATACCAAAGGTAAGAAATGGAAGGCAACCAGATTGGTATGTGATAGTTTTATATTACATTCATCATACTCACTCCCTCCGTCTCAAAATGATCGTCACATTTGATCATTCAAACTTTTTAAAATATGAATGCTTGCTTTACTAGCCATCGTGTGTTTATGCACATTTAAGCTGTGTGATGCTCGGACTCTCTAATTTACCTCGCCATACCCATGTCGATACGGCACGACATGGGTGTGGATGTGGGTATGGGTGGGGCTTTTTTACACTATATTTGGTGTAAAATCTTAAAATTTTAGAGGATCCGACACACGGATCCGTGTATCCGTGTCAGACACTCGTAACCAATTCCGAGCATCATAGCATTTAAGCCTCAATTGTAGAAATGAGAAGAACTTTTTGAGACAATGAAAAGTGGCAAATGAGAATCATTTATGGGACAGATAGAGTAAACGATACTCCCTCCATCCCAAAATAAATGTCCAAAAAACTTTCAAATTTGTTATTGATGAAGAGCGAATTGGAGGGGGAGACTGTCTAGTGCCTACAAACCCATGTATGCACGGTTTTCTCTCCGAACTCAACGCATAACAGGAGCTCTTGTAGCACCATAATGTCTTTTTTACTTGTTTTTTTCTAATCATTATGTAGCATCATGCTCACTAATTGTGTAAGACGATATGAATATTAAAATAAAAAAAATAAATTTTAAAATTTTATTGATATATATAAGGAGGAGGGATTAGTATTAGTATGAGTGTATGGCCTTGGTTTTGGCATGAATCAGTAGATTAATTAATAGAATAATATAAGAATATAGTAGTGATTGTCACTTTATTTTTTTGCTAGTTTTGTTCATAAATGGGGTTGTCTGCTGTAGGAAGCCCTCATAATGGGAAATATGAGTGATTTTATTAACGAATAATACTAGGGGCACAAAAAAGTTATAAAATCTTGCTCACAAAATCATAGGTGTAATGATTTAATTGATGTTTTTAATTAGAGTGTGACGGGTCCATTATCGATGCAACCAATAAAATATCGTCGCCTCATCTTGTGAGCAAGATTTTGTGACCTTATTTTGTGTCCCTAGCATTGCTCTTTATTATTGACAGGCTTGCTTGCTTGCTCGCTCAAGTTCATGGGGATTCCTTCCTTCTTTTTGTTGTTACATGAAAGCTGATCCACCAAGTGCAAGTGCAAGTGCCCTTTTGGGACTCGATAAAGGCTGTCTCGGTTGCTATAGAGTAGGCGTGCCCTTGTACCTTATCCAAGTGCACCATCAAATAAAGTCACCATGTTTGGTTTCATCTCATCTCTAAGCCTACATGGTCCAAAGTGGTTTAATTTTGACCAACAATCTCACCCCTTACCTTAAATGTAGACTCGTGTCATGGAAAACAACTAGACTGTGCGTATGAAACCTGACTATACTGAAAATCGAGTTGAATTGAAAAAATCGTATTGAAAGAAACCGAAGAACTAACTGAAAGACCAACTAAACTAATTTGTATTGTTTTCTTTTCTCGAACTAAAAATTGGGTAATGGTAGGTATTTGGCTTATATACCAAAAAATAACATCGTACCGTACCATTCAAATTAAAACTACGTAGTTTTATGTGTTTATACCATGCACACTTACTCTTTAGTTACATACTATATTTATTTTTCTCAAAGTTAAACTCAGTTTCTCTCAGTCTTAATCACGCTCTCTCTGCTAGGTCGTGTATTATTGACATAAGTTGAATTTTGACCTTATTCAGAGTATTATACTCCATTTTGGAACTTATTTGGTTATTTATGTTTTACAATTTGTTGCAATTGGTTATCCAATATGTAAACTTACAAATCTGATTCCTTTGTTTGTAAATCTGTTGCAATGTTGTATAAAAATAGATGAGTTGTTAAAAACTAAAAATCATTGTCATGTGTCGCACACATACATTTTAAGGGGGTACAATAATATTTTTCACGACATAAGATTTGAACAAGACATTTAAAGGTAAACTACCCTACCTATACCCCCCCTCTCTCTAATTGCAGATCAACCCCCTCCTCCATCTCCGGCTCTCTTCCCCCTCACCCCTCTTTGGCGCCCTTCCCTCGTCTCCCCATCGCTGGCCCCTTCCCCCTCCCCTCCATTTCCCTCATCTTCTTCAGCCCCACTGAATATTTGTGAAAGAAACACCCAATTACATTCTCTCTCCCATCTTCGACCCCATTCCCCAATTTCGTTCTCTCTCTCTCTCTCCCTCTCTCCATCTCCGCCATCATCTCCATGGTGTGTTCGTGTGTGTTGATCTACAAGTATGCACAGATTTGATGAGTTCGTGTGTGTCCATGCGTGTCTTTGTTTCTTGTGTGTAAATTGTATAAATTTATAAATCTGTAAAGATCTGATGTGTTTATGTGTGTGTTTGCCGGTATGTAAATGTACATATGGTTATGGTATTGTGGTGGTAACATGGTGTACGGTGGTAAGGGGTGGCAGCAATAGCGATTGTAGCGGTGGTGATGGTGTTGTTAATAATGATTTAGATGGTTTTGGTGATGGTTAAAACAATTATAGATTTCATTAATTTATCTTACATATAAGGACTTATTTCAAATTTTTTTACTCAACTTTGTTAGTATTCGTTAAATGAAAATTCCATGCCACATTGCAAAAAATTTACAAGCCTAAAAATTAAATTTGTACATTTATATATTGGATAACTAATTGTAATAAATTGTAAAATACAGTAACCAAATTGCAATTAGCCTTAAAAGCGATCAGAAATGTTTGCAAATGTAAAGCCCAACATTCCAGCCCCGGATCAACAATGGATTTGGGTTGTTATAAATTTATTTTAGCCCATTCTAATACTTGCATCCATTTTTCCTAATTAAACAAATCTAATGGGCCAAGAAAAATATCATTGGATCCCAGAACTTGCTAGAACATTAGGCCCATCTCTCTCACACACGCGAACACGATGCACAAAATCATGAACATTCAATTAAAAAAAAAATAAAAAAAAATTCATGAACATTTGAATGCTAGATCTGCATCGTCTACACGTCCTATTCAATTCCAATCGTCGAAAAGTATGAACAAATTTCAGTAAGAAACCGCATAACACCATTTCTTGATAATTGCGCTTGGATCATGAGCTATCGAAGGTTCGTCCCCAAATTCAATTCAATTTCTTTGATCCCAATACATGTAGGTTTAGGCTGTTTAGCTTTGGTTTCAATGGAGATTACAACACTGTTTTGTCATACTATATTTGTAACATGTCAAGATCTACCTTTGTTTTTCGTGTATTATAGTCGTGAAATGTTGGTTTCGTGTTTTTGAACACCAGCTAATAGATCGGGTGCTTGTTTTCAAGAACCTTATCGCCATCATATGAAGTTTAGTAACTTTAACAGCAGGTGGTTATGGCTAGTTGATTTTCACTTGATGGAGAAACTGCGGGTAGAATAAACATTGCAATCTGGTTTGATGGTGGTTTCCCTAGATATTTAACAGTAGGCACCAAGTGAACTGGCTGTTTTGCTCCTGGTTTAAATATAATGACTAATGTTCTGACTGATAAACATGGAACTTCTTGTTTCTGTCAGTTTTGGTCCAACTATAGTGGTGCATTTGGGCTGGCATTTTGAGTTGTTATTATCTTTGATGCTGTAGTTTATTTAGTTTGTCAGCCACGCACACATTTGCACGAATAACTTATACTCCCTCCGTCCCGTAAAGAAGTCTCACTTTGATTTTATGGTCAACTCAATTGAAATTTGGCCGTAATTTTATGAGAATCCCATTATCCTTATGCGATTATAAAATTTGTTATTGATAGTACTCCTAATGGTGAATCAATAACATTTTGTAGAATTGCACAAGGATAGCTAGATTTCCGTAAGGTTATGGTTAAAGTTTAATTCACTTGACTGTAAAAGTCAAAATGGGACGATCTTTCCGGGACGGAGGGGGTATATGTGGACTGTCTACTGACTACAACATATTGTGACTGAAACTGCCTTGTATGCTTTTCTTCCTTGTTTTCTTTTTATTGTTTCCATTTTAATTTTTGGATTCTGACGTGATTTGTTGGCTTCTCTTTATTGCAAGATTTACCTGTCTCTCTTTGAGTTACAGTCTGTACTTTACTTGCAGGGAGAACCGTGCATCTAGGGCTGCTCTCTTTGATAATCTTGATGGCATTGAAGAGGGTGGTATTAGGGCTTCACCTTCTTATTCCCATGATATTGATGAGCATGAAAATGAAAAGGCCCTGGACAGCTTGCAAGACAGAGTTGTCTTCTTAAAGAGAGTGAGTTTTGCTTTGAAATTCTTTTGTTCACGATTCATTTTTGTAGTTGTTACTTGACCTCCAGTCTTTCCCTCCCCCCCTGTTTAGCCCCTCAAGTTTTCGTTTTTTAATCTTCGTGTGATATTGTTGTTACTTCTTCTGGCAACATATTATCATTACTACATCCGTCCCAATATGAATGTCCATTTTTTTTTTTTAATGTATTCTTCTTCAATAGCAAAAAAATGCGGACATTCATTGTGGGACGGAGGGAGTACAGAATAATGAAATCATATGGTGTTATCACAAACCCAAGTTCTTAATTTGTTTTGAATACTATGTACCTTTTTTTTGTTTTTTTGTAAATCACTTTTTCGTTAGCGAAACATTATGGCAGTCTCCATGTTTCAGTTATTCAAGCCAGTGGTGCTGCCAAAAACTTTTTATTTCATTATTTTATCTTACTTTTATTTTTGAGGGGCATTCAAGAAATGATCGGTTGAGGAATGAGGTGATTAGGCGTAAAGTAGGAGTTGCACCTATTAAAGACAAATTGCGCGAGACTCGGTTAAGGTAGTTTGGCCATATTAGACAAAGACCACAAGATGCACCGGTTAGGAGGCTTTAGGAGTTGAGAAGTGATAAAGAGAAAATTTTGGGGGAAACTAGTTTCTCCATAAGTTATAAAAAAGTCCTGTTTTTGTAGGGTTTAAGGTTTAGGGTTTAGGGTTTTAGATTTTGGGTTTAAGGGTTAAAAACATGACTTTTTATAACTTATGGAGAAACTAGTTTCCTCCAAAACACACTCAAATAAAATGGTACATGTAGAGGGAGGCCTAAGTAAATAAACATAGATAAGGGTGATTGTAAGCGATACGAGTCTACTTGTTATTGATGAAAATATGGCTCTAGAGAGAGCAATGTGGAGGGCGAAAATTCATGTGGATGATGTGGTTTATTTTTTTCAATTATTATTATTTTAATTTTTTTGCTTTCCCCTTTTTCTTGTTTGGTATATAAATATATTCATTCTTATTTCTTTTTTTCTTTCTTTTTTTGAACATCCTCCCGCCTATTTCTTCTTTTAAATTGTTCTTACCCTTCTTTCCTCAACTTTTTTTATTGACCATTCATGTTAGCCCCTCCCCAAATCATACATGTTTTGGTTGGTGTATGAAAAAGTTGTCATAATTGTGCTTGTTCGAGGTACCTTCTGTAATGGTTGCTCGTAACCAAACATGTATGTTCACTGTTTCGTTATAGCAAAGTTTGAAGATGTTACCTTCTATTTTTTTTATTTTTTTTTTTGTGTGTGCGCGTGGGTGTGGGGAGGGGGTAGGGGTATCACCAGTCTTCTGCTTTATAGGTAATATACAACTTCCGTTCCAGCTCAATGTGCACAGTTTTACTTTTTTTGGTCAACTCAATTGAAATTTGACCATAATTTTATGAAAATCTTTATATCTCTATGCAATTCTAAAAGATGTTATTGATGCTATTACTAACGGTGAAACAACATCAATTTTGTAATGGAATTGGAATATTTAGATTTTCATAAAATTATGGTCAAAGTTCGACTGAGTGGACCGCATATTGAGTTGGGACGGAGGTAGTAGTAGTAAATCCACAAGGGATGTTGAAATTGATGCTTGTTCATGGTTGTTGGGAATTGGTATGTACAAACCTAAGCTTCTCCATTGATTTTGTATCAATGTAAAATGCACGCTGTTACTTGAAATCGAAAAGTGAAGCCACATGAACAAACAAAAAAGTCTATATTCCATTAGTATGCAATTATAGATTTTCTAACAATATCTATTGTAATTAATTACATGATTATAAGTAACCTCTCAGTTATCCAGCTTGCGCTTTTCAACCTATGCTGGCGTTCATTTTGATTTGTGCCTGACCGATGATATTGACAGTTAACTGGTGATATACATGGGGAGGTGGAGAATCACAACCGTTTACTGGATCGAATGGTATGCCTGTTGCAGTTGCATAAAGTAAGATTTCTTTACCCCTCTTTAACTATTCAACTAATTACGTTGATTAACCAGGGGAATGAGATGGATTCATCAAGGGGCATAATGTCGGGAACCATGGATAAGTTCAAGATGGTACGAAACCACGGATTATATTTTATTTACTGGCAGTCTCAATCTTGTTTTTCACATCATGTGTCGATTTCGGAGTGTGTTGACCTTATTTATGGTATAGGTGTTTGAGAAGAAATCGAGTAGAAAGATGTGCGCACTGGTTGGATGGTTTGGGCTCTCTTTCGTCGTTATATACTACTTATTCAGGTGTGTACTGTACCTACTTTCACTTAATCTTAACATAATAATTGGATTATAATGTATTGCTTTTTTACCACTACATTTACACCCAAGTTTGTGATATCTTCCATCACGATAACGTTATAAATTACTCAAAGTAAACGGAAATAAATAAATAAAGAGGAAGTCTTGTATGAGCTGATCACACACATGAGACGGATCTTGACGAGAGAGGAAATGGGCTTGCCCCGCCCCGTCCCGTCCATAGGGGAAAACCATTTACTCTCTTAACGAGACCGACCCATCTCACGTGTGAGACCGTCTCACGCAAGTTTTTGTCATAAATAAATAAGATGGAAGGAGAAAATCGAAACATGAAGAAGGAAAAAGATAAGTTGAACTGATTAGCCTTTTGTTTGCAGGTTTCTCATGTATTGCATGTATGGTTAAAACAAATATGAGATCTACCCTGCAAATGCTTTGTAAGTGATAAGAGGTTAATGTTTCAGAAAGCAAGCTTGTGGAGAGTTACTTGTATATACAATTGTTGCAATTCACATTTTACACACTTAAGTTTGAATTAATTAGTTTAGGGGCTAGAATAGTGAATAAAAGTGAGAAGATCAAGTTTATAGGTCAAGAATTGTTGAAGATGATGGTGTATAATTTTTTGTGTGAATGGGGGACAATGCTCCCCACCCCCCCCCGCCCCCTTTTTTTTTTTTTTAAAAAAAAATTTACTAGTGCATTTTTTTAAAAGAAATTTTGGGTATTAGTGCAATACTTTAGACTTTCCCCCTTTTATATAGAAAAATAAATGCATTTTGCCCCTTTAAATGAGTTATGCAATTTCGCCCCCTTTGTAAAAAATTACTGGGTCCGTCCCTACTTGATGTCCATTTTCAAGTTTTTCTTTGTCCACAAAAGAACTTTTTGTTAAAACTGCCCCTAATTTTTTTAATACTACTCCATCCGTTCCAAATTTTTTTTTTTGTCCCAATTTAAGGTTTTTAGTTGCTTTATTCCTTAAATGGCAAAAGATGAATAGTGTTTTGGACATTCTTGTCCTCTTAAAGTTCATATATTACAAAAAAACCATAACTTACTCATCTACTTTTCACCACTTGCTTTATTAATAAACAATTATATCCTCCACACACTGCTATTCTTGACTCAAATTTACTTTGGCTTCTTAATAAGCGTGTAAAATCAAACTAACTAAGATCGTTAAACTTGGACGGAGGAAGTAATTTTTTCTCATTAGCCACTTATGCATCTTTGCCATCTAATAGTCTTAAAATGAACATTTTAAGAATATCTCAAAATGAAACTTTTGTTTTTGAACAACTTAAAAAATGAAAACTGAACATAAAATGAAGGGATTCGTATGAACGAAGTTAGTACATTTGTTTTGTAATAGTCATCATGGCAACTTTCTGAACTCTTTCTTTTGTCCTGTTTTGATCTATGAAAAAAATATCTTAGTGTTACTTTAATTTTTGAGTAAATTTTGATACTCAACTTGTTGATTGAATTTTAACTAACAATTACTCCATCTGTCCCAGTCTCCTGAGTATATTTTCACCTTTCTTTTTTAGTTCGTGACAGAGTACTACATCCGTCCCATTTGAAGCTTCACCTTTTACCTAAATGGGGGTCCCGTTAGAAGCTTCATCCTTTCCTAAAATGGTAAAAAGTGTAGGCCTCACTTGTCATACCCACTCACTTCTTCCTCTCACATACTTAAATTATGGGATCCACTTATTAAACCCATTAACTTTTCCTCTCACATACTCCATCTGGTCCAAAATAACTGTCGCTTTTGGTCAATCATATGTAACTTTGACCATAATTTAAATAAAAAATAATGATACTAATAAAAATCTAAAATTTGTCATTGTATTATAATTAATAATACTTTTAATAACAATTTTTAGATTTTTATTAGGATCATTATTTTTTGTTTAAATTTATTGGTCAAACTTACTTTTGTTTGACCAAAAGTGACAGTTATTTTGGACCAGAGGGAGTATTTAAATTGTAGGCCCCACTTGTCATACCCACTAACTTCTTCCCTCTCACAACCCTTCTTACACTCATCACTTCCCTTAATTTGTGTGCCATCACCAAATTAGTGAAGCTTCAAATGAGACGGAGGGAGTATATGTTTACTTTCTAAAAAGGCAAATAATTTTTACTATTCCTCCACTCATTCTCTTTCCAACTTTATTGACTCACAACACCAATCAATTTACTATTTTCTCCCACTCATTCTCTCTCAGTTTACTTTTAAACTCACAATATTTACATTACTTCCACAATTTCTTAATCTCCGTGCAAATGAGATGGTGGACATATACTCAGGAACGGAGAGAGTATAAACATTTAAATATCTGTACTGAAATTAAAAAAATTGTTATTGAAATATTCTAAATGGCACATCAATGACAACTTTTTATAATTTTATTTGAATTGATAAATTTGACTTCAAGTTCAATCCCCCCCCCCCCCCCCCCCCCCCCCCCCCGGTTTATGCATGCTACATATGATGGCTGTTGATGGGTGGCATGAAGCTAGAAATTGGAACCTTTGCCGGCACATTAAAATTTACCGCCTATTAGGCGTCACAATAATAGTCTCATGACCTCTTCCTCTCCGGCTGACTTAATCAAAAGTTCCTTTTTAACGTTTGGGAAAAACATTTCTCTCTCTGTCATGATATGAAGCTGTGAACCATTTCTCTCTCTCTCTCTCTCTGCTCAGTTTTTCAAAAGAGTTTCATTCACCATTTCAACGGCTTTTCATTTAATCGTTAAACAATGTTGAAAATTTCATTTTCAGACAACGAGACAAGTTGATTTAGCCAAAAGTGATTCAACTTGCATGGTCGTTATTTATGTCGGCTAATTGAACCTACTCCCTCCGTCCCACCCGAATTAGGATTTTTGGGTTGGGCACGGGGATTAAGGAAAAAGTGTTAGTGGAGTAGGTGTTGTGAGTATGAAAAGAAAAGTAGGAGAGAGAAAGTGGGGTAGAGAATAATGAGTAGAAAGTTGTTGTGAGTGATAGAGATAAAGAATCTCACGATCCTAATTGATCTTGGTTTCTTTATTCTGCTCTTTAATTTTACCTAGGATTCTTTTCTTGTTGCCTAAGTTTGTATATGATTCTTTTACTTCTTTCCTTGTTAGGCTATTCCTTCTTGTATATATATTAACAGATGTGAATAATAATATTTTGAGTTTCTCCCATATTACTTATTATATGGTAACTAGAGCAACGATCCTAATTTTTCCCACCCCCTTCCAACCCTAAAATTTCCGGCAGGAACCTATGGAAGCCGCCCCTTCCGATTATCATCTTCCCAACTCGGCCGAACCTGACAAACATCTTGTGGTTGTCAATCTTTCTCATATTCTTCAACTTATTCCCACCTCATACATTTCATGGAAAATTCAAATCCAAGCCACCCTTCTTGGACATGACCTTTTTCATTACTTTGATGGCTCGTTGTCTGCGCCTCCAAAAACCCTAACTGTAACCACCACCGCAAAAATCACCGCCACGGACACTCCATCTACCCCACAACAACAAATCACCTCCGTTGTTGACAACCCAGCCTATATCACCTGGTTCCGCAAGACCAGCTCCTTCTTGGTGCCTTGGCCGGAACCCTCTCTCCCTCTATTGTGACCTTAATCTCTCAATGTCAAACAACTCATGAAGCCTGGTGTACCTTGACCAAGACTTATGCCAATCCTTCTCGCAGCCACCTCAAACAAATCAAGGATCGCCTTCGTAATATTTTGAAGGGTCCTAAATCTGTTACTGATTACATGAAAGAAATTAAGTCATGTTGTGACCAACTTGCCTCTCTGGGACGCCCTCTTGATGCCAAAGATATTGTTGATCGTATTCTCGATCAACTCAATGACCCTGAGTATGACAGTGTTGTGCAAGCTGTCCAAAGCCGGGAGACCTCGATTTCCTTTGATGAACTCCACGAGAAGCTCCTCAACCGAGAGCTCACCCTTAAACACAAATCCACTCCCTCGCCCACCAACTTTCCTGCTACTGTCCACTATGCCTCTAAACCTCCTTCCAACCGATCTCCTAGACCTAACCCTAACCCTACCAATACTCATCAGCCGTACCCTTCTACTCCACATTCGGCCAACTCCCAAAACCCTAGTCCAAATCAAAATCAATACCGTGGTCGCTGTCAGTGGTGTCGTACTGTTGGGCACTACTTGAACCAATGCCCAAATTTTCGTCAGCTTCATCCTCATATCAACATCCCGACACCACCACCAAACAACAATACCACCTATAGACAGCCATCCCGCTCCTCCCAAAATCCTTCTCCCCGTGCCTACACTATCACTACCAATCCGAACCCTTCCCCTAGTTGGCTATTGGACAGTGGGGCTACTCATCATGCCACTAATGACCTCAACAACATTGCTATTCACTCTCCCTATAATGGTACTGAGGAATTACTAATTGGTGATGGCTTCGGGTTTCCTATAACTCACATTGGTTCCACTTCTTTCCTTCTCAACTCTCATTGTCTCTCTCTTAATCATGTTTTATATGTTCCTTCTCTTTCTCGTAACATTATTTCTATTTCAAAATTTTGTCATGATAATAATGCTACTATCATATTCTTATATGATTCCTTTATTGTGAAGGACCGTCACACAGGCACAATTCTTCTTCAAGGAACATCTAATTCTGGCGTCTACGAATGGCATCCTCCTCCAATCGCTGTTCGTTCCTCTTCCCCTATTCTGCATTCAGCTTTGGCATCTACCACTTCTACTTGGCATCACCGCTTAGGGCATCCTTCTACTACAATTTTACGTTTTATTAGCAACTCTTCTAGTTTAAATATTCCTAGTTGTTCTACTTTTCAATGCAATTCTTGCGATTGTAGTAAGAGCCATAAACTCCCATTTCATGAGAATACTATTTCTTCTTCTGGACCTCTTGATGTCTTATATAGTGTTGTGTGGACTTCTCCTATTCATTCCATTGATGGCTTCAAATGCTATATTATCTTTGTTGATCATTTTTCCAAGTACATCTGGTTGTACCCACTCAAACACAAAAACGATGCTGTGTCTGTCTTCACCACTTTCAAAGCCTTAGTTGAAAAACGCTTTGGCCGTCCCATTCTTACAATTTTCAGTGACAATGGTGGTGAGTACTTAGGCCTTCGCTCCACTCTTACATCTCATGGGATCACTCATCTCACTTCCCCGCCTCATACTCCAGAACATAATGGTTACTCCGAGCGCTGTCATCGACACATTGTTGAGACTGGTTTGTCTCTTCTTACCCACTCTCACATGCCTCACAAATATTGGACTCACGCCTTTGTCACTGCTTGTTACCTCATCAATCGTCTGCCTACACCTACTCTCCATCTTGTCTCTCCTTTCTTTCGACTTCTTGGTCATCACCCAAATTATCATAAACTGCGCAGTTTTGGGTGCTTATGTTATCCATGGCTACGTCCTTACACATCTCACAAATTGGACTCTCGCTCTACTCCTTGTGTTTTTGTTGGCTACTCACCAACCCAAATTGCTTACTATTGCCTTGATCCCAAAACATCTAAAGTTTTTGTCTCGCGTCATGTCAAATTTGTTGAGACAACATTTCCCTTCTCCACCTTCTCTACACCTTCGGCTACTGCCATCACTGGTTCATCCGACCCCTGGTGTACACTTCACCTTCCTGTCCTGCGTGCTCCACCCACTTCTTCTTCTCCTAGTACACAGCCGCCCCCTACCAACCAACCCACCTCTCCTGTGACATCCCCACCTCCCTCTCCTGCGCCTATACCTGCCTCTCCTATTCCTGACACTCCGACATCCTCTCCTTCCGTTTTGGAGTCTCCTGCCACTACTCCAAGTCCTAAGCCCTCACCCGCTGCTTCGTCCCTACCATCCGACAGCCCTGTTCCTGTTCCTCAAGGACCCACCACTCGTCTTCGTAACAACATTGTGAAACCTATTCAGAAACTTAATCTGAATGTTTCCCTGTCTTCTCCGCATACTGAGCCCACTACCATCACTCAGGCCCTTAAACATCCTATGTGGCGTGCCACCATGCAGTCTGAGTACGATGCTCTTCTTCAGAATAATACATGGGATCTTGTTCCCCCGTCTCCGTCTCAGAATTTAATTGGATGTAAATGGGTTTTCCGTACCAAGTATCATCCTGATGGCTCGATTGATCGTCACAAGGCCCGCCTTGTTGCTACCAACGCCCGGGTTTGGATTATTCTGAAACGTTTAGTCCTGTAGTTAAACCCGAGAAGGAAAAGGCTATTTGGCTGTCTCAACTCGTGTTAAAAGTATCCCGAATTGGCCTATCACGGCAACGAAGACTGTCTTTAAACACACCAACATTGGCATTGGCCTATCACATCAACTAAGGCTTAATTCTGGCATTTCGGACTCGTATAGTGGCTCAGAAATAAGGGGCCTTTTTAGGCTCTTAACCAGCCTTACCACTGTTCGTACTGTTTTGTCATTGGCTACTATGCATGGGTGGTCCCTTCGTCAGATAGGTATTAACAATGCTTTTCTTCAGGGTACGTTGCAAGAGGATGTGTTCATGTCACAACCACCTGGTTTTGTTAGTTCCACTCACCCTACCTTTGTCTGCAAGCTCAAACAAGCAATTTATGGTCTTAAACAGGCACCAAGGGCGTGGTACACTGAACTGAAAACCTACTTACTGTCTCTTGGGTTTACCATATGTGTGTCTGATACATCATTATTCATTCTTCAGACGGCTGGGTATCTTATCTACTTGTTGGTTTATGTTGATGATATTATCATTACGGGCTCTGATTCATCTGTTATTGATGCATTTATTTCTAGCTTCTCTTCCAGGTTCTCCCTGAAAGACCTTGGCTCATTGTCTTATTTTCTCGGTGTTGAGGTGTTGCCTCATCCTGATGGCATTTTTCTGAGTCAACACAAGTATGTACATGATTTACTCACGCGTACCAACATGCTTGATGCCAAGTCGGTGCCAACCCCTATGGTGCCGCACCCTCCTTTGACCACTCAGTCCGGCTCTCCTCTGGGTAATCCGTCCGAGTTCCGAGCAATTATTGGTGTTCTTCAGTATCTTTCTCTGACTCGGTGTGATTTGTCCTTTTCTATTAATCGATTGTCTCAGTTTATGCATTATCCGACTGATGTTCATTGGGGTGCCCTCAAGCGTGTTCTTCGCTATCTCGTTGGTACTAGTTCTCAAGGTCTTCTCATTCGGCGTGATTCACCTCTCAAGCTTCATGCATTCACTGATGCGGATTGGGCAGGAGACAAGGATGATTATATATCTACTACAGGGTATGTTGTTTACTTGGGCAGAAACGCACTTTCTGTAAGTACCCCAATCTGAAATTGACCAACTTTAGAGGAATTCTTGGTGCCATTCAGGGATAAACCGATGGGCCAGGACCTCACTAGGATAAGCCAAACATTCCAGGACTGTTCTGGAATAAACCTTAGAAAAATCCTGAAGCTCGCCAGACTGAGCCGTACGAATGGTTTGGGTACCTGAGGGACCTAGCCGTACGGCTGGTTTGGGCACCCTCAGTCCCTATAAATTGAACCCTAGGCTGATCATTTCAGAGGGGGGAGAAAACAGTTTTAGAGGAAAAGCTCTGCAGAATTGAGAGCTGATAGGAGTGATAAACACATTTGAGTGAAAGGAGTGAAAGAAGATAGGCTTAGAACCAAAGAGTGGTGAGGCCTCCTTCTCCCCCATCTTCTCTTCATCTCATTCTATTTTCCTTTTATTTATTTACCTTATGTCTTTATGTTTCTTGCAAATTATATGAATTGGAACCAAGCCTTGATCCATGGTGCCCTTCATGTTCTATGCATGATTGTGGGTTCTAAACCAAAGGATAACCTAAGGCTTGTTATCATTTGATGTCATTATGTCTTTACTTTGATGCAATTTACTTTCAAGCCTTTACATTACATTGCAAGTCTTGTCCATTCAAGCACTATATATATATATATATATATATATATATATATATTACAAGTCTTGTCCTCTCAAGCTACTATATTATTGCTATATATAATCATGATTTGTTAAATTTCTTATTAATATTGTTCTTGTTTGGCCATGATAATCATGATTGGGGGATAAAGTTTCAATCTTTATCTTCCCGACCATGATCTTGCCTAAAATCCCCAAGTTTGGGACATAAAGATTCAATCTTTATGTTACATGTTTGTCCCTAAAGGTTTAATTTAACTTAATAAGTTCATTTTGGTGATAAAGTTCCAATCTTTATTCATCAAATGGTCATTTTGGCCCCAAAGGGCATGTTCACCACCTTTTCTTAATTTCTCCAATGATTGCCTTTGATCACACCCAAATATTTGTTTTTGGGGTTCTTTTGATGACCAAAGTGCATAGGAATGGTCTTTTCAAAGTTTTGTTGTTAATCACAAACTAAAAATTAGCATTTCAGTCCAGTTTCACCAGAATACTCTGTTTCTGCCTGAAACTGGACAGTTTTTTGATAAGTCTGTAAAAAAAACCCGGAACGGCCGAACAAGCCGTACGGATGGTTTAAACTAGCCATACGGCTAGTTTGTCCAGGGAGCACTTTTTTCCAGTTTTACCCCTTTTTGTTAAACTGATTGCAAAATAACCCTTTTCTGTTAAATAATTAACCAGCTTTGTTAAAAGTCAGTTTCTCCCATTTTTGAAAACACACACACACACACATGCACTTTGTTAACTAACGATTAGGGAGACTCGGTCCTATCCAAGGCGACTTGGGTGACGTAAAACTCTTCGTAAGGCGTAACCTGACCTCCGAACTAATAGAATCTCTAACCTTTCCATTTGTTGCGTTAAATAATTAACAAATGTGGCATCTCCGTTATGTTTTGTGTGATAACCGTGTTTGGTTTTTCGCCCTTCGAAACGCTCCCATTCGTTTCATTCGTCACGGGGCGGGATCCTTACAGTGGCGACTCCGCTGGGGAGTAAAGTGTTCGCAAACTTCTTTTTAGAAGCTTTGGGGACGCTTTTGTGTGGGTCAAACTCCCGTTCCCCCGTTTTCGTTAACTTTTGTGTTTGTTTTGTGTGTTTTGTGTTTCTGATTGAATCTTCTAGAGTGGAAACTGTTCTGGAAATGCAATAAATTGGGGCTTGATGATCAGAAGTTGAAAAACTGAAAAAAATAGTTGCCAGCATGCTATAGCCGTACGGCTATGTTGGGCAGGGAACATAATGTTTCAAAATTTAACCATTTTGTGTAGGGAAGAAACATTCTGTGTCCCTTTTGCTTCTGCTTATCCAGGTTCCAAATTTACAGATTTGTTTGTGCACATTACCTTCTTCTCTTTTAGCCAAAACTTGGTTTTTTGAAGCTTGGTTATGCACAAGTCTTTTGGACATAAAATTGTGTTTTTAAAGCCTCCTTGTGCATAACCCTTTTTGTAAATTTTTTTGAATCCTTTGTTTTGCATATTGTTTTCAAAAGAATTGTTTTTCTTGAAAAATCTTGATTTCAAAGGATTCTTTGGTTGTGTACAATTTGTTGCATGTACAAGTTTTGGCTTTGTTTGTTCGTATGATTCTTGCTTGATTTCTTGTGTAAATAGCTTATTCATGCTTGCTAATTTTTGTTGATTATGCTTATTCATGCTTGTTCATGTGCTATTGTGTACATTTGTTCATGATGTTAAGACGAATCGAAAATTTCTATTTTTAACTCAAAAAAGAACATAGAATGGCTTCACACTACGCGCACTTGACCTTGCACGTTCCAAATGCCCTTTAAACCCCGGATGGATGCCAAATGCAGCTTGATTAGTGCTCTTGTGCCCTTCTAGCGCGTACGGGTCCATTCCACCTCCCCTTCCGAGCCGAGTCAACCACACTTGTCTGTGACACACAAATACCGTGACTTCGGTTGGTTTTTGGTCTAGCTCACGTTACCACGTCCCTAATACGTGTCTGAGATTAATTGTGGCCAAGTTAATGCCCGAGTCACGACTCCTTGTGAAAGCAAGTGTGACCATGGTCAACTTTGACCCGGTCCTTGACTTATGCGTTGATATTGGCTATAATTAACCTAAGTCATGTGTTATGGATAGGGTGACACTGTGTTGTCTAGCCCTAATGAATGGTTCATACTAATCATCCTTAAGCCCATGGATAAGATTCGAGAGCCCTCATCAAAGATGAGGTTATACCAGAAGTCCTTAACTCCCTAAGACGAATCTCGATCTTAACCGGGGCTTAATCATGATTGGAATGGCTCACGCATTGGGAACCTTGTGATGCACTAGACCCTACGTTCGTTTCTTTTGGTCGGTGGAAGCCGCTTGCCCTATAGGACCCTCGCCCGGGACAGTCCATCCTTGGGAGTGTGCAAGACAGGTGAAAAACGAGGGGTCTATAGGCATAGTGATGGCCTCCACTGATCCAGGATTTAGATTAGTTGCGAAAAAGAAGAGAAATCTTTTCCAACCATGTAGGAATAAAAATGCTTTTTAAGTAAACTTGAATGAATGAATAATCACACATTACATGCGTTTGCTCCTTTCTTGCTTCTTGTCTTTGACGCATCGCATTCTTGCGTTAGCAAACAGCATTTCGTTAAGTATTTGGACGGATCCCCGTTATCCTCCAAGACCTACGTTAAGGCATTTCGTTAAGTCTTTGGACGGATCCCAGTTATCCTCCAAGAAGCCGGTGAAATCTTTGGATAGATCCCCGTTATCCTCCAAGGCACCCGTTAAATCTTTGGTAGGATCCCAGTTATCCTCCAAGAAGCCGGGGAAATCTTTGGATATATCCCCGTTATCCTCCAAGGCACCCGTTAAATCTTTGGTAGGATCCCAGTTATCCTCCAAGAAGCCGGTGAAATCTTTGGCTAGATCCCCGTTATCCTCCAAGGCACCCGTTAAATCTTTGGTAGGATCTCAGTTATCCTCTAAGAAGCCAGTGAAATCTTCAGACGGATCCCCGTTATCCTCTAAGACCCCCGTCAATCTTTGGATAGATCCCCGTTATCCTCCAAGATGTTCGTTAAACCCTTAGGCGTTGTCCCCTAGGCGTCATCCCCTAGGTCCCCTTTTTGAGATTCTCGTCAAATCCCTATGAGTAGTCCCCTAGGAAGTCAAGTCCTTGGGAGGATCCCCGTTATCTTCTAAGGAGCCGGTCAAGTCTTTGAATGAATCCCCCGTTGCCCTCCAAGAAGTCAGCTACAACCATGGATTCGAGATCCCATTTGATCCCGTTCACCTTTCACCCATAGGTCTAAGCCTAGCGGTCGTGTCCCATTTGTAGCATGAGCATCCACCCAATAATTACCTGAGCCTAAGTTGCATTCTGTCTCTTCTGCAGCGAGAATGAAGTGGAAAAGAGCACCGTGTCACCGCCTGTTCCGCGTTGAGTCCGAGGGTTCCTCAGCCGTTACAATCCCTCCACGCCGAAACCTTGGAATGACCGGCTCAGAGGAAAATAGTTGGGAAAGCAATGCCGCAAATGGTCAGACCAGCCCAACCAAAGAAGAGTTTCTCCAAGCTTTGGAAGCCTCCAGGGCTCGGGAAGAGATTACCAGGAAACACTACGAGGAAGCACGAGACCGGTTTGTCGGGTCAATGAGACGAAAAGGCGTTAAGGTTTTGTTTCAGGCGGACAGGTCCTTCGTTGAGGTTTCTGACCATGAGGAAGAGGTCGAAGCCACCCAACCTCCAAGTCACAACCAAACTCCACCCCCTCAACCTTGCGAAAACACCAAATCCCCTCACTCTCTGTTTCAACACGTCACCACTCAAAGCTTGCCTCCCACTCAAGCTCCATACACTCCGCCTTACCCCGGATCTAACATTCCCTTTGGGTTGCCTCCCATAAACACCCATGTCTCACCATTCACACCGATCATGCCTCGACCATCACTCCCACGAGGTCTTCCTAATTATACTCCCTCTCAGTTTGAGGTCGCCAATCAAATCCCAAGAACTCAGTCACCATATGTGGATAATTGGCCAACCACTGGATTCCGAGGTGACCCGTATCATTTCTACGGTCCGAGACCTTTTGGACCACAAGTTCATTCGCACCTCCGAGGTACATTCCTGCGAACAACCAGGGTTATGGATATGCCTACACCCCTCCACCCCCGCAGGATCCTCTCAATCATCTATTGGGAAGGAGAAAGCAAATGGAAGTTCAGTATGAAAGGACACTCAATGAGCACCCCTTTTCATTGAATAGTAATGATTCTCATCCCCGCCGCGCTCCGACCAACAATGGAAGAAGATCCAAACGCCAATCCAGACCCCGTTTCATAAGGTTTGAGGATTTCAGAATGCCTATAAGCAAGGTATTTGAGAGATTGGTTAAGCAAGGCCTCGCAAAGCCTCTTGTCAACTTCCAACCCAAAAACCCTGAGAAGTATCTCGATGTTAACAAGAAGTGTACCTTCACAGTTACCATTGACACAATACTGACGAGTGCCCTGTTGTGAAACGTATCATTCTGGGTTTGATTGGGGAAGGAAAGCTTGAACCCCCTCATGCCTCCACCACAGCCAACAGCCCGAGTGTCAACGTGCTTGGGATCGAGAGATCTAATCTTGTGACTTCTCCAAGGATCAACGAATGGAGTGGTATCCGCCCCAAGAGAAAGGAGACCGTGGTTGACGGAGTCACCAACCCCAAAGTAGGAGAGCCAGTTTCGGGAAGGTTGACAAATTCAGCAAATCCAAAGGGTCAATGGCACGGAAAATGTCTGCAGGGCTAAATGCCCCGGGTTGGGAAATTGATGGTCTTGTGGTCACCGTAACAGAGAGCAAAATCTCAAAACCTCTTCCACCGACCTCCCCTCAGGAAAGGTCAAAGTCCACTGTTAGAATGTGTAATAAGCCTTTAGGGAAAGTCAGTTAAGATGTCTGTTAGGTCTAGTTAGAATCTTGACTCCCCGGTTAGTGCTATGTGGTGACCCTTTTGAATCCATTGTCAATTTTCTTAATGAAATTATTATTATCATTACTACATTGTCAAAAGTTTACATAAAAAAAATGTGCGCGAGTCTTTTGCTCAAATAAAAAAATATGTGTGTGTCAATCCTTATAAAAAGAAAAAAAATGTGTGAGTCTTTTGCTCAAATAAAAAAATGTGTGTGTTTCATTAAAAAAAAATGGAGATCGAGTTTTCTTAAAATAAAATCTCAACTCTTTTCTAAAAGGCTAATCCGCTAATGAGGCGTTCCTCTCAAATCGTGGTTATAATTTCACCTTGAGGTTTAAAATGCTAAAGTCCTTTGTGGTCTTTTCCACCGGAAACATAGACCAAGGAGCCCACATCCGAATTGGCGCCCACATGAACAAGAAGATCAAAACAAGTTGGGACACCGCCCACAAGGAGAGGCCCATGCTTCGAAAGCCCAAAGGTGGGTACATCAAATGGAGAACCATACCCTCGCCGAATGCCATGCATGAGGTTACGCACCTCGAAAGGAAGTCGCCAAAAGGAGATGGCCAAAGACGAACTCGGTAATTGCAATGCCAAGCCAAATGGAAGCCTCGCGACATCTTTCCCGATGACACGGAGCCCGAGTTCCCCGTGGAAGACATGGAATGTGCCGCCAACAACCCCTCCAACAATTGAGGAAGAAAATGGATCATCGCACTTTATAGGAACCCATTCCCAAAAAAAAAAGAAAGAGTGATTAGTCTTCCAGCCTCGTAGGATCTAGACTTTCATTAAAGTCTGTCCCGGACTGTGTCTTTTTATTTTTGCAAAGGTCCGCACTTGGACATGTATGTACAAGGTTATCTCAATAAAAGAGTCATTTTCATTCTATTCTCTCTAGACTTGAGACATTATTTGCAATATACATTTACTCTTGAAATTGTCTTGCTTGTTATTATCAATTGATTGCTACGTCCCCAAAATGATGAATTGACGTCTAAGAATACTAGTCAATGACGACTCATTAAGGACGAATGGACCTAACACGAATGAAAAATGCTAAATGCAAATAATTAATCTTGATGTGAATAAATGTTGTGATCAATTGGCATGAAGAAACCATTAATGGCAAGTCTTCCCTCATACACTTCCCCGATACACAACCCGATACACCTTTCTGAGACAAATTCCTGATGCACATCAAAGGCATTCCGAGAAAGTGAAAAGGTGAGGACGTTGTTGCTCAACCACCAAGATTCAACCGTGATCGCACGTGCGCAACCAAGCAAAGGGCTTCCCGGATCGTCAAAATCAAAGCTAGAATCGATAAAGGGCTGCACGAAAGCCAATGCCCAAGATAGCAAGCTGGGGCTAATGTTTACCTCCTCCCTAAAAAAAAAAAAAAAAAAAAAAAAGGAGAAGAGGGAAAGGAAATGAATGTATGGAAAGAAGGGAAGGAAATGGTGAAAACAAAGTTTGCCTCAAAAGGAGTTCACACCAAAGAGGGTTCACCCCAAGAGGTCCATCTCAAGGAGTTCACCCAAAGCAAAGTGAGCAACAACGTCCTCCGAGACAACAACAAAAGAAAGCCAACTTCAGCAAAAGACGGCCTCATGGCCGAACTACGGCGACCTGAGCTCCTCACATTGAGGGGAACGTAGGCAACCTTCTGGTCCGGTCATAGCATGAAATGAATCCATCAAACCTCGGTCCTCCAAAAATGACCCGATTCTCTTCCCTTGGTCCCATCAATGACCAATTTCCCAGATAATGACCAATTCTCCTGAACGCATTTTGATCTTGCCATTGATTGAATCTTAATCTCAATTGATCACAACATTTGCACATGTTAAGGTAATTGCTTGTTATAATCTTGACTTAATAATGAACATGGTCCATTCCAGCAATCATTTTGATGATATTAACTGAGGCCAATTTCAAATGTCTCAACGAGTCTTCTTCTCTACATCTTAGGAAAGAGCTAAACACTTGTTTTCTGTCAAGCAAGGGCTTCCTCCCGTTTCATGATACATTGTTCATCAACATAAAGGGACTCTCTCCCGCCTAAATAAAGGCCCTTGCATGTTTCCTCCAAAAAGATATATTGCGTCCCCGTCCCGTCGAGTCGGCTGGATCACTCATGAAAAAAATAGAGAAAAATAGAAAGAAAGGCACCAAAAAAGTAGCCCGCTAGGTTGAAAACCCGCAGGGGCGGCCTAGGCAAAAAACAGGGTATGCCATGAAAGACGCAAAAAAGTATCCCGCTAGGTTGAAAACCCGCAAGGGCGGCCTAGGCAAAAGAAAGGGTGCGTCATGAAAAAGGGATGGGTTCCTAACCTCATTCCAAAGGTCAGAAGATGATATTGGGGATACTCCGCCATCGACACCGACAAAGACATGGGGCTATGCCACCATCGACGCCAACAAGGACATGGGGCTACCCCAACATTGATGACTACAAGGATATGGGGCTACCCCAACATCGACGACAAAAGGGTTCTCTACTCCCGATCGCTCCTAAGAAATGGACAAAGCTCCAAAGGACTTTATGCATAACAAACCTCATGGTTAAGTTAAAATCAAAATTTGACTGACATGCTTCATTAAAAGATTCACCTTGAGGAATGAGCACTTTGGAAATTTGCCCTTTTGGCATCATGCTTTTGATAAAAGATGTGTTTTTCCCCTTTCAAGTCGCGTCGGGCACTTGAGGGTGTGTTTTGTGAAAAAAATATGATTTTTCCCTTTCAAATCGCATTGGGCATTTGAGGGTGTATTTTGAATGTTGTGTCGTCCCCCTTTCAAGTCGCGTCGGGCACTTGAGGGTGTGTTTTGTGAAAAAATTATGTTTTTTCCCTTTCAAATCGCGTTGGGCATTTGAGGGTGTATTTTGAATATTGCGTTGTCCCCCTTTCAAATCGCGTCGGACATTTGAGGGTGTGTTATGTTTTGGTCCATCCCCTTTCAAATCGCGCTGGGCATTTGAGGGTGTATCTTGAATTTTGTGTTGTCCCCTTTCAAATTGCATGGGCATTTGATGGTGTGTAAAAAGAATGATTTTCCAAAACCTTGGACTTTTGCGTCCAACAATGTACCTTAAGGGTCGCCCCTAGGCTTTTCCCGGTATCAAGAAAATGTGTCAACCGTGCCATAGAGTACTGTTGACCAAATCCAAGCCTCGACACGAAGTGGTCACTTTTAGGCTAGTCCTTGTCCCAGTTTCTCCGTCAACCTCCCGTGAGTTAAAGTTGACTGAAGCGTTTAGGATGACCAAGTAAGAGTCAAACCATTTGGTTGCGCGGGCAGTCCGTCGTGACGTAAGCCCATTTGATTTGTAAGGAGTTGTCGGCAGTCCTTCGTAAGTCCAGATTAGGAGTTTGAAAATTGTGAAAGTCCTGGTCGTGCGCCCAGGATGAAATGTGAAAATTGTGAAAGTCCTGGTCGTGCGCCCAGGGTGAAATGTGAAAATTGTGAAAGTCCTGGTCGTGCGCCTAGGACGAAATGTGAAAATTGTGAAAGTACTGGTCGTGCGCCCAGGACGAAATGTGAAAATTGTGAAATGTGAAAATTGCGAAAGTCCTGGTCGTGCGCCCAGGACGAAATGTGAAAATTGCGAAAGTCCTGGTCGTGTGCCCAGGACGAAATGTGAAAATTGCGAAAGTCCTGGTCGTGCGCCCAGGATAAAATGTGAAAATTGCGAAAGTCCTAGTCGTGCGCCCAGGATGAAATGTGAATATTGCGAAAGTCCTGGTCGTGCGCCCAGGACAAAATATGAAAATTGTGAAATTCCTGGTCGTGCGCCCAGGATGAAATGTGAAAATTGCGAAAGTCCTGGTCGTGCGCCCAGGACGAAATATGAAAATTGTGAAAGTCCTGGTCGTGCGCCCAGGACGAAATATGAAAATTGCGAAATTCCTGGTCCCATGATGAAATGTGAAAATTGTGAAAGTCCTGGTCGTGCCCCAGGATGAAATATGAAAATTGTGAAAGTCCTGGTCGTTCGCCCAGGATGAAAATTAAGGATTAAGTTCCATAGGTTTGAGTAGCCTTAAACTCTCTCACCCGAACTACGTTAGGCTTGATTCCCCACGAGGGGATACGTAGGAATCCTATACTTCTAGGTCCAGCCATAGAACCAAATCGGCCAAGCCGTCCTCCCATCGGATTGGGATGCTTATAGGTTTGAGTAGCCTTAAACTCTCTCACCCGAACTACGTTAGCTTGATTCCCCACGAGGGGATACGTAGGAATCCTATACTTCTAGGTCCAGCCATAGAACCAAATCGGCCAAGGCGTCCTCCCATCGGATTGGGATGCTTATAGGTTTGAGTAGCCTTAAACTCTCTCACCCGAACTACTGATTCCCCACGAGTGGGATACGTAGGAATCCTATACCTCCAGGTCCAGCCATAGAACCAAATCGGCCAAGCCGCCCTCCCATCAGATTGTGATGCTTATTTTGTCGACAACCCCGCTTTCTTCAAAAGCGATGTTGCCGAGGGGCTCTGTAAGTACCCCAATCTGAAATTGACCAACTTTAGAGGAATTCTTGGTGCCATTCAGGGATAAACCGATGGGCCAGGACTCACTAGGATAAACCAAACATTCCAGGACTGTTCTGGAATAAACCTTAGAAAATTCCTGAAGCTCGCCAGACTGAGCCGTACGGATGGTTTGGGTACCTGAGGGACCTAGCCGTACGGCTGGTTTGGGCACCCTCAGTCCCTATAAATTGAACCCTAGGCTGATCATTTCAGAGGGGGGGGGGGGAGAAAACAATTTTAGAGGAAAAGCTCTGCAGAATTGAGAGCTGATAGGAGTGATAAACACATTTGAGTGAAAGGAGTGAAAGAAGATAGGCTTAGAACCAAAGAGTGGTGAACCTCCTTCTCCCCCATCTTCTCTTCATCTCATTCTATTTTCCTTTTATTTATTTACCTTATGTCTTTATGTTTCTTGCAAATTATATGAATTGGAACCAAGCCTTGATCCATAGTGCCCTTCATGTTCTATGCATGATTGTGGTTTCTAAACCAAAGGATAACCTAAGGCTTGTTATCATTTGATGTCATTATGTCTTTACTTTGATGCAATTTACTTTCAAGCCTTTACATTACATTGCAAGTCTTGTCCATTCAAGCACTATATATATATATATATATATATATATATATATATATATATATATATATATATATATATATATTACAAGTCTTGTCCTCTCAAGCTACTATATTATTGCTATATATAATTATCATGATTTGTTAAATTTCTTATTAATATTGTTCTTGTTTGGCCATGATAATCATGATTGAGGGATAAAGTTTCAATCTTTATCTTCCCAACCATGATCTTGCCTAAAATCCCCAAGTTTGGGACATAAAGATTCAATCTTTATGTTACATATTTGTCCCTAACGGTTTAATTTAACTTAATAAGTCCATTTTGGTGATAAATTTCCAATCTTTATTCATCAAATGGTCATTTTGGCCCCAAATGGCATGTTCACCACATTTTCTTAATTTCTCCAATGATTGCCTTTGATCACACTTAAATCTTTGTTTTTGGGGTTCTTTTGATGATCAAAGTGCATAAGAATGATCTTTTCAAAGTTTTGTTGTTAATTACAAACTGAAAATTAGCATTTCATTCCAGTTTCAGTAGAATACCCTGTTTCTGCTTGAAACTGGACAGTTTTTTGATAAATCTGTAAAAAAAACCCGGAACGGCCGAACAAGCCGTACGAATGGTTTAAACAAGCCATACGACTAGTTTGGCCAGGGAGCACTTTTTTCCAGTTTTACCCCTTTCTGTTAAACTGATTGCAAAATAACCCTTTTCTGTTAAATAATTAACCAGCTTTGTTAAAAGTCAGTTTCTCCCATTTTTGAAAACACACACACACACATGCACTTTGTTAACTAACGATTAGGGAGACTCGGTCCTATCCGAGGCGACTTGGGTGACGTAAAACTCTTCCCAAGGCGTAACTTGACCTCCGAACTAATAGAATCTCTAACCTTTCCATTTGTTGGGTTAAATAATTAACAAATGTGGCGACTCCGTTATGTTTTGTGTGATAACCGTGTTTGGTTTTTCGCCCTTCGAAACGCTCCCATTCGTTTCATTCGTCACGGGGCGGGATCCTTACACTTTCCTGGAGCTCTAAGAAACAAAAGACACTTGCTCGTTCTTCAACAGATGCTGAGTATCGGGCTATTGCTGCAACTACAGCTGAAATTCTTTGGCTTCAAAATTTATTGCGTGAAATGTATGTTCTTATTTCTCCGCCTCCTACTGTTTATTGTGACAATATGGGGGCCACTTATGTCGCTGCAAATCCAGTGTTCCATTCTAGGATGAAACATTTGGGTTTGGACTATCATTTTGTTCGCGAAAATGTCCAAAATAACAAGTTAAGGGTGACTCATATTTCTGGTTCTACTCAATTGGCGGATCTTCTTACCAAACCGCTTCCGCGCACTCGATTTCTTTATTTGGTTGTCAAGATTGGTCTTTCTGATCGGCCGTCCATCTTGAGGGGGCATGATAGAGATAAAGAATCTCACGATCCTAATTAATCTTGGTTTCTTTATTCTGCTCTTTAATTTTACCTAGGATTCTTTTCTTGTTGCCTAAGTTTGTATAGGATTCTTTTACTTCTTTCCTTGTTAGGCTATTCCTTCTTGTATACTCCCTCCGTCCCACCTCAATCGCTACTAACTTTGTGGGCACAATAATTAAGAAAACGAAGTAAATGTGTGGTGAACAATGAAGAGAGAGAATGAGTGGGGTAAATAGTAGTGTTAGTTGAATAAATTGTGTGGTGGAAAATGAAGAGAGAGAATGAGTGGGATTAAATAGTGGGGTTGGTTGAATATAAATATAATAAAACATTTCCTTTTTGGGCAGTAGCGATTGTGGTGGGACGGACCGAAAAGGAAATTAGTAGCGATTGAGGTGGGACGGAGGGAGTATATATTAACAGTTGTGAATAATAATATTTTGAGTTTTATCTTATAGTGAGCAGTGGCGTATCCAGGATTTGACACTTCTAATGAAAACTCAAAAATTAAAATTAAAATCACACTATAAAAATGCACCAAAAAGAACATCGGGCATAAGAATACTATACTTGTATTTAACACTTCTAATGAAAAACTCAAAATGAAAATATTTCTCATAATTAATATTCTAATGAACACTCAAAATGCCTATAAAAAATGATAACAACAATTGCTCAATAAATCCCCAAATCATCAATTTCAGATTTTAAAACCCTAAAATTGAATTTAAAAAAAAAAAAAAAAACCTTTTTGAGATTGAGACAT
Source organism: Campanula takesimana (assembly GCA_026119855.1). NCBI lineage: Eukaryota > Viridiplantae > Streptophyta > Magnoliopsida > Asterales > Campanulaceae > Campanula > Campanula takesimana. The sequence goes on from JAOWBW010000086.1 coordinate 1,094,532, forward strand.
TGTGGAGGAAGGAAAACAGGGGCAGATCACGGATGTATGCCGACAGGCGACTTGACGTGGCCGGTGGTCTGTGCGGCTGTGCCGGCGTCTCCGTCGATTTGCAGAGCGCACAATCGGAATGCGGCGAAAAAAATAAAAGTTTCAGTCTGTTCTTCTGCATTGCCCGTTTCAGTTTGGTTTAGTCTTTTAGTAATAGTTTTATTTTTAACACTCTGCACCCCTCTTCTTTCAAAAATCACAATTAACACCCATATAGTTTTTGGTTTTTTTTTTTTTTTTTTTTTTTTTTTTATAACTACTCGGTAATTTTTTTTATATGGAAATCCAGGGTGTGCATCGGCCTACCCTGGTTACATACTAGATCCGCCCCTGGTTGTGAGTGTGAATGTGGGTCCCACTAAATAAAACACTTCTATTTTTGGGTTGTCCTAATTCGAATGTGTTGGGTATGCCCACTTATATCTCAGTTTTAATGTAATAGGAGTAATTAGATTTGATTGATCCATCACCTAAGTTTTATTTCATGGACTTAAGACCCATATGTAAGAAGTATTTATACTTCATTTTTTAGGTAGTCCATTGTAATAAAATAGGCTTAGGAATAGGGCAAGATATCAAGATTCAAGAAAAATCACAAAGTTGATTTTGAGACATGCGCCTATGCGCTCATGCGCCCCATGTGGCCCGCGCATAGGATATGCGCCTCATCAAAGCACGCGCATGTTCATGCGACTCTATGGACCATGCGCCCCATTGGCTCAACGCGCCTCAATAATATTAATTCAACACTTGGTGATTTATTGAAGACATGAAGACTTGAAGAAATTCAAACTACGCCAATGATCCAACGGTGGAAAAATAACATGTATGCACCCGCATCTAAGGATACCTGTCCATGACGGTCATATTTGTGTTATGTATCTAACGGCTATAAAGGACACGTGCTCCACTCAATGAGTGACAACACATCTGTCCTTTAACCTTATCCACAAGGGATTTCCAACGGCTAGTTTTTGAAGCTCTACTATAAATACCCCATAACTTCAAACGTTTTGAAGTTGCTAAGGTATTCAGAATTTCTCTCTCAAGCATTTGTTGAAGATTTGAAGATTTCCTTTGATTTACCAGAATTCTCAAGAACATCTTCATACCTTCATCCTTAGCCCAGATCCTCAAGCAAAAACACTTTAGTTTTATTGTGCTCTAAATCTCATAGATCTAAAGAGCCTTAAAACTAAGAACACACACGCACCCCTTTAAGTTTGATCACTTAGATCTTTCTTTAAGAGATACACCGGTTTTGTCTAGGATTTGTTATTTCATAGAATATTAGATCTTGAGTTAGTGTATAAGCTCAAACGTTGTAATTTGTAACACTCACTCATTATATAAGATCTCCATTAGAAATCCAAGACTAACCATCTTGGTAGAGGACGTAGATCATTTCCCGATCGAACCTCTCCAAATAGCGCGCATTAATATCTTGTCAATTACTTTCAAGTTACTATCTTATCTCACTATTTGCTTATTTATTCATTGTAGATTGATTGGATTGTATTGTGATGTGTTGGTTATATCATTTGCCTTAGTTCCTTATTTCACTCACTTTAAGCCAAAATACTTAGAGTGTGTGTGCGCCCCCTTTATCAAGCTTTGCGCCTATTTACTTAACTAAATTCTGCTGTGCATTTCACTCACTCACTTAGGCGCATTTCATAACGCTTATTTGATAAAGTGCGCATTTGCAATTGAGTTTATCAAGGGTACGAAAAGAATTTTAAAACAGCTATTCACCCCTCTCTAGCTATTTTCCATACCCTTGTTGCCCTTTGGGACCAACAGAATGGGACAAGAAAAAAGGAAATATGTCCTAATTTGAGCGGGAAGGAGGGAGTATTGTATACAACTAGATATTGGTGATCCAACTTGTTGCAAAAACATCATATTTTATTTCGAAAGTGAAATAAAAAAATAATTATATTTAGTTATTGAAAGTGAATTGTAGGCAAAACATCCCAAAATAAAATGAATGCTCCATTGTAGTTTGGGACATGGAAAACTTGTAACTAGAATTGTGTAAAAATGAATTATAATTATTATTTTTTTTCAAAGAAAAATAATACCAATTGAAAGACAAATCAAAACTTTAGTGTTTTTTTTTGTTTTTTTGGAAACATAATTTGATGGAACATACAAGTTGTTTTTTGTGAGATTAAGAAAAAACGGGTTTCGCCTTACGCTGTTCTCTCTCTTCAGTGTGCACAAGCCGCCGGTCACTACTCTCTCTCCATTCGGCAACAAGACCATTCTCTGGCCGAACTCCCTCACTCTCCGATTATCCTTCTCTGGCCATCCAAACTCCGATCGTCCTCCTATTTTTTCTTTCACCGGCGCAACTCCGGCTTAATCCCAATTGCATGTCGTTAACCATCAAATTAATCTCTAAATTAACTTCCGAATTATCCATCTTACCTCAACAACAGTGGCGTCCTGGATGTGGAAAAGGAAACCAGAGAAGGGCAATAGCAACAAAGGGGGGGGGGGGTGGAATCTGCTCACTTTACCCCCATTTCCAACCCAAGCAATCTGCTCACGTCAATTTAAGTCTTGTTTATTGAATCAAAATACTACCATTGTGCTAGCAACTGGTGTTGTGAGTGCCAGCAACTTGGTGTTAAAAAAATCAGTCGTGATTTGGAGTCTCTTTTCATTGTTAGGAATGTACTAGTGTTGATGATATGCCAGTGGCTTTTATAAAAAGTGTATGGCATGGTTATAAAGAATGCTAGTGTTGGTGTAAAAGAATGTCGGTGTTAGTTAAAATAGTGTCAATGTTAGTGTAAAAAATGTTAGTGTAAAAGAGTATTATTGTTAGGTGAAAAAAATTGAGTGAGGGTGTAAAAAAGTGTCTATAAAGAGTGCCAGTGCATGTATTATTAAGTGCCGAAGTAAAAAAGTGTTTGTGTTAGTGTAAAAAAATTTCAGTATAAAATAGTGCAATAATTTATCCCTAAACTTAGAAAAAACTAATTTTTTATAAGACCAACTCAAAATACAATAACAAAAATACCAGAAATTCAATTCGTCCATATGGCTAATTGCAGTTTAGTAACTTGAGTTTTACATGAAGTTGCAATTGGTTATTAAATTTGTCAAATTTGCGATCTGACTCTTCAGTTTGCTGAACCAGAGCAATCAGGTGTAAAAGTCGTTAGCCAATTAAGAAACTAACGAAATGGCACCATGTGCAAAACATGTGAGTTTTAACGAGGGCAAATATATCATTTCCCTTCGGAAAGGAATCCTACTTGCTATTGTCTTCTCCCGTCATTATATAGCCCTAATTTCTCACTCCATAGACGAACTTAAATCTCACGCGATTCTTTCTTCATCCCAATATCTTTGTTCGATTCCTTCAAATGCCAAAGCTCTCAACAATCTGGTTCATTTACCAGTTCATAAAATCCACTTGCTCTTTTTCCTAAAACTCTGTCCTTCTCCTCGCCAGCAGTCACCATCACCGAGCAACCCCACCTTTTATTTCTGATCATCTTCCTGGCCACATAAGATAGAGATCCGACAACTACCACTCCCTACTCAGATCTATCTCAATCCGATTGCCAAAAGAGCACACTCTCCTCACAATTTCAACAAATCAGGCAACCGCTCCTACACTCTCAAAGACCTTGACCGCCGACCGAAATTGAAATCAAAACCCAGAACCGACTACCTGCTTGAAAATCTAACTACTTGGTTGAAGGAATTTGAATTAATAAATTAAAATCAAAACCCAGGTTATTGAAACGTTATTTACAAACTTAAATCTCTAGTTATTTGAGAACAACTTTTTTTAAGATTTGAGAGAGTGAGAATGAGAAAAGAAGAAGAAGAAGAAGAAGAAGAAGAAGAAGAAGAAGAAGAAGAATGGATGATGGTTGGGGTGGGGGGAATGGGCCGGCTATGGTGGACGTGATTGTTGAGTTTTAGAGTGGTGAGGGAGCGAGGGTAGGAGTGGGACGAACTGGGAGGGAGGGGAAGGGATTGGGGAATATTTTTCTCATTTATGCCCTTGTGGTTTATTGCTATAACTAAAGAACCGTTAAGTGTTTATTTTACCATTGTTTCGAAGGGAAATGTCATATTTACCCTCGTTAAAACTCACGTGTTTCACATATGGTGTCCATTTCGTTAGTTTCTTATCTGGCTAACGACTTTTACACCTGATTGCTCCGATTCAGCAAATTGTGGAGTCAGATCGCAACTTTGATAAATTTAATAACCAATTGCAACTTAGTATAAAACTCAAATAAGTAAATTACTATTAGCCGTTCGTTATAATGCAATGATTAAAAGACATAAACATAAAAAGACAATAACAGTAGGGTTCAAAAAAGAATACTCCCTCAGTTTCAAAATGGTATTCACGTTTGACTATTCAATTTTTTTAAGGATATGAACACTTGTTTCACTAGTCATGCTTTGTTTATGCATTTTTAAGCTTAAAATGTAGAAATATGATAAAATTTTTGGGACAATGAAAAATAACAAATGAAAAATAACAAATGAGATGATCATTTTGAGACGGAGGGAGTAAGATAATCCAAAATTAGGGCGGCCCTCCGTTTGATATGTCGGGACAAGGACGTGCTCCCCACCCGCCCACGCGCACGCTACCCCACACACAACTAATAGTGAGAAAACAAAAACCCTAATTTTCCTTTTCCTTCAAACAAAGAGACAGTCAATAGTCACAGCAAATGGGAAGAACACAAAGTCGTCTTTAAATATAAAAACACATTTGAGAGACACCCATTTTTAACTGAGTTGGTTCGGGGGAACTAGTTTATTTGTAAGTTATACTTTTTAACCCTTAAATCTTACACTTTAAATTCTAAACCCCAACTCCTATAAAAACAGGACTTTTTATAACTTATGGAGAAACTAGTTTCTCCCAAAATTTTGTCTTTTAAACTCTATTTCAGTGCGTGTGTTTGTTTTTCTGCTTTATTCTTTTAATTTTATGCTTTCCTTAGTTTGATTCTATCAAAGTTTCTTTGCATCTACTCTCTCTCTCTCTCCTCCATCCATCATTTCATTTCTTTATACTTCCATTTTCTATTACTTCTTCTTTTTTCTCTCTCTCTCTCTCTCTTCCTCATTCTCCCACACATACACAGAGAATGGGTTGAGTTTTTGATGGTTTAGAGACTGAGTTTTGTTTAGATTTTGATCTTGCCTTATATAGAAGGTAGTAATTTTACTACTTGTTTAAGTAATAGATGAATTAAGGGTAATCAAATCCCAAAGTTTTTGGAGTGCTATTTGAATTTTGGTGTCATCGGTTGAAATTTGGAGATATGGCGAACCGGTGGTGGACAGGCCAAGTGGGCTTACCACCTGGCATCGACCCGGACTCTTCTTCTCCGGGGATGAACAAGCGAGCTCGAGGACTTGAGATGAATGATCAAAACAGCGGTGATGAAGAAGACCCTAATGGCGATGAGCCTAGAGAGGGTGCGGTCGAGGTGGGTTCGCGTAGACCTAGAGGCCGGCCACCGGGTTCAAAGAACAAGCCTAAACCCCCAATTGTGGTTACTCGAGATAGCCCTAATTCTCTCCGTAGTCATGTTTTAGAGGTCGCTAATGGTACCGATGTGGCGGAAAGCATAGCGCAATTTGCGCGCAGGCGCCAGCGTGGTGTTTGTGTGCTCAGCGGGAGCGGGACCGTAGCCAACGTGACCCTTAGGCAGCCGGCAGCACCTGGTGCTGCCGTTGCGCTTCACGGGAGATTTGAAATACTGTCCTTGACGGGAGCGTTTCTGCCCGGTCCAGCCCCTCCGGGTTCGACAGGGCTGACCGTATACCTTGCCGGAGGGCAAGGCCAGGTTGTAGGGGGGAGTGTGGTGGGGCCACTCATCGCAGCAGGACCGGTCATGGTCATTGCTGCGACTTTTTCTAATGCTACTTATGAAAGATTGCCTCTAGAAGATGAGGAAGAAGCAAGTGGCGCCGGGCAGGTTCAGATGCCTGGCGCCACGGGGGGTTCGCCACCACCGGGAATTGGGAGTGGCGGAGGGCAGCTACAACCCGGGCTGCCTGATCCTTCAACTATGCCGATCTACAATTTGCCTCCCAATTTATTACCTAATGGTGGTCAAATGAATCATGATGCATATGCTTGGAATCATGCCAGACCTCCTTACTGACAACCAGGGAAGAGCTGAAGGAGGAAGAATGTAATTTCAGGTGAACTTTATTTTTCTGTTGGATTGAAAACTAGAAGTAGAAACTAGTAGTATATATAGGGAGGAAAGAATGGAGAAGATAAAGGGCATAATTTTCTGTGTATATTAAACTTCTCCCATCATTTTGCTCCTTGGTGTTTGCAATAAAAAATATTGTTTTGCCTTTTTTAATTAATTTTCATTTGGCTATAATTATAATATTATTCATACATATTGATTGAATATAGGTTGTGGCTCATAGATGCAGTAACCAATTATCTGGCACAGGAGAAAGGGAGCTTAAACAAAGATAAATGCCTTTACCTCCTTCATTTCTTTTAGGGTTTTGGGGATATATAAGTACTAATTAACCATTTCAGACTGCTAAATTTTTTCTTGTGATTTCACTGAGTCTGATTCATATTTAACCTAGTTCTTGATTTGGTGAGAGGTTATATGAGAATATTTGAAACCTGTGGTAGAAGTTAATTGCGACACTCATTATGGGACGGAGAGAGAGAGAGAGAGAGCTGTAGTTAACATATTAGAAGCTTACAAGACATTTAGGGAAAAATTCAAAAAGCTGATACATTCTAAAATCAGGTTCTTTAATAATGTTTCAAAATTAACATTTTCCTTAAAGGCTAATTAGTCTAATGCTACTTCCTGTAATGATGGAAAGAAGACTCAAGTTGTTTTCCTTAGTTTATTTACTCCCTCCGTCTCAAAATGAGTGACTGAAATTATTCTTGATCAAGAGCAATTTCAAACATTCATTTTGGGACGGAGGTAGTATTTATTTAAGCATCTTTTGTGAGCTGTTTAATGTTCCTTTTATACACCTCAAGAAGAGAAATGCTGGATTTTGTAATGTTGCATTTTCTAGGTTATGGGTGAATTGGCCCCTCTCCATACCTCTCTCTCTCTCTCTCTCTCTCACGGTTTGCCAATTACTAATTCATTATTCTGCTATAACTATATTATTATAAATATTAATATTGCAAACATTAACTTCCTAAGAAATTATATATATATATATATATATATATATCAAACAATTGAGGCACCATACTTGATACTTGGCAGCTTTTGTTGAAAGTTTTCAATTGATTTCATCATCAGATAATTGTTTGAGCTATTTTAAATATATAACATATATTTTGAATGTATTAAAAAAGGGGACATATATTACATGATGGAGAGAGTATATTCTAAAAAGGACGAATGTGTTTCATGAATTTTTGGTTTTAGTAATAAAAAAGAACTGAAGAAGCATGTTCCGTTTTTTATACTACCTCTGTCCTAAATTAGTGTCCAAATTTCAGTTTAAGGGACATGTGAAAATGTCAACTTTTCGTACACTTTGGTGGCAAAAATTCATATATAATCTTGTAATCTCATTTCCAAATATTTAGTTTTGCACGTATAAAGAGACCGGTGAAAAAAAATTCGAAAAAAAAACATTTAGGGACAAAGTTATGCTAAAAAAAGACACTCATTTTGAGACAAATAATTTTTAAAAATGAACACTCATTTAGGGACAGAGGGAGTGGTATACAAGTATTTTTAGTACATTTATATTGTTCAAAACATCAAATTAGTCAAAGTACATCTTTAGCGTAGGCACTCATCAAGCACATGAATCCATTAACAACAAAATTCGTAAAACAAGGAACATACACCATGCTCTCCTCTAATGTGCCTCATTTATATGTTCTGTTACACCAATCTTCTGTGCCCTACCTCGGATTGTATGATGCCTGACATTTAAGCCAAAAAAACTTAAAATGATAAAATATGGACAAAAACTTGTATGAGAACACCATGACCCGTCTCATAGTAGAGACGAGTCATTTTTGACCTATGACCCGGATCCATGACCCACAGGCAAAAAAAAAAAATCTTTTTTTTTTCGGTTTGCCAAAAGTAAGTAGTTACTATAACTAAATGTAACAAACGTGTTACTTATATGTAACAGTTTGTATACATAAAATTAATACATATATACAGAAAAGTAACAGTTTTTTTTTTTTTTTTTTTTGATGTTTTCTTCGTTTGCCAAAAGTAATACTTATTATTACTAAAATGTAACGAACGTGATACTTATATGTAACAGTGTTTATACATAATTGTAAGACATATGTATAGAAAAGTAATAATTCAACCATTTATATTTTAAAACTAAAGACACTTGTGTTAGTAACATTGTAAAAATAAGAAAGTAACAATTTTTATAAAGGAATATTATATTTTACTTGTATAATAACATTGTAAAACAGTTACGTTTACTTGTATAATAGTATATCTATATGTTTTCAAATAATAAGTTACAATGAGTTCAATTTATTATGATACATGTAAAATTATTACATTATCTATAGAATCTGTTACAAAGTAGATGTAACACTTGAAATGTAATAGTGTTTTTCCAGATTATTTTTTATTTAAACTGGACCATTCTTGCTGCATGCCGAGATCTTCATCTTCTTTTGACAAGTTGCACTTTGGAACACTGATTTCTTTCCTTTTTCGACATGTTGCTCTATTTGCGACGCTGATATTTTGTTTTTCTCGCAACGCCGACATGTTGCTCTTTTTTTCTTCAATATTCGTTTTGTTAGAACCCAAGTTTCTAAACAAAGAGTTTTAACAAATAATTAAGATCATTAAAAGAACAGACTCTTTAAAGCAATAGCAGACTATGAAGAATCATGTTCAAAATATTCAAATCTCTGGAATCATCGGTTCAACAAAGGTCCACTATCTTCACAACAAAGGTCCTCTATCTTCATCTCAAAGGTCAACTATCTTCATCAATCGAGATAGTGGACTTCTTCAAGATAGCAGACCTTAGTATACTTGACATAGCATGCCAACTCAACTCTCAGTCAAAGTCAAACCTGACTCAATACTGTTCATAAGCACTGTTCCAGTCAATGATAGTAGACCTAATTTTTACAAACCCAAGATACACAAGATCATTGCACTCCAACGGACATAATATGAAGACCTATAAAAGAAGCTCTCATCATCTAAAGCAAAACATATTCTTCCCATTGTGAATGCGCGTGATTGAAATTGAGAGTCGCCATGTTGTTTTATTTGTAGTTAAAAACATTGAGAAAACCATTTATGAGAATAATAAGGTTCGGGGGTCAAATTACAATAAGAGAAGAATATCAATGTGATCACTCCTATTGCCCGACAAAACGGTCTTTCTATCATGATCAATGTGTGTGTGTGTGTGTGTGTTAGTGATTGAGACCGAATCTGAAGATTGCCTACGTTCTTCTCAACGTGAGAAGCTCAGGTCAGCGTAGTTCATTGATGAATTTAGAATAGAATGATGAAGCGGGCTCATGGATAAAGAGGGAGAAAGATTAGGGTTAGAAGTAGTTCCTAGATCATATTAGGGTTTGATGAAACCCTAAGATCATCATCGGCTATGTCATATGCACATAATAGGGATTAAAACCCTAGATCTAGTATGTTACGTATGGATAAGTCTTAGATCTAGCATAATAATAAGAACATCATGAATACATATGAATGAACATGTAAGACATGAAGACCGCTACCCTAAATATGGCATATATTATGAATTTAGACTAAGAATATGAAGAACGCGTGAAGAACATATGAATATGAATGAATAAACATAATGAAAACATGCATAAAACAGATATAGCCTAAGAATATAATAAGAACATAATAAGAAAAGTAAGAAGACTTACCTTGATCGGCAAGAACTATGATTGAAGCTTCTTGAAGATTTGAAGAGGCATCGAGGGTGCCAGAAAGGCTTAAACTTGGAGTTTTCTCGTCTGTCTAGACTCTGAAACTCACAGAATGAATTGTGTGTTTGATTTGTGGAGAGGAGGCACCTACTTATAGGGATTTGGGCCAGATTAGAAGAACTAGCCACACGGCCAGGTCACAGCCGTATGGTGGTGATGCGGCCGTACGGTGTCCTTATCCAAATTTCTTGCTCATCATGATCTCAGCGAATCCTTATCAGTTTGTTCTCGGGATTTGATCAATATCCTGATGGAATTTGACCTAGAACTGGTTTCGTCCATCTAGAACTCTGGAGAGCTGCCGGATAAGTCCCTATCAGGTTATAATTGCCTAAAAGGTCCTCGGAGGTTCCTAAAGGTCTAGAAAGTCCTTTATCTTCAGATCAGATACTAACACCCATCTTCTTGCCTTTGTTCAACCTGAAAAAGCTTTTAAGCACATTATTGTAAGAGCACACATAATCATATAAATATGTGCTACTTAAGTTAAAATAGAGATCTCACCTAACTAATTAAGAGCCAACCAAGAGATCATCACCTTTCACATTTGTGAAACTTTTTCTTTTCTTTTTCTGTGCTTTGCAACAAGCACAAGCTTAGTTAGTGAGGCTAATTAGGATGAAAAGTTCTGAGAGAATTTTCCTTGCAATTTATTGTAATTACTTGATGAAGAATTAAAGTGGATTGCTTCTTCACTGTTGAGGACAGTGAGGCGTGGATGTAGGAGGGTTGCAATACTCTGAACCACGTTGTATTATTGTGTCTGTTTCTTATTCTCTAACACTAGATCACACACTTATCACTTGTTATTTACTCATTAATTTCTTCCTTTTATTCATACATTATTTCGCTGTAATACTCAATAAATCACACACTGCACCTCAAGATAGTCGACCTATCATTTGATGATAGTAGACCTCTTGTGAACTAATCAGTTTCTTGTATTAAGTGCATTAGTGATACATGTTCTTTCACATTTTTAGAGTGAACAACACTAAATCACATTTTTAGAGTGGGCTACCACTAAATCAAGTTTTTAGAGTGGGTTACCACTTAATCACTGTTTTTATAGTGAACGACGCTCAATTAAAAGATGGAAGTTATATTAATATGGTTGATGTGGTGGCCGTACCTTGCAGTTAGAACCATCAACCCTATAAATATATCCCCTATCTACCTACTCATAAGTTCCAAACCATTCCTTGCGCGAAAACACCCTAGTTCAGAACCACGCATCCCTGTGACGAGTGTCTGATTTAGTGACTTGGGCCAAATCATCTTTAAAACTTATACCATTTTCTTTTGCGACGGTAACCAAATTTTCTTCTTCCTATTTTTGCTTTTAATTCTTCAACTTCGGACAATCGGTCTTCTTATGTCCCTTTTCCTCACAGTAGTTACAGATATCATCTGGCTTGAGCTATGAAGATAAATTCCTATTTTGGTTTTCTTCCCGCTCCATTGACTCTTGTCGCTACTAGCAAGTAGCAACTAGTCCAACTGCTTGATCACCCGTACCTATACTACTCGTATTTTGGCACAACTCTCTTGTTTTCAGAAAGGACCTTACCTCTTCCAGTGAAATTTTATTATTACCACTTACGCATGAGTCCATATAGTTTCCATACGATAAAGGCAAAGAAGTCAACGTAATCAAAAAAATATCTTCATTATTGATAGTAACCTCCATATATATTACGTAGTTCAAGTAATATATCGTTAAATTGATCTAGGTGTTCCTTAAGGAACACACTTTATGTATACGTAAGGCAAACAACTTCTGCTTTATGTACAACCTATTAGTAAAAGGCTTCTTTATATAAAGAATCTCCAATTTTTTTTCACAAACTGATTGCCGTTCTGATCGGAGATCTCGACCACAACATCATCACCAAGGCGGACGATGATATGCAAATGAGTCTTCTCCTCTAAAATAGTAAACATGTGTTGTTCATATATATGTATAGGACATAGAATTGCTTAATCCCAATCATGTTTTACACTTAGGATCCCCCAATTTTATTAGAACCTTAATAAGGTACCCTTAGGATTCTTTGTGACCAGCACAAGTGTATAACAACTCTTCAATCAAGACAATCAAGCGAAAGGAAGCAAATCAGCTGATCAGCTCTCAAGTTGCCGATTAACTTACTACTCAAGTTGCCGATCGGCGAAGACAGTCTGTATTGGTAGTCAGGTTACATCGCTCTACCTTAAAGTTAAATTTACCGATTGTCTTTGTCCTTTTGTACTGTCTTATCTGAAAGTAGTTTATCTGATCTGTCATAATTGCTGCGCCGTCTGACACATAGCTATTTTTAGCTATACTCTGTCTCTACTTACTTTTGCAGGTAACCGGTTGAGACAAAGAGGTCTTTACCCATCAGACTTTTCCAAGCATGCTTGTACTCCATATCTTTGCCATTAATGCCAAAGATACCGCATTTAATGCTCCTTACCTAACCGGCTGGAAATTCAAATTGTTAACCTTCTTCCTCAAGACTCAAGTCATTAACTCCTATAAATAGAGGACTTGGAGCATTGAAGAGGGTTGGTGATTTCAGTGCATTGAAGAGAATTGATTGTTTAGAGCATTCATTGAAGCTCAAACATTCTTTGTCCCAGAAATCATTAGACAATTGTTAGGACATACACTTGTTCACAAACTCATCAACATTGTCAGTATTCCCGAACTAGATTATTTTAAGGAATACGTTGCTTGAGTTATTCACACACCCACCTGAGTGAGATAGGTTCTCTTGAACTTGCCGCTCAAAAATACTTGGTCAGATTTGTACTACGATCCATTAGTGATCTCTAGAATTTAGTCTTTGTATCCAGCAAAGCCGCTCTTGTAATAGACTAGGGATATCTAATAGTGCTCTTAACCCAAATCCAAGTTCTGACCAAACTTGGCAGAGGACGTAGCAGTATTTACACTGTGAACCTCTCCAAATCATGGTGTCCCTCGTTACTTATTTTATCCTTGCCGGTTGGAACTCTATCACCGGCATATCTTACTTGTTCTTACTGATTCATTGTAATTTCTATTTACCAATCTCTTGAAACTGCATTGAACTTTTTGAAATCACTTTGTGTTTAAACCAAGCTCTCAAAACCATATCATACTGATTTTGTGTGAGTTAAACTAAGTCATATCTTCTCCGCTGCGCTTACTGATAATAGTTTGCAAACTGATAAGTGACTTTGCTTTTATAAAGTGTTTCTTTGAAAAAGTTTTAAAAAGGCTATTCACCCCCCCTCTAGCCTATTTTCCTACCAATTGGGCCTAACAACAAGAAACAAAGACAATCATAGTTACATGATTCACTAATGTTGTGTTAGCTACTTTCACGGGCGGGGGAGGAATATATTTATTACTAAGGTGGATCAACCACATATGAGAGACTCTAATTTCTGTAACAATTATCTAGAAACCCTAGATAAGAAAAACATAAGATACAAAATTGATAAAATTTGAATTCAGACATGTTTCTTTAAACAAGAATATACTCCATGCGTCTCTCATTAATTTACAAAATGTGCATTGGCACAAAAATTAAGATAATGAGTGAAAATGTGAAGTGTCGTGAGTGTAGATATCGGGTAGAAGAGAGAGAGAGTGTGGTATGAAATAGTAAGTATGTAGTAATTATGAGTATGACATTTGTGTCTCATTATTTTGTAAGTAGTAAAAAGTTTCCACTTTTTTGAATTTTGTAGATTAAATTTAGACAATTAAAATGATAATTTTTATAGATTAAAGATAAATGGAAGGAGTATATTGTAGAAATACGTAATAAATTATTCTTTTTCTTTCTATTGTACAACGTAATATACAACTCATATGGTGCGATAGACTTATTGGAGTTCTCCAACTGTATTTTAAGGAAGGTTAAATGTCTATTCCGAAAATGTAGTACTCATAAATCATGCAATTCTTTTGTTGATCATATAATCTTTTTCCGACATGACAATTTTCTAGACAAATTGTTTCCATTTATGTACATGTGAAATTCTTTCCGGGAAAATTTCCGGAAAAAGGTTGCATAGACACTTTCCTTATTCCCAATAAAGAAACTTAAAAAAGCATAAAAGAATTACAATTAGGGCTGGACTGTTGTGCGACGGCGTGCGACCGTTTCCAGCCAAATTCCTTTTTTTTTTTGCCCCCAACTTTTCTTTTCTCCGCCATTTTTTACTCGCCAACAGAAGTAACACTTTTTATACCAAGATGTAACACTTTTTATATAAGAATGTAACACTTTTGTTTTTCAAAATGTACCACAATTTTGCTGAAATAAAATAAAAATAACATGCGATTGATAACTAAAATAATGTTACGTTTCATAATAAATGAATGTAACCTTTTTTTTCTCATTTGTAACAGTTTATATTCCTAAAAAGTAATTTTTTTTTAAAATGTAACAATTTTTATCGAGAAAGTAACAATTGAAATGCAAAACGATTATATATATGAATTAAAAATGTACCACTTCTTACAAAAATGAATGTAACACTCTTTTCTTCAAAATATGTAATACTTTTTTTTCAAAGGTAGTACTTTTTTTTTTTCAAAAATAACATAAGATTGACAACTAAAATCAATGTTACATTTTATAATAAATGAATGTACATTTTTTCTTCTCAATTGTAACATTATATCTGAAATGTAACAATTTTTATTGGGAAAGTAACAATTGAAATGCAACCGATTATATACATGAGTTCTTATTATATTTTTTTTTTTCAAAAAGTAACATTTACTAAATAAATTTGTAACATTATAATTTTTTGCAAAACCTGTTGTTACATCTGACAGTAAACTGTTACTTTTTAAACTTGAAACTGTTACTTTTATTTGAAAAGAGTGTTACCTCTCAGGAGCGAGCAACTCTATTTTTTTGTGTGCTAAAAAATAAATTTTTTTTAAAAATCAAACTATATCATGACCTATCTAGATTTATTCCTCTCGTCGAGACGAACACAACGGTATTTTTAATTTTCTTTTCCGACTTATAAATCTCAAGATATAACATTTTGAAGTTGTTGGAGTTTTTTTTTTTTTTTTTTTTTTAAAGATTACACGTGTCACGATCCTGGGAAGAGGGGAAAGCTTAATCTGACGGCTGGCTGTAGCAGAGGAGACCAAGGCGAGAAGCAGCGGAATGGTCGCACATGGTGTGACCGTCTTACCTGAGTTTTTGCCTTACAATTAATACAATTAAGGGTTAATGACAATTTAGGGCCTGAACTCCAGGGGGTGCGTCTAAAAGGGGCCTCGTTTTTTTTTTTTTTGGCTAGATCAAGGCATCAATTTTTTTTTTTTTTTTTTTTTGGCAATTAGGGGCTTTCTGACGGAATTCGTTAGAATTTCTTTTAAGTGCTGATGTGCCTTGCACATGATCGCCGAATTGGTTAATTTGATATTGGTACTACCTATTAAGGGGCTTGATGAAAATTTCCAAGTTTAGTGGGTTAAAATTTAAAATAGTATATGATAAAATAGATATTTTTATAAATAAATAGTTACATTATGGAATACTCTATCCGTCCCATTTTAAACTTCAAAAATTTTCATTTTGGGTGTCCCATTTTAAACTTCAAAATCCAAAAAAAGAAAGTTTTTTATACTTTTTTATTTAGTGGGACCTACATGTCATACACACAACAACTATCCACTAACTATTCCCTACCCCACTTTCTCTCTCCTACCCATTTTCTATACCCACAACACTCTACCCCACTATCTATATTATATAATATAAAGATTCTCATTTTAATTCTTATGCCCACTTTTTTTTTTGAAGTATAAGATGGGATGGAGGGAGTATTATATAAAGAAATTAAATAAATAATTATATTTTGCTTAAAAAAACATAATAAAAATCTTATTAAATGAAATATTAATGAAAATGAGGGGAGAGGGGAGAAAAATAAAAGAAAAATTAACTCCTTCATCATCTCCCTCTCCCACTTTCCCTTACCTCCGTCTCAAACACACCAACGCCACTCACCATGGCAACGCCGCCGTCGCCTACACTTTCAAGTTCTTTCTATTTCGTCTCTCTCTCTCGTTATCTCTTCTCTTCTTTTCTCACAGATCCGACGACCCCATAGCCATCGGAGGTCAGATCGGACAACTACACTACCACCGGATCTCAGATCCGACACCACCATAGCTACTGAAGCTTAGATCTGATAAATACGGTGTGTGTTCGAAATACTTAAAGCTGGTGTGTCTGTTCTCATTTTGTGCGTGTGTAAATCCAGCGTAATTTGGACAACTTTTCTCTCAATCATAATCAACAAACTCCCAGAAATTGGTGGTGTTTTAGGTGTTTCTTGCCCATGGTGAGGACATGAGCTTTTTTTTTTTTTTTTGGTTATGCTTTCCAATGTTGAAATTTTGGCTAGGGTGATGAGAAATAAATAGAGGTAGCTTGTTTTAAATTCTTATATTTTTCTGGGTTGGTGATTTGGTAAACTGATGGTGAATTCTTGATTATGAAATTTCTAAAAGGATTGTGGTAATAATGGTGGTAGTTGTGGTGGAAGGTGATGATCGTATTGTTGGTATATGATGTTGGTGGGTGGTTAGTGACGGTGGTTGTTAGAGAAAGGAGGACTGGAGGTGTGGGTGGCTAGGAAGAATGGGTTGAGGCGGTGGTTGGGGTGGGTGGTGTTGCCGGAGGGAGGGCTGAATCTGGGTTTAGCGTGTAATGGGGTTGGGGATGAGGTTGGGTGTAATATTTGATTTTTTAACCCTTTAAAATTTAAGAATTCCTTTAAACCCCTTGATAACAAATATCAGTTCAAACTAACTGATCTGTTAATCACGTGCCATGCATATGGTCACTTAACTGATTTTCTAACGAATTCCGTCAGAAAGCCCCTAATTGCCAAAAAAAAATTGATTTGAAGCCCTGATCTAGCGGAAAAAAAAATGAGGCCCCTTTTAGACGCACACCCCCTGGAGTTCAGGACGTAAATTGTCATTAACCCTACAATTAAGGCATACTAAAATCATACCCACCCTGGTTCAAAATAACTGTCGTTTTTTTCAATCATATATAACTTTCACCAATAATTTAAATAAAAAATAATAATGCTAATAAAAATCTAAAATTTGCCATTGTATTATACTCCCTCCGTCTCAAAATGATCTTCTCATTTGCCATGTTTCATTGTCCCAAAAAGTTCTTCTCATTTCTACAATCTATGCTTTAAAAGTGCACAACCAAACTATGGCTAATGAAACAAGTGTTCATATCCTTAAAAAGTTTGAATAGTCAAACAGAAAGATCATTTTGGGACGGAGGGAGTAATTAATAATACTTTTAATAACAAGTTTTAGATTTTTATTAGGATCATTATTTTTTGTTTAAATTTATTAGTCACACTTACATGTTTGACCAAAAGTGACAGATATTTTGGACCAGGGAGAGTACAAAAATCATAAAAGTTTGGATCTAAATTGAATTATACTATCCTTTCGAGATTTTTTTTTAATTATATTATAATATATTATATTTTTAATCATAACTGAGAGAGTGAGATATACAAATTATCAGTCCATAAGGAGTGGCTCAGTGGTAGAGCCAAACTTCACAATGTGTGAGGTCTCGAGTTCGATCCCTTTTCATGTCTCCTAAGACATTATTATTATAAGTGGGTAAGTCGGGAACCAAATTATCACACTTAATGATATGTCCTATCACCATCAAAAGAGATTTTTTAGAAAAATATAAACGGGTAAACTCCAGTATACAAGGAGATCATCTGCCCATCCTTATTGGTCGTCCATTCCTTAGTTACAGCTAGAGCCGTCAATTTGGGATCGTCCCATCCCTCTATACATATGGGACGGGACAGGATAGTATATTCTAATCCCGTTTGAATGCGGGACTATTCGGGACGTCCCGTTTGGGACGCGAGACAAAGCGGGATGGGACGGGATGGGACGGGACGGGATGTGACGGGACGTCCCGCATTTTTTTAATATTAATATTAGTTTAATATTTTTAACCTCAAATGTAATTAACACTTAATTTTTAGTTTTTTTTTTCAACTATCGGTGGTGTGTTTTTTGTATTCATTAAGCTCTTTTATGAAAATAAGAAGCTTTGGTCTTGTTGGATTGTAAAATATTATCTTATGTTTTTAATTTAATGTTTTGGCATCATCTTAGTTAGATTTTAGTTCTATAATATTAACATTTTTTCGTCCCGCGTTTGTCCCGTATTGTCCCGCGTCCCGAGGTGGGATGGGACGGGACGGGGGTTTTCTGTCCCGCGAAAAATTCGGGACATCCCGTCTCATCCCGTTTTCCCGAATTGACAGCTCTAGTTACTGCAATTCGTTAGCTAACGGACGTTAAGACTTTGGAGTGAAAAGTGCCACTTGTTTTGATCTGATTGGTTGTACATAAATGTGGCACATAATTGTGGTACAGAGAATTTGTACTCCTGAATTTGGCCCTAATAGAGATAAGTAACTTACAAGAATATTATGATTCAATTTAAGGGGTAAGACAAAATCTTGTGTGAGACGGCCTCACGTAAGATGAATCTCATTGAGAGAGTAAATGGTTTGCCCCATTATAGGTGGAACGAGGCAAGCTCATCGTCGAAATCCGTCAAATGTGTGAGACCGTCTTCTACAAAACTTCCTCAAGAGATAAAAGAGGAAATAGCAAATGGGAGGACACTTTTCACGGTTTCACGTGTCATTTATAATAATAAAACTTAATAATCAATAATTAGCAACTTGTTTACTACTTTCCAAGGATAAAGTCTCAATAGTATGGAGTATAATTACCCTTAATTCTAATTAAATTAATTAATATCTTATGAGTTATGACTTAGGAGACACCAATAAGACAAATTTGACTCGACCCATTTGTTACTCATTTGCCGTTAATAGTGTACCCACTTGAACTTATTTTGTGCTCACTGGTTATGGTCGATCAATTTTCGGAGGTCTAATTCTCGCAAGCGTACAATATAGATTATTGATGCATGATGAATTGACTATAAATAAGTTAATGGAGGGCCAAAAAATGATCTTTATACTGTTTTGCGATTTCAATTAACTTTTTCGTAGATAAAAAATAGTTGACAGATGTCCGATTATAATAGTACAATGTCTTTTTTATTAATTTATAATGTCATGAATGATACAATAATGATATAAAGGTACAACTATGTATAAATAGGCTAACACAAATATTCCTAACGGAATTTAAACTCGGGACCTCCTCAAGAGAAGCTAATATCGTCTACCGTTTGAGCTAAAACTCTTTGATATGATATAGTTTAATGAGCTGAGCTCAAAAACGTGATTTTGTAAAGTATAAATCAACACTGGAATCATTACTCAATTGGACTCGACTCAATAGTTTTGATTATTTCACTTTGGAATCTAACATAAGTAGCTTATACCCTAGTGAGCCGAATTTGCATATTAGGGAAACCACCAATTTATAGAAGAATAATACTAGGGGCACAAAAAAATCATAAAAACTTACTCACAAAATTTTAGGTATAAAATTTTATTGGTGTTTTTAATTAGAGTGTGGCAGGTCCATTATCGATGTAACCAATAAAATATCGTCACCTCATGTTGTGAGCAAGATTTTGCGACTTTATTTTGTGCCCCTATCATTGCTCTTTAATAGAATAGCTTTTGGGACCAAGATAAGCCAAATTAAAATTAGATGAGAATCCACTAAACTCCCCCATTAATGAAATGTAGACCACCCATTATAGAGCCTCTTTCTTTACTTTATTAAGTGATGGGTGGGATTAGATTAGACATCATCTAACCCTAAATCCCGGAATTGTTCTCTTTTTTCATTATTTTTCATGACCAAAATTTTGAAGTCTATTCTTGATGCTGATTTATTTGGATAACCAAAAAACTTTTTTTTTAATGGTATCCGATATTAGTTATGTGGTAAAGGTAGCGAGTTCAAAATACTATTATTAAAGACAATTGCTAACCTATTTATGAGTAAATTGATGTAGCCTAAAAGAAATTATCTATCATTAACATTAAAAAAAACCGTTTTTTTAAATAAAGATTTATTTGGATCACCACAATATCCTTAAAATTAATGGAGAATTTCACTCTAAAACAATCTCAATTGCCAAGAAAAACGCACTAACTTAATCTTGTAGTACACACATTTATCATCACTAAACTGCTTAATGGAATATTAGGCTAAAATTTTATTTTAAACAAATTGATATCGTCATTTGCCCAACATGTGTTTAGTTAGTTGAACTAATAAAGTTGTGTAGTCCATGCTTTACTTGACCTTTTCTTATATTGGGAATGTCAAGGGTTTAACTTAGTGAAGCAATCTTCTGCTTACGATTGTTTGATTTGATTGGGATTTTCCTATAGGCCAAAATACGTTTATCCCCTAAAATATCTACGCAATTTTACTTTTCATCCCAAACTGAATTTTATTTCAGAGTAATACTCTAGTTTGCCTTTATTCCCACTTTGACCATGACCTCTAACGACGCTAGAAAATTAATGAGAAATGGTCATGTACAAGTCACAAAAGGGGTATTTTGGTCATTTTCTTTTCAACTTTCAATTAACCTTTAATTTATTATTCAGTTCAATGTTAGATTTTCTTATTTATATCAATTAATAAACTCATAAATTATTATCAAAATAATAATTTTATTTTATAAAAACTACATTGATAACATAATATATAAAAAATATATATTATGGGATGGTAAAAATCGTAAATAAAAAATATATAAACTAACAAAAAACAAATAAAAAGAAAGAAAAAGAAAGCAAAACAAAAAGAAAAAAAAAACCCATGATTCATCAGTCAATCCCCCATTTCATCTCTCTTCATCTTCCACGACCCTACCCATCATATTCTTCATCTTTCATGACCACCGACCTCCCTTCTTCCTTCAGTTAGTGAGCCCCCACCACCGTAAACAATGAAGACCACGAAAGGACCCCAAGCTGCAATTCGCCTCTTTGTCTCTCTCCCTGCGACCCACTTTCTCGTCTCTAGCCCTTGCTGCCCCTCATTTTTTCTTTAGAAATTGCACCAGATGTTGATTTCTTTTCAAATCTAGTGGGTTCTTCAATCTGCTCCTCTTCCCGTAGCAAAATCCCCACCATCATCTTTCTCGTGGTCTCCAGATCCACCAACGAAATCACACCCTCCCCTTCCATGTCCGTCTGCCATGTACTCCCCACTTTCCAGTCTCTAGCCCCTTGGATTTTTGAATTGTTTGTAATTTGGGAGAATTTATTATGATTTGTTTTTTTTTGCTACTTTGTTCTTTAATTTGTGAAATTTGTGATTTTGGAGGAATATTGGTGGTGGTGGTTGTCGGATTTGGGTTGGGTGGTGGTGAAGGTGGCGGCCGGATTTTGGAAAAGATGGTGGTAGTGGTTATTGACTGGTGGGGTTGGGTTGATAAAGCAATTGCCACCATAGTAACAAATTGACATTTTTATCCTTCTGTTTTCAAAGAAAATGAAAAAATAAATAAAAAATCCTCATGTGACATGCACATGACCATTTCTTGTTAATGTCTAAAGTCGTTAAGGGTCATGGGTCAAAGTGAGACTAAAGGAAAATTAAAGTTTTACTCTAGGACAAAACTCGTTTTGAGGTGTAAAGTGGGATTGCCTAAATACTTTAGGGGGATAAACGTATTTTGACTTTTCCTACTACGAGGTCATACCCAAAGGTAAAAACAGTGAATATACATGCCTACATCATGAATTTTGCCTTTAAGATATAAAAATTATGGTTAATATTCTCTTAAACATTTATTATGAAACAGCACTCTAGATTTTATCATTTACCATAGTAGACGGTAGACCCTTTACACGTGCGATAGCAAATAGGCTAGCGATGATTTAACTCTACACCACACGAACCTAAGTGTTCATGTTGTAAGTCCTGAGTTTAGCCAAGTTTAAAGAGGCGTATTTAAGCAATTACCTCACCTGATATTGTTATTTATGGAGCCCTATATTTTTTAAATTTTAATATCTTTTTTGTTTTATAATAAATGTCGTACTTTTTTTTATTACTTTCAATATAAATGTCACATTTATAAATATGTAATTAAACTTAGTGCAATTAATATCGTACAAGCAAAGTATAAATAAGCAAAGTATATTTTTTAATACGTTGGCAAGTCTAGTGTGGCATTAATATTTTATTCCTATATTTATTTAAATTTGTTACAATTATCACAATTCAAAAATGTCAACCCAGTCTAGTTACAAAGTCCAACTATTCAACTAGGAATCTCAATTCTTTTTAGTTGTAAAATGGAAAGCGAGTCGTCGATTAAAAAAAAAAAAAAAAAAAAAAGGCAGTCTCGGCGCTTGGAGCGAGCCTGTTTTTTTTTTTTTTTTTTTTTGACGATTTTTCTTTTCACCCTTTTTTTTTCTCCCAACAAAAGTAACACTTACTATAACGAAATGTAACACTTTTTTTTCTTCAAAATGTGCCACAATTTTGCTGCAATAGATTAAAGATAACATAAAGATTGACAACTAAACTAATATCACACTTTTTATAAAAGGAATGTAACACTCTTTTTTTCCAAAATTAACATAAGATTGACAAACTAAACTAATGTTACATTTTATAAAAAATGAATGTAACATTTTTTTTCTCAATTGTAACAGTTTATATTCTTAAATGTAACATTATATCTGAAATATAACAAATTTTTATTGAGAAAGTAACAATTGAAATGCAACTCGATTAGATATATGAATTTTTACTCTTTTTTAAAAGAAGAAAAGTAACATTTACTAAATAAAAATGTTACATTCATCTATATAGAAAATTATAATTATATATTCACTTTGTTACACTTCAAATATTACTTTTTCTAACCACAAAAACTATCAAACAATTTAAATTTTCTTGTAAAATTGATGTTACATTTGACTGTAAAAAGTGTTACTTTTTAAAGATGAAACTGTTACTTCTTTGTGTGTAAAAAAATATGTTTTTTTTAAAAAATAAAATCAAACCATATCATGATCTATGTAGTTTTATTCGCCTCGTCGAGACGAACAACGGTATTTTTATTTTATTTTATTTGAGTTATAAATATCAAGATATATCATTTAAAATGGGTTTTTTTAAAACTTACCACGTGTCGCGCTAGGAGTGGAGGAGTCGTTGGCGGGCGGGTAAGCAGGGCGGGTTCGATCCATGGGTCAGCCCGCCGCACGGTGTACAACCGCCGCATTTGAGACTTTGTGAAAAAAAAAAACCGAGCCACCAAAATCTAAGGAAAGAGGCAAAAAGAGACCTCATATTGAAAAAACGAAGTGAGTGAAAAATCGTGCAAGAGAAATATGTTGGAACAATCTTAATCCCATGAATGCCATACCCAAATCTGGAATAAGTTTAAGAGAGGAGATGAAGGCGGAAGCGTTACCTGTCGAATCCATCTTCAATGTTGTCTAGAGAAATGATGAAGAACAAAGTAGGGGACGGAGTTCTTCTAAATGATTGTACATTTACTCTTGTCTTCTTTAACACTTAATGAAGAGAATATTGAGAGAGTAATGAATGATGTAGTATGTTTCTAGGGCTGATGGAGAACCCTTTATATAGGAAACAAATAGGCACTTCATTTAGGGACTACACCCTTTCAAATTAAGTGATGTGAAATTACCATTTTGCCCATCAAAAATAGGTAATATTACATCCAGGAATTCTACACATTATTTTAATCCACTACACTTTATATTAACATTATAAGTATGATTTCATGTATGGAATTGATTAATGAGTTGTTATGCAATCCATGTCCTAACAATCTCTCACTTGGGTTGCATGACAATGTCTTTCCTTAAAATCATAAGTATAATACAAATGACAACCCTAATGTGCACCTTGTTGTCATCTACAACAATCCCGTCCATTAGTCATACAAGCATAAGGACTAAAGGGGCAGTCGTTGTAATTGATTCGCAACTAAACCCACAGTAATCACGTATACAAATCCAACTAAATGACATTGATCAAAAGTGTAGATGTGTAGCATGGAACATAATGAATATATACATATTCTTCCAACTAGTCCAAATTAACCAAATGAGATCAAACTTTAAATAATAATAATAGAACAATTAATGAAAGAACAACATAAACTCCCACTATATTAAATGTTATCAAATGTTGTTACACCCATATGAGCAACATGCTCGTGAAACACTAAAGGTGATAACGCCATAGTAAACGGGTCCGCTAACATAGAGTTTGTTCCTATAAGTTTTATTTCTATTTGTTCATTTTGTACTCTTTCTCTTACAACAAGAAACTTAATATCTATATGCTTAGATTTTGATGAACTCTTGTTGTTGTTGGAGTACAAGATTGCTGCCCTATTGTCACAATATAACTTAATAGGTCTTTCGACACTATCGACAATTCGCAGTCCCTTAATAAACTTACGCAGCCATATAGCTTGATTGGATACCTCGAAACAAGCAACAAACTTGGCTTCCATGGTAGAGGAAGTTACGAGTGTCTGCTTGGCACTTCTCCAAGAAACTGCTCCACCGGCTAATGTGAAGACATAACCAGACGTTGATTTACGACTGTCTTGGCATCCAGCAAAGTTGGAATCGGAATACCCAGTGATCTCAAGATGATCTGACTTTGAATATGTAAGCATGTAGTCCTTGGTGTTTTGTAAGTATCTCATCACTCTTTTGGCTGCAACCCAATGTTCTCTCCCCGGATTGCTTTGGTATCTACCAAGCATCCCAATAATAAATGCAAGGTCTGGACGAGTACAGACTTGCGCATACATTAAGCTTCCTACTGCTGATGCATAAGGGATATTTTCCATATACTTGGATTCAAAATTATTTTTAGGACACTGTTTAAGACTAAACTTGTCTCCTTTAGAAACAGGGGTGTCATGTGGTTTACAGTTTTGCATGCTAAACCTTTGTAATACCTTTTCTATATAGGTCTTTGTGATAATCCTAAAATACCTCGTGAGCGATCACGGTGAATTTGGATTCCTAATACAAAATATGCCTCACCAAGATCTTTCATTTCACATTTGTTTGAAAGAAATTTCTTAGTTTCTTTAAGAATGTTCATATCATTACTAGCAAGCAAAATATCATCCACATATAAGAACAAAAGTATAAATTTACTCCCACTGAACTTATGGTATACACAATCTTCACCAAGATTAAACCAAATGAAAGAATAACTTGATTAAATTTTAAATACCATTGACGAGAAGCTTGCTTGAGGTCATAAATGGATTTCTTAAGTTTACAAACTAATTGATTAGTTTGCTCCAAATCATTCACCATTTCTGGTTTCTTCATATATATAAATGTCTCCATTGAGAAAAGATGTCTTTACATCTATTTGATGAAGTTCAAGATCATAATGTGCTACAAGTACCATAATGATCCTAAAAAAGTTTTTAGAAGATACCGGAGAAAATGTTTCTTTATAATCAATGCCTTCTTTTTGAGTAAAACCTTTAGCAACAAGACGAGCCTTATATCTTTCCACATTACCTTGTGAATCCCTTTTGGTCTTAAATATCCATTTACACCTAATAGGTTTCACATCTTTAGGTAATGGAACAAGATACCAAAGGTCATTGTCTTTCATAGATTTTAACTCTTCATTTATGGCATTGATCCACTTATGAAAATTAGGACAATTAATGTCTTCATGGAAGGTGAGTGGCTCATCTCCCACTAAACCTAAGTGTCCTTCATTCTCGGAAAGATACACCTCATAATCATCCGGAATTACACTCCTTCTTACTCTATTGGATCTCCTTAAGGGCACTGGTTCTTCCTCATATTCAGGTTGTTTAATTTCATCCTCATGATCAACATTTTCATGTTGTTCAATATTTATAGGGGAGTCATTGTTTTGAATTGTATGTTCCTCTTGAATTTTAGGTATAAAACCTTGATTTCCAATGACAACTAAGGGAAGAGGTATAGAAATGGATGACTCTCCTCTTCAAATTCAAAACTATTCCTAATTTCCCCTCTAAATTCAACATCCTCAAAGAACCTAGCATTTCCCGTTTCAAAAAAGGTTATAGTTTTCGGGTTGTAAAATTTATAGCCCCTAGATCTCTCGGAATACCCCACAAAGTAACTACTAACAGTTTTAGCGTTCAGTTTTCCCTCATTAGGCCTATAAGGCCTAGCTTCTTCTGGACAACCACATACATGAAGATGATTTAAGGACGGTTTCTTATTCGTCCATAATTCATAAGGGGTTTTATTAGTAGTCTTAGAGGGAGCTCTATTGAGAATATAAGTTGCGGTTTTTAATGCATCGCCCCATAATGAGTGAGGTAAAGAAGTACAAGAAATCATACTTCTTACCATATCCTTAAGGGTTCTATTACGTCTCTCAGCTGCACCATTCATGCTAGGCGTACCCGGCATAGTGTAGTGAGGGACAATCCCACACTCTTCAAGATAGCGAACAAAAGGACCCGGACGTTGTTCCCCTGAACCGTCATCCCGACCGTATTATTCACCACCACGATCGGATCTAACGTTCTTAATAGTCTTTCCAAGTTGATTTTCAACTTCGGCCTTATAAGACTTGAAAACGTCCAAAGATTGAGACTTTTCATGAAGTAAATAAATGTACCCATATCGAGAGTAGTCTTCTATGAACGTAATAAAGTATTGTTGACCATTCCATGAAGGGGTAGTGAATGGCCCACAAATATCCGTATGTATTAGTTCTAAGACGCTTGATGCTCTCGAGGATACTTTTCTTTTAGTGTTTGTAAATTTTCCTTTAAGGCATTCAATGCAAAAGTTTTTTTTCTTCTGGAATATCAAGTTTATTTAAGATTCCCTCTTACACAAGCTTATCAATTCTCCTTTTGGAGATATGACCTAAACGCCTACGCCATAAGGTATAAGAATTTTCACTTGATAACTTTCTGTTTCTACTTTTGGTTTCATTATTATGGGACTCATTTATTGTTTGAATAGTGTTAAGTAAATAAAGATTATCATTACTTGACAAAGTACTTGTACCAACAACCTTGGAATTAAAATATAGATCACATTTATTATTTCCAAATGAACAAGAATAACCTTCCTTGTCCAATACTGCGATAGATATTAAATTCCGTCTAAATGATGGTACAATAAATGTATTATTTAGTACAAAATAATAACCAGTACTTAACAATAACCAAAAGGTCCCTATGCCTATAACTTCAACCGGATTCCCAGATCCCATATAGATGTATCTCTCATCTTCACTAGGTTTTCGGTAATTCAGGCAACCCTGCATAGACATACTTATGTGAGTTGTTGCACCAGAATCCAACCACCATGTATATGTAGGAATTGAAATCAAATTAGCCTCAGTACAAACAAGACCAAATGGCATACCTTTCTTAGCACGCCAAGCGTGATAATTAGGGAAGTCGTACTTCATGTGAGTGGGGTCCTTGTAAAAGAAGCACTTCTTGACTTTATGATCATCAGATGATCCCTTAGGCTTCTTATTACTTGAAACTGCAATTTCTTTCCCTCTTCTCTTTGTCCCATGAGAAGAGGTAGATGCCAAATTTTTAGGCCCAATTGGTAAGAAAATAGGCTAGATGGGAGGGGGGAATAGCCTAATTAAATATTTTTCAAAGAAAACACTTTCAAAAGCAAAGTCACTTATCAGTTTACAAACTATTATCAGTAAGCGCAGCAGAGAAGATATGACTAAGTTTAACTCACACAAAATCAGTATGAAAAGGTTTTGAGAGCTTGGTTTAAACACAGAGTGATTTCAAAAGTTCAATGAGTTTCAAGAGATTGATCAAAGGAAATAACAATGAATCAGTATGTATAATAACGAGTTGCCGGTGATAGGTTTCCAAACAGGCAAGATCAAAACAGTAATAAAGTAAACACAAGGGGACACAAGTATTTGGAGAGGTTCATAGTGTAAATACTGCCACGTCCTCTACCAAGTTTGGTCAGAACTTGGATTTGGGTTAAGTGCACAATTAGCTTTCTCTAATCTATTACAAGCGCGGCTTTGCTGGTTACAAAGACCTAAACTCTAGAGATCACTAATGGATCGTGATACAAAATCTGACCAAGTGTTTTTGAGCGGCAAGTCCATGGAACTTATCTCACTCAGGTGGGTGTGTTAAAAACTCGAACAACGTATTCCTTAAATAATCTAGTTCGTGAATACTGGCAATGTTGATGAGTTTGTGCACAAGTGTATATCCTATTAAATGTCTAATGATTTCTGGAACAAGGAATGTTTGAGCTTCAATGCTTCAAAACAATTCAACTCTCTTCAATGCACCAACCCTCTTCAATGCTCTGAGTCCTCTATTTATAAGAGGAGTAAATGACTTGAGTCTTGGGGAAGAAGATTTACAATTTGAATATCCAGCTGGTTAGGTGAGGAGCATTAAATGCGATATCTTTTACAATAATGGCAGAGATTTGAAGTACACGCATGCCTGGAAAAAATTGATGGGTAAAGACCCTTTTGTCTCAACCGGTTACCTGCAAAAATAAAGTAGAGACAGAGTAAAGCTAAAAGTAGCTAGGTGTCAGACGGCGTAGAAAAGCATAGCAGAGCAGTTTAACTACTTTCAGATAAGACGGTACAAGAGAAAATCAGTAAAGTCAACTTAAAGTTAGAACGATGTAACCTGGAGATATTCAAGGGAAGAATATCTTGAGTTGACTACCAGTAAGCTCCAGTTTGTCCTTGAGATAGTAGAGTTGTCGGTAACTTGTTATTGTACACTGGGTAGATACTTGATCGGCAACTTGATCTTAGCTTAGTAAAAAAAATGTTTTCAGAAAATGTCTATTTATTATCATTCCCTAATCCAAGTCACACATGATGTCCAGTAAAGGTAAAAATACAAATAGAAAATAAAATAAAGGAAATAAAATGAGATGGAGGTAGATGGAGTGCTGATTGCAATCATCAGCAAAGAAATATTCTGCAAAACAAAGTTAGCATAAATAGCAGCAGATATATTTTAAGAATATAACATAAAATAAGCACACAGATAAACAAAAGGTTAGCAAAGAAGTTGTTGGATATATCTTTGAAGGTTTTCAAGGATATCTATATCATCGGTTACATTGACTCAAGAACCAGTAGACTTGGGAAGGTCTTCTTCCTGGTCAGGAGCTGTAGCCTTTGAAGTAGATTCTGATCTTTTTGCCTTCTTCTTTGATTTGGATTCATCTCTATCTACTTTCCTCTCCTGTCTTCTTTTCGCACTCTGCAACCTTTCTGTCAGCATATTGTTATTGGCTTCAAGTGCTGCAATCTACAGTTGAGCATCAGCAAGAGCGGCATTGGCAGCAGATAACTATTTGTCAGATGACTCTAATCTTCTGATCTGCAATTTCTGCTCATCAATCAGTTGTCTCTGAGTTGAATGCATAACCCCCAAACTTTCTGATAGAGCAATCAGTCGTGATTCTCTATTCTCCATAAGATCCTTCAGGTCTTGGATTCTTTTATCTTCCTCCTCCTGATTAGACTTAAGGATTTTGGCAGAAAGGTCCTCAAAGATGTGTTGCAATTTGTCTCGGAAGAAAAGGCCAGTATCGCCCAGATCGGCACGAGTAGCAGGCATTTGCAAATTTTCAGTATCTCCCTCAAGGTGACTGAAGTATTCAAAAATACTGTTCAATACCACGGGTTTTCAACGATAATCGGCTCAACAAGACCAAGAGGAGATGGAACCAGCAGAGAAGGAACAAAATCCTCATTGATCATGTCAGCATCTTCTACAACAACATCAGCAGCAGGCACAAACATCTCATCATCGGAAGATAGAACGATTGGCAATGGAGAAGCTGGCAGGGGAATATGAGCAGAAGGTAGAGGCAAAACTTGGTAAAGGGAAGCATCATCAGCAACATCTCAAAAGAAATCAGCAGGAACAGCAGCAGAGACAATATCGGCAGAATCACCATCAGCACGACCGGTACGGAGAATCGGCATGGGAAAATCCGGATGAACAATAACAGCACGGTCCTCCGGCAGGTGGAACACACCATTGTCTTCCATGGAAAGAAATAAGGCCAGAATGAAGTTCAAGTAGGCACGGCCTTTAAGAATCATGTTGACCAGATTGGCAATCAGCAAACTTGAAGTATTGACAAGGTGGTCAGCACGCTATCTTGGATTAAACATAGGGAGAGTCAAGGCAAGAGCTGCTGATTTGACTAAGTATAGAGTCCCTCTTGAGTCAACAGCATAGAACTCAAGGATGTCACAGAGCTTGTTGTTGATCATCATACATCTCCTCAGCCATCCATTGGTGGTGATATACACCTCTGTTGGATATTCTTTGAGAAGGGGAACCTTTCCTCCAATCATCAAAGTACTAGGCCAAGAATGAAGAATGTCATAAACAGGTTTTGCTTTTAGCCTGGACACTTGGGGAGTCTTCCCTTTCTTCCTCTTAAAATCAACTTTAAACCAAGGCATGAAGACCAGCTGTTCACTCGTGGAACCAGCAATAAAAGGATACTTGGTTACAGTGGGATGCTCTTTGCCAAAAGGGTAAGGAATTCGTTGAAGAGTAGAATGAAATGCAATGGGCTGATGAGGTGGAAATAATGATCTTACAAACTTGTCAGTAGGAATGGAGATGCCGGTAGTGTACCAATTCAAACTGATCATCTCCTTAGTGTGAAGCTCATAATTATACTCGGCAGGTGGAGAGCTGTCCTTAGCACTTTCATTCACAAACGACGGCAGCTCCATATAGTCATCAGGATCAATCTCATCTGAGCTTTCCTCACCAGCAGTAGTAATAACAACAGCAGGACGAGCTTCAGGAGCAGCTTCAATAGCAGGAGCAGAAAGAAGGAGTACAGGAGCAGGCAGCAGAGGGAAGGAATCAGGAGCAAATAAAGCAACCTGAATTTCCTCAAACTGCAAGTCAGCAGCAATCATAGCATCTATAGCAGCAATATTATCATCAGCACCTCCTCCCAACTCAACAACCTCTCTCAAACCAGTTGGTTCAACAAGAATCATGTCATGAATCACATCAGTAGAGGCAGAGACTGGAACATTCTGAGTATCTGAAGTTTTCTCAGAGGCTTCAAGAACATCAGCAACTACTGGAATGATTTGTGTGTCAGTAGTTGACTCAGATGGATGAGTGTCTGTAGTTGTCTCATCGGCAATAAAATCTTCATGGTCATCAGCAGACTCTGGCACATCAGTAATTGCTCCTCCTGAAATCGGTAAGTCTTCAACAACAACTTCATCAGCAGATTAAGTGTCTGTAGTTTGCTCAATTGATGCAAGTTGGTCTTCTCTTGAACTTTCAATCATAGGTTGAGTTTCCACAATTTCCTCAACTTGATTAACCATGGACTTATCAGCAGCACTAGCTTCATCAGCTGGTTGAGTGTCTAAAGTTTTCTCAACAATCTGTTCCACATCCTTTATACTATCAGCATCTATTTTATCAGCAGAGCATCCTCCTCCTTGATTGCGGTCAGAGCTATCACTGATTAATACGAAATCAGCAAAGGCCTCAGCAGATGATACAGCAGCAGCAAGAGTTGAGGTATTTTTATAGACTATGCTGATGGGCATCTTGTCATCACTGATTGAGTCATAAGATGTAAGATTGTCACCAGCAGACTTGTGAGCACATACAAAATCTGCAACATCTACAGAACTGCTGGGAGTGGGAAGGGAAGTAGCTGCTGATTGTTCGACACCTCGTCTTGTGAGAAAGGCTTCAGATTTCCTGATCAGATCAATGGTGATCTTTTTCACATTTTGCAAGAATTGATCAGCTAGAGGACCACTTGAAATGGTCTCACTATCGTTGTAGATCAGCAGGTCATCGACATCTTCTGGTCTTCCTATTTGATATGGGTCAAACTCAAGAAAGTTTGATTGCTGAGTGAATACAGAGGCATAGGCTACCCAAAAACTTTAGACCATCAGGTCTTGTCTAATCCTGTCTAGGAAAAGATATACCTGATTCCATGGAAGTGGCAGTAGATCAAAGTAACGCCCAAAGTTCAGTCTAAGTTCAGCTTCTGACAACCGCTAAAACTTCTTGAGATGGACAAACTTCTCATTGTAAACATCAGTAACTCTGTTTAAGCTTGTGTAATCAACATAGTCGGCATGATTGCTTGGAGAGACCATCTCCTTTCTTTCATGAAACTGAAGCAATCGACGAATGAAGGGATGAAGATGATCTAAGGGAAACACCAAATTCTTCTGCAAGACTTTGTTGATGAGGGACCAGTGATTCCGAAAGAAAAGATGAAAAGTGTTATTTTTGATTGGTCTGCACTTTCTTACAACAACAGATTCCTTAACTACATCGGCAACAAGTTCTTCAGCTACATCGGCAATAGCTTCTTTAGATTTAACAACGATGGAGGGAGGAGCAGCAAGAGAAGCACCAGAAAGTAGAGGGGGTGCAAATCTAATCATCTTGGCTCTAGGATCAGCAGATGGAATCATGGAAGACTTAACCTTAGCAGCAACAGGCTTTTGAACGGTAGATGGTTCATCAGCAGGTGCGACTTTTGACTTTTTGACTTGAGGTTTATCAGCAGCCTTGACCAGCCTTCTTTTCTTAGGAGCAGCTGGAGTTGAATCATCAAGGATCATGTCGGTAGATGAAGCATTAGTAGTAATGGCAGATGGAACATCTGTAGCAACTGAGACAACTTTCTTTTTTTTTTCTTCTTAGGAGTCCTTTTAGTAGGAGCAACAACTGTACCGGTAGAGGATTTCTTAGTAATCCTTTTCCAGTCAATAAGCTTGAAGGACTTAAGCTTGTCGAAGTCAAAGCTTGGAGGCACTGGAGAAGCTCTAACAATGGCAGAGTTGCTCCTTAAGATGATGCTAATCAGCAGATAGTGACAACCCTTTTAGGATGAGCCTTATTCTTTTGCCTGTCCTCTTTCCACTTAATGGCAGCAATGGCAATAACTCGAAACAGATAGGCACACCAGTTGAATTCAACTTGCAACACAATGGCAGCCATTGACTCAAACTGCACATCAGTCACATGGCTGTGAGAGCCAGATCTGCAAACCAGACATCTATCAACAATTTCAGCAAGGGCATAATGTCTCCTCCTGTAATGAGCCTTCAGGTGATTATCTCCACTTTGCCTAGGACCGGCTCCCCTCATAAGGGTCCATGCCTTGTCCAAGGTCTTGTCATCAGAAATGGAGGATGACCCAGTCTTTCCAAAAAGAGGGAAGACTGCAGAAATAGAAGACGGAGTGACAGAAATAGGCACGCCGGCGACGGTAGAGTTGATGGAGACGAAAGTGGATGAATCCCTTGGAGCAGTAATAACTGAGGCATTGGAGAAGAACTCTTGAACTTGATTCAAAAATATGAAATCAATCCCAGTCGATGTGATGAACGAATCAAGGAGAGAGCCAATCAACAGATTCTTTAAGAAATCTCCATCGGTCAAGTCGTCGAAGAACGAAGAGTCAACATAACCTCCATAGATATCCTTTTTGTTGCTCATTATTTTTTGCAAAAGTACTCAAGAAATCTCACAAGTTAAAATCCGTTAGTTCAAAACGAATTTTGAAATAACAAGTGTCATGTAATCAACTATTACCAGATTTTAAGAAAGATTGGGAAATCTGTCGAGCAATAGAGGATGAACAAAAGCTTTGATAAAGAGAGAGTTCAAGAGACAGAGAGCGAAAAAGGGAGTGAAGAGATTAAGTATGACTATTTATATGTTATGGAAGAGAGAGAATAGGAAGGGTTTGCATGAGAGAAAGAGAAATAATGAGGAGTTTAACTGTTGGAGCGAATAAATCGGAGAACGTGCGCACACTATGCATTAAATGCACGAACCGGACGGTTTATTTGAAACGGTTAAACTTAGGAGAGAGAAGGGGTAAAAAGGTCAACAATAATATATGGAAACATTAAAAGTTACCTTTCTGATTTACCACAAGGATTTGGGATAAATCTTGACACGATTTAGGTAAGGCGGTGCACACACGTGTCAGAGAGGTGGTGTGACCAATTGTACCTTTGATGTGACATGCTTACGTCACATTTCAGAGAATCCTTATCCATTTAGATAAGATCTACCGAGAAGAGATTCTTATGCTGATATTTGAATTTTGAAAATCGGCAAGACATATTTTTCGGCAAGATTTTGTTGGTCAGCATGTTGCTTTTGGTCGGCAATACATTTTGGTAAGTAAGATTTTTCATACTTTGCTGATGAGATCGGTAGATTAAAACAAGTAACAAAGTTAGCACAGTTTTAAACATAGAAATCAATCATACCTGGTTCACCTCTAAGGAATTCAAATCTTTTCTGATCTAGGGGCTTTGTCAGTATGTCTGCTCTTTTGAAATCGGTATGGACTTTGAGCAGCACAACATTGCCCTTTTCTACATGTTCCTTCAGAAAGTGGTACTTGATGTCTATGTGCTTGGTTTTGGAATGCATGACCGGATTGTTTGATACCGAGATGGTAGATTGATTATCATAGTAAATGGGACAAATTTGAGATGGAATTGCATAGTCAACCAGCTGCTGCTTCATCCAAAGGATCTGTAAACAGTAACTACCAGAAGCTATGTACTCAGCCTCGGTAGTAGAAGTGGAAATTAATGCTTGCTTTTTACAGGACCAAGACACCAACCGATCACCAAGAAATTGGCATGTTCCACTAGTACTTTTCCTGGACACCCTGCAAGCTGCAAAGTCTGCATCTGAATAACCAATTAGATTAAAAGATGAATCTCTAGCATAACATAATCCAAGGTTAACAGAAGCACATAAGTATTTAATAATGCGTTTAATAGCCTGCGGATGGGATTGTAGATACCCCGGGGAACCACGGCTTGGCTAGAGCGGTGAATTATCCTAGGATGTCTAACTTGTTTTAGATTGTTTAGAGTCGCCACCTATGTTTTTAAAGGAACATAAGAAAAACCTAGAAATAGCCTAATTTATGTACAAAACCAGAGATTCGGGAGAGAAGGGTTCGGGGGTTAGGTGACGGAGTGGGAAGTACTTAAACACCCACTCCGCCCCGCTTACGCGGGTCTTGCTACTATTGGTGTTCTAATATTTACATGTCCTTCAATTAATTAAATAGAAATGTGCTAACAATTGTGATGAGAAGAAAAGAGGAAATAAAGGGGAAATAAAATAGAATTGTTTTATTTATTTAATGATAAAGATTACATGTAACAAGTAATGTTAAAGAATTACATTAAGAGATGAAGAGAAATTAACATGGTGAATTAAAGTTAAGATTAAAATGTAGGGAGATAACCTTAACTAACTTCAATATATGAAGTAGTCATGTTGGTCATGTCCCATTAATGGGGATTGCATACTAGTAAGACTAGAATAAAAGAGAATAAAAGAAGAAGACTTGTACCTTTAGAAAGAAGACTTCAAACTTGGACTTGAAAATGATGTTGTTGTGTAGAGATTTGTGTAGAGTTTCGTTGTGTAAAACTCTTGTTGGGAGAATTTGTGTAGGGAAAATGATGTAGAATTTGTGTAGAGAGAAAGTTCCAAGTCTAAAAAATGAGGTCCTTTTCCAAGGTAGGAGATGATGGTTTTTATAGGTAAAAAAGAGAGGGAAATGATGGAGGGAAATTGGTCATCCATGTGAGATGGAATTGACCAATAGAAAATAAGATAAATAAAATAATTAATAAAAGGAAATAAAAGAAAATCAAATGAAATGAAATAAAGATGAAATATTTAGTTTTTGGAAGAAGGCTAGAATAAAGGATTTGGTAGTTAATGAAATAAGGGGGGATGAACTTGGATGTAAAAAAGAGGTTATTTGTGATCAAAGAAGATGTTTGTAAATAAGAAAAGGGAGGGAAATAAGGTGCAATCCGTTACTGCCAAAGTGGGAAGCGCGCGGGTCCGGATTTTGGGGCGGGACGCGCGCGCGGCTCACTGACAGTGCCGGAAGCGCCCGCGGGTAAAAATGACAGAAAGACAGAAATGACTCTAAAATTAATTCTGTTATGCAGTTTAGTCCAAAACTAACGGAATCAGTTAAGAACTTAACCGAAGTAACAGTAATTAATAAAAAATAAGTTAAATAAAAATACTATGTATGCAATCGGGGTGAGAGGTCCAAGGCGGGGTGTCTACAGAGCCCCTCGGCGACGTGGATTGCGAGGCAAAACGCGTCGAAGAAAGAAAGACAACCGCCGAGGACATCGACAAGAGAAAACAAAGACTCGATAAAGCAGGAATTTGAAATTACAAAGGATAGAAATGCGCTCCCTGTGTGAGCGACTTTTGCTGATGGAAGAGGTATGGTGATTTGAGCGGTCCACCATGGACCAAAATTGGTGCGCGGTGCGGCATATTCTGATGCGCTGTGCGGCGGTATGGTGATTTGAGCGGTCCACCATAGACCAGAATTGGTGCGCGGTGCGGCATATTCTGATGCGCTGTGCGGCGGTATGGTGATTTGAGCGGTCCACCATCGACCAGAATTGGTTCTCTGTGCGGCACCTGGTGATTTGAGTGGTCCACCATCGACCAGAATTGGTGCTCTGTGCGGCACCTGGTGATTTGAGCGGTCCACCATCGACCAGAATTGGTGCTCTGTGCGGCACCTGTTATGTGCATGCTTTGCAGATATATGTGCTTGTGTGAGATGTGAAATTGGAATTGCGAGAGAAAATTGTGATTGTGGTGTGATATGATCTTGAAAGCACCTTTGTAATGAGAGAGAAGTAAGAATGTAGAAAGTGATCTTGTGTGCGGTGTGATTTTGAGGAAAGCATTGGATGTATTCATACCTTCACTTACCATTGCCGCTTGAGTGGAGATGGATTCTTGATGTCCGCGGAGGATGCTTTGATGGAGAATGTCCATTCTTTAGATGTTGGTGAGAGAATACCCTTGATGTTGGGTTGGCGAGATGGTACTCTGAATGATGGTTGGTCGTGCCAAAAGGCTGCCTACGTATCCCTTTAAGAGAATCAGACCAGCGTAGTTCAAGGATGATGGAGAACGCTGGAGGAGAGGCTAGGAGCAAAGCAAAGTAAAGCACATAATTTTGCACATAGAAGGAGAAAAAGAAAGAAAAAATCTTTTTTTTTTTTTTTTTTTTTTTTTAGTTCGTGGGTGAACCATTTTAGCCATTGTGTATTTGTTGTCGCTGGTGTGCCCAACGAAGATTGATGTCTAGCCCCAAGAGATTTGTCGATTATGGGGCTTCAAAAGGCTTTTGATGCCGAGATGAGGGGTTGCTGATTGTAAAGCCCCTAGAATGCCTTTGATGCCAAATTTTGAGGGACTTGCACAGCTCCAAGATAAATCAGCTCCTGGCCCATTCGAGTAAATCACCCTTTGTTGTTGTAGTGAGCAAGCCCCAAGAGGAGATCGTTGATGCCAAGCTTCGAGAGATTGCAAAGCCCCAAGTGTCGTGGGCTTGTAGATGGTGGGATGTGAAGACCTTTCATTGTAAAGCCCCAAATTACCTCGCGATTGGCTCGGCATTGAGAGCGGGTGTACCGTTTGGTAGAATTCTTGATAGAGATCTCCTTCTTGCTCTTACTGGGGAGATGAATGGTCTCATTGTGGTCGATACCCAAATGGCTGAGGGCTTATGTCAAAAGGATGCAGTAATGTCTTGCGGTGCCGTCGAGGTCGCAGAGGATAAGGTCTTGGTGTGATAAAGTCCCAAATAAGTATGCTTGCTTGACTCTTCTTGAGTTGAACTAATGACGGATCTTCGGATGCAACTAGTGCTGTGGCCCAACTTTATCTGAGCTGCACCTTGTGCTTTTGATCTTGGAGAAGGGGGTGCTGAATTGCAGAAACATTGGGATTGGCCGTGGCATTTCCCGCTATAACCCTGTTTTGATTAGAGTTTAGCATATTGAATCTTTTTCCTTTTCTCTAAGACTTCCTTCAAAATCTCGCTTGAAAGTTCTAACAAAAATCATCAACTTCATTCATAACATCGAAGTCTTCATTTAAAACCAAGAGGCCTTTGACTTGAAGTGTTGAGAGACCTTTGAAGCTTGATCTCTTTCATGGAGCTATAAGACTACTCCACATTGCACTTGCTCGAGTATTGTTGCCCAAAAGACTGTCGGTCGCGAAGCCCTAACACTGCCCTTTGCTTGAATTACTGTAATGCCGTAGCCCAAAAGATTGTAGATTGCGAAGCCCGTTGAGACCTTCGGTGCCGAATTGAGGGAGCTTCCAATGTTGCACATGACTTGGCTGGGGATACTGCTGGGGAGTTAATTGCTCTTTGCCGAGGGAGCCTTTAAGACTTGACCGTAGCCCCTAGAGTGCCATCATTGATTGCGAGAAAGGTCCATTCTTGATCGGGGGAACGAGCATGGGCACACATGACAAGAGTGCTTTTTGACATCCCTTTTGAGAGACTTTGAGGATAGTCTCACACATATTTTTTTTTTATTTTTTTTTTACGAGCATAGCCCCTAGGGCGTATTGATTGCCAAATGAAGCAAAAGAATCCCTTGTTCTTGAGTCACATAGCCCCTAGGGCGTCACCATTTGTTGAGCAAAGCAAGAGTGACTCATCCTCGTGCGAGGGAACAAACATGAGAGGATATGGCAAGGGCTACTCCATTTCTCGGGAGCCTTTCGGCGTACTTTAGAAGCACATACTTGAAGAAGCCTTGAAAACTGAGACACATGTTGTTGCTATTTGCTGCCCAAGCCAATTGACTAGCTAGGGATTATTTGTGCAACCTCGTGCCCTTTTATGATGGGCTCGTTCTCGGATGGGTCTTAGCTACCACGGGCCTTCTTTTCATGAACCCAAAAATGCACACTGCTGGAGAATGATGCCGATAACCCAAGACAACCTTTGATGGTGCTATATCTTGTCGAGCCTTTTGCAATCCCAAAGTTGACTCGGTGGGGAATTGACTTGCTGAGGAGATTCAATGTAGAACTTATCTTCTTTAGAGGCCGGGGATCTCCATTTCTCTTTCCCTTCTCTCTCTCACTCTCTCATTTTTTATTTTATTTTATATGACGCACCTTGTTTTTTGCCTAGACCGCCCTTTCGGGTTTTCAATCTAGCGGGCATCTCTTTTGCGTCTTCATTTTTGACTCGATTAATGAGGAAGTGTGCATTGACTCTAGCTGAGGATGAGAGACATGTGATTTTGCGGTGGAGACCTTTTGTCACTAATGATGAGTGACATTGACTTGACTAGGGAAGTGTCCCTAGTATTGACATGTATTTTTTATTGAATTGAATGACTCGCGAAGGCAAGTAAGTCATTAAGAGAGAAGAGAAGGAAAGCCCCAATTTGATTGCAAGAAATTGGGAGTATGCAGAAAGAATAGAAGTCCCTAGACTCGACAAGGAGCGCGAAATGATTCCAAATCTAAGAAAGTTATTCAATCCTTTTGGTGATTAATTCATTGGCAAATGAATCGTACAAAGATGTCTTGACAAGTTCGAGATGAAGGCCAATCACCATAACGCGCTAGGGATAAACATATCTTCTTTCTTGCATGAGACCGGACCCACAGGTTGCCTACGTTCCTCCAGTGTAGAGGCTCAGGTCACCGTAGTTCTTGTGAATTCTCCATTCTTCGTGATGGAATTGTTGCTTCGTAGCTTCGTCCTTTGTTGGATGGAATGATGTTGATCTTGATGTGAACTTCTTTGATTGAGGGGGATTTTTTTTTTTTTTTTTTTGTGCTCTAACTTTTGCCTAGGTTGTTTTGATGATTTCAACCTAGCGAGCTTTTTTTTTTTTTTTTTTTTTTTTTTTAATCCCCCTTTGAAAACTTTGCTTGACTTCTTGATGATTGTTGCTCCACCTTGTTTGTCTTGGCTTCGTCGTTGATGTTGGCGTCGATGTTTAGCCCCTAGGCGTTCAAGTGATGGCCTTGTTCTAAAACTTGTTTAGACATTTTTTCATCATTTTGCCAAGAATTAGATTGAACAACTTGGAAGAGTGTATAAGGACAAGAACGACTTTTATTTGATAAGAAGACTCGACACTTAACATGGGACGAGAGAAAACATTAATGCACACAAAAGAGGACTTTTGACTCTTTTTTTTTTTTTTTTTTTTTTATTCCTACTACTAGGTAGAGAAAGAGAAACGGAGATTGTTGTTGTAGTCCCCATTGTCGTTGTAGTACTCATTGTCGTTGTAGTCTTCCATGTCACTACATTCTTCCATGTCATTGCTTGGGAACCCTTTGTCGTTGAAGTTTGTGTCATAGGAGGACTCGGCCACTTCTCGGAGCAAATTGTCAATTCTAACCCCCGCATCATACATGCTTGAAAAATCGGAGTGAAAAGCCCGACTAAGATGAGTGCGGTGGTCCATTTTCAAACACTTCAAGAAGATGTCCATTTGTTCCTTCTTGGAAGGCCTATCAACCATCTCGGCTAGCTTGTCATTCCAACGGCAATAGAAGTCCCCAAATGATTCATTACCCATTTGCACGGTGCTCTCCAATTCCTTCTTGGTGGGGCGGAATATGGAGTTGCCTTGATATTGTGACTTGAAGGCAAGCATAGCGGCATCCCAATTGAGGCGGGTGGAAACTGGAAGACCCATATACCAATCTTTTGCGACCCCCTCGAGAGTAAGCGGGAAGCATTGTGCCATTATTTGAGGAGACACTTTCTTTGGTAGCATGGCCCAAATGTAGGAGTCAACATGAGCGTTGGGGCAAGAGTTGCCGTTGAACTTTCCAATATCGGGCATCTTGAACTTTTTGGGAAGAGCCTCCATTGTGTTCATGAGGAAAGAAGCTTGATGAAGATCGGTGTTTGGGCCTTTGTGCAAATTTAGCCCACTAAGCCTTTGGTCAATGTAGGACATGAGAGTGTTGACCAAACCGGTATCAATGCTTTGGACCTTTCTTTCGCTCGTGAGCTCTTTCAATTGGTTCTTGAGTTGAGCAACTTCTTTCTTGTGGGCTGTTTTCACATGCTCGTAACGGGCTCGCCATAAATCATCCTTGCGGCGGACATTCTCGGCTAGTGTATCAACTTGCCCTTTCAATGCTTCCACCATGCGGAATAACCCTTCGTTGGACACGGGAATGCCGTTGTCGTTGCCATTTGAAGCCATTGGACCTATGGAGAGAACACGGTTGATCTTAGGATGGCCCCACAAACACCTTTTGAGTAAAATGATTTTACCCACAAACAAGAAAAGACTCAACCACATAAAGAAAAATGACTCTCTTTTTTTTATTTACAAAAGTCGGAAGGACGTGGTCCTTTTTGGGGTTTCTAGAAAAATAGTGGAATCGTCACACTAGTATATAGACCTTCTCGCGGTCCCATATACTCATCGGATTCCACCACGCTTGTGAATCCTACATGTGTCGGGATTAAACTAAATTAATGTAGTAAATCATACATGCGGGGACGGATTTTTTATTTTCGTCCAAGATAGCCACTTTTGGGGACGGAGTTGGCATTTGAGTTGGCATGGATTTGAGTTAGTTTAGACCCTAAACTAGAATTGTGTTGGTTTGTGCTCGGCTTGAACATGAGGCTCAAAGGTCACCCCCGGCATGTAGTCATGAACTACGCCACGGGCTGAGGTTTACCGCTTCGAAAGAGCCAAGGTCGAGTGGAGCTTGAAACTTTCTAGGACGGGCCTCGACGGGTATGGGGTTGGACTTGTGCGACTCGATAGTGAGCAATTGATAAGAATATGTGCATGTAGTGTGAGGTCTAACAAGTGACAATTTTTTTTTTTTTTTTCAAAAGAAATAAAAAAAAAAACAAATAAGCACATAATTGCAACTTTCGAATCACCCGTGTGACCGATAAAAATAAACAGAAAGTAAAAACTATTTTGTGCAGGCCCAGTGCCCACACACTGTCAAAACCACTCTGTTCTGTGCACTGTTCTGTTTCTGGAAAATGCCCAGAAGCGCGCGCATTAGGATGCCTACTCGGGAGGCGCGCGCGTTAGACAAAGAGGGGCAGAGGCGCCCGCATCTGGGTAACAACCTGTAAATCAGCGGGTTCAAGGGATTGCCTTGACCCTAAATAAAAATGCTTTCCCCTGCAGAATTTGTTAGCACAGAAACATGGAATGGAAGGACAAGAAGGAAGATGGGCGATTCTGGTAATTGGGGTCGGACGCGCGCGCTTTAGGCCAAGAAGGCCAGAGGCGCGCGCTTCCCACCCTTTTTACCAGAATTCCCAGAAAACAGTAATAAGAACACCAAAAGTTAAAAACGCAAGTTTAACCCTTTAATACACTCCCCAGCAGAGTCGCCACTGTAGATACCCCGGGGAACCACGGCTTGGCTAGAGCGGTGAATTATCCTAGGATGTCTAACTTGTTTTAGATTATTTAGAGTCGCCGCCTATGTTTTTAAAGGAACATAAGAAAAACCTAGAAATAGCCTAATTTATGTACAAAACCAGAGATTCGGGAGAGAAGGGTTCGGGGGTTAGGTGACGGAGTGGGAAGTACTTAAACACCCACTCCGCCCCGCTTACGCGGGTCTTGCTACTATTGGTGTTCTAATATTTACATGTCCTTCAATTAATTAAATAGAAATGTGCTAACAATTGTGATGAGAAGAAAAGAGGAAATAAAGGGGAAATAAAATAGAATTGTTTTATTTATTTAATGATAAAGATTACATCTAACAAGTAATGTTAAAGAATTACATTAAGAGATGAAGAGAAATTAACATGGTGAATTAAAGTTAAGATTAAAATGTAGGGAGATAACCTTAACTAACTTCAATATATGAAGTAGTCATGTTGGTCATGTCCCATTAATGGGGATTGCATACTAGTAAGACTAGAATAAAAGAGAATAAAAGAAGAAGACTTGTACCTTTAGAAAGAAGACTTCAAACTTGGACTTGAAAATGATGTTGTTGTGTAGAGATTTGTGTAGAGTTTCGTTGTGTAAAACTCTTGTTGGGAGAATTTGTGTAGGGAAAATGATGTAGAATTTGTGTAGAGAGAAAGTTCCAAGTCTAAAAAATGAGGTCCTTTTCCAAGGTAGGAGATGATGGTTTTTATAGGTAAAAAAGAGAGGGAAATGATGGAGGGAAATTGGTCATCCATGTGAGATGGAATTGACCAATAGAAAATAAGATAAATAAAATAATTAATAAAAGGAAATAAAAGAAAATCAAATGAAATAAAGATGAAATATTTAGTTTTTGGAAGAAGGCTAGAATAAAGGATTTGGTAGTTAATGAAATAAGGGGGGATGAACTTGGATGTAAAAAAGAGGTTATTTGTGATCAAAGAAGATGTTCGTAAATAAGAAAAGTGAGGGAAATAAGGTGCAATCCGTTACTGCCAAAGTGGGAAGCGCGCGGGTCCGGATTTTGGGGCGGGACGCGCGCGCGGCTCACTGACAGTGCCGGAAGCGCCCGCGGGTAAAAATGACAGAAAGACAGAAATGACTCTAAAATTAATTCTGTTATGCAGTTTAGTCCAAAACTAACGGAATCAGTTAAGAACTTAACCGAAGTAACAGTAATTAATAAAAAATAAGTTAAATAAAAATACTATGTATGCAATCGGGGTGAGAGGTCCAAGGCGGGGTGTCTACAGGGATTCCCTAGGGTCAGCTTGAAACCTGTCACATACACAAATATCAAACATGATATCTGGTCTGCTGGCAGTAAGATAGAGGAGTGAGCCAATCATACCTCGGTAGACAGTCATATCTACCTTCTTACTAGACTCATCCTTATCTAAATGAATGTTAGTACCCATCGGTGTGCTTTGAGAGTGAGCAGTGTCAAAGTCAAACTTCTTGATAAGTTCTTTTACGTACTTGGCTTGACTGACGAATATTCCTTCATTGGTTTGTTTGACTTGAAGTCCAAGGAAATATGTTAGTTCACCCATCATGCTCATCTCGAACTTGCTCTGTATTAGCTTCTCAAATCTCTTGCAAAGTGATTCATTAGTAGATCCAAAAATGATATCATCGACATATATTTGAACAAACAATGAATAA
The DNA here is from genome assembly GCA_026119855.1 of Campanula takesimana. Taxonomy (NCBI): domain Eukaryota; kingdom Viridiplantae; phylum Streptophyta; class Magnoliopsida; order Asterales; family Campanulaceae; genus Campanula; species Campanula takesimana. The sequence continues at coordinate 1,138,601 of JAOWBW010000086.1, forward strand.
CCCTTATGCTTGGCAACAAATAAAGTAGTATCGATTTTACCTCGTGTGAAACCTAAGCCATCACTAAGTAAGAACTTAGAAAGGGTTTCATACCATGCCCTTGGAGCTTGCTTTAAGCCATAGAGAGATTTCTTCAATCGGTAGACGTGATTAGGCTTCTTGGAGTCTTCAAAACCAGGTGGTTGTTTAACGTACACAAGTTCTTGGAGTTCTCCATTTAGAAAGGCAGTTTTCACGTCTATTTGATACAGTTTGAATTCTTTGAAGGCAACAGAAGGCCAGAAAGAGTCTTATAGCTTTCAATCTTGCAACCAGAGAAAATGTCTCGTCGTAGTCAATCCCTTCTTCCTATCGGTAGCCTTTTGCAACTAACCTTTCTTTATTCCTTATGATTTTCCCAGCTTCATCCAACTTGTTTCTGAAGACCCACTTTATACCGATCACTTGTTGAGATGTTGATCTTGGTACAAGTTCCCATACTTTGCATCTTTCAAACTGATTCAGTTCCTCTTGCATGGCTTCAACCCAACCAGGATCAGCAAGAGCTTCTTTAGTCTTCTTTGGTTCTATGTTGGAGACATAGCAGATGAGAAAAGACTTTCAGCAAATGCTCTGCTGAGGTTCTTTGTTAATCTGGGACCAAAGACATCACCAATCACATTTTCTAATGGATGATCACGAACTGTTCTAACTTCTCTCGGCACATCTTGTCTTACTGACTCTTGTTGGATTGATTCTAGAGGAGGATTATGGTCAGTAGATGGTTGAAGGGAAGAATTAGAGTTCTGTGTGAGAGGTGGATGAGAACTTGGTGGGTTAGGTCTTATAACAGAAATTGGTTGAGGGCTGGATCTGTCTTCAGGAGGATCAGCAAAGTTTGCATCGGCAAATGGGTTATGAAAGTTATTGGTAGGTTCATGTTCTGTCGATGATGGAAAGTATTGAGTATCTGCTGGTTCTTCTACTAAAATGACTGGATCAGCAGAGGTACTTGATCTGCAGGGTTAGTATTACTGGATTCACCTGTCTCATGAACACTAGAAGCATTAGTACTATTGGGAACCTTGTTAGACTCTAACAAATCAAATTCATCAAAGGTTACATGAACAGATTCAACAATTTTCAAAAGTTTCTTATTGAAAACTCGAAAGGCCTTACTATGTTTAGCGTATCCAACAAAGATTCCTTCATCAGCTTTCTCATCAAATTTACCTCTGTGCTCCTTACCGTTGAAAAGCACGTAACATTTGCAGCCAAATATTTTGAAGAATCCAATGTTGGGAATTCTGCCTCTCCAGAGTTCATAAGGAGTCTTGTTGTGGAACTTGTTGATAAGTGATCTTTTCTGAGTGAAGCAGACGGTATTGATGGCTTCAGCCCAAAAGTATTTCGGCAGCCTGGCTTCAGCAATCATGGTCTTACCAGCTTCTATTAGAGTTCTGTTCTTTCTCTCTCAACGACACCATTTTATTGTGGTGTACCGGCAGCTGAGAAGTTGTGGTCTATGCCATGATCATCACAGAACTGAGCAATACCATTGTTCTTGAATTCAGTGCCGTTGTCTGATCTCATACTTATGATATCGCTTTCCTTCTGGGTCTGTAGTAGTCTGAATAACTTGGTATCAACAGCATAGGTATCATACTGATGACTGAAAGTTTCTACCCAAGTGTATCTAGAGAAATCATCTACTACAACCAAGGTATATCTATTTCCCCCAATACTTGTTGTAGTTGTGGGGCCAAATAGATCTATATGTAGCAATTGGAGGCAGTTAGAAGTTGACATGCAGGGCTTGCTGTGGAAAGATGACTTATGTTGTTTTCCAAGCTGACAGGCCTTACATTTCTTTCTTTGATCAGCAGACACTTGAGGCAGACCGGTTACCAGATTTGAACCGGCAAGCTTGGATAGGTACTTGAAGTTCAAGTGGCTGAGTCTCTTGTGCCATAGCCATGAGTTCTCACTGATGTTCTTAGCTACAAAACAAACATTAGCAACACCATTAATAGCACTTAAGTCTACTGCATAAATGTTACCTTTATGTTTGGCAGTGAGAAAGTTTCATTGGAAGCAATGTCTTTCACATAGCAACTAGAAGTAGTAAATACACATTGCATTCCTCTATCATAGAATTGTGATATTGATAGAAGGTTGTGTTTCAGATCATCCACTAGAGAGACCTTCTGTACAGTTATTGCAGCTCTCTTGATGGTACCAATACCGATGATTTTTCCTTTGGCATTATCACGAAAACCATTGGGGGACCTGATGCTTCTGAAATATCGGCAAGTAGATCTGCAAATCCTGTCATGTGCCTTGAACAGCCGCTATCTAGAATCCACAAATCCTTGCTTGCAACAGTTGAGGCCATAAAGCATTCCTGAAATGAAACAATATGCTTATGGTCCCCCTTATTCTTGGGTCCGAGGGTCAGTTCCTCTTTGGCAACCATATCTGGCCACCACTGGAGGATGCAACCTCAGTGGGTCCAGATAAGTGCTTCAAGAGGCATTCATGAGCCTTGTGACCATAATCAGAACAATTAGAACATCTCATTTGACTGATAGGGTGTGGAGTCGGTAGAACACCATTCTGTTTAGTCAGTGCATCGGCAGAACTAGGGGATTGAGCAGGTACAAACTTAGTAAGTTTGATGGTGCTAGTGTTGCCTTTCTTTTTATTCTGTTTACCTTTGGCAGTAACCTTGTGAGGTACTTGTCCATCCACAGCAGAAGTGGTTACACCGGCAGCACTTGCTCTGCTGATGACTCACCAAGAATACCATTATCGGCAGACTCAGTATCAGCAACCTTAACCTGACTTTGTTTGTGCTTGTCTTTCCTTTTGTTCTGGTTCTTAGGATACTTCATAGCTACAACACTGTATACTGGCTTAGCATCCACATGCACTGAGTTAATAGAACTACATTCAACTTTCTCACCCTTTTTCTCGGTTGCATAAGTTTCTGGAATCAAATCCTAACCCAGATTGGTCCTTATATGACATTTGGGTTGACAGGATTGTTTCAACAGCAACTCTAGATTTTGTGTAAGAATCAATAATCCTTGTGAGATGATTGTTTCTTGCCACAAGATCTTCGATCTGAGCTATCAATACTGTTACTTGACTTTTGAGATCCAGGTTTTCTTTCTTTAGAAGAACAGACTCAAGCTCACGTCCTTTGAGAACTTTAAGTTCAGACACAAGCAAGTCATTCTTTGCAGAAATTCTATTGAAATCAACAGCCATCACTTTATGAACGCTACTCAGCTTCTCATGATCAATAAAAAGTTCATCAATTGTCTCTACCATTTCATCTTTGGATATTTCAGGAAAAGGATCGGCTGAAATTTTAGGGGCAGAGGTGATTGGTTCAGGAGAAAAGTCAGGTAGGGAAGAGATGGGTTTTGAGAGGCTTTTGGCAATGCTAGGATGTTCAGTGAATGAGAAATTTCTGGTCATCGGTAAGGATTTTGGTTTGATGGAAGTGAAGTGAGAAGAGTTACACTGGCCATAGAGTGAGGTTCCTACTTGATGGACTTTGTATCCATTTGGGTTTTCTGCTTTGACACTTACTTCTTTGAAGTGTGGTTGAGGTCTTCCAGCAGCTTCTTCTCTGATTGGAGTTCTGGGAGGAGATGGATCTCGGTAGACTGGATTCGGCAATGATGATAAATTGGCATCTTCCAAGTCTAGGGCAACAAAACTTACATCAGCATCTTCATCTTCATCGGCATCTTCGTCTGAGTCAGTTTCACACCAAACCGGCAAGGCCTTTACTGTGCTTTCATCGGCAACAAAGCTTCGAGACTTAGGATGTCTCTTGATAAATGACTTCCTCAAGTACTCATATTTTGGTTGACGACATTTTGAGCAAAATGACCAGGTTATCTGCAATTAAAGCAGACCAAGTCACCTTTGTTGTTCTTTCCATCGGTAGCACTTGTGGAGGGTTTGTTGTAGCTCGCTGGTTTTTGAAATGGTGGTGTAAATGACTTTTGTTGCTGGTAATTTCCTTTCTGCATCCTTTTGAAGTCTTTGAACCTCTTGTAGTTTCTAGCGGAGGCGACGAACTCGTCTTCTTCCATCGGTTGTTCTGAGGTAGTTTCTGAGGTTTTGGAGCTGCAGGGTGTTTGATGCGGATCTATAGGAGGGAATTTGTTTGAAGGGAAGGATATCTGTAACTGAGCTGATAGAGACAAGTTTTTGAAATTTTTATCGAGAACGTTTAAGTTTTTGCAGTTCTCTCTCATACAGAAATAGACTAGACACAAGATTCTGAATAGAAGTCTTGTTTAAGTCTCTCACTTCTCTAACAACAGTGACCTTAGTATGATACTCATTTCCCAAAGAACTTAGAAAACGAATATTTAGGTCTTTCATAGTATAAACCTTACCTAATGAAGCACATAAATTACTTACCTCGTAGAATCTGTCGTAGGCACTCCTGAGTGACTCACCATCTTATTTCTTGAAGGATTCAAACTCAGTAATGCAATCATAGAGTCTGTTTTCCTTCACCTGCTCATCACCTTCAAAGTATGCAAGGAGCTTGTTCCAGCATTCTTGAGCCGTGGAGCACAAGTCAATAAGTTTGTATTGCTTGTCATCTAATCCATAAGAGATAATGTGGCATGCTTTTCCATCTCGGGCAGCTAAAATTTTGTCATCCTCGGTCCATTCCTCTCTAGGTTTTTCAACCAGAGTTTCTTCAATTTGAACATGGGTTTCTTGTTCAGTGTCACGGTCAGCATGTTGTGTCAGCGGCGTGTAGGGAATAGGTCGGTAGGTGGTTGATACCTTTAAATAAATGATTGGACCACCTTCTATGACCTTCATCAACCGGTCATCGATTGAGTTCATATACTTTATCATACGAGATTTCCAGACACCAAACTCGTTGACATTCAACAACGGGATGGTGGTGATGTTGAATGACTGCATGATTTTTCCTGCCATGGTAAAATTTCTTTCAAAATTCCAAGCTCTGATACCAATTTTTAGGCCCAATTGGTAGGAAAATAGGCTAGAGGGGGGTGAATAGCCTAATTAAAACTTTTTCAAAGAAAACACTTTCAAAAGCAAAGTCACTTATCAGTTTGCAAACTATTATCAGTAAGCACAGCGGAGAAGATATGACTAAGTTTAACTCAAACAAAATCAGTATGAAAAGGTTTTGAGAGCTTGGTTTAAACACAAAGTGATTTCAAAAGTTCAATGCAGTTTCAAGAGATTGGTCAAAGGAAATAACAATGAATCAGTATGTATGATAACGAGTTGCCGGTGATTGGTTTCCAACCCGGCAAGATCAAAACAGTAATAAAGTAAACACAAGGGGACACAAGTATTTGGAGAGGTTCACAGTGTAAATACTTCTACGACCTCTACCAAGTTTGGTCAGAAATTGGATTTGGGTTAAGTGCACTATTAGCTTTCTCTAGTCTATTATAAGCACGGCTTTGCCGGTTATAAAGACCTAAACTCTAAAGATCACTAATGGATCGTGATACAAAATCTGACCAAGTGTTTTTTAGCGGCAAGTCTAAGGAACTTATCTCACTCAGGTGGGTGTGTGAAAAACTCAAACAACGTATTCCTTAAATAATCTAGTTCGGGAATACTGACAATGTTGATGAGTTTGTGCACAAGTGTATGTCCTATTAAATGTCTAATTATTTCTGGGACAAGGAATGTTTGAGCTTCAATGCTTCAAAACAATTCAACTCTCTTCAATGCACCAACCCTCTTCAATGCTCTGAGTCCTCTATTTATAGGAGGAGTAAATGACTTGAGTCTTGGGGAAGAAGGTTTACAATTTGAATAACTAGCCGGTTAGGTGATGAGCATTAAATGCGGTATCTTTTGCATTAATGGCGGAGATTTGAAATACACGCATGCCTGGAAAAATCTGATGGGTAAAGACCCATTTGTCTCAACTGGTTATCTGCAAAAAGCAAGTAGAGACAGAGTAGAGCTAAAGGCGCAGAAAAGCATAGCAGAGCAGTTTAACTACTTTCAGATAAGACGGTACGAGAGACAATCGGTAAAGTCAACTTAAAGTTAGAACGATGTAACCTGGAGATATTCAAGGGAAGAATATCTTGAGTTGACTACTAGTAAGCTCCAGTTTGTCCTTGAGATAGTAGAGTTGTCAGTAACTTGTTATTGTACACTGGGTAGATACTTGATCGGCAACTTGAAGTTAAACTGCTGATTTGCTTTCTGTTGTCCTCTAGCTGGTTTGCCTTGTAAATAAAGAGTTGTAATACACTTGTGCTGGACACTAGGAATGCTAAAGACACCTAAAAGGTTCTAATGAAAATTGGGGGATCCTAAGTGCTAAATATGATTGGGGTTAAGCAATTCTAGGTCCTATACATATATTTGAACAACACAAATGAGCACTTTCGGTTTTAAATTGCTTTAACCTATCCTCCTCTTGTGTCACATGTGAAATAAGTTCATTAATATTCCACTTGTCGTTTTGACAATTATAGGTCACCTCAATGTGACCAAATTGAGGAGGAAGAGAGATCAAAACTAAATGCACGAGTAAATCTTCCGATATCTTTAACTTAAGTGCTTTTAATTTTGTCGATAGGTGAAACATTTCCAAAATATACTCCCTTAAGTTCCCCGTACCCTTATACCTCATGGAAACAATCTTCCTCAAGGAAGCACTTGTTTCCGACTTTTCCCTTTTTGCAAAGCGTTCCTCAAGGGAATCAAGGAATGTTTTAGCATCAACATCATCGGAGACGCTGTTCAAAAAGGTCTCCGGGACAACATTCTTCATGATCATTAGGCTCACGCGGTTGAAGCGTTTCCACTTCTCAGCACTTAAGCGATCTTCTTGAGTGCTTTGATTAGTGAGAGGAAGAGGAAATGGTTCCCTTAATGCGAGGTCTATGTCAATACAGCCTAAGATAATAGTTATTTTGTTTTTCCAAATTTTAAAGTTAGTCGCATTAAGCATCGGTACGGTACTCATCGCAACAGTTATAAATGAAGCATTAAGTAAATTTGTTGGAATTCGAGAACAAAAGTGAAATACAAAACATGAATAAGTAACTACATAATGAATAAATGATTAATTATATCAACGAAATCCATCAATAAGGTAATCAACATGACATCAAAACTAATCTTTGGATTGCGAGTTGATTCATAAATGATTGCCTTAGGTAAAAAACAATTTGAACAACGTTTTAATCAAATGCTTAATATTCCTTTGGGCCGACTTAAGCATCTAACAAAACAACTTAATGTTCATTTCACTTGTTACCACATGAATGTACAAATTTAGTCAAATAACAAGATCTTCTTTGGAAAATTCATGTTACTCACATATTAACTTACACATTCAACACTTTAACAATTTTGGATTTAAATAACGTGAATCACTTTGGTGATAATATTATTTAAAAATGAACAAAAATGTTTAATCATATAATTAATCACAAATTTATGGTTTGAAAAATGTATGTTTCTCTCAAAACCTGTGAAAAGTGTTTGCACGGCCGAGTATAGAAAATAGCACGGCCGTGCAGCTACTTACAGAAGCATTGATTTTTGGCGCATTAGTGCACGGCCGTGCAACTTATAACACCCGACCATGCAATACTTGGAGGTCCGACGGGACCATACACATTACCCGACCGGACCAAGCCTAAAGTTCCGACCGGACCAAACATTATACCCGGTTGGACCACCTGTTTTCAGGTAGCACCGTTTCATGTACTGAAGGTTCACGGCCGAGCAGATCCAAAGACTCGGCGGTGCAGGGCGATTTTCTGCACTTCTGAATTTTGTCCAAACTTTTCCCAAATGCATGAACAACAAGTAGATCCACATGGGTATACATTATACAATGTATAACCATGATATTTAGGGATAATCTTGTTTTTAAAATAATGTGATCAAGCAAGTATATCCACATAGTTATGCATTACATACAACTATGCTATGTAGGGATAATCATGTTTGAACCATTGTGTTCATTGAGTAAAACTTCAAACATTTTCATAAATTCTTTATTAGATGATGAATATCAGCACTCTATCAACGAATTAGAGCCTCTAAACAACATCAAACTTAATGATTCAACAGAATATACGAATCAAAATGAAGAAGAAACTCAAACTCAAACCAGAATTTGCTCTGATACCAATTGTTGGAACAATCTTAATCCCATGAATGCCATACCCAAATCTGGAATAAGTTTAAGAGATGAGATGAAGGCGGAAGCGTTACCTGTCGAATCCATCTTCAATGTTGTCTAGAAAAATGATGAAGAACAAAGTAGGGGACGGAGTTCTTCTAAATGATTGTCCATTTACTCTTGTCTTCTTTAACACTTAATGAAGAGAATATTGAGAGAGTAATGAATGATGTAGTATGTTTCTAGGGCTGATGGAGAACCCTTTATATAGGAAACAAATAGGCACTTCATTCAGGGACTACACCCTTTCAAATTAAGTGATGTGAAATTACCATTTTACCCATCAAAAATAGGTAATATTACATCCAAGAATTCTACACATTATTTTAATCCACTACACTTTATATTAACATTATAAGTATGATTTTATGTATGGAATTAACTAATGACTTGTTATCCAATCCATGTTCTAACAAAATAGAGATCCGGGAATGACAGCCGAATAATACTTTATTTGGCCCCCATATTCTAGAGGATCGTCCCTAAAAATTAACAAAGCTTGCATTTAAAGTACAAAGCAAAGTATGAAGATACTAACACTTCCAATTGTATTAGAGCTGATTTTTAACACGTGCAAGCCCAAAGATGCCAATGATGGGTTAGGTTAATGTCACCCGAGCCTAAATGTCCGTGCGTAAGCCCTGGGTTCCCTATCGAAGTCATTTCTTTATACATAAGTTAGTATCTCGAAGCAATTATCTCACTCTGAAAATTAATAATTCATGCCTTATATGTATAAAAATTACTCCGTATGAATTACTTTTACACTTTTGTTGATAATCATGATGTAAAACACCGTGAAAAGCTGGGGAAAACCGCGTTGTACTCTAACTTAGCGTAAAACGTTTTTTTTAAAATGGCGCGGTGGCATTTTTGTAATAAACGGGAATTTGTTTTAAAACACGCGGTGGAATTTTTGTAAATAGCTGACGCTTATCGTAAGTGTCATTGTTAGTGTTAAAACCGTCATTTATTAATACTACTGGCAGTTTTGATAAGTGCCAGTGTAATGGCTGGCACTTTTAAACACTAACACTGGCACTTTTGAATATTGCCAACGACAATGTTTATAAACGTCAGTCTAAAATGACTGGCACTTTGTAATATTAACTCTGGCATTTACGATGCTTGCCAGTTACTTACAAAAATGTTACCGCTTGTTATTAAAAAAAGCGCTAGCGTCTTTTGGAAAAACACATTTTTCCTATCTTTAAAAGTAAAACACGTTTTTCAGAAGATCTAATCTAAAACACAAGACTTGTAGTAGAAAAATTGTGCTTGGCACATAGTTATAAATACCGTCCCGGACAACGCACCGGTTTTGCTATTGGGACGGGACGTACCGGTACCGTAACGTACCGGTGTACCGTACTGGATTTACCGCACATTTAAGTATTTTTTAAGATAATTATATATATAACATATGTTCAACAAAAATTTACAGAAGCTTGTGTTTTATCATCAAACTATACCAATACTAGCATAAGTTTAGTATAGGTTGCTTACAAATTACAGTTCTGCAGCTTCAATTTCTTGGACTACATAGGCTGCTTCCTGTTTAGCTACTTGACGACCTTGAAAGTTCTATTGCGTTGAATGGATGTTGATTAATCGTGAAGTATAAATCTAGGGCATAACTTTAAAAAAAAAAAAAAAAAAAAAAAAAAAAAAAAAAACTCAAGTTTAAATATATTTTTTTTAGGTCCGACAATTAAAAATTGGTTTAAAAGACTTTCTTTTCGCGCACCGACCGGTGCGACCATCTCGGCCGGTACGGTCCGGTTCAGACCGGTACGCGGCGGTTCAGGACGGTACAGAAACTGGGACGGAATTAAACCTGCACCGCACTGGTTTTCAACTGAGACAGGACGTGCCGGCCGGTACGTACGGACCGGTACGGGACGGGATTTATAACTATGGCTTGGCATGTACGGTAAGTGGTAACACACCTAGGCCACGAGCATTACAATTAAGGCCTCCAGTCCAGCAGCACACGTGAATAGATAGTACTTGCATAAAGATTTAAGCCCAATCAATAGGCCATTATAGTCCATTTAAGAGGACCCAACTGTTTTTCTTTAATTTTCTACCGCTTAATCCCAAACTGGCCAATTAAAAAATCTATCGGGCTGACCCAGTCTTCCGGGCTGTTATGAATATCCTCCACAAGATACCAAAATGATTGAACTAATGGGCCAATATAGTCCATTTAGGAGGACCCATTCTTTTTATTTAATACTCCAATTGTTACAACTATTTCATTCTTGGGCTAACCAAGATAATAATATACCAACTGATCTAAATTAAGCAATAAATCCAAATAAACATTACACAACAATAAAATCAACCAACTTATCAATATCTTTACACTCTAATAACACTTATAACACTTTGCAAAAAGTAGATATTACTACCTCTGTCCCTAAATGAGTGTCTAAATTTCATTTTAAGGGACACTGAAAATCTCAACTTTTTTGTACAATTTGGTAGCAAAGATTCATATATAATCTTGTAATCTCCTTTCAAAACATTTAGTTTTGCACGTATAAAGAAACCGGTGAAAAAAAATTCGAAAAAAAAAAAACATTTAAGGACAAAGTTATGTTCAAAAAAGACACTCATTTTGGGACAAACTCATTTAGGGACAAAGGGAGTAGAAAAATAAACTTAAAAAAATTAGTGATAATTTCAACTTATCAATATCTTTACACTCTAATAATTAACACTTATAACACTTTACTATCGAGTTGACTCAAAACCAAACTATTCTCAATGCAAAGACATCTAAATCAACAAAGTTTAGGCAATAACAAAATAAAAAGCAGATTATTAATTAGATTGATGTAATCTTACAATTAAGTTACCATCAATTATCAACCATAAGTTGTTCAAAGTTATCAAACTACAAAGTATTACTCATAATGTTTATACTAAACTAAGTATTATATATCGGTACGGTACGCTTTTTCTTTTCGGTATATAAACAAAATACCATACCACTACCAAAGTTTCGGTTTTTCAGAAAATAAGAACCATATTGGTAGGTTTAATCGGTTTTTTTATTTTTACGGTACGGTTTTCTCGGTTCAGAACGGTTTATCGGTTTGTTCGGTTTTTTTGCACACCCCTACTTTTTACACACTCACATTGACATTTATTAAATGCGTCCGTTTAAATGTTTATGAGTTTCAGTTTAAATATTTATGAGTCCTACTATAAATAGCTTAAACTTTGCAATATTAAAGTTGTCATTTACAATGCTTTTGAAAAAATAGTTTTTATGAAGCGCTAAACAGAATTTAATTTAGAATTTAATTTTCACAAGACATACTCCAGAATTCTTCACCAAATTATTTTACAAAGAAAGAGTAAAGAAAACATATACTCCCTCCATCTCATAACTATGTGGACAAAATTAGTTTTGCACGGGAATTAAGGGATGAATAGTAGTGTGTAGTTGTTGTCCATAAACCGTACCCGTGACAACCCTTCAACCCGCAATTAAACCATTGGAACCGTACCCGTGGACAACTCGTTAACCGTTCTAACCGTACCCGTCAATAATGCAGTTAGGTTACGGCTATAGGTTTTAGGAACCCGCACACGTAACCGTAACCATTCTAACCGTACAAATTATGTTAGTTTTGTAACATATTTCATGAGTTTTCTAACATAGTTTGTTAATTTTCTAACATAATCTGTTAAAAATGTTAGATTTAATCATTTTAAACATATTCTAATATATGCTGTTGAATTTCATTAATATCAAAAATGTAAAGAGAAAAAAAAAAGTTAACTTCTAACAGATTCCGTTAGATTTTACAAAACATGTCAACAATTTAACAATTATTTTTTTTTTTAAAAAAAAAGGAGCAGACTTGTACAACTGTGGACCCGTACCGGCCATAACCGTGTCCCACACGTGCCCACACCCGTGTATAACACGGTTAGGTTACTCTTATGAGTTTTGGAAACGGTACCCGTAACCGTAACCATACACCTCCCACTCGTATTTGGCTATGTCTAGTTGTTGTGAGTGTGAAAAGTGAAGTAGGAGAGAGAATGTAGGGTAGGGAATAATAGATTGATTGGTGTTGTAAATATAAAAGTAAAGTAGGAGAGAGGATGGGTGGGAGGAATGGGCTGATTGCGATTTGGTAACCTGTGTTTGTATCATTTTTGCAATTTGGTTTCCGTGTTTGTAAATGTTGCAACCCGATTCATGTGTTTGCCATTTTGTTGCAAATTGATATTAAAACTAACGAAATGTTAGTTTTTCAACTGGAAAGCATTCATGTGCATATCACATGACTTTTTTTATGGGTATAATTATTATTAAAAGCGCAAGGTATTATGTGTAAATAAGGGTTGATCCGTCATCACCTTGTTCATTAAACGGTAACAACCTCACCATTCCTTTATTAATGATGGAATTTACTCCCACACAATAAATACCAAACTCCTCGTTTTTCTCCTTCCAAAAGGAGCAATTCACTTCAACCCTTTTAGCCATTAATACATACACATGAAAAATGGAAATTATCCCCTTAAAAGATCATGTTATATGGACATGACTGTTTTTCTGTTTAAAAACTAACAATTTCGTTAGTTTTTATATCAGTTTGCAACAAAATGATAAACACATGAACCAGATTGCAAGAAATACAAAAACTGGAACCAAATTGCAAAAGTGATATAAACACAGGTTACCAAATTGCAATTTGCCCTGGGAGAAATTGTAAAGATTCTTTACTATTTTAGGAAACTATAACTTATCAATAATAAGACGTCCAGAATAAAAATTGTCCACATAGTTATGGACAGAGGTATAACGGATGCCCTAGATCAATGATCAATCTAGTAGTTGATTCATTATTGGATCTCTGGGTATTATTCTTTAATACAATTCAAAATTAGTAGTAGTAGTATTTCTTAATATGCACTCACGTGTACGTGTCTTGAATGCAGGCGCAAATGATTTTTTTAGTGAAAGATTAATAATTAACACAAATGAGAATATTTTGTTGCTAATCTAAGCAATGCCCAATGGAGGATGCGTTGTCTTGTAGCTAAAATTGATTATTATTATTTTTTTAACCAAGTTGCATTTTTATTGAAGTGCACGATTGCGATTAATTAAAATGTAATCTTGTCGTGTTAGTCTATAAGCTATGGCTAATGTTTTTGGGGCTCAATTAAAAATATGATTGTTCTAGAAAGTTGTGATACAAAATCTATCTCACCTTGTGATTAAGAAAATAGTTATTGCATGTGAGCCCAAGGCACCATGAAGATGCTTAGATTTTGCTTCCAATTGAGGTTTCTTTATCAATTATCTACTCCCTCCGTTTCAAAATAGATGTCGTTTTAGACTTTTTCACATATATTAAGAAATATAATTAATGCATGTTAAGAAGTCTCGTTTGCCCCTAAATAATTCAACTTTCTAGGTGATTAAATGCTTGCATGTGAGATACTTTCACCATCATTAATAATGGTATAATTTAGATAAAAGGGTAAAAGTGCATTGATAATAGTAAAGTGACAGATATTTTGAAACAATTTTTTACTCCTAAAGCGACAGATAATTTGAAACGGAGGGAGTATCAAACTTTGTACTACTCCCTCCGTTTCAAAATATATGATTTTTTCGGAGTTAAATTTTGTTTAGCATTTGACATTTTACTATTTTCAAAACATCTTTACTCTTATTATCCAATTGTACCCTCTTTATCAATTATCAAACCATGTATTAATTACATTTCTTAATATGTGCAAAATAAAAATATCTAAAATAACATGTATTTAGAAATAAAATAGTACTATCCAGTTTACATGAATGTGTCTATATTGGATTTAACTTGGGTTCACTGAGAGGGTGAATAATAATATAATAACGTTAATAAAAAAAAGTTAATATTTTTGTTATTATTATTATTATTATTATTATTATTATTATTATTATTATATACTGTAAATTAGAATTGATAGTAACTTTTAATGATTTATTAAAATTATCTTTTACAATTTATTTCTTGATGGATAAAGTATACTCCCTCTGTTCCAGTTAAGTTGTTACATTTTGTTATTTTTGGCATTTCACTTAAGTTGTTACATTACCAAAATAGGAAAGTATTTATTACTTTTATAATCATCCACTCATTCCCTCTCTTCCTCCCAACCACTCATTATTCTCCACTCATTCTCTCTCTTCCTCCCAACCACTCATTATTCACCTTTCTTAATTTTTGAGCTTCACACCCCATGTAACAACTCAAATGAAACGGAGGGAGTATTACAGTAGTATGCTATATTCCCACTTTTATTTAAAAATGAATGGTTTTTATTTGTTAAATACTTGTTTATTTGGGTTCAAAAAGAAAAAAAAATTGTTCATTTACCTATGGGCCTAGAGAATAGGCAGGAACATAGGTTACCTAGGTCAAAATAGGGAATTTAACTGAATTAATTTACTCCTGTCAAAGGAGCAATATACTGATATAATTTACTCCTTCCATCTTAATTTATAATTTATGGTTAAATATTTGTAGTTCAAAATAATTGTTGCTTTTGAATCAAAATTTTGATCGAAAATAATTATCACTTTTGAGCTAAATGTATTTTTTACCTTTATATTGAAACTTATTCTTTTTTATTAATTGTCCAAATACGAGACATTAGTGTTGTAAAGATCACACTTATTAGGGGTGAAGTTTACACTTTTGCCCTTAAATTATACTATCTCCGTCCCAGTTTAAGGTTCTTATTTTCCTTTTTTATATGTCCCAGTTTAAGGTTCTTAGTTGTTTTATTCTTTAAATAGCAAATGATGAATAGTGTTTTGGACATTCTTGTCCTCATAAATTTATACGTATATTACAAAAAGCTCATCAATTACACATCTACTTTTCACTCACTTGCTTTATGAATGTACAATTATATCCTCCACCCACTACTATTCTTGACTCAAGTTTGTCTTGATTCCTTAATAAGCGTGCAAAGTCAAACTAAGAACCTTAAACCGGGACAGAAGGAGTAATAATAATTGCTTTTTTTAAGCGTTATTCTAATGCCAAATGAGACAATTATCTTGGACCGGAGAGAATTTTTTAAAATCTAATATTTCCTGTATAGAAAATATGGATTACAACAATGTTGACTAGTCAAATGAAACAGTTTTTGGATAGGTTGAGTAAATAACTTACTATTTTAAAGAAAATTTAATATTTCTAGATTCTAAAATTTAAAAGATATAAAGTAAATTTATCAATGACAACTTTTATACCTTTGTAGGAAAAATTAAGTTTCAGATAAATGTTGTGTAGATTTAATTAAGTCGAGCAAATAATAATAATCAAATGCCACTAATTTTACTTGGACAAAGGGAGTAATTATCAAGAGATTCTTTTAATAACAAATTCATTATTGGTTAGACTTGATAAATTAGACAATTCAAGATAATAATGAACAAATTTGCATTATGATATGGATGTACAATTTGCTTTATTATTTACTATACTAAAAGATTGATGGCAACTTGTTGGATGTTTATTGTTTTAAAGGGTTGGGATCCATGCCCTTACCCCTTTATCTGCTGTAAAATATATGCAAAATTGCAGATCTAGATACAGACCCCTTCACCATATTATCATTTCATTTCCCACCCAAAAACAGATTTAATTTTTTTTTTAACTCCAACTTGGTTCATCATGTAAACCTTTTTCTTTGCCTTTTCTCCTACTCATCAAATGAATGGTGAATTGCCAACTCAGAGTATTAGTGTAATTATAAATCCATAAATACTCTCGACGATCTATAATATGAATTCAGATTCCATACTGTGATACTGATGCCAAGCAAATTGGGCGGCACCCTGATTTTAAATTGAGGCGGACCATGAAATTCAAAAAATTAGTCTTCGTGAGATCATATAGCCATTCAAAATGAGATCAATGGCCAAGATAATGGATTACGCTATCTGTTAGCGGTTACAACAGAAAAGAACAATTACAGAATAATAAAATAGAAAGATAAACTGGAAATACAAAAGGAAAAATTAAGTTGTTGTTTGCACGAGCCCAATGCTAGTGACTAGTCACTGTCTCCTTAAGACTTATTCGTCCTCTCACCGAGTGTGCTTGAATCTTGTTGGAACGCTAATCTCCCAGGATAGAACGTGCGGACCGGGGGCACTTTGTGCTTGGACAGTATCACCACTACAGTTGATTCAAGGAGGCCAAAGGAAATGTATAGAACAATATGCACCAAAGAAAATGATGGAGGAGGATTTTTCTGATTCGTGTATCAAACTGTTTGTGAATACTATCCATTTTATAGCTGCAACAAGCCAAGGATCAAAACTGAAATCTGTCCATTAACCCAAAAATTAAAGACAATTAATAACTTTTTCAGTTTTTATTTCATCCACTTAATTCGAAATTAAAGCTGGATATTAATCCTTGCAACTGTTACAAATCAAAAAAAATCTGCTCATTTATTTTGATTCACAAAATCAAAAATTTAACAAAAGATTGGCTTGTCTAGGAAGGCAAATTCGGTGCTACATTTGTGTCCGCAGGACGCGCACAGACACGAGTACGCAACTCGCAAGCCAAATTGGAACTTGATTTGCACCCCCCCTGTGCGCGAGAGAGAGTCTCTATGCTACATAATCTTGAACACTACTATTGTGCCCAAGTATATATGCTAGCAACAAATTCATTTTCCTTCCAATATGGGATAACCACATTTTCCCTTTTCAACCCACTTACTTTGAGCATTCATATTTCATTCATCCAATTACTATTTTGGACAAATAAATACTTGATTTCTTCTTCTTATGGAGTAGAACACAACCCCATAATTAATTTAGTAATTTGACAAAATTACCCTTACGGAAATAATACTCAATTTCCTTCAAAACACACTTTTTCCAACAATCCCCCACATGAAGGAAATTCATGAGGATAGGTGATAAAGTCCGGCAGTCGAAAACCTGCATAGGGTAGGTAGGGTTTGCCCTTTGAACCTTCCCTTGTAAAATATATTTACTATACTCGCTAATCAGTAGACACGATGTCCTTGAACTGCTAGCTTTTTGTGTAGCCGATCGTATACTTTACACAGGTATCTCCCTAACACAATTCAATTCTCATAGCTGTGTCCATTAATGGCCTTGGAACACAATGCCTGGTTCTGTGAGAAGATCTAAGAATTGAGCCTCAGACAATTCTCCTCGAAGCGGCCTCTACTTCTTTCTCACATAGGTGATTCTTCTAAGTAACCCGCTTTACTACACATAAGAATCATTAAAATCCATAGGCTTAACCTCATTAGTCTCGGGATGTCACTTTTAAGGAATGGGTATAGGGTTTACCCCCACAGTGACGCTACAAGTCTTTTAACAGTTAGGTTGTCCCTTTTGAACCTAGATCTTGGGATCTCCAGTCAACTAGGTTGGATTTTCCGTTGTGGTTAACTTCTCAAGAGGCTTTAATCTCATTCCCAATGTCAACTTTGCAACTGTCTCTTTACCTAACCCTTTGGTTAGCGGATCCGTCAAATTATCTTTTGACTTTACATAGTCAATAGATATGGTACCAATTGCAATTAGTTGTTTAATGGTATTATGTCTTCGACGTATATATTTAGACTTACCATTGTACATATGACTTTGTGCCCTACCAATCGCAGATAGGCTATCTCAATGTATACAAATTGCTGGCACGGCTTTTTCCCATCTTGGAATATCTTCTTCACCACATTTATCTAATGCTATAAACTCAGATTCCATGGTTGATCTAGCTATAACAGTCTGCTTAGAAGATTTCCATGATATAGCTGCACATGCTAAAGTGAATAAATATCAACTTGTAGACCTTGAGTCTTTGATATCTGATATCCAATTAGCATCACTATATCCTTCTATCACCGCTGGTCAAGTGTAATGTAATCCAAAATCACAAGTATATCTTAAGTACCTTAGTACTCTTACTATACTCTTCCAATGATTTGTTCCGGGATTACTAGTGTATCGACTCAATTTGCTAACAGCATAAGCAATATCTGGCCTTGTATAACTCATTAAATACATTAGACTTCCAATTATTCTTGAATACTCTAATTGAGACATCGGTTCATCTCTATTCTTCGAAAGATGAAGAGTTGGGTCAATTGGAGTAGTCGCTATTCCATTGTCATCCTTGCTAAATTTCTCAAGAATTTTATCCACATAATGAGATTGACTTAGTACAAGTCCGTTTGATATTCTAGAAATTTTAACTCCAAGCCTTTTTTGAAGACTTTTTGTTGCGCCCCGGGCGAGGGTGGCGGCCTTGATTTGGTGGAAGCCCCTCCAAGATCCCCGGGAAACTGCACCCCCTGGGATCGATAAACCTTTTGGATCTTATTAACTAAAGAGATACGACTTTGCACTATAGTTAGCTCAGCACCAATCAAGAAGCCCCAAGGAATTCCAAGAAGTCTTGTTATAGATTTGTTCCAACCCTCAACCCTCTTTTTGAGATTCATTGAGATTGAATCAATTGAACGCACTTCTAAGACCTGTTCTACTTTTGGAAGACCCTCTCCGTCAAAAAGAATGGTATTAATTATACCTATTCGAAGGGTTATATTAGTTGGTTGAAAGACTCAAAAGTCTGACGGAGTTGAAGGCTACGAATAGACAAGATTCAGTTCGGATATCGATATAAAAAAATTGACTCCTATATCCTTTCATTCCTTTGGATTTTTTTGGAGATTCTCTTTTTATTTGCTCCCCCATTCCATGACTTTCCTAGAGCCCGGCTAAGTGATGTGCGCAATACAAAGTTCATGATGTAGAACTCATGTGGTTCATCCTATGGGCTTGGATCATCCGAACTAAGTATCTTTCCAATTTGAGAATCCCAATGAATCCCTAATTGTATTGTCTTTTTTCTTAGACTTTTAGGGAGGAGACAAGAGCCTTGTAGCTTTGAAGTCCGAGAAGCATGGCATAATTGCACACCTACTCTCGGTGCGAGAGCTTATCTTTCAACCGCTACAAAAGAAGAACTTTCTTTGTCTAGCCAACTGGGCAGGAGATGAAAGAGATCCAAAGATCCTACTTTCATTATTCCAATACCCATATGAATACCTTGGGTATATACCTGCTTGTACAGAGACAAGAATGATCTTCCCGTAAGGGATAAGTACTCATTCCCGGAAAAGTAAAAAAACGATGAGATTATGGAAGTAAATATTCTTGCATTTATTGCTACTGCACTGTTCATTTTAGTTCCTACTGCTTTTCTACTTATCATTTACGTAAAAACAGTCAGTCAAAATAATTAATTTGATTACTAAATCGAATACTATCAAATCTTTATATTTATCCTTTGAATTACTCATATATATCCTATGAATTTCATTTCGCACCGGAAACTCTTCTAGGAGAAGTTCGAATCCGTTCCGTTCGGATATTGATCGGTCTTGGTTTGACATGGTTTACGTCCGCAATGCCCATATCCTTCATGTCAAATTTTGAATTTAACATGTCTTTTGTAGATTTAATCATTTTATCACAACTCCCTATGATAAGCATGTCGTCTACATAAAGACACAAAATGACATAGCCATTTTCCGTGGTTTTAGTATAGACACATTTGTCACACTCATTTATCTTAAATCCACTTTGCATCATGGCATTATCAAACTTTTGATGCCATTGTTTTGGTGCTTGTTTTAAGCCATATAATGACTTTACTATCTTGCACACCTTATTTTCTTGTCCATGCGCAACAAACCCCTCGGGTTGTTCCATGTAAATTTCCTCTTCTAAATCTCCATTTAGAAAAGCTGTTTTTACATCCATTTGATGTATTTTAAGATTCCTCAATGCGACAATTGCAAGTACAGCTCTTATTGACGTTATTCTCATGACGGGAGAATACGTGTCAAAATAATCTAGGCCTTCTTTTTGTCTATAACCTTTAATTACAAGTCGGGCCTTATACTTGTCAATTGTTCCATCCGTTTTCATTTTTATTTTGAAAATCCACTTATATCCTAGTAGTTTACTTCCCGGAGGAAGATCCACTAATTCCCATGTGTGATTTTGCAAAATGGAATCAATTTCACTTTTAATTGCTTCTTTCCACAAAGGTCCTTCCGAAGAGCTAATGGCTTCTTTATAACTTTGTGGCTCACTTTCTACCATATAGGTTAGAAATTCTGGACCAAAGGATTTTTCAACCCTAGCTCTTTTGCTCCGTCGAGGTTCCACCTCTTCTTCTTCACTTTTATCTTGAACGTGTTCTTCTTCTATTGAATCTTGTACCCTCGTCGATGAGCTTGCCTCATTTCTTGACTTACACGGGAATATGTTCTCAAAGAAAGACACGTTTATAGATTCCATTATAGTATTCTTGTGTATATCTTCAATTTTTGAATCATACACAAGAAATCTATAAGCACTATTACTATGTGCATACCCAATAAATATGCAATCAATAGTTTTTGTCCAATTTTCACCTTTTTAGGTGGAGGTATGGCTACCTTAGCAAGACACCCCCACACTCGCAAGTGTTTGTAACTTGGCACTCTTCCATGCCATAGTTCATAAAGAGTTTTGTCTTGTTTCTTTCGGGGTATCCTATTTAACACGTAGTTAGCCGACGACACGGCTTCTCCCCACATGTTATTCAGTAATCTCGAACTTATTAACATGGCATTCATCATTTCTTTTAATGTCTGATTTTTTCTTTCGGCAACACCGTTTTGTTGGGGTGTATAAGGTGCCGAGGTTGAATGTATAATTCCATTTTGGGCACAAATCGCTTCAAATGGAGATTCATATTCACCACCTCTATCACTTCTTAACACTTTAATTTTCCGGTTTAATTGATTTTTAACTTCATTTTTATAAAGAATAAACTTCTCTATAGCTTCATCTTTACTTTTGAGAAGATACACATAACAAAATTTTGTGCCATCATCTACAAAAGTCATAAAGTACTTATTGCCACCACGTGATTGTGTTGATTTAAAATCACATAAGTCCGTGTGAACCAATTCAAGTGGTTCACTATTTCTTTCAATTGAATGGAATGATCTTCTTGTTAATTTTGCTTCTACACATGTTTCACATTTTTGTTTACAATCAACTTTAAATTTTGGAATAAAATTTAAATTTGTTAAACGACGTATAGAATCAAAATTAACATGTCCAAGTCTAGCATGCCACAAATTAGATGACTCAAGCAAGTAAACGGAAGAGATATTCATTTCATTAGCATTTGGCTTAACCACCATTACACGTAGCTTGAACAAGCCATCATTGACATAGCCTTTTCCTACAAACATTCCACTCTTAGATAAAGTAACTACATTGGACTCAAACACAATACGGAAACCATGCTTAATCAAAAGCGATCCGGATACCAAGTTCTTCCGGATATCGGGCACATAAAGCACATTGTTGAGAGTAAGCTACTTCCCGGATGTCATCTTCAAAACCACCTTCCCTTCACCTTTAATTTCGGAAGTGGCCGAATTCCCCATAAACAGCTTGTCGCCATTTTCCTTAGCAACAAAAGTACTAAACATGTCTTTGTTGGAGCACACATGTCTAGTAGCACCGGTGTCAATCCACCACTGATTTGGGTTTGAACCCACCAAATTCACCTCGGAAATCACAGCCGCGAGGTGCATCTCGGACACGTCCTTAACTATGCCTTCCACCAAATTTGCTTCACGAGCCTTCTTGGGCAACTTGCAAGCATGAACCTTGTGGCATTCACCACCAAAATTGTAACAAGTTCCTAAGAACTTCTTCTTAGAAACACCACCCTTTGGTCCCAAGTTCGATTGTTTTGCAGTTGACACAACCTTCCATTTTCCCTTATCATGGCCTTTGCCTTTGGAGCTTTGACCATGCTCTACCACATTTGCCTTAGCCACACTAGGGGCAATCTTTTTCTCGGCCACCCTATTACCTTCTTCAATACTCAATCGAAGAATAAGCCCTTCAACATCCATTTCCTTTCGCTTATGCTTAAGGTAGTTCTTGAACTCAATCCAAGATGGAGGCAATTTTTCAATGATTGCAGCCACTTGGAAACTTTCACTTAGAACCATACCCTTGGCATAAACCTCATGCAAAATGGTTTGCAACTCATCAACTTGTGTTTTCACAGTCTTGTTTTCCACCATCTTATAATCAAGGAAACGAGAAACAATGAATTTCTTTGTTCCTGCATCCTCAATTTTATACTTGTGGTCTAAAGACGCGCACAATTCCTTAGCGGTATTCTTTTCATTAAACACATTGTAAAGAGAATCTGAAAGTGAATTGAGGGCATAGTTTTTGCACAAGTACTCCCCATGTTTCCATGTTTCTACCGCAACCAAGGTAGTAACATCAGTTTCATTCTCACTCACCTTAGGAATATCCTCTTTCAGATATTTAGCCAAATTCAAGGTAGTGAGATAGAAAAGCATATTTTGTTGCCAACGCTTGAAATCGTGGCCAACAAACTTCTCGGGCTTTTCAGCATGAGGAGTCGAGATATGAACTGTTGTGGGATTAGTAACAATGGTCGAGCTACTTCCAGTTCCAGTTTGTGGTCCAGTTTGGGTTCCAGTTTGGGTTTCCTTTCCAGAAGTGTTGGTATAAGTCGCCATCTGAAACACAACAACCAGTTAGTACCTTAAGTATAACCAGTTCGTATGAAATCTGTAATCGGTTCCCTCTGTCAGGGAATAAGTCTTAAGATTGTTAGCGGTTACAACAGAAAAGAACAATTACAGAATAATAAAATAGAAACATAAACTGGAAACACAAAAAGAAAAATTAAGTTTTTGTTTGCACGAGCCCATTGCTATTCACTGTCTCCTTAAGACTTATTCGTCCTCTCACCGAGTGTGCTTGAGTCTTGTTGGAACGCTAGTCTCCCAGGATAGAACGTGCGGACCGGGGGCACTTCGCACCTAAGTTTTCCGGCGAACTGAACTGTGCTTGGACAGTATCACCACTACTGTTGATGCAAGGAGGCCAAAGGAAATGTATAGAACAATATGCAGCAAAGAAAATGATGGAGGAGGATTTTTCTGATTCGTGTATCAAACTGTTTGTGAATACTCTCCATTTTATAGCTGCAACAAGCCAAGGGTCAAAACTGAAATCTGTCCATTAACCTGAAAATTAAAGACAATTAATTTGGGTTTTTTAGTTTTAATTTCATCCACTTAATTCGAAATTAAAGCTGAATATTAATCCTTGCAGCTGTTACAAATCAAATTGATTCACAAAGTCAAAAATTTAACAAAAGATGGTCTTGTCTAGGAAGGCAAATTCGGTGTGTCTGCAAGACGCGCACAGGCGCGAGTACGCAACTCGCAAGCCAAATTGGAACTTGATTTGCACCCTCCCTGCGCGCGAGAGAGAGCCTCTATGCTACATAATCTTGAACACTACTATTGTGCCCAATTATATATACTAGCAACAAGTTCATTTTCCTTCCAATGTGGGATAACCACAGTTTCCCTTTTCAACCCACTTACTTTGAGCATTCATATTTCATTCATCCAATAACCATTTTGGACAAATATATACTTGATTTCTTCTTCTTATGGAGTAGAACACAAACTCATAATTAATTTAGTAATTTGACAAAATTACCCTTACGGAAATAATACCCAATTTCCTTCAAAACACACTTTTTCCAACACTATCACACTGCATAAAACTGCATGAATCTTTGTGATATAATATTTCAAAAGGACCAAGGGCCTCTTGACCCAATGGTATCCGGTGTGTGGGTAAGGCTTTCACTTAGCTGGAGGTTCTCTTGGAGCAAGTGGAGAACCTTTGTCAATTTTCCCCTCTGAGGGCGGCTGGGGGCTTCTGCATGTGATCATTCAGATGGCGCGCGAGACGTCTATGAGAGATTTCTGAAGACGCAGTTTCATTCGCTATAATAGGTTCTGACGTGGTGAAACTCAAATAAGGAATCGTACTAGACTAGACAATAGATTTGTAGTAGACTTAATAAGAGTTTGTAACACGATGACAATTGCCTTGAATGAATAAAATGTACTCCCTCCGTTTCATAATACATGTCATTTTAGACTCCTTCACACATATTAAGAAATGCAATTAATATATATTAAAAAAACATATGTGCCCCTAAAAATATCCAATTACCTAGGCATTTAAATGCTTATACAAGAAATAGTTCACAATTAATGAATAAGGGTATAATAGGTAAACAAGAATAATTCTTTTTTGGTAATAATAAAACGTAAAGTATTTTGGAACAAAAAATTTGTTCAAAAAAAATTGTCAAAACGGTGAATTCTGAGTCACGGGGGATCTAAAGATAAGTAAACGGGGCAATTGCCCCCTTTAATTAAATATATATTCTTTTACTTGTGCAACTATTTTACAAATTTTAAAGTTTTAGTGTAATTTATTTAAACTTGCTCCCTTTTGTGTGAAAAAAAAATATGCATTAAAATTTGTATTCCCCCCCCCCCCCTTTTACTTGGTAAAAATAATTTTGCACGCCTTTAAAAAAAATCCGGCACTGTTGTGAGTCTACTTGCACACATTTCTTTCTAAAATTACATAAAATTTAACAAATAAAAAATAGGTAGGAGGAAGTATCATTGACGCTATAAAGAAGATGAAAAGGATTATTATTATTATTCTATTTACGAGGTTCTTTATTTGGTATGAGAAGTCTACATCAGATTTATTTTATTTATGTTTCCGGCATTCAGAGCCCTTGGCGCAACACTTTAATTTCTTGAATTACAAGTGGAATATTTAAATATAAGCAGCCTAGTGGATGGACACCCTTCACCACCATATTTGAGGTTTTAATGCATCCTCCTTATATGTCCAAAATTGTTTTATGATTGCTACAGTTTTTATTTTTTATCATTAATCCTTTCGCTTATATATTTGAGTCAATCTTATGAAAAACTTGTTTTACATTAAGAGGTGTGAAAAACTTATTTTACATTATTAAGAGATTATATTTCACATTAAGGGATCAAAACAGGTTTTACATTAAAATGAGTGTAAAACAAGTTTTTCTCTAAATTTTCACTTTTATATGATTTTATTAGAATAAGTAATTAATCCATGTTTATTGTTTAAGATGAGTCAGTCTTATGAAAAACCTGTTTTACACTAAGAGATGTGTAAAACATGTTCTATATTAAGAAATTTTATTTTACATTAAAGAATGAAAACAAGTTTTACACTAAAAACAAGTGTAAAACAAGTTTTTTTTTTATATTTTCACCCTTAAGATTCATTCAAACAAAAAAGAAAAAAAAAAAGTAGGCATATCAGAATGATAGAGCCATAGAGGGAGTAAATTTACACACATGCGGAGGTAGGACAAACGATAAGGGCCAATGCTCCCCCTTTATTTTTTGAAATACACAATTTTAGCTCTAAATAATTATAAAAATACCCCCCCCCCCCTGTTTTTTTTGAAAATGCACAAATTTAGCGCTAAATAATTATAAAAATATTGTTTTTAATTTTTAAAATTAATATTTTACACCCTTTTGTACTAACAAAATACTATTCTCTTAAAATTTTGCCCTCTTTTAATTAAATTTAATTATTAAATTATAATATTTAACAATTAAAATTTTTGACTCCACTACTGTTTTACATAAGAGTAACGGTTAAATTAACTATTTATGTGGGTACCTTTAGCGATGACAACATTCAGAACACTCAAAGTTGTGTCTTCATAAAAAATTTAGGACGTCGGTGATCTTAGTAATCCTAAGGGTACAAAAGAAATCTACAAAATGATGGATACAAAACGAAGTGACGATATTTTATTGGTTGCATCGATTGTCAACCCGCCACACACTAATTAAAAGCACCACTAAAATCTTGACACATCGTTTTGTAAGCCAACTTTTGTGAGATTTTTTTGTAACTTTATATTTACCTTTTTATTAAATTAGAAGCAAGTTGAACAAGAAATCAAAGAAATTATGTTTTGGAGGACTGACTGAACATTGTAGCAGTTGACCAAATCCAAACTTGAACCGCAGTCTCAATTCAATTCACCTACAGTTTTTCAAACCATGCATTTACCAGCTCATTTTGTTTCCTACTCTCATAAAAGACCCAGTACAATTCCAGTTTGTACAAAATGTAAATATCCTCGCTCATTTACCACACAAAAAGTCAAGTTCAATGCTTTTTTCCTATCTCATTTAATGAAATCAAAGTCACAACTAGAACAATATTCCAGGTCACACAACATCACTAAACTTAAATGGCATGGTACATGAACCCGGGTCAAAGTCAACATCAGTACGATCAGTCTAACTGCATAACAATTGGATCAACGGTCAGTCTCACTTTTGTTTCTAAATTTACTACTCACATTGCAAAAAGCATTTTAATCCAAAATTGGCATCTATAAATTTTTGTTATCCAATACAGTCGACTGCTATACAGTTTAACTGTTTGCGCCCAAGTGACCACATCGCCTATAGTGATATGGCATTTGGCATGGCCATCAAATGCTATGTTTGTTTGACCAACCACATCACGTGCACAGCACATGATGGTGCACAACCAATCTTTTACAAAAGTTCTGGTCAAACAATAATATAAAAGGAGAATAGAAACTTTAGTATCAAAGAAGAATTAAAATAAAACAATTTGACAAGGATGAATTGTACCTAGATTAAAACCATCACAATAATGTTTGTTTTTGACAAGGAATTCAACAAAGCTTTCTTATACATCTGTAGTGGAAACTGATTGACAAAAGTGTGGAATTACTATTATGGAATATATGACACAAAAATATTGTGCCTTCAAATCAAAATCCACAATATTCCCTACATTTCAATGTCAAATACTCCCAAACGTAACCAAATTGACAAGGAAAAAAACATCCTCACGCAATTGAGTATGATTCAAAGTGATCCAACAGCTACACATCATTCAAAATGTCATCATTGATCTCAGCTCTAATAATCATAATAAATGGTACAAAAGCTTCGATCTCCAAATTTTCACTAGACAAACGTCTTCAAACTTTCGTTTACAAGGTTAGAAAGTAATAATAAAAAACTCGACAAGTAAAATTCTTGATAAAGATTTCACTTGCCACAATTAAACCCAATAATGATGATGAAAGTAACATCAAATGAAAAAAAAAAAAAAAACTTTTGAGATTAAATGGATACAAAATACCTAGAAGAAAATTCATACATGGGAGTGGTGGGGGTATAGCAGAGATAAGGAAAGGGACTGATGCCAATATGGTCTATAATTGAAATATCAGAGAAAAGTGTCCATATTATACGTACCCAAATTCATATTCATGCATGTTTTTATTCTTTCTCCATACTATCACGAGGGAAGAAATACCAGGCACCTGTTTTGACCCATACCACCATCTCCACCCCCAGAAAACACACAGTACAACCTTCCAACTAGGTGCACATGCACTGCACGTTCAAAGAATTCATTTCTTTCCAATATGGGTTGTCTGTCCATAACTCCATATGGGTCTGTCTATCGATAATTTCATATCCCAATGTATAAACATGGATAAATAGTTCATATGCACTAGCTCGGGGGGAAAAAAATCTAAATCTATAACAAGCTTTGACTCGTAAAGAACATAATACGTGAGTGGGTAATCCAATATGAGAAGATCTTCCAACTAGAAGCTCAGATTTATAGCGCGATCAATATAATAGCCATTTTACAGTGTTTTTCTACCGGTTGGCATAATAAATAAGCAGTCAAACTCCAAGATTTTCTCGTCATTTTAGTTAGATGTGAGTTAATGTTGTTGTAATATATTTATAATCTAATGCAACTAACTATATCAGCCATTGCATTTAAAGTAAATAATAATTCAAGCGAGAAAAATCAGAACAAAACAAATTTTTCTATACCATTTTTGACTTGCGATTTAGGTGCGAAATATTTGCAATATGATTGATTTCTTTTTTCTTTTTCTCAACTCCACGCCACATTTCGGGCAACAGAGATCTAACGGAGAACTAGAACAGTACCTTGTTTGGTTGCATTGACAAACATCAGACAATCTTATTTGCTTGCAAGAGGACTCTTCTCAGTTCATTAGCAACACCTTGTAAAAGAACAGGCTTTTGAATAACTCCATTCATTCCGATTTGCATGCATTTCTCCCACACGTCTTCATCATCACTTGAAGTCAAAGCAATAATCAAAGGCCAATTTCTGCTTCGAAACTTTCTGATTCTCAAAGTTACTTCGAACCCATCTAAATCTGGCATTTGAAGGTCCACAATAAGGATTTCGAATGATTTGGTAAGAGAATTGAGACAATCTGAACCGGAGGAGACGGATGAAACAATGCAGCCTAGTCTTTCGAGTTGTTTTCGAGTCACTGCTCTGTTTATATCATCATCATCTGCTAAGAGAACTTGAAGGCCTCTGAATATAGAGTTTGATTGCGGGTGCTCTGAAGATTCACCGGTTTCTGAAATGCCGATTACAATTGAGGGACGGAGTTGAAAACGAAGAACAAGTGCCATGCTTTGATCAAATCCTACTGGATTCGGTACTACCCAAATGTTCCCTTGCATCAACTGCAATCAAAACAAATCAGAAATTTGTAAAAAAATAGAACTACACATACATACATATATATGTGTGTGTGTGTGTGTGTGTGTGTATATATATATATCAACCACTGACCTTTCATATGGAAAGAAACACCGGATGCAGCTTGAACTAGAGCTCTTCGGCTACATATATACACACACACACACACATATATATATATATATATATGTAGCCAAAGAGCTCTAGCTCAAGCTGCATATGGTATTTCTTTCCATATGAAAGGTCGGTGGTTGGATTCCCCACTAAATTCACTTTCAAGTGTCAATCACGTAATCGATTAAGTTGTTTATTTATTTAAATCCCTATAAATTAAAAAAAAAATGCATGTATGTGTGTGTGTGTGTGTGTGTGCATATATTACAAACACCTTTGTGCAAACTAACCTGCACTATCTTTTTGCAAACGCTGAAGCTCAATCCGTCCTCAACTCCTGCACTACCCTGTCTCCAATCGACAAATGAATCTTGCAACAGGGAAAGACCATCACTAATCCCGATTTCAAACTTGATAAACACGTATCCATCAGAAGAGTTGGTTCGCCAATTTCCCCATCTCTGATCGTTTCTCCCATGACTTCCACTTTCAGAGAATACCCTTAATGTTAAACTCCCTCCCCCATTCTTTCCTTTTAATAGATTCCCCACCATATGCAAAATAACCTGAAAAAGTCTTCTCTCGTCCCCCATAACATAATCAGGCAAAGACTTCTCCACCTCAATCACAAAACCATAACCGTTATAAGCACACAAGCACTTGGCAACACAAGCAGCTTCTTTAACAAACGAACGTAACTGAAAAGACCTCATTTCTAACGGAAACCTAACATTATCTTTAGAAGAATCCATAACGTCGTTAATTAACATGGAGAGAACATTGCTTGTCTTAACCATAGTATCAACGATAACTTGCTGCTGGCTACTTAAATTCTCATCTTGCATAACGGAAAGTAACCCCATAACTGAATGCATAGGTTTCCTCATCCCGTTACTCATTACCATCTGAAACGCGTTCCTAGCTTGGCTTGCCATTAAAGCATTTTGCTTTGCTTGTTTTAAAACTCGGTTTTGCTCGACTAGTTTCTCTCTCATGAGTTGAGATTCTTCAAGAACCGCAGCATGAGAGAGAGCAACAGCAACCTGGTCAGCAACAACCTTAACAATCTCAAGCTCCATGTTTGTCCATGTCCTAACCTGACCACTAGGAAGAACCAACACCAATATAGCATAACACGTTTGTACCATTTCGGGGGTCCCACCTTTGAAATTGGAAACTCGAAGCATAGGCATTCTAATTGCAGCCACAGCTCCGGGCTCTTTATCTTCCCCACAGCTTGAAACAGCAAGTTGTGAATCGGGATCAAGAATTCGAACCCCTTCACTTCCTTTAATGGCTTGAACATCGTGATCCATAATAGGTAAAGTTAGATCATTAGACCTTCTCAATGGATTCACGCCTTTTAGCTCGTGGGTGAGGTTCATGACCGTTTTACCCTCGTCTGGCATCCAAATCGCGCAATTCTGCAAATCCAACGTCTCTGATAGCTTCTCGAGAGTCGTGTACAAAATCATATGGCGATCTAACGACTTCCTGATTTCTTGAGTGAGCATACGAACGTGCCAACCGGTTTCTTTCTGTTTCTGAATCATTCCCATCTCCCTACCAAGATCCCATGTCTTCTTCTTCAACATAAACTCCCTAACCTTCGACTTAAGCAACAATGGAATGAGGGTTATAAGAGTTATGGCAGTGGCAAACGAGACTAATGCAGTAAGGACCTTGAAAATGGTGAGGGCGAGCATTAATTGAAACGAGTGGGGTCCATAAGTCCATCCGTTGAGCAAATGGGTCATTCCACATAGAACAATGAAGGCAATGAATTCAAAAAGTACCCATTTAAACGGGAAATTTGAACAGCTGACAAAATATAAGAGCTCAATCGGAATAGAGAAATATGCGACAGCAATCAAGAAATCGCTCACTTTCTGACACTCCATGATGTTTTCAACGCCCCAAAACCCCTCATCTTCACAATTACACCTCGGGTATCCGTTATCAGAAGCTAAAACAGATACCAGCAAAGTCGAAATCAACAGCAGAGATGCTAATATCTTCAACATTGGCACCATCACACTAACTCACCAATCCATTTAAGAACAGTGTTTCAAAATTTCACTTCCCAATTGATAGAGAAATTGACTTCAAGAAAATCTTTAGTCATTTGTTTCCTGCAGCCAGCGTGATCAGCTAGTCAAAAACCCGAATTTATCGCATTAAAAAAAGAATCAATCAGATTTTTTATTTAAAAAAAAAAAAAATCATATATTTGCAGGTGAAAATCTGAAGAGGAAACTAAATAAAGAAATTCACATCAAGATAGACCCCATCACAGACAAACTAAACAATTTAAAAACCCATCTGACACTCCTCCAACTGGCTCCACCTATCATCAGACTCCAATATTCATGGTTACTTACTTCCAATAAATTTCTTAATTTTATTTACTGTTTTTTCAAGAAATATAATCCAATAACCAATAATCAAATCATGCTATTAAACAATTCTATTTTAAGTCATAAACCAAAAATAACAGCCCACACACACCAGAAGAACACTAGATTTGGTGAACCAATTATAAACCAAACAAAATTATAAAGAAACCGAGAAAACAAGAAATTCAGAAAATATTCAAAAAAAAAAAAAAACTAAAATCAGTAATGCAGGCAAAAATAAGAACTGTACCTTACAAGAACACATGGGCAGCAACGTTTAAACCCAGATTAAGCCCCATCTCCAGATCTTGTCACCTCAAACCCCACATAACAAATTTCACCAAATACCCAGAAGAACAAACATATCAAAAATAATCCCAAATCTCAAAAAATCAGTAAAATACAACTTCATGATCCATCTTTAAAAAAACAAAACCCCTTGTTCTAGATTCTTGTAATCTCTTCCCCTCCCCTTTTCAGGACAATAAACCGATTACCTCGCGCCGCGTAAACCGGGTTTCAGTTTCTTTTTTCTTCAACTCATTTCACTCTGTACAATTTTTACATACAGAAAAATCACATGAATCTATAAATGAGATTGTACATATATATATATACAAAAGAGAGAGAGAGAGAGAAAGAAAGAAAGTTCATTGGTTTTTCCACCCCTTTCATTAGTCTCTTTCTCTCTCTAAGACTCTATCTCTATCTCTCTCTTTGTACTGGAAATTTGAAAAAAAAAAGAGAAGTTTCTGAGCGTGGCAAATAGGCTTTTAGAGATAGAAAGTGGATGGATTCTAGAGAGAGAAAGAAGGGGGGAGTGTATTGTACTCCGGATTTGTCCGCGCCGTTGTTTGATAGAGTCAGTAAGCTGTAATGTGTGTGTGAGTACTGTGTGTGAGAGAGTGAAGGTGTAGAGAGAGAGAGGGGGGGTGTGTGGGACCCGGGGGGACTTACATGAAGAGAACTTAGACGCACTTTTGGTGAAGACGTCTGCTTCAAACACTCCTAATAAAGTATTAATATTAATTCCCACACACTTTTCTTTTCATTTATTTTTCTCTTTCTTACGTTTTCTTTCTCTTTCATATCATCCCGGGAAAATTCTGCAACTTACCCAATTTAAATTAATTACTCCCTCCGTTCTAGAATAAGAGTTTCATTTTTCTTTTTGGTCCGTCCCAAAATAAGAGTTTCATTCCTAAAATGGCAAAGAATCTTTACTATTCACCCCACTCATTCTCTCTCAGATTTTACTTTTATACTTACAATATCAATCAATTCACTATTCTCTCTCACTCATTCTCTCATACTTTACTTTTACACTCACAACATTTACATTTACATCACATCCAATATTTATTAATAAGCGTGCAAATTAGGGGTGAGACTCTTACTCCGGAACGGAAAAAGTATTACTTTATGTTTAGCTTTTAATTCCCATTTTTCCAGCTTTAGGTTCAAGTAATACTCAATTTAAATTGAGTAAGTTGCATTTTTCTAGCCTTAGGTTTCGCTTCATGTTTACATCTTCTCCATATTTTTCTCAATAAATCCAAAAAATAGTATCCCCTGTCCTTAAATAAATGAATGTTTATTCCCTCCATCTCAAGTTAGTGTTAGTGTGGACTTTTTTCCTTTTTCGTCCGTCTCAGGTTAGTGTAGACTATCCCAAAATAGCAAAGAATCTTTACTATTCATCTCACTCATTCTCTCTCTTATTTTACTTTTACACTCACAAACATCAATCAACTTACTATTCCTCCCACTCATTCTCTCTCCTATTTAATTTTTCATACTCACAAACACCTCCTTCCATTATTTATTTCTCTTACTTTTTCTTAATATGTGTGCCCAAAATTTTGGTCCACACTAACTAGAGACGGAGTGAGTATTTTAAAAAAAAAAACAATTGTCCTAAAATGAATGTATCTATTGGAAATAACTTTGTTCCTAATTGGTTTTTACCAATTTTTTTCACTAGTCTCTTTATACTAGTAAAATTAAATGTTTGGAAAGTGGATTATAGGATAATACATGAATCTTTAACACTAAATTGTATGAAAAGTAGAAATTTTCAGTTGTCCATTGAAACGAAATTTAGATATCCATTTAGGGACAGAGTGAGTAGTCTCAATTTATTAAGAAATTTTACTTCACTTATAATTTGACATTAATTTCAAGAAAATAATTATTAGGAAAAATATGCTTATAAATTTGACTTAATTATAGGATAGAATCTTATTTTTTTCATCCCAAAATGCATGTTGATTTTGGAATTAAGAATAATAATGGACATTTACTTGGATCAATGGAGTATTATTTTCTTAAGACAATGGAGTATTAGATGTTGTTTAAGATATTTTATCTTGGCTGGTTAATAAAATAAGATCATTTATCGTATAGATCTATTGCAAACAACTTTTTGAGCTTCAAAATTCTTTATAAGAGAAAAAGAAGAAAAATAGCTTTAATTTCCTAAAATTTTGAAAAAAAAATATGTTTTGCAAATGTGTAGTAATATTTTAAAAAATAACCTAACTTATTTGAAAATATGCGGTAGTATATTTGTAATTAGTAGGAATTTTTTCTTTTTTTTATTTATTAAAAAAACTATGGACATTGTTCACTAAAACTATCATTGACATTCTTTAACATTATCACTGACACTTACAACTTACACGGTAGCACATGCGTCTTAAGGTTAGAAAAAAAATCAATTTTTCCTCAAGACAGCTTCTTTCTATCTCCTTGAATATATTTTTTTTCATTATTAATATAATGTACTCCTCAGTCTGAACAAAAATAAAGTTTTTCTTTTGAGTTTTGGTGTTCTACTCACTTAAAATTTGATTAACAATTTACATTAAAATTATTATATTTATTATTTAAAAAATATTAATAATAACATTGTTGATGGTGTAACAGTATATTTAAAATTACATTGTAAATTATACTAATATATTTAGGGTCCCAATTTTGTACTTTGGGAGCAAGGCAGTCGTTTTAGCCCCCGAAAAACTTAAGGGTTGGTATCCTGTAAAACGCGTTTTTCCTAATGGTTAGGAAAAACGTGTTTTTTAAAACCTTCTGGCTATCACTTTCAAAGGTTCTGGCTATCAATCTCATATCCAGAAAGCTTTATACTGGTATCCAGGACCCTTCTGGCTATCACTTTCAAATGTTCTGGCTATCAATCTCATATCCAGAAGGCTTTATGCTGATATCCAGAACCCTTCTGGCTATCACTTTCAAAGGTTCTGACTATCAATCTCATATCTAGAAGGTTTTATATTGATATCCAGAACCGTTGAGAAGTTCTGATTATTTACAAATGTTTTTTAAAACACGTTTTTCCTGTGAGTTAGGAAAAACGCGTTTTTTCCAAGATTTTGTGAAAACTTAATATATTTAGGGTCCCAAATTTTGTACTTTGTATATTAATAATAGGCCTCAAAATTCAGTCCAAATTACAACCCAATTAGCAATAAAGACCAATATGTAAATGCTATTTCACTAGCTCAAATATCCATCCAATACTATAAAGACATTATGTTATTTAATCAAACTATATGAACTTTTAAAATCATGCCAATAAAAAATTAAAAAAAAAAATAACTGAACTAAATGTATTTTCCTTTGGTCATTTCCAGTAATTCATTTACTTACCCGCGTCTTACATTTTCATATTATTTATTCTCATTTTTTTTTTTCAATAAATGTTGAATTGTTTGTGTGATTTGATAATCTTCAACACTTTTACTTTGATTAATGAATTTTCATTTAAATTTCCTAAAATAATATATTTAAATAATAGTATTTGTATTGAATTTTGATTGAAAAAAAATATATTTATAATTTTATATTAATTATTCAACTATTTTTATTTAAAAATATACTTTCAAATATGAAAGCCCCAAATATTATTTTTTTGAACAACTATGCTACTATTTTATTAGAAAAGTAGGCTCGGGGCCTATAAAGTGATGATACATTTTCCTAGCAAAGATCACATTATTATGCGCTAGTTGAATTACATTTCTATCAACTTTGCTAATAAAGGGCCTATTACATTGATTCATGAGATTTTGGATTGTCCAGAATGATAGATTCTAATGAGAAATCTTTGCAGACTGGGTCTTGAATATAATCTCAAGCCTGCATTGAGCTCGTCAAAATTAGGATGTTAGAATGAGAGTTGTGTACTGCCCATGTCATACCTTTCCAGATAGCTAGGCTCTCTGTTTGGATGCTTGATGTTGCTCTGCATAATATACTACCTACTGCGATTCTACCTGTCCCTGGGTCCTAGAGTTCCCATCCAAGACCGTCTCATTGTGCATTTTGTTTCAAAGAACCGTCTGTGATTAAGATCTTGAAATTACTTTGTGAGGTTTTGTCGAGATATTCCTTAAGAATCTACAAAAAAAATATTTAAAAAATATTAAGACATTACAATTAATTTGTAATTTAGTAAAAATATAAATGGCATAATAATATTAGTATATTGTTAAAGCAAATTTAAATAGTGAAATAAGTTTAGAATCTTAATGAATAAGATTGTTGACATATTAAACATACTCTATTTAATGAATAAATTGTTAAAACATTATATATATACTCTATTTTAATAGTGAAATAAGGGTTTTTTGGACAAGAAATAATAAATAAATATATATATATATATATATATATATATATATATATATATAGACAGGCCAAACGGATTTTCAAGCCCGCAAGCTTAAATCCGGTCTGTTTGCAAATAGTGAGGTTCGGCCTATCCACTTAATATATGGGCTAAGGGCCGAATTTATTTGCGTGCTCACGAGTACAGGCTTGGCAGGCCATATGTTTCATGTTTCAAGGGTTGTCAAAACTTGGAGAACCGTAAACGGTTCAACACATATTAATCCATAAAGTTCGGACCGCTTCAACTAGATTGGTTTTGTCCAATATCTAAATAAGAGAAAATTTTGAGGGAAACTAGTTCCTCCATAAGCTATAAAAAGTTATGATTTTATAGGGGTTAAAGTTTAGGGTTTAAGGTTTAGAGTTTAGGGTTTAGGGTTTAAGGTTTAGGTTTAAGGGTTAAAAAGAGGACTTTTTATAAATTATGGAGGAACTAGTTTTCCCCAAAACCTACTCAAATAATAAAGCAAGAAAATTGTAACATTAGCCGGATCACTTATTGTAGTGTAACAATAAAGGCAAATACATGGGTGAGACCGTCTCACGGTGAGACGGATCCACCCATGCCCGCCCAGGTGACCCGCCAGCTCCAGCCCTTCCTCCTCTCAAATCGCGACACGTGTCACGGGTAAAAAAAAAAAACCTTCAATAACTTAAAAATGCAAATCTTGAGATTTTGAAATCGAAAAAAAAATCTAAAAATACAGCTGTGTTCATCTCAACGAGACAAATAAAACTAAATAGGTCATGATATGGTGTCATTTTTTTTAAAGAAAAATATATTTTTTAACACACACATAAAGTGAGCTGCTCGTCGTAAAAAATGTAACATTTTATGAAGAAAGTAATAGTTTAATCTTAAAAACTAACACTTTATTGTAAGATGTAACATCATTTTTGCAAAAAAAAAATTAAATAGTTTTTGTGGTTAGAAAAAGTAATAATTGAAGTGTAACACAATGCATATATGATTGTAATTTGCTATATAGATGAGTGTTACAGTTTTATAGCGTAAATGTTACTTTTTTTCTTTTAAAAAAAAGTAACAATTCATGTATATAATCAGTTTTTGCATTTCAATTGAATGTAAAACCCTAGAAATGTGTTACAATTGTGAAAAAAAAAAAGTTACATTCTTTTTTTTGCAAAATGACCCCGCGTACTATCAATTTATTGCAATGTAACATTTGTACTTTTAAAGCGATCAATGTCACCTGCGTACTATCATTTGGTAATCAATTGAACCCCAAATTTTAACTGCCGTTTAAATTTTTAACTCTCATAGAATTGTCAAAATTTTAATTATTTTTTTCAATAAATTGTGTTTTTTAGTATTTTTTTGAGAATTAAATCATTTAGTATTATTTTTAAATTGATATTCCAACACCCATCTCCATCTCCACCTCCACCTCCATTTCATCACCACCACCACCACCCATGATCCACCACCATCAACAGCAGTCACCACCTAACGAAAGAACCATCAACCAATCTCCAAATCAAAAAATACACCATCGTCCATCACCAATACAGATTCCACCATCAACAAACAACAATGATCCCTTCCAAATCACAAACATCATCAAAATCCTCAATCTTCAAGTTCAGAAACACAAATACCACAAAAATTAAAAATCGGACACAGACAACATCAAAATCCTCAACCTTCAAGCTCAAAATTCAAACACGATCTAGAAAAAAAAAAACATCTTGCCGCCGGATCTAGAGACCTACGCTTTCTTTCCAAAACCCAGATTTGATTAATCAAACTAAAAAAAAAAAAAAACATCCAGATCTGATTAATAAGAATGAGAATAAAATACACCTTACAGTCAAACCCACGTACGCACACGCATACACACATGCCCAAAATCAAACAATAATCTTCACATCTAAGAAGTGTGGGTGAAATTTTTTTGGAGGTGGTTGTCGGACTGAAGATATTTCAACATTGGCCTGTGAGAGATCGTTGACGAGTGAAGAGTTGGGCGACACTGGATGTTAGGTGAAGGAGAAGAATTAAATGAGGGGGGCTTTGGGGAAGGGAAGAGTTTTGGCGGCACTGGATGGTGGCTGGCCGGCAATGATCTTACCGGTGCAGGCTTGGAGCGTTAGAGATGGAGGTGGCGACGTTGAAGATGAAGAAGGGTTTTGTTTTGAGGGTTTATGGAGGGGAATAATCTAACCGGATTTAGGGGTGTACTTTTTACTTAAACTCTTTATACTTCCACATTAGTTATTTTACTTGGCGCTGTAGATACCCCAGGAAAACCCCAATTGGCTAGAGCGGTGAATTATCCTAGGATGTCTACTTGATTTTAAGAGTCGCCACCCATGTTTTAGAAGAACACGAGAAAACCTAAGAAAAGCCAATTTTATGACGAAGACCAGAGATTCGATGAGAGAAGGGTTCGGGGGTTAGGTGACGGAGTGGGAAGTATTTAAACACCCACTCCGGCCCGCTTACGCGGGTCTTGCTACTTTTGGTGTTCTAATGTTAAATGTCCTTCAATTTGTTAATAAAAAGTGCTAATAATTACAATGAAAAGAAAGGAGAAATTAAAAGAGAAATGATTTTATTAATTTAATGCTAAAGATTACATGTTGAATTATTGTTAAAGAATTATATTAAAGAATGAAAAGTAAATTAAAATGGAGTTTAGAATGTTGGAATGTAACCTTGGCCAAACTTCAATAGTGAAGTGGCCTTTTGGTTGTATTCCCTTTTATGGAGATTGCATACTAGTAAGACATAAATAAAAGAGAAGGAGAAAACTTGTACTTTTAGAAAAGAGAACTTGAAACCTTGACTTGAAAGTGTTGTTGTTGTAGAGAAATGGTTGTGTAGAATTTTGTGTAGAGTTTTGTTGTTAAAACTCTTGTTGGGAGAATTTGTGGAGAGTTTGTGTATAGTGTATTTGTGTAGAGATTTCAAGTAAAAAAAAGAAGGTCCTTTTTAATGTAGAAAAAGGTGGTTTTTATAGGTAAAAAGGAGAGGGAAAGGTTGGAGGGAAAATATGATCATCCATGTGAAATGGAATTGACCAATCAAAAATAAGATAAATAAAATAATAAATTAAAGAAATAAAAGAAAATCAAATAAAATAAAAAGGAAATATTTTGTTTTAAAGAAAAGGCTTAGAATGTGGGATTGTGAGTTATGAAATAAGGGGGGATGAATGTGGATGAAAAAAGGAGTGTTTGTGATCAAGAAAAGGGAGGGAAAAGGCTACAATCCGTAACTGCCATAATGGGAAGCGCGCGAGTCCCGCTTTTGGGGAGAGAGGCGCGCGCGTCCCGTTGACAGTGTCGGAGGCGCCCGCGGGTAAAAATGACTCTAAAATTAGTTCTGTTATGCAGTTTAGTCCAAAACTAACGGAATCAGTTAGGAACTTAACGGAAGTAACAGAAATTAACAAAAACAAGTAAAATAAAAATACTATGTATGCAACCGGGGTGAGAGGTCCAAGGCGGGGTGTCTACATAGCCCCTCGGTGACGTGGATTGTGAAACAAAACGCGTCGACGAAAGAAATTCATCCGCCGAGGACATTGACAAGAGAAAACAAAGACTCGATAAAACATGAATTTGAAATTTGCGAAGGATAGGGGTGCGCTCCCTGTGTGAGCGGCTTTATTGATATAGAAAGGACATGGCGGGATCCATTTTGCTGAAGCGGGATCCGTTTGCTGATGCGGGATCCGTTTGCTGATGCGGGATCCGTTTGCTGATGGCGGGATCCGTTTGCTGAAGCGGGATCCGTTTGCTGAAGCGGGATCCGTTTGCTGATGGCGGGATCCGTTTGCTGATGCGGGATCCGTTTGCTGATGCGGGATCCGTTTGCTGAAGCGGGATCCGTTTGCTGATGCGGGATCCGTTTGCTGATGCGGGATCCGTTTGCTGAAGCGGGATCCGTTTGCTGATGCGGGATCCGTTTGCTGATGCGGATCCGTTTTGCTGAAGCGGGATCCGTTTGCTGATGCGGGATCCGTTTACTGATGCGGGATCCGTTTGCGGATGGCGGGAACCGAGGCTCCGTCTGCCTATATGTGATATTGTTGTGTTGCTTGATGGAAAGGTGGTGATTTTGCGGCTCACTATGGACCGAGTTGTTGCCATTGAACTGTAATTGTTTGACTCCGTGGGATGCAGGCGTAGTTGACGGCGGATCACTTTCTGCTGGGGATGAAGTGCCTTGAGTTGCAGATGCTGTTGACCTTGTGGTGGTACCTGTTAAGTGTGTGCTTTGCAGGTATATGTGCTTGTGACATGTATGAGATGTGAAATGGCAGTTATGAGAGAAATTGTGCTTGTGGTGTGATGTGATTTGAGGCAGTTTTGCATGAGGGAGAATTTTTGTAAGAATGGAGAAAGTGATTTTGTGTGCGGTGTGATTTGAGGAAAGCCTCGGATGTATTCATACCTTCACTTACCATTGCCGTTGGATGGATTAGTGTTGTGGTAGTGGATGGCTTGATGCTTTTGATGAAGAATGTCCATGCTTTGGATGGAGAATGATGATGTTGGTGATGATGAATTGTTTTTTCCTTTGATGGAGTGTCGGTGAGATGGTATTCTGGGTGATGGGTTGGTCGTGCCAAAAGGATGCCTACGTATCCCTTTAAGAGAATCAGACCAGCGTAGTTCAAGGATGATGGAGAATGCTGGGGGAGAATGCTAGGAGCAAAGCAAAAAGGAAACACATAATTTTGCGCAAGAAAAGAAAAAAGAAAATAAAATCTTTTTTTTTTAAATTAGAAATAAAAGAATATGCACACAAGTGAGAAAAGGATTTTTTTTTTTTTTTTAGTTCGTGGGTGAACCATTTTAACCATTGTGTGTTTGTAAATCCAACCCAAGATCAATTCATGTTCAATCGAAGTCCGGATTGCCTTGCTTGAATTCTGTCGTCGTTGCCGTTGTGTCCAACGAAAAGTGATTTCTATCCCCAAGAGATGTGTCAGTTATGGGGCTCTAAAAGACATTCGATGCCGAGATAAGGGGTTGCTGATTGTAAAGCCCCTAGAATTCCTTTGATGCCAAACTATGAGAGACTTGCATAGCCCCAAGATGAATCGACTCTTGACCTTTTCAAATAAATCGCCTTTTGCTGTTGACGTGAGCAAGATCCAAGAGAAGATCATTGATACCAATCTTCGAGAGATTACTAAGCCCCAAGTGTCGTGGGCTTGTTGTTTGCGAGCTTGTAGATGGCGGGATGTGAAGACCTTTCGGTGTGAAGCCCCAACTTATCTTGGAATCGGCTTAGCATTTTGTTGGGAGCGGATGGTGCTATTGGGAAGAACTCTTGAAGGCGATCTCCTTCTTGCTTTGGAGATGGATGGCCCTTTTTGTGGTTGATACCCAAATGGCGGAAGGTCCATGTTGAAAATGTAGTACGGTCTTCAGGAGACGTCTCGTGGGAGATGGTGATGTTGTTGCAGATGATAAGGTTTGGTGTGATAAAATCTCGAACGGTATGTTTGCTTGAGTCTTCTTGGGTTGAACCGACGGCGGATCTTCGGATGCAGCCTGTGCTTTTGATCTTGGAGAAGGGGGTGCAGTACTTGCAGAAATATTGGGATTGGCCGTAATTCTGCTTATAGAGTTAACGTATTGGCATTGCCCGCTATAACTCAGCCGGGTGAGTCTAGCATATTGAATCTTTTTCCTTTTCTCTAAGACTTCCTTCATAATCTCGCTGTGAGTTCTAACAAGAATCATCAAATTCCTTCATATCATCGGAGCCTTCATTTAAAACCAAGAGGCCTTTTGACTGGAAGGGTTGAGGGACCATTGAAGTTTGATCCCTTTTATATAAGACTTTTCCAAATTGCATTGCTTGAGCATTGTTGTCCCAAAATACTGTCGGTTGCGAAGCCCCAATATTGCCCTTTGCT
Source organism: Campanula takesimana (assembly GCA_026119855.1). Taxonomy (NCBI): domain Eukaryota; kingdom Viridiplantae; phylum Streptophyta; class Magnoliopsida; order Asterales; family Campanulaceae; genus Campanula; species Campanula takesimana. The sequence continues at coordinate 1,180,562 of JAOWBW010000086.1, forward strand.
TATATCACTGTAATGTCGTAGCCCAAAAGATGGTAGATTGCGAAGCCCCTTGAGACCTTTGGTGCCGAATTGAGGAAGCTTCCAATGCTACACATGACTCCGCCGGGGACACTGAAGTGAATTTCTTCTTGCCGAGGGAGCCTTTAAAACTTGATCGTAGCCCCTAGAGTGACACCATTGATTAGGAGTGGAATGAGAAGGGCATATCCTTGATCGGGGGAACAAGTATGAGCATACATGACAAGAAGGTGCTTCTCGACATTTCTTTTGAGAGACTTTGAGGATAGTCTCACACATCTTTCTTGAGCGTAGCCCTAGGGCTCGTTAACTGTCAAATGAAGCAAGAGAAGTTTTCTTTCTCGAGTCACATAGCCCCTAGGGCGTCATCACTTGTTGAGCAAAACAAGAGACTCGTCCTCGTGTGGGGGAACAAACATAAGAGGACATGGCAAGAGCTACCATATTTCTCGGAAGTCCTTCGGCATACTTTAGAGGTACATGCTTGTAGAAGCTTGAATTACATGTTGTTGCTCGCTGCCCAAACCAACTGACTAGCTGGGGATTATTTTGTGCAACCTCATACCCCTTAATGATGGGCTCGTTATCGCATGGATCTTGATTACCATGGGCCTTCTTTCACATGAGCCCAAAGATGCACATTGCAAGAACAATCTTACAATAACCCAAAATGACCTTTGATGGTTCCATATCTCGTCAAGCCTTTTGCAATTCCAAAGTTGGCTCGGTGGGGATTGACTTGCTAAGGAGATCAAATGTAAAACTTGTGTAGCTGTCTTTTTTAGCGGCCGAGGATCTCCATTTCTCTTTCCCTTCTCTCTCTCACTCTCTCATTTTTTTTATGACGCACCCTGTTTTTTGCCTAGACCGCCCTTTCGGGTTTTCAATCTAGCAGGCATCTCTTTTGCGCTTCATTTTGACTCGATTAATGAGGAAGTGTGCATTGACTCTAGCGGAGGATGAGAGACATGTGATTTTGTGGTGAAGACCTCTTGTCACTAAAGATGAGTGACATTGACTCGACTAGGGAAGTGTCCCTAGTATTGACTTCATGTATGTATAGATTTTTTTTGAATGACTCACGAAGGCAAGTAAGTCATTAAGAGAGAAGAGAAAGAAAGCCCCAGTTTGATTGCAAGAAACTGGGAGTAACGCAAAAAGAAGAGAAACCCCTAGACTCGACAAGGAACGGAAAGCAATTCCAAATCTAAGAAAGTTGTTCAATCTTTTGGTGATTAATTCTTTGGCAAATGAATCGTACAAAGACGTCTTGACAAGTTCGAGATGAAGGCCGATCACCATAACGCGATAGGGCTAAACATATCTTATTTCTTGCGTGAGACCGGACCCGAAGGTTGCCTACGTTCCTCCAGTGTAGAGGCTCAGGTCAGCGTAGTTCTTGTGGATTCTCTATTCACCGTGATGAATTGTTGCTTCGTCGTGATTGTTGTCGATGTTGCTTCGTCCTTCGTTTGGTGGAATGATATTGTTGTTGTGAACTTCTTTGAATGAAGAGGGATATTTTTTTTTTTTTTTTTTTTGTGCTCTAACTTTTGCCTACGTTGATTTGAGGGTTTCAACCTAGCGAGTTTTTTTTTTCTTTTTTTTTATATCCCCCTTTGAAATATTGCTTGATTTTTCCATGGTCGTTGCTTCACCTTGCTTTGGCTTGATTTCGCTGTTGATGATGTCGCCTTCGTCACAATGTTTAGCCCATATGCGTTCAAGCGATGGCCTTCATTCCAAAACTTGTTCGGACATCTTTTCATCATTTTGCCAAGAATTAGATTGAACAACTTGGAAGAGTGTATGAGGACAAGAACGACTTTTATTTAATGATTGAATCAAAATTTAACATTGGACGAGAGAAAACATTAATGCACATATTAGAGGACTTTTGACTCTCTTTTTTTTATCCTATTTCTAGGTAGAGAAAGAGAAACGGAGATTGTTGTCGTCGTCCTCATTCTTTCTTGGTGGGACGGAACATGGAATTGCCTTGATATTGTGACTTAAAGGCAAGCATAGCGGCATCCCAATTGAGGCGGGTGGAAACTGGAAGACCCATATACCAATCTTTTGCGACCCCCTCGAGAGTAAGTGTGAAGCATTGTGCCATTATTTGAGGAGACACCTTCTTCGGTAGCATGACCCAAATATAGGAGTCGACATGAGCATCGGGACAAGAGGTGCTTTTGAACTTGCCAATATCGGGCATCTTGAATTTTTCGGGAAGGGCCACCATAGTGTTCATGAGAAAAGAAGCATGATGAAGATCGGAGCTTGGGCCTTTGTGCAAATTTAGCCCACTGAGCTTTTGGTCAATGTAGGACATGAGAGTGTTGACCAAACCGGTATCAATGCTTTGGACCTCCTTTCTTTCCTTTGTGAGCCCCTTCAATTGGTTCTCGAGTTTGGCTACTTCTCTCTTATGGGCCATTTCCACATGCTCGTAACGGGCTCGCCGTAAATCATCCTTGCGACGGATATCCTCGGTTAGTGTATCAATTTTCCCTTTCAATGCTTTCACCATGTTGAATAACCCTTCGTTGGACACGAAAATATTCCCACCATTGTTATTGCCATCGGAAGCCACTGGACCTATGGAGGGAACACAGTTGGTCTTAGGATGGTTCCACAAATACCTTTTGGATAAAATGATTTAACCCACGAACAAGAGAAAGACTCAAACCACATAAAGAAAAATAACTTTTTTTTTTATTGACCTTCTCGCGGTCCCATATACTCATCGGATTCCACCACGCTTATGATTCCTACATGTGTCGGGATTAAACTAAATTAATGTCATAAAGCATACATGCGGGGACGGATCTTTTATTTTCGTCCAAAATAACCACTTTAGGGACGGAGTTTTATTTTGTCCCATAACAACCATTTGTTTCTTTTGGAAACGGCATGTATGATTTGATGACATTAGTTTAGGGAAATCTCGGTACATGAAAACCGACTTGGTCACGGAGTGTTAGAACCTAACTAGAATTGTGTGGTTGGTGTTCGGCTAAAGAGAGGCTTAAGGTCACCCCCGGCATGAAGTCATGAACTACGCCACGGGCTGAGGTTTACCGCTTCGAAAGAGTTAAGGTCGAGTGGAGCTTGAAACTTTCTAGGACGGGCCTCGACGGGTTTGGGGTTGGACTTGTGCGACTCGATTGTGAGCAGTTGATAAGAATTATGTGCGCGTAGTGTGAGGTCCATCACGTGACAAAAATATATATATATTTTTTTTTCAAAAGAAAAATAAAAATGCATAAGCACATAATTTACAACTTTCGAATCACCCGTGTGACCGATAAAATAAACAAACAGTAAAAGAAGTTATGTGCAGGCCCGGTGCCCACACACTGTCAAAACTGTCCATTCTGTTCACTGTTTCTGTACCAGAAGCGCGCGCCTTGGGCTATTCGGATGGGAGGCTCTCGCCTCCGAGTGAAGGAGGCAGAGGCGCCCGGTTCTGGGTAGCACCTGCAAATTTATGGGTTCAAGGGATTACCTTGACCCTAAATAAAAACACTTTTCCCCTGCAAAAACTGTTAGCACAATAACATGAAATTTGAATGACGAGATGAGAGGCGGGCGATTCTGGTGGTGAAGGTGGGATGCGCGCGCCTTAGGCCAAGAAGGCCAAAGGCGCACGCGTCTCACCTTTTCCCACCAGAATGCCCAGAAAACTGTAAAAAGAACACCAAAAATGAAAAACGCAAGTTTAACCTTCTAAGTCCCCAGCGGAGTCGCCACTGTAGATACCCCGGGAAAACCCCACTTGGCTAGAGCGGTGAATTATCCTAGGATGTCTACTTGATTTTAAGAGTCGCCACCCACGTTTTAGAAGAACGCGAGAAAACCTAAGAAAAGCCAATTTTATGTACGAAGACCAGAGATTCGAGGAGAGAAGGGTTCGGAGGTTAGGTGACGGAGTGGGAAGTACTTAAACACCCACTCCGCCCCGCTTACGCGGGTCTTGCTACTTTTGGTGTTCAAATGTTAAATGTCCTTCAATTTGTTAATAAAAAGTGCTAATAATTACAATGAAAAGAAAAGAGAAATTAAAAGAGAAATGATTTATTAATTTAATGCTAAAGATTACATGTTGAATTATTGTTAAACAATTATATTAAAGAATGAAAAGTAAATTAAAATGGAGTTTGGAATGTTGGAATGTAACCTTGGCCAAACTTCAATAGTGAAATGGCCTTTTGGTTGTATTCCCTTTTATGGAGATTGCATACTAGTAAGACATAAATAAAAGAGAAGGAGAAAACTTGTACCTTTAGAAAAGAGAACTTGAAACCTTGACTTGAAAGTGTTGTTGTTGTAGAGAAATGGTTGTGTAGAAATTTGTGTAGAGTTTTGTTGTTAAAACTCTTGTTGGGAGAATTTGTGGAGAGTTTGTGTATAGTGTTTTTATGTAGGGATTTCAAGTCAAAAAATAAGGTCCTTTTTAAAGTAGAAGAAGGTGGTTTTTATAGGTAAAAAGGAGAGGGAAAGGTTGGAGGAAAAAGATGATCATCCATGTGAAATGGAATTGACAAATCAAAAATAAGATAAATAAAATAATAAATGAAAAAAATAAAAGAAAATCAAATAAAATAAAAAGGAAATATTTTGTTTTAAAGAAAAGGCTTAGAATATGGGATTGAGAGTTATGAAATAAGGGGGGGATGAATGTGGATGAAAAAGGGAGTGTTTGGGATCAAGAAAAGGGAGGGAAAATGCTGCAATCCGTAACTGCCATAATGGGAAGCGCGCGAGTCCCGCTTTTGGGGCGAGAGGCGCGCTCGTCCCGTTGACAGTGTCGGAGGCGCCCACAGGTAAAAATGATAGAAAGACAGAAATGACTCTAAAATTAGTTCTGTTATGCAGTTTAGTCCAAAACTAACGGAATCTGTTAGGAACTTAATGGAAGTAACAGAAATTAACAAAAACAAGTAAAATAAAAATACTATGTATGCAACCAGGGTGAGAGGTCCAAGGCGGGGTGTCTACAGGCGCTAATTAGTCACGTTATAGCACATGACCAACTCCAGTTAAAATTTTGACAATTCTATGAGAGGGATGAGGACATTGCAAAAAAAGAAAACTTTAATGACCACATTTGAAAAATATGTATACAAGGCCGTTAGTTTTTAAACGGGTGTTAAATTTAGGGTTCAATTGATTACCAAATGATAGTACGCAGGTGACATTGATCGCTTTGAAAGTACAAATGTTACATTGCAATAAATTGATAGTACGCGGGGTCATTTTGCAAAAAAACTCATTATAAAATGTAACATTAGTTTAGTTGTTAATCTCATGTTATCATAATCTATTTCAGTAAAATTGTGTTACATTTTTGGGAAAAAAAGTGTTACATATAAAAAAAATGTTACATTTCTTTATAAAAAAATGTTCTTCTGTTGGCGAGAAAAAAATGGCATGGAAAAATATGTTGGAGGCAAAAAATAAATAAAAAAAAAAAAACTCAACTTGGCTCGGCTCGGCTCGGCTAGCTTGGTGGCTCGGCTTGGCTGTGAGCGGTCTCACGCCGTGAGACGGTCTCACAGGAGTCCAGCCCATCAACAAAAAGCCCATATCTGTTACTGAAATCCCTTTTATTAGGATTAGGATTAGGATTAGGATTAGGATTAGGATGAGTGGGTTTAATAGATTGATTTTTTATTGACCTTTGTTTTTAAATAATACTCCATCCGTTCCAAAGTAAGAGTCATACTTTCCATTTTGGTACGTCCCAGAGTAAGAGTCCTATTCCTAAAATGGCAAAGAATCTTTACTATTCACCCCACTCATTCTCTCTCCTATTTTACTTTTATACTGACAACACCAATCAATTCACTATTCTCTCTCACTCATTCTCTCTCCTACTTTACTTTTACACTCGCAACATTTACATCACTTCCAATATTTATTAATAAGCGTGCAAATGAAGTGTATGACTCTTACTCCGGGACGGAGGGAGTACTAGTTTGTGACTCGTCGATACTCGACGGACATAGTAAATCAGTTAAATAAAATTTATAATTGAGATTTGTTTCTAAAATAGGTAAAAATAAATAAATTAATAACTTATAATTTGAATATATTTTATTAGTTTGGTCCTTTATGATGGTTTTCATATCCAATTTGTCATTTCCATGTCTGTCAATCAATTTCAAGTAATGAAATCCACATGAAATGTCTAGAGTGTCCTGAATCAATTGATCAAATACGAAAGAGCTCTTTTATATTTTTCCGCTTCTTTATCTAAATTAATTCACTCATAATCTTGAAACTTCTATTAATTTGGTCGCTCGTGAACTTTTTTTATTGTTATTAGTTTGGTCTCTCATGGTGGATTTCTTTGTCAATTTGCCGATTTTAAGTATGAAATGGTCTAAAAAATCAATAATATATCTGGATTAACTAATAGTTTGGTATATAAACTTAATCCTTACATTAGTTTGGTTTGATTTGAATATTTTTTATTAGTTTGATCTCTTAATATGATTTTCTTTTCAAATTTGTCCCTTCCACCTAATTCTATCACTTTTAACTCTTTAAATCCACATGACATGTCGAAAAAGCCTCCAAGTGAATTAATCAATAATAAAAAAGTCTCAGATATTTTTTGCTGCTCCTTTATCTTTATTAATCCACTCTAAGTAGTAAAATTACTTTATGGTGTGTGCCGGCATAGATGTTTGTTGTAAAAGAACCTTTGTTTCAATAAACAAAAATGTGAGGTAATTGAAATTAAGAGGGAATTTATTTAATCCCTTTGTTATGAAAACTTGGTCTCTCTTTTTTCATTGTTAATGTTGATGAACTTTGAGAATAATTTAGGTTACTTTTATTATTTTACAGAAAATTTAAAATTTATAATGGTGTATCTATAAAAAAATTAAATTTTCATTATGATAATTAAAAGTAGCTTTACTTATTGCTCAAAATTTATTCGTAGTAACAACGAAAGAGTTGAACTAATTTTTTGAAACAAAAGGTGTACTATCTTATATTTAATAAAACAATTGACTTGAAATTTTAAATGTTAAAAATGGTGTATCAAACCTTTGTAATATCTTATATTTAATAAAACAATTGACTTGAAATTTTAAATGTTAAAAATGGTGTATAAAATTATACTATTTGATCATTAGTGGTTAGACAAATAATTCAGAAAATAAACCTAACTATTTAGGTCATAAAAGTAGATACATATTTATAATGTTCTAAAAAAGGAGCGTGCTATTTTTATTTGGGTTAAAATTGGAACTTGAAAACAAAAAACACAATATATATTTAACTTCATAAAAAGTGCTATAAATAAATTTTTATAATTGTAGAGATCAAAGAGAGGATAACAAATTAGTATAAATTCATGATTAAAAATCATTTAAGTTAGAAAAAGAAAAAACTCATAATAGAGACATTCTTTTGGACAAATGAGCAATTAAAAGGCTTCAGCAGAAACATCGACGTATTTAACTACAACCAAGGAGTATAATTTTTTTGAAATTTAACCTAAAAATTAGTTTGAAAAAAATATACTCCCTCCGTCTCAGGTTAGTGTGGACTTCTTTCCTTTTTCGTTCGTCTCAGGTTAGTGCGGACTATCCCAAAATAGCAAAGAATCTTTACTATTCCTCCCACTCATTCTCTCTCCTATTTTACTTTTACACTCACAAATACCAATCAACTTACTATTCCTCCCACTTATTCTCTCTCCTATTTAATTTTTCATACTCACAAACACCTCCTTCCATTACTTATCTCTCTTACTTTTTCTTAATTTGTGTGCCCAAAATTTTGGTTCACACTAACTAGAGACGGAGGGAGTATAAATTATTGAATCATGCATAATTCTGAAGCATCATCTTATTACCTATGTTTATTGAAAAAAATATTTATAATATTATGTTTAATTATTGATTGTTAAAGTTTTAAATTTTGAATTTTGGGATTTGAATTTTGATTGATCTTAACATCCCAAAATGAGTAAGATATTTCAATATTGTGCCACATGGAATTCCATGTCATAAATCCACGTGGCGCTCTCAATGAATGGCATTTTACTCTCCTTTATTATATAAATAGATTTCCTCATCCCCTGAGTAAAAATAATAGTTCTACTTTTTATTTTCGTACGTTTCAGAATAAGAGTTTATTTTTTAAAATGACAAATGATGGGACATGATTAATGGTGTTTTGAACAATTTTATCTTTAAAATGCTTCTATAATTACAAAAAAAAAACAAAAAAAAAACAACACTCACTAATTTACTTTTTTGTTCACGTGTACTATAAGTAGTATTTTGGAAGGAGTATTTATTTTAAAATAAAAAATGTTTCGAAAACAAATTGCGAAAAAACTCGGCCAATACTATTTTATCAAAAAAAAATCATTAATCACTTTATACTAACAAAATTAGTTGTTTTAAATGTGTAAATTTGTTTTTTAAAATAATTTAAGTCAATGACATAAATATATTTACATCTTTATGATTCATTTAATAAGATATACTTTTGAAATACTTTAAAAGAATTTTAATATTCATTAAAAGACAATAATTATATTATTAATCCAATTTTAATACTAGCTGAACCCAACAGAAATAAATTAAGGTAAAAACGAGAGTGTGAAGCACGTGGTGACCGTCCATATCAATGCTTCCTACCCCGCAGCTTACCAAAAACAACTAGGACAATCAAAGCTGAGCCGATGTTAATAAATTCGGTTGTTAGAAGTTTACTAGCTAGCCACTTTGAAAAAAATAAAAAAAAAAAATATATCTTGCCAAATAAGCATCAAACTAATACTCCCTCATTCATTCTGGTTCAGTGTTCCAAAAAACCCCCGCTTAGGCGCTAGGCGTTCATGAAACGCTTAGGTCCCGTCTAGGATATTATAGTTATTATTGAATTCTCGGCCCCGCCTAGATCCCGCCTAGTCGCTAGGCGGCGTCTAGCGACCGCCTAGCGATTTTTAGAACCTTGTTCTGGTTTATATCGGCCACCTTTCCTTTATTGTTTGTCCCATTTTTTTTGCCACTTATAAACCCAAGGCAAAATAACGAGTCACTTTCCTATTACATCCATACTTAACTAATGCCATTATTACCTTTTACATTTGCAAGGGATAATTAAAGTAGGGGCACAGACGGAAAACAATAATTTGAACAAAACATTTATTGAACTTTCTTAAACCAAGAGCTTTTGCAAAGTAGCCAAAACAATTGAGTCTGAGGGAGTATGTAAGCATAACTGAAGCAGTGGGATCGAAATCTCCAAATTTTACATGAAAACTCTAATCCTATAACAAAGCATGCACTCTAAACCGATTCAAAGGAAAAAAGACTTTGGAGGCCTATCTGCGCCCTAACAGAGGGATGAAACGAGTGACTCGCACGCGTAGTATATAGTCTCCCTTTTCTGGTTGCTCGTGCGTTCGAGTGCATTTAGCTAGTGAGTACCCCAAAGGCCCGCAACCTCCTTTTTCTGGTAGCTTGTGCGCCCTAGTGCGTTTAGTAAGAATACGACGGTCCATAGCCTCCCTTATCCGGTAGCTCTTGCACCCGAGTACTTCCAGTGAGTATGCCAGGTCCGCTCCCCTTTCCCCAGCTAACTGCGACCCCTCTCTTTTCTTTCAGTGTACTCCCTCCGTATTTTTAGTCTGTTCACTTTTTGCCATTTTAGGTGTCTCATTTGTTTATTCACAACCCCAAAAAAGAAAGCTTATATTTATCTTTATCAATGGGACCTACTTGTCGTACTCACAACAACAATCTCACTCACAAAACCACAGTCATATATTTTACCACATTTTCTTACTCACAACACTCACTCAACTATTAAAATTTGTTTAATTACAAATTATGGCCTAAAGTCTTATATGAGGTCCCCAATCGGGGCCTGACTTTTTTTGTTTTAGTGATTTAGGGCCTGTATTGATAGTTTTTTTTACGATTTCCATCCAAAAACACCGTTAAGTGAACATGTGCGTTGCATGTGACTTTGAGTGAGGGTATTTTTGTCATTTCGGATGGAAATCGTCAAAAAGGCAGGCCCCAATCGGGGTCTGACTTTTATTTTTTAGCGATTTAGGGTCTGTATTGATATTTTTTTTCCCCAAATTAGGGTTTTTGACGATTTCCATCCAAAAACACCGTTAAGTTAACATGTACGTTGCATGTAACAAACAAGTTTCAAATTTTCATTAGTCAGAATGAATCAATCTAAAATTAGACTTTCACCCTGATTATTACGAAAAACAAGGTTAATTATAAACTAGGGCCTGAAGTATTATTAAAGTCCCCAATTGTGGCCTCTTTTTGATGATTTGCATCTGAAATGACAAAAGTACCCTTACTCAAAGTCACATGCAACGCACATGTTCACTTAATGGTGTTTTTTGATGGAAATCGTTAAAAAGCCATAATTTGGGCAAAAAATATCAATACAGGCCCTAAATCGCTAAAAAATAAAAGTCCGGCCTCGATTGGGGATCTCATATAAGACTTTAGCCCCTAATTTGTAATTAACCCATTAAAATTTAACAATTTTTCTTAAAATTTTCCGTTGGTCAAAGTGTGAACAAACTAAGAAGATGGAGGAGTATGTCTTTTTCTTATCGTCGACGCCAATTGTCTTGCAAAGGATATCACCGAGGGGCTCAGTAGACACACACACCCTGCCTAGTATACTCCTTGTTCCTACACCCACCAGCACGTGACCGGATGTTCCGCCTTTAGTGGCCGAATGGCCACACGCTCTTTTTAAGGAAAAATTTATCCTTTCCCTATTTTGAATGTCGATCACTCACTACGATCAACCCTTCACACTAACTATGTAAAATGGGATCGCGGAAGCGATCTCCTGCGAGATCAGCCCCATTATTTACCCGTATTCTTCCCATTTTGACTATAACAATACCCCTCCAACCTTTGGAAAAAGGACATTTATCCAGGCAAACATTCCGTTCTTCAAAAAGAGTCAATTTAAGAGATCATTTTGGGGGACGCTTTTAATTCTCGCATGCAGTCAGTGAGAGTTATCTTAGTAGTCTATTCTGTTGTGGAATTGACCCTTCCAATACCCAACACCCAAGCAAATCGCAAGAAAACCCGGCACCACAAACAAGCACAAGAAATAAGAAACCCAAAGCAAAAGACAAAACGAACACAAGAAATTGTTTACCCAGTTCGTCAATATGTTTGACTACGTCTGGGGGCACTACCAAGCTAGGATCTTGCACTATAATTGTCACGACCCGAAATATAGGCTCTATTTTATTAGTAATAAATGATTTTATTTAATTATTTGCTTATTTATTTATTTATTAATTAATATGTGTGCAATTTATGTGTTATAATAATTGTGCCTAGCATTTTATTCGAGTTATTTGGGCTAGTGTGGAAGTGTTGAGTCTTAATTGTTAGTAGGGAGTGTAGTGTTTGTGTGTGTAGTGTGAGAGAGGGGGCCTAAGTGTAAGTTTTTAAAATAAACCCCCCTACTCCCTCCCTACACCTTCCCTCACCTCCATCTCCCTCACACTCATCCTCCCATCTCTCAGCACTCTTCTCTCTCTCTCTCTCAAAGGTAACATTTCTCTTCTCTACCTTCTCTCTTCATTTTCTCCTTCTTCCTCTCATCTTCTCTAATTTCTTAAAACGTAAACATTGTTTAGATTGTCGCTAGGATCGCGTAGAGTCAAAAAGATTTGAAATCCGTCAACTTTGAGAATTTTGCAAGTAAGTTACTTTCCCCCATTTAAATGCTAAAATGTTCATATCATGTTTATATGATGATTTATGTGTTATATTTGAAGTTTGGTTGAGTTTGCAATTTATTTGGAATTTATTTGGGTTTTTTGATCAAAAATGGTGAAATCTTGAATGTTGGGTTTGATCTTGATTTTGGTTGTTAAATGTTGTTTAGGAGCCTTTTTTAGACTTATAAGTTGTTTTGACACTTTAGATATGAGTTGGAAAGTTGGGATTTTGGTTAAATGTATTTTGGGTTGAAAATGGAAGAACCTATGTTGTTCTTCCCGATTCTGGCGATTCCGGCATGTTGTGCGACCGCCCAAAATAGTTTGGGCGACCGCGCATCTTTCTGAGAGTTTTTGTTCTGTTTTGAGGCACTTTGGGCGACCGCACAACCCATAGTGGGCGGCCGCACAGATCTCTGAAAAATGCACATTTTGTTAAATGTGTGACTAAAGAATGCGTTGTGATCCAATTCTTGGGTGTCCTCCTAGTGGACCTTAGTGAACATAGTAGTGCATTCTAGTGATAGAATTGAGTCCTTTGTGATCAAGTTTGTGTTTGAAATTAAGTAAGTGTTAAGTGTCCTTGTTGGAACACTTTATTGATTGGGTTTGATTCCTTTGTGAATAAATACGAGATGGAATTTGATTAAGTATCATTTTGGGAATGTGGTTCATCTTTGATGCACGGTTGTATTGGTTTGCCTTTGTGGTGATTTAATTGGAATGGTTCCCTACTTTGGAACCTTAAGTTGTTCATTCATGCTAAATTATTATTACTTAGCATTTATTTGGAAGCCCAGCTGGCATATTAGTTGCATCGGGCGATGGGAAAGATTATAATGGCAGGCCAAGTCCATTGTAATGTTGACCATTGTTTTGCCCTTACTATACCCTTCTCCAGATTGGCCTTGGAAAGGATAAGTCAGCGTTCTTTGTGAATGTATCTGGCTAACGGCATGACTTTGTGTCATGGTCCTTGTCCCTTGTGACACTTTTATGATTTGGTTCCGGTACCGGGGTTTTCTCTTCGGCTTTCATGCCATTATGAAGATGTTGATTGGTTGATTATTGAAGCTGCGCAGCGATCCTTTATTTGGATGTTCCGGTTTGGAAAACCTTGGCTATATCCTTTGTTATGTGTTTATTTCCGCTGCTATCTGTTATATGATAAATGCTATGTGATATGTGATATTTATTATTGCTTATTGCTTCTTGCATCATAGCATGTCATGTAGTTGCATTAGTAACTTATTGAGATTTATCTCACCCCCTTTCCTTTTATCTTTGTTTTTCCTTAACCCCCCCCCCCAGGTGCTAAGGATTAGTCTCGCTGATCACGAGAGCGAGGACGTCGAGTGTGGATCTGTTCTTTTGGGGAAAAGTTGTATAGGTTGGTTTACATTATATCAATGTGTAACCTTTTGGGGATATTTGTACAAACATTGACGTCATTAGGATTTTGTATATTGTATTTCTTGTTAGCATAAACTTGTGGAAGTTTATGATAAGTTGTATTTGGTTTTATCAACTCGGTTTTGTAAAATTTGGATCACCACCTTTTGGTATTAAATGAAATTTTTTAACTTCGGTATTTTGGAGTTATCGTTAGAGTCGACGTTCAGCTCGCGGTCCCGGGGCCCGCGGGGTCCGGGGTCGCGACAATAATATGTAAATATGGAGTTACAATGAGTATGGGGGCGGAACATTGATTATATAGCAAACCTAGAATAAACCTAAACGGAAGAGAATTCCCGAAATTCTGGACTTTCCCGAATTCAGTGCTGCGGCACCAAGAGCCCGCCTGGTGCCATCCGAGCGCCCGCCTGAATTAAATATGCTGGAGACGAGAACCTACTGCTTTAGATACCCCGGGGAACCACGGCTTGGATAGAGCGGTGAATTATCTTAGGATGTCTAACTTGTTTTAGATTTGTTTAGAGTCGCCACCTATGTTTTTAAAGGAACATAAGAAAAACCTAAAAATAGCCTAATTTATGTACAAAACCAGAGATTCGGGAGAGAAGGGTTCGGGGGTTAGGTGACGGAGTGGGAAGTACTTAAATACCCACTCCGCCCCGCTTACGCGGGTCTTGCTACTATTGTTGTTCTAGTATTTACATGTCCTTCAATAATTAAATAGAAATGTGCTAACAATTGTGATGAGAAGAAAAGGGGAAATAAAGGGGAAATAAAATAGAATTGTTTTATTTATTTAATGATAAAGATTACATGTAACAAGTAATGTTAAAGAATTACATTAATGTTGGTAGTGGTGCCCTAGGCACGTTTAATAAACGTTGTAATTGTTATCATTTATTTCATATCAATAAAGAGATGTTTTGATTATTATTGTTGTTCATGTTTACTTATAATAATCTCCGTCCCTAGTACTTGTTAAGCACTAGTATAAAGGATAAATGATCATAGGATGATCATGTTAGATTTATGGGTACTTGTTTGGAACAAGGTACTGGACATGACCCGCTCTATGAGATTTATGTCATGGTCTATGTCATACATATATCTCATATTAGTTATGTCATTTGAATCCTTAGACATGAAGTATTACAGTCTTCCACTTGATGAACATTATGTTTGACATATTCAAACGCTACTTTTAACCGAGTGGTTATAAAGGGTATGATTGGCATAATCGGATTCACGTAGGGAAGAATAATAAGCTAAATGGATTTGTCCCTCTTCGGAGAGATATCAAGCTTGGGCCTCTCGTAGGAATGATGTGATGAAATGTTCGGCCGGACTCAATGAAATGATTGGATCAATGTCATTTGGATTATCAACATATTCGGAATCGAGAAAGTATTGAACAAAACAAGTTGACTCTTTGACCATGACTTTTGTTCAATGATATCGTGGACAAAAAGGATTATGACATATTCTAAGAGGAATGCGAACTTGTATCTAGTTATACTATTGGGTAGGTATGACGGTTTGCTAGAACCTAATCATATCTTATGGGATCATGTTTGAGCCCATTGCCAATTAGTATAATCCTAGAGGTCACACACAATAGAACGAATCTTTAAAGGACTACATTGGAATTTTGGAAATTCTGGACATCCTGGGAAGTGGCGACCGCACAGTATGGACTGGGCGGCCGCACAATTATCTTAGTTTTGTACCAGTTTTGCTTCAGATAGTTGTGCGACGCACAGAGGGTTTTGGGCGGCCGCACAGTGCTGTCGGGTGGCAGATTCCTAATTTGATTAGGAAACGAATTTTGGACGGATTTTGACACAAGTTTCCTATTTGGAATAGGTCATACTTGTGTATAAAAGACCAAATTTCGGCCAGCACTCAAAGCTAATGATTTTGTGAGTCTCAAAGAGTTTGAGAGAGGGTTTATTTTGTTCTAAGACATTCTTGGTTGAAGAACAAATAATACACAAAATAAATTCCATATAGTTCTTTTGATTGTGAAAAAGTGTTTCACAATTTGTTCTAGCAACCAAGATCAAAGAAGCTCCTTTGATATTCGTTCGAAGTGTGGATACCGCTAGAGGGTGAAAATCATCAGCTTCAAAGTTCGTGTTCAAGCTTTGTGATCGCGATCAAGACTTCAAACCTCCACCAAAGACCAAGAGAATTTGATAGCCATCAAGGTTAGTTTTACTCCTTTATTCTTATGTTGTATTTGATTAATCGTATGAACGGATCCATGGCTTTGGGTTTCAAAATTTTTAAATGCTAAATTCCGTCTGCGCATGTTTGATCGAAACCCAACAAGAGATGAAGAGAATTAACATGTGAATAAAGTTAGATTAAAAATGTAGGGAGATAACTTAACTAACTTCAATAGTGAAGTAGTCATGTTGGTCATGTCCCATTAATGGGGATGCATACATCAAGAGAAGAAAACAAAGAAGAAAATGGAGTTGTACCTTGAGAAAGAGGACTTGGAACCTTGACTTGAAAGTGTTGTTGTTGTAATGAAATTGTTGTAGAACAATTTGTGTAGAGTCTTGTTACTAAGAACTCTTGTTGGGAGAATTGTGTTATAATGTAGTTGGTGAATCAAGGTTGGAGTCCCTTTCTAAGGTAGAAGATGATAGTTTTTTATAGGTAAAAAGAGAGGGAAATGATGGAGGGAAATTGGTCATCCATGTGAAATGGATGAGCCAATCACAAATAAGATAAATGAATAAAAGAAAAATAAAATAAATAAAAGAAATCAAATAATACATGAAAGAAATATTATGTTTTAAAGAAAAGGCTAGAATAAAGGATTTGGGAGTTATGAACTAAGGGGGATGAACTTGGATACAAAAAGAGGTGTTTTTGTGATAAAGAAGGAGATTTGTAAAAATAAGAAAAGGGAGGGAAATAAGGTGCAAGTCCGTTACTGCCAAAGTGGGAAGCGCGGGTCCGGAGAGGGGCTTTGGGGAGGGACGCTCCGCGCAGTCTCACTGGCAGTGCCGGAAGCGCCTGCGGAGAAAAGGACAGAATGACAGGAAAGACTCTAAAGTTTAACTCTGTTATGCAGTTTAGTCCAAACTAACGGAATCAGTTAGGAACTTTAACCGAAGTAACAGAAAAATTAACGAAAACAATAAATAAATACTACGTATGCCATCGGACATGAGAGGTCCAAGGCGGGGTGTCTACAGAGCCCCTCGCGACGTGGATTGCGAAGCAAAACGCGTCGACGAAAGAACAAACATCCGCCGAGGACATCGACAAAAGAAACAAAGACTCGATAAAACAGGAATTTTGAAATTACAAAGGATAGAGGTGCGTTCCCTGTGTGAGTCGACTAATAACACACTCCCGTTTGCGAGTGGTTTGTGCACGCTCCCGTTTGCGGCGGCTGATGACAAACTCCCGTTTGCGAGCTGTCTGAGATAACATGCTCCCGTTTGCGAGCAAGTTGGTAAAAACGCTCCCGTTTACGAGCTGTTTGATACACGCTCCCGTTTGCGAGCGGCTGATGACGAACTCCCGTTTGCGAGCTGTCTGAGATAACATGCTCCCGTTTGCGAGCAAGTGGTAGAAAACGCCCCCGTTTGCGGCGGTTGATGACGAACTCCCGTTTGCGAGCCGTCTGAGATAACATGCTCCCGTTTTGCGAGCAAGTGATAGAAAACGCTCCCGTTTGTGAGCGGGTTGATACACGCTCCCGTTTGCGAGCTGTGTGAGATAACATGCCCCCGTTTGCGAGCAAGTTGATAGAAAACGCTCCGTTTGCGAGCGGTTGATGACGAACTCCCGTTTGCGAGCTGTCAGAGATAACATGCCCCGTTTGCGAGCAAGTTGGTAGAAAACGCCCCCGTTTGCAAGCGGTTTGATACCGCTCCCGTTTGCGAGCGAGTTGATGACGAACTCCCGTTTGCGAGCTGTCAGAGATAACATGCCCCCGTTTGCGAGCAAGTTGGTAGAAACGCCCCGTTTGCGAGCGGTTTGATACACGCTCCCGTTTGCGAGCGAGTTGATGATTGAAATCTGCTGGGGAATGCTTGGTTGTTTATGACGTGTGTTGCTTGATTTTATGGGGATGCAGGCATAGTTGACTGTGAATCGCTTCTATTGGGGATGAAGTGCCTTGAGTAGCGGATGCTGTTTGGCTTTGCGGTGGT